>CAXHTR010000007.1:0-709307 GCA_964019655.1 Perkinsela sp. pyNocScin1
TGCAGAACTCCACTCGCGGGGGGGTCTCGTACTCTTTTGTTGTCGGTGCAGAACTCCACTCGCGGGGGGGTCTCGTACGCTTTTGTTGTCGGTGCAGAACTCTACTCGCGGGGGGGTCTCGTACGCTTTTGTTGTCGGTGCAGAACTCCACTCGCGGGGGGGTCTCGTACGCTTTTGTTGTCGGTGCAGAACTCCACTCGCGGGGGGGTCTCGTACTCTTTTCTTGTCGGTGCAGAACTCCACTCGCGGGGGGGTCTCGTACGCTTTTGTTGTCGGTGCAGAACTCCACTCGCGGGGGGTCTCGTACTCTTTTGTTGTCGGTGCAGAACTCCACTCGCGGGGGGGTCTCGTACGCTTTTGTTGTCGGTGCAGAACTCTACTCGCGGGGGGGTCTCGTACGCTTTTGTTGTCGGTGCAGAACTCCACTCGCGGGGGGGTCTCGTACGCTTTTGTTGTCGGTGCAGAACTCCACTCGCGGGGGGGTCTCGTACGCTTTTGTTGTCGGTGCAGAACTCCACTCGCGGGGGGGTCTCGTACGCTTTTGTTGTCGGTGCAGAACTCCACTCGCGGGGGGGTCTCGTACTCTTTTGTTGTCGGTGCAGAACTCCACTCGCGGGGGGGTCTCGTACGCTTTTGTTGTCGGTGCAGAACTCCACTCGCGGGGGGTCTCGTACGCTTTTGTTGTCGGTGCAGAACTCCACTCGCGGGGGGGTCTCGTACTCTTTTGTTGTCGGTGCAGAACTCCACTCGCGGGGGGTCTCGTACGCTTTTGTTGTCGGTGCAGAACTCCACTCGCGGGGGGGTCTCGTACGCTTTTGTTGTCGGTGCACAACTCCACTCGCGGGGGGGTCTCGTACTCTTTTGTTGTCGGTGCAGAACTCCACTCGCGGGGGGGGTCTCGTACGCTTTTGTTGTCGGTGCAGAACTCCACTCGCGGGGGGGTCTCGTACTCTTTTGTTGTCGGTGCAGAACTCCACTCGCGGGGGGGTCTCGTACTCTTTTGTTGTCGGTGCAGAACTCTACTCGCGGGGGGGTCTCGTACGCTTTTGTTGTCGGTGCAGAACTCCACTCGCGGGGGGGTCTCGTACGTTTTTGTTGTCGGTGCAGAACTCCACTCGCGGGGGGGTCTCGTACGCTTTTGTTGTCGGTGCAGAACTCCACTCGCGGGGGGGGTCTCGTACGCTTTTGTTGTCGGTGCAGAACTCCACTCGCGGGGGGGTCTCGTACGCTTTTGTTGTCGGTGCAGAACTCCACTCGCGGGGGGGGGTCTCGTACTCTTTTGTTGTCGGTGCAGAACTCCACTCGCGGGGGGGTCTCGTACGCTTTTGTTGTCGGTGCAGAACTCCACTCGCGGGGGGGTCTCGTACTCTTTTCTTGTCGGTGCAGAACTCCACTCGCGGGGGGGTCTCGTACTCTTTTGTTGTCGGTGCAGAACTCCACTCGCGGGGGGGTCTCGTACGCTTTTGTTGTCGGTGTAGAACTCCACTCGCGGGGGGGTCTCGTACTCTTTTGTTGTCGGTGCAGAACTCCACTCGCGGGGGGGTCTCGTACTCTTTTGTTGTCGGTGCAGAACTCCACTCGCGGGGGGGGTCTCGTACGCTTTTGTTGTCGGTGCAGAACTCCACTCGCGGGGGGGGGGGGGGGTCTCGTACGCTTTTGTTGTCGGTGCAGAACTCCACTCGCGGGGGGGTCTCGTACGCTTTTGTTGTCGGTGCAGAACTCCACTCGCGGGGGGGTCTCGTACGCTTTTGTTGTCGGTGCAGAACTCCACTCGCGGAGGGGTCTCGTACTCTTTTGTTGTCGGTGCAGAACTCCACTCGCGGGGGGGTCTCGTACGCTTTTGTTGTCGGTGCAGAACTCCACTCGCGGGGGGGTCTCGTACGCTTTTGTTGTCGGTGCAGAACTCCACTCGCGGGGGGGTCTCGTACTCTTTTCTTGTCGGTGCAGAACCCTACTCGCGGGGGGGTCTCGTACGCTTTTGTTGTCGGTGCAGAACTCTACTCGCGGGGGGGTCTCGTACTCTTTTGTTGTCGGTGCAGAACTCCACTCGCGGGGGGGTCTCGTACGCTTTTGTTGTCGGTGCAGAACTCCACTCGCGGGGGGGTCTCGTACGCTTTTGTTGTCGGTGCAGAACTCCACTCGCGGGGGGGTCTCGTACGCTTTTCTTGTCGGTGCAGAACTCCACTCGCGGGGGGGTCTCGTACTCTTTTGTTGTCGGTGCAGAACTCCACTCGCGGGGGGGTCTCGTACGCTTTTGTTGTCGGTGTAGAACTCCACTCGCGGGGGGGTCTCGTACTCTTTTGTTGTCGGTGCAGAACTCCACTCGCGGGGGGGTCTCGTACGCTTTTGTTGTCGGTGTAGAACTCCACTCGCGGGGGGGTCTCGTACTCTTTTGTTGTCGGTGCAGAACTCCACTCGCGGGGGGGTCTCGTACTCTTTTGTTGTCGGTGCAGAACTCCACTCGCGGGGGGGTCTCGTACGCTTTTGTTGTCGGTGCAGAACTCCACTCGCGGGGGGGTCTCGTACGCTTTTGTTGTCGGTGCAGAACTCCACTCGCGGGGGGGTCTCGTACTCTTTTGTTGTCGGTGCAGAACTCCACTCGCGGGGGGGTCTCGTACGCTTTTGTTGTCGGTGCAGAACTCCACTCGCGGGGGGGTCTCGTACTCTTTTGTTGTCGGTGCAGAACTCCACTCGCGGGGGGGTCTCGTACTCTTTTGTTGTCGGTGCAGAACTCTACTCGCGGGGGGGTCTCGTACTCTTTTGTTGTCGGTGCAGAACTCCACTCGCGGGGGGGTCTCGTACGCTTTTGTTGTCGGTGCAGAACTCCACTCGCGGGGGGGTCTCGTACGCTTTTGTTGTCGGTGCAGAACTCCACTCGCGGGGGGGTCTCGTACGCTTTTGTTGTCGGTGCAGAACTCCACTCGCGGGGGGGGTCTCGTACTCTTTTGTTGTCGGTGCAGAACTCCACTCGCGGGGGGGTCTCGTACGCTTTTGTTGTCGGTGCAGAACTCCACTCGCGGGGGGGGTCTCGTACGCTTTTGTTGTCGGTGCAGAACTCCACTCGCGGGGGGGTCTCGTACGCTTTTGTTGTCGGTGCAGAACTCCACTCGCGGGGGGGGTCTCGTACTCTTTTGTTGTCGGTGCAGAACTCCACTCGCGGGGGGGTCTCGTACTCTTTTGTTGTCGGTGCAGAACTCTACTCGCGGGGGGGTCTCGTACTCTTTTGTTGTCGGTGCAGAACTCCACTCGCGGGGGGGTCTCGTACGCTTTTGTTGTCGGTGCAGAACTCCACTCGCGGGGGGGTCTCGTACGCTTTTGTTGTCGGTGCAGAACTCCACTCGCGGGGGGGTCTCGTACGCTTTTGTTGTCGGTGCAGAACTCCACTCGCGGGGGGGTCTCGTACGCTTTTGTTGTCGGTGCAGAACTCCACTCGCGGGGGGGTCTCGTACTCTTTTGTTGTCGGTGCACAACTCCACTCGCGGGGGGGTCTCGTACGCTTTTGTTGTCGGTGCAGAACTCCACTCGCGGGGGGGTCTCGTACGCTTTTGTTGTCGGTGCAGAACTCCACTCGCGGGGGGGTCTCGTACGCTTTTGTTGTCGGTGCAGAACTCCACTCGCGGGGGGGTCTCGTACTCTTTTCTTGTCGGTGCAGAACTCCACTCGCGGGGGGGTCTCGTACGCTTTTGTTGTCGGTGCAGAACTCTACTCGCGGGGGGGTCTCGTACTCTTTTGTTGTCGGTGCAGAACTCCACTCGCGGGGGGGTCTCGTACGCTTTTGTTGTCGGTGCAGAACTCCACTCGCGGGGGGGTCTCGTACTCTTTTGTTGTCGGTGCAGAACTCCACTCGCGGGGGGGTCTCGTACTCTTTTCTTGTCGGTGCAGAACTCCACTCGCGGGGGGGTCTCGTACGCTTTTGTTGTCGGTGCAGAACTCCACTCGCGGGGGGGTCTCGTACCCTTTTGTTGTCGGTGCAGAACTCCACTCGCGGGGGGGTCTCGTACTCTTTTCTTGTCGGTGCAGAACTCCACTCGCGGGGGGGTCTCGTACTCTTTTGTTGTCGGTGCAGAACTCCACTCGCGGGGGGGTCTCGTACGCTTTTGTTGTCGGTGCAGAACTCCACTCGCGGGGGGGTCTCGTACTCTTTTGTTGTCGGTGCAGAACTCCACTCGCGGGGGGGTCTCGTACTCTTTTGTTGTCGGTGCAGAACTCCACTCGCGGGGGGGTCTCGTACTCTTTTGTTGTCGGTGCAGAACTCCACTCGCGGGGGGGTCTCGTACTCTTTTCTTGTCGGTGCAGAACTCCACTCGCGGGGGGGTCTCGTACGCTTTTGTTGTCGGTGCAGAACTCCACTCGCGGGGGGGTCTCGTACTCTTTTGTTGTCGGTGCAGAACTCCACTCGCGGGGGGGTCTCGTACGCTTTTGTTGTCGGTGCAGAACTCCACTCGCGGGGGGGTCTCGTACACTTTTGTTGTCGGTGCAGAACTCCACTCGCGGGGGGGGGGGTCTCGTACGCTTTTGTTGTCGGTGCAGAACTCCACTCGCGGGGGGGTCTCGTACGCTTTTGTTGTCGGTGCAGAACTCCACTCGCGGGGGGGTCTCGTACGCTTTTGTTGTCGGTGCAGAACTCCACTCGCGGGGGGGTCTCGTACTCTTTTGTTGTCGGTGCAGAACTCCACTCGCGGGGGGGTCTCGTACTCTTTTGTTGTCGGTGCAGAACTCCACTCGCGGGGGGTCTCGTACGCTTTTGTTGTCGGTGCAGAACTCCACTCGCGGGGGGGTCTCGTACTCTTTTGTTGTCGGTGCAGAACTCCACTCGCGGGGGGGTCTCGTACACTTTTGTTGTCGGTGCAGAACTCCACTCGCGGGGGGGGTCTCGTACGCTTTTGTTGTCGGTGCAGAACTCCACTCGCGGGGGGGGGTCTCGTACGCTTTTGTTGTCGGTGCAGAACTCCACTCGCGGGGGGGTCTCGTACTCTTTTCTTGTCGGTGCAGAACTCCACTCGCGGGGGGGTCTCGTACTCTTTTGTTGTCGGTGCAGAACTCCACTCGCGGGGGGGTCTCGTACGCTTTTGTTGTCGGTGCAGAACTCCACTCGCGGGGGGGTCTCGTACTCTTTTGTTGTCGGTGCAGAACTCCACTCGCGGGGGGGTCTCGTACTCTTTTGTTGTCGGTGCAGAACTCCACTCGCGGGGGGGTCTCGTACTCTTTTGTTGTCGGTGCAGAACTCCACTCGCGGGGGGGTCTCGTACTCTTTTCTTGTCGGTGCAGAACTCCACTCGCGGGGGGGTCTCGTACGCTTTTGTTGTCGGTGCAGAACTCCACTCGCGGGGGGGTCTCGTACTCTTTTGTTGTCGGTGCAGAACTCCACTCGCGGGGGGGTCTCGTACGCTTTTGTTGTCGGTGCAGAACTCCACTCGCGGGGGGGTCTCGTACACTTTTGTTGTCGGTGCAGAACTCCACTCGCGGGGGGGGGGGGGTCTCGTACGCTTTTGTTGTCGGTGCAGAACTCCACTCGCGGGGGGGTCTCGTACGCTTTTGTTGTCGGTGCAGAACTCCACTCGCGGGGGGGTCTCGTACGCTTTTGTTGTCGGTGCAGAACTCCACTCGCGGGGGGGTCTCGTACGCTTTTGTTGTCGGTGCAGAACTCCACTCGCGGGGGGGTCTCGTACTCTTTTCTTGTCGGTGCAGAACTCCACTCGCGGGGGGGTCTCGTACGCTTTTGTTGTCGGTGCAGAACTCCACTCGCGGGGGGGTCTCGTACTCTTTTGTTGTCGGTGCAGAACTCCACTCGCGGGGGGGTCTCGTACTCTTTTCTTGTCGGTGCAGAACTCCACTCGCGGGGGGGTCTCGTACTCTTTTGTTGTCGGTGCAGAACTCCACTCGCGGGGGGGTCTCGTACGCTTTTGTTGTCGGTGCAGAACTCCACTCGCGGGGGGGTCTCGTACTCTTTTGTTGTCGGTGCAGAACTCCACTCGCGGGGGGGTCTCGTACTCTTTTGTTGTCGGTGCAGAACTCCACTCGCGGGGGGGTCTCGTACTCTTTTGTTGTCGGTGCAGAACTCCACTCGCGGGGGGGTCTCGTACTCTTTTCTTGTCGGTGCAGAACTCCACTCGCGGGGGGGTCTCGTACGCTTTTGTTGTCGGTGCAGAACTCCACTCGCGGGGGGGTCTCGTACTCTTTTGTTGTCGGTGCAGAACTCCACTCGCGGGGGGGTCTCGTACACTTTTGTTGTCGGTGCAGAACTCCACTCGCGGGGGGGGGGGGTCTCGTACGCTTTTGTTGTCGGTGCAGAACTCCACTCGCGGGGGGGTCTCGTACGCTTTTGTTGTCGGTGCAGAACTCCACTCGCGGGGGGGTCTCGTACGCTTTTGTTGTCGGTGCAGAACTCCACTCGCGGGGGGGTCTCGTACTCTTTTGTTGTCGGTGCAGAACTCCACTCGCGGGGGGGTCTCGTACTCTTTTGTTGTCGGTGCAGAACTCCACTCGCGGGGGGGTCTCGTACGCTTTTGTTGTCGGTGCAGAACTCCACTCGCGGGGGGGTCTCGTACTCTTTTGTTGTCGGTGCAGAACTCCACTCGCGGGGGGGTCTCGTACACTTTTGTTGTCGGTGCAGAACTCCACTCGCGGGGGGGGGGGTCTCGTACGCTTTTGTTGTCGGTGCAGAACTCCACTCGCGGGGGGGTCTCGTACTCTTTTGTTGTCGGTGCAGAACTCCACTCGCGGGGGGGGTCTCGTACGCTTTTGTTGTCGGTGCAGAACTCCACTCGCGGGGGGGGGGGTCTCGTACGCTTTTGTTGTCGGTGCAGAACTCCACTCGCGGGGGGGTCTCGTACGCTTTTGTTGTCGGTGCAGAACTCCACTCGCGGGGGGGTCTCGTACTCTTTTCTTGTCGGTGCAGAACTCCACTCGCGGGGGGGTCTCGTACGCTTTTGTTGTCGGTGCAGAACTCCACTCGCGGGGGGGTCTCGTACTCTTTTGTTGTCGGTGCAGAACTCCACTCGCGGGGGGGTCTCGTACGCTTTTGTTGTCGGTGCAGAACTCCACTCGCGGGGGGGTCTCGTACGCTTTTGTTGTCGGTGCAGAACTCCACTCGCGGGGGGGTCTCGTACGCTTTTGTTGTCGGTGCAGAACTCCACTCGCGGGGGGGTCTCGTACGCTTTTGTTGTCGGTGCAGAACTCCACTCGCGGGGGGGTCTCGTACGCTTCTGTTGTCGGTGCAGAACTCCACTCGCGGGGGGGGGGGGGGGGTCTCGTACGCTTTTGTTGTCGGTGCAGAACTCCACTCGCGGGGGGGTCTCGTACGCTTCTGTTGTCGGTGCAGAACTCCACTCGCGGGGGGGTCTCGTACTCTTTTGTTGTCGGTGCAGAACTCCACTCGCGGGGGGGTCTCGTACTCTTTTGTTGTCGGTGCAGAACTCCACTCGCGGGGGGGTCTCGTACGCTTTTGTTGTCGGTGCAGAACTCCACTCGCGGGGGGGGTCTCGTACGCTTTTGTTGTCGGTGCAGAACTCCACTCGCGGGGGGGTCTCGTACGCTTTTGTTGTCGGTGCAGAACTCCACTCGCGGGGGGGTCTCGTACGCTTTTGTTGTCGGTGCAGAACTCCACTCGCGGGGGGGTCTCGTACGCTTTTGTTGTCGGTGCAGAACTCCACTCGCGGGGGGTCTCGTACGCTTTTGTTGTCGGTGCAGAACTCCACTCGCGGGGGGGTCTCGTACGCTTTTGTTGTCGGTGCAGAACTCCACTCGCGGGGGGGTCTCGTACTCTTTTGTTGTCGGTGCAGAACTCCACTCGCGGGGGGGTCTCGTACGCTTTTGTTGTCGGTGCAGAACTCCACTTGTGGGTTCTCGTCGACTTCAGGAGGCTGCTTTACGAATTTGTTCTATTATTTTAAGCTTCAACCAGCTCGCGGGGCCTGTTGACTTGACACGGCTGCCGGAGAGCCTCGAAGTCCTCGAGATCGAGCGGAACGTGCTGACGGGAACTGTCGACGTCTCGAGGCTGCGGGGCATCGTTGTATGCCTTGGAAGCAATAATTTTTCGGGAATACTGGATCTGCGGACGATCCCAAAACCGACCGATTCACAAGAGAGGAAGGCGCTCTTGGCGTACCGCAACGCGGGGTTTACGGATGTACTTGGTATTCATGATGTGTAGGGGGGCTAGAGAGCATAAACCGATGATACAGACACGGATTGTGTAATTGAGCATTTTATCAAGAGTGTTTCCGCATATTTTCGAGTGCCTTTGGTATTATATTCGTACGCATGTGTCTGAAAGCACGCTGCATTTGAACTATCAGCCAGAGGCTACCCAGACCCAGCTCGCAGAAGGCATAAAAGATCAAGCTTCTCATACCAATTAAGTACAGAAACTGAACTAATGTAGCAGAAATTAACGAATGGCTGCTCGATTGCACCGGCTGTAGACGCAGAAGCTGCATTTACACACACACGCTAGCATGTGATCCGGACGTCCACCAGTATTTTTGCCGCGCTGGTGATTGGGCGTGCCGGGTTCGACTCCGCCTGGCCGTGTTTTCAAGCGCAGGAGCCGCGAAGAACACAACACCAAGGGTTCTCGAGTAATCACTTACCTCAATACTAACTTGGCCTGATCAGGCTTAACTTCAGAGATCGGACGGGATCTGGTGCTTTCCTAATAGTATGATTGTATCCACACAGAGTTTTTCAGTACGTAGGCACACGTTCAGGTCTGTAAACGAGTTCGTGCGCGACGCGTGGTCACACACTACACCAACGCCACGCTTGAGCTTACACGTGAGTGGTTTCGCACCGTTGTGAGTTCGATTCCAGGCCGCTGTGTTTTCCGAGGCTGGCGTCGGACCTCAGCTCCGGGGAGTCTGAGGAAATCTGCAAGGCTGTTAGTGCAGTACGAGTCGGTTTCTGAGGTGGAGCAGCGTTCACTTAATCCAGCAGTTTTGCAAGGCGAATCTGATACTGGATGATCATATGAAAGCGTAACGGCTTGTCATTTGTCGTTATCCATGTTATTTGCACAGTGATGTGCATATTAGTGATTTAAATGCGCCGCTTTTTTCACATATGATTTTTTTAAAATGCCTCGCTTCGTGGAAAAATCGTATTTCCGGATTGTCTTTTACCTGAAGGAAATCAGGGATGAAGGAAAAAGAGGAAAAAGCCAAGAGCCAAGCGCCGGGCGTAGCCCGGTCCCATCATTTTCTGCTGCGAACCCAATGTGAAGCGCCGCAGGCGGGCCCAGGGCCGGAACGGACCCGAAGTCATGAAAAATACGACTATTCCTTTCACTGTTATTGTTCACCTAAAAGCGCTAAATCATGCTTTTAAATGTGCCGCTAAAAAAGAAAAATTACAGCGAAAATACCGGCGCATTTAAACCTAGAAGATGCAATGGCTAAAATTAAGAGCTTAGAATGCTTGGGGGTTAAGGCAAAGCTCGCGGTATTTAAGTACAGGTGTGGACATTGCTCGAGTTGACATCTCTCAAATTTCAGCATGAAGTTCAAGTGGGGTAATTTTTGCATTTTTCGACAGATCTCGGCGAGAAGACGCCCTACATAAATATTTCAGCCTCATGTTGAGTATGTTCACTAACTTCCCATAATTGAAAAATCGGGTTTTTTCACTTTTCAAACGTTCCACTTAATACATTTTTTAGCAATGAGCGATCAGAAAAGAGGCCGGGGAAGGCCACCAAAGGACGGCCCATCTTACAAGCCTTTTCCAGGGTTTGCTTGTAAAGGTTTTCTCACAGAAACAGGGTTCGCACAGGTTCTTTTTATGTTCGAAGTGGACATGCGGGAGTTAGGAAAGTTTGCCCCAGACGAAAAATATATTATAGGTTTTGGGCTCTCAAGAACAAGAGTTTACGAGCTGAAGCAGATTTTTCTCGAACGGCAAAAGAAGAAAGTGGAAGAGGAACAGGGATCTCCTGATGATGCTACCGAGATACGATTATCACCAAAGCAAGAGCGCAAGCGTGATCGCCAGGAAATTGTACGACATCACTGCGAGACCAACAAGCAGACGAACTCATGTGCTATTCATAGGATTATCAAGCGTGAACATCCTGAGCTCATTGTGGAAAGGCGCACTATTACCCGTGATGTCGATGAGGTTGGCTTCGCGCGGAAGAAGCGTCCTGAGTGTCCTGATAGCGGGCAAAAGGGTGGAGCTGAGTGGCAAGCGGAGCGGGTCGGGTTCTGTAAAGATCTCGTCGACAAGCATGAAGAGCTTCGTCACCTTTGCTTTGTCGACGAGTCCCCTGTTCGCGCCACTGATGGACCCCGGTACGAGATGTGTCGAAAGGACGAAGAGCCATCAGAACGCAAAAAGGTTCGCGCGTCGAAAGTCATGGTTTTCGGAGCTATCGGTGGTGGGGGCTTCAGATTCATTGTGAACATGAATGGATTTGTTAGCAAAGAATCAGGAAACACGAAGATGGAGCAGTACATCCAGATGCTTGAAACAAGCTTTATACCCGCCATCACGATGTATTATCGAGAATACAATGCTCGAGTCCCCGAATCGAAGCGCATATACCCCGTCGTCGTGCAGGATAATTGCCCAGTCCACGGGCCAAAGAATAATCGGGTACGAGAGCTTTTCGAAAAGAATAACATTGGACTGTTGCGGGACTGGCCTTCAAGAAGCCCTGACCTGAACGTCATAGAAAACTTGTGGGCCGAGCTAAAACGCCGTCTCGAGGAGCATGAAGTTTTTGACTTTCTTGTCAACAAGGAGAATGAGAGAATTCTTTATGAGGCTGCTGAAAAGCACTTTTATAATCTTCCTCGTAACTTCATCGATACACTCGTTGAGTGTTTTAATCGTCGTCTGAAACAATGCATTGAGAAAGATGGTAAGCGTCTCAAGAATTAGGGCCCCGAAGGTACCAGACAAAATATTTTCAAGGAATTTTTTTTAGAAGTATAAAGTTTAATCGCATATCGTTTAATCGTATTTTTGCGAGATTCTCTAGGCCAATGCGATTCTTTTCCACTTGGAATTAGCTTTCTATCATTCATATGTGTCGAATGCCGAATGTTCACCATCTAATGTCCATACCTGTACATATACAGCGTTGTACGTTCGTGACCTCATGAAAGCAAAACTGATAGGGACACTCATGGGATATCAGCTATCGACACAGTATTTCCACATTTCTCTACTGCTTGACCACAGCGTAGCGATTTGAACATAGTAAGCTCCCGCAGATTGCCTAGATGGCTTACAAGAACATCGCCAGCGAAAAAGTTATCCGAGAAGTCAACGTAGAGCTCCCGCTCCGGGGTACCCCCTACGTAGTCAAGCTCTGGTTCAGCGCCGAAGTCGGTGAGCATCATCGGACGGTCGATCGCGGAGAGATCGAGAATACCCGAAAATTCGTTTCGCGATACGTCAAGGCTAATGAGCGACGAGGGAAGGCTCGAGAAGTTCAGTGTGCCGCTAAAAACATTGTCTGTGAGGATAAAGCACAGGATGCTTCGTGGGAGCCGCGTCAGGTCGATGCTTCCCATGAAGCCGTTATCCGTCAGAATGAAATGGTTGAGCGCCTGGGGGAGCAACCGAGACTCAACGCTGCCGCAAAACGCATTGCTTGTGACATCGAAGACGATGAGAGTGCGCGGTAGCCATTGCAGGTCGAGGACGCCGTTGAACATGCGTGAGGCCCAGCGGATGGCTGTAACATGCATCTTATCGTCGCAGATGACACCCTCCCATTCGTTTATGTCGTAGAAATGGTCGTTTTCGTCCTCGAAGGCATCGCGGTCCGGAAGGTCACGCACAACGAGCTCCATGAGGGCCTGCTGCGGCATCGTCGAGTACTCAAGGCGCCCCAGATGTGCGCAGTCTGTCGTGCATAAAGAAATCGGAGCGTACATTGACCCACTAATAAATATAGAATTTAAGACAGCACCATGAATCCGCGCATCATGAAATGCAGCTATGTGGCCATTTCACGTGTGCTATGGACGGAAAAGAAGCGGTGGTGTGTGGCCGCCGCTCGTGGTGTCTATTCGACACACAAGCCGGCAGGCATGATTCAGCACCGATCTTAGGGATGAAGTGCTTCACTCGTGCTTCATTCCAAGCCCATAAATGGCCCTCTGCCGATTTTCTGGGCATGTTGACCGCTATTTTTCAAAAAATTCTCAGGGTTTTCGTCTGTTAGGAAAGGGAAATAATAGAAATTTCTTGCGAAAAATGAAGGGGGACAGCACGAATTCTGCTTGTTGCAGGTCTTTGTTCACTTGCGCACTGTCGAAAGGTGTCAGTTTCCCTGAATAGGGGCCAAAGATCACGTATCATGCTGATTCAATGCCAGCGATCTGTGAATCATCAGGTGGGAAGAGAAGCACGCGCATGTACACGAATTGTGGGTCTAGCACACTCTCATGTGTGCGGAAAGGGGCCATATCCATAGTAGAACAAAAAGGTGTGTGGAAAGAAAAGGAACACTTCGTATCCCAGCAATGAAATGTCAAACGACGTCGAATACACAGCTGTGCGCGCTTAGTAGTATCGCTTCTTCTTTGTTTTCCCTTGCCGGTCCTTGTAATACCCAAGCTTCACCTGCTTCGCCTTCTCGCGCTGCTGCATCTGCTGCGCTGCGAGCTTGCGGGACTTTGACTTGCATTTTTTCGGGACATACGGCACGTTGAGGCGCTTTGCGCGCGCTCTTCGCTGATTGTTGCTGCGCCCCATTTGAATCTGAAGAAAGAAGGAATAATTATGGGCAATACTCGGATCTTTTGACCTCTTTGTGTTTATGCACACGGCTCCTCGTCGCTACCAGCGGGCAGGTCCGTTCATTTCATCGGTGTCGCGAATCGCGTCCAATCTCTTTTTCACCCGCTTCAGCTTGGCGCGATATTTCATGTCGTATCGGAGATTCTCACGAAATATTCTCGCCATATCGAGGAAGTGCCCCTTCTTTCTTTTCGGTAGCTCCTTCCAGCGTTGCATCAGCTCGACTTTGTCTATGTTCGGGTGCTGACGAGCGAAGGCATGGAGCGGCGTGAAGTCACGGAGGGGGATGTCGGCCATGTCTCCTCGCTTGGGAAAGGGCCTAGCTGGGGCGCTGGGTAAGTCCGATCTTGTGGCGAACGACTGCCGTGTGGCATCATCGGCGAGATCAAGCAGGCATACCCCGGGGCAAGTTCGAGCGATTGTCACATGCGCGTCTGTGACTGCGATCGCCGGCAGCGAGTGGAGGAAGTGGCATCGCTGCATCAGCTGGTCAACATAGAGTAATACTACGGCAAAGGGAATGGGGTATGTATACATGCCGAAATGTTCGTGTGAAAGTCATACATAAGCACAGAGAGATCCAAGTTTGCAGCACTGACCGCTCCATGGGCTACAAAGATTACTTCGCTGTCAATTCGAGCGTCTACTGGCATGGGCCCACAGTTTACATGCAGCGTTCATTCATCGAATTATTACACAGCGATATCATGGATGAATCGGAGGGTCATTGCTTTTAGGGGGGATCTTTTCTTCACAGTGATGAGCATATTTCAGACCGCAGTGGCTGATAGAGAGCATCTGTCGCATATGTACGATCGAGGTTGAATACAATGGGCATTATCGACGCTGATTTTCTCGGAGACGAAAGTTTTTTTCATGGAAGACAGGCAACGCGAGGACGCCGACATACATATGTCGTGCACATGGGCGGCGCAATGCTTCAGTGAGTGCAGCAGATTCGATTCTGCATGACTCGGGGAAGGTGGCAGGCAGAGCGTCTAGAAGTGAGCGAAAGATTTCACTTGAGAACAGTGTTTTCCTACCCCTTGGCACATCGCAGTCGACTGGACGCTTTTTATCCGATGCAATTTGATTGACCCGATGTTCAGCGTATGCGAGCGCTGCTGACTCCAAAAATCGTGACCCTTTCCTTGACATGTGATTCATAGGAATTTCCAATGCCATGGTCGGAGTCGATGGACTTGAGACTGAGCCTGAAAAATCCCTATTTCAGCGGCTGGTAAGCACTGCTTGAGCGGGTTCCACTTCGCTTCGGCTGTGGCTACCACTCCACTATCTTGCACCCTTCCGAGTATCAGTCGCATTCTGCCAGACAAACTTCTCACGGTATTCTGCCCTTCAGACACGTGAATTACTTGACGTGCAGCCACATCTCATCGAGTACCTCGACGCCCGCCATCGGGTAGTCCTGTATGAACTGGGCAAAGCCACCGAACTTTCTGATCGCGAGGCGCGCCTTGTATGGAAGGTTGGAAATGACGCGAGAGAGGTTCACACGGGGCAGATGGTCACCGCGCAGGTGATCCCCTCGGGAGCGCTGCGCCTCGAACGCAGCCTTCATCTGGAAGCGGAGCTCTGCGTGGAGCTCTGCGGGGTCCAGGAAGCGATTGCCCACCGGCGTCCCAGCCGTGCGCCTCGATATAACGTACGCGTACCCGTTCGTTCCCGCGACGCGCTCCTCGGTCGCCACGAGGTCAAACTGCGGGTGCTTCTCGATGAGCACGTGCAGCTTCCTCCCGTGCTTGAGCTCGATTGTGCGCGTGAAGGCCGCGCGCCTCGCCTCCGGGAGCGCAGCGGCGATCGCCTCGATGAGGGCGTCGACGGACATGCCCATCTCACCGACGCGCTCGGTGGCCTCGCGCATGATAGCCTCGTCGGGCATTGTCTCCGCTGTCTGGAGCTCTTGCTCGACCTGTGCGCGCCTGCGAATTTTCGAGCAGCTCTTGTCGTGATGCTTCCGCGCGTCCCAGAACGATCGCGAGTTGGCCTGGCTGACGTAGCCTAGCAGCTCCTTCTCGATTTCCGGATTTTCTGCCAGCCGCGCGTCGAACAGCTCTTCCGCCGCTGCGTCGCCCTCTGTGCCAGGCTCGGGCCCCATGATTGGGTAGCGCTCGCACAGTGTACTCTGGAGCATGCGACCGGGCAAGATCAACATGGCGTCCGGAAACATTGTGACGACGTCGAACAGCGTGAACGGCGTCGTCTGCGCCCACGCGAGAACGGACGGGAACATATGGACCTTGTCCAAAGGCGTGGGCGCTGCGGGTATGCAGAAGGCAATCTTGAGCGCTCGGCGTGGCGGCACATGGAAGCGCGCGAACGCCGCGTCAAGAGCGCAGGGCGGGATGCCCGGGAGGCCGGCGAGCCGTGGCGTCCTGCGGACGAAAGTCGTGAGTGTCCGGTTGAAAATGCCTTGCTCGATGCCGCCGTCGAGGACGTCGGCGCTGCGGAAGAAGTTGCGCGTCTTGATGAGCTCGGGGTCCGCGACGTGCGCGAGGCACGCCTCGTACGGGACCCAGAAGTCTGGGATAGCAGGGAGGAGCATGGCCGCGGCCTCAAGACAGAACGCGACGGCTTTGTTGCCGCCGAGGGAGCCCCAGCCGTCGAAGATGACGCTGTCCGCGCCGCGCCGGATGAACTCGACGTCCTGCAGGTTCTTTTGGAGCACAAATGTCTCGCTGATCGCCTTGCTCGCGCGGAAGACAGCGGTGAGGGCGTCCGGTTTCGCCTGGAAGACGATGCGGGCAAAGTGCTCCACCTTGATTGAGCCGTTTCGCGGGATGAGCGCGTGGAGGGCCCGCGCGAGGACGGCCTCGGTGAGCACAAAGTTTTCCGGCACGCGCGCGCGGATGAACTCGCGCTGGCGCGAGAGCTGGTAATACTCGCCGTACTCCTGGATCAGGCGGCCAAAGTCGCCCCAGAGGGCTGCGATGGTTTGGTCGTCCCTTTTCGTTGAAATGACGCTGACCTTGTCGGTATAGTTAGAGAGCGTGGGGTTCGAAAGCACGGCGGCGACACGGCTGAGGATGTCGAGCGCGTAGAGGTCGCGGATCCACTGGGTAAGCGGACCGAACGGGGTGGGCAGTGGGGCAAGCGTGGGTGCTGGGCGCGTGTCAGGGGCCTTGGAATGGAAGGCCCGCATGCTGAAGTCGAGCATGGGTGTACAGCGCGTCAAGCGCTGTGCACTGTGGGGTATGCGCCGTGCTAGCATTCAGTCATTTCGTGCATAGAAAACTAAAGGAATTTTAAGGGATAAATCGAGATTTTAAAAGATCTACGGTTTCGGCGCCCATCGCAGCGACTAATATTTTAAAAACGTTTCCCCACTGCTACAGATTTACTCCTCCTCATCATCGTCGTCCTCATCATCGTACTCGCCGATCAAGCTAATGGCTTCTTCGTTGCTGTGCGTGTTTCCGTCCTCATCGCGGACATCGAAGGTGCAGTTTCCGCCGAGGTAGACAGCGGAAATATTCTTCTGCACAATGGCCGGGCTTTCGAAGAAGTTGCGGCTCGCGTCGACAGAGATGCCGAGTGGCGCATTGACTAGCCTGAATTTGCCGTCGAGAATGTTTTCCATGATGCTGAGCATCCGGAGGGACGCGGGCAGCTTTGAAAGGCACACGCTCCCCTCAAAGCGATTCTCGCTGAGGTGGAGATCCACGAGCGTGTCCGGCAGGCAGTCGAGGTGCAAACTGCCCCTAAAGTTGTTCTCGTTGAGAAGCAGAACAACGAGTGCGGGTGGTAGGGCCCGAAGGTCGCAGGACCCTGTGAAAAGGTTTTCTGCCGCGTTCATCTCTTTCAGGCCCCTCGGAAGCGCCGTCATGTCGAGCGTTCCCGTGAGCATGTTCCCCCAGAGGTGCAGTTCCTCGAGGACTGCTGGGAGCTCACTCGTCTCTATCGTTCCCTCCAGGGCCTTCCAGCACGCTTCGAAGTGCTTCACGTACGGCGGTATGTACGAGAAGTTAATCACTGCTTTGAGATTCGTCGCGTCCCCGTTGAGCCGAACGAGCGTGACGTTATCAGACGCATCGCATTCCGTGAACTTCCACTCGCAGACATCGAGATAGGCCCCGTGCTCGTCTTGCAAGGTTCGCTTTGAGCTTGGTAGTACCCTCTCGATGAGTATTTCCATCCGCGTTTGATCTGAGATGTCGTCGTAGTTGAGGCGGCCGAGTGTGAGCGGGGCCTCTGTAGCGAAGAGACACTGTAGCATTGGCATTTGAATAGAAAAGATAATCGTGAGGCTGATGCCCAAGAAGAGCGAAACCGAGAAGGATAAATACATAGTATTATGCGATGTCTCGATAGGTCCATACATCTCTCCTTTCTCTGCACATTGAGTAGGGAAGGCCATGAGCCTCATAAGAGCCACGCTCATGAACCACTCAGCCATCTACCAGCTGTTCAGAATCTGCTGCTCGACTGGGTGTACCTCTTCGTTCTCATCGATGACGCCACTGACACGATTCCCCTTTAGGTAGACAGCCTCTGTCCGCTTTGCGACAATCGCGACCCCCATAAAGCGGTTTTGTGTCGCGTACAGCATCCGAAGGCGCCGCGGCACATTGGTGAAGACAAATTTTCCTGATAGCTGGTTTCGGTGGCACCGCAGCGTGCAAAGTGCAGCGGGCAAGTTTTCGAACGAAACGTCACCATAGAGCTGATTCACGGAGATGTTCATTTCTTCCAGCGTCGCTGGGAGCGCTTTGAGCGAAATTCTGCCCTCAAATGCATTGTGGTGGATGAAGAGATGCTTGAGCCTTGGTGGGAGCGCGGTCAAGTCGCAGCTGCCGCAGAATTTGTTCTGGCTGATGTCCAGTTTGCGAAGGGATGCCGGTAGAGTACTGAAGTCTACATCTCCGTAAAAACCATTGAATTCGATGTTCAGATCGACCAGCCTGGAAGGAAGATCATCTGTGTGCAGTGTGCCCACGAGTGAGCGCCTGGGCACCGAAAAATTCTTGACAGTGCTTGGAAGAAACGAAAGCGCGATAGACCCCGCAAACTCGATCTGCGCGAAGATATCCAAAATAAATCGATCCACACAGCCGTTCTGATCGCACTGGCAGGTCGGCCAGTCGACGATGTCGAGGTAAGCCCCGCTTGCATCGCAAAAATTTCCTTTTGAGGCACTAGTGAGACCGCCCACGAGGAGCTCCATCCGTGCTTGTTCCGTGAGCGAATGGCTGTCGACGCGGCCAGCGATTTCGTCGATGGTGGGTAGCAGAAGCATCAGATCGCTACAGGGCGTAAGAAAAATACATAAAGTACGCGCTTGGGACTAAATAGCGAAATTAAGCTACCGTATGAGGCTTTTGCATGCTGAGATACTTCTTTCCCAGCATCTTGCTTTTGATCTATTCAACCTTTTGAAAATTTTCGGTTGGATGATCCCTTTATACACATGAAATTTCGACTGATCGCGATCTTAGCCTATCAAATCTGAACTGACCTCTAGTGCCTTGCGAGGAATTTTCTTTTGTATCCAACGCTACGGAAAGTATTTGAGTTCGTGGCGCACCCATGCCTCGACGGCGGGGTCACGCTGCGCTGGTACACCGTTGTCAAAGTGGACCTTTTTCGCCCGCACCACCCGCCCGTTTTGGGATTTCACCGCCTTGATTGCATTGCCACGTAGATTAATGTACCACAGATCCTTGTGAAGCTTACCAATCTGCACGACATCTTGTGCGATTGCATTGTTTGAGGCATCGAAGTACCTGGCGTGGTCCCACTCCTGGGGCTGGTCAGTCACCATTGGCGCAAACTGGTTGTTATGGAGCAAGACGCGCATGGGCTTCTTGGGCCACAAGGATCAGACTTTTCAAAAACCTTTAATTGAGGGGGCAGCAGTTTCACTCGGCCCATCGCTGCGTAATGTGGAAAATGGTGAAAGCTCTATTGATCTTCGATGTCAGCTGTTTTCCGACAACACCCATAGGTAGTTTTTGCTGCTTAAATCTTTTTGGATCTCGATGCGATGAGAAAAAATTCCAAATCTTACTATATACTCAATATACTATATTCTCAATGCTCACAGAGATAGCAGTGACTCGCCTCAAGCTCTACAGTCCTGCTTTAATAACGCAATCTCCCCAAAATCATCAGCAAGTGAACGATGACGGCATTTGAGTTTCAATGACGGAAAATTTCGAAAAAAAATCTGTTGATTTGTGTTTCTATGCAAACTCGCACACATGATCCGCTAGCATGAACACACATAAATAATACGAGGATTATCCATATAAATACTTCAGAAATAACCCATGTCACGCCTACGCGCTGGCGTTGGATGCATTGCGCGTGACACGCTCCGTGTACGTCATCAGCTTCTCGCGGAGATTCACGATGTCCTCACGCTCGGTGTTCTCTGCTTGAATGGACTTTGCCGCTATCTCCTTGAAAAAGAAGGTCTGTTTCTCGAGCTTCGTCTCCTCACCCGCAGCTGTTTGTACCGTTGCAGTGAAAAGGATATTCTTGTCCTCAGCGCTTTTCGCTGGGTTAATGACCAGCGCTTCGCCAAGAGCAAGATTCACGCGCTGCATGCCACTGCGGGAGTCGTGGAAGGAAATACGAGCGCAGTTGGCTTCGTCGCTCAGTTCTGCCTTCTCCGCGATGAGGTCATTATGCGCGCAGAGCTTGGCATAGCCTGTGCCGATTTCACCCCATCCTTTGCGGTCGGTGTTCAGCTGGAACGCTTTCACGTGGCAGCGCGCGACGACTGTCTCGTTCTCGAGCGTTGATTTTTCAGCAGATGCCTGCTGCGTTTCTTCTTCAGGAAGGGGCTCATCGGCCTCTTCAGCTGGGGCAGATTCTGCTGGGCGGTTAGCTGCAGCTGTGAAGCTCTGCGCAGCGCTGAAGCCCACGGAAAAGGGGTTGGAACTCGGAATGGCGAATGGGTTCGGTTTCGTTTCCAGCGGCTTTGCTGCCTCTGGTGCCGTCTCGGTCTCAGCCGCAGAAGTGGGAGCTTCGTCCTTTCTATCTTGTTCTGAGACGGGCTGCGCTGACTCGGTAGGTTTCGATTCCGCTGCCTTTACTTTCGCGGCTTTCTCAGCGTCGAGCTTGGCGAGAATCGCCGCGAAGGGGTTGTCCTGCTTTGCTGTGGTGCTCTCCTGCACAGGGTCTGCGCTTGATGCGGCCGCTTGGGCGTCGCGACTCGCCTGCCCGTAGGCCATCGCCTTGGCAAAGTTGACCTTGCGGATTTTTCGAGCAGCGCGGACTTCTTCAGAGGCCTGCTCCATCTCCGTCGGCATGTCGGCGATGTCAATTTCGTCTGAGCACGTGCTGCGTTTTTGACGGTCCATGAGGTTAGTCACTATAAAAAGCGAAGAGTGGTAAGTGCACAAATGGAAATCACAATCATAAACGAGCTGTGCTCCAATAGTCTTAAGACTAGAGCTTAGATTTTTTCCTGAAAATATACAAGTGTAATTCACTCAGCAGATATAACTATCAAGTAGTGGGTTCAAAGATCCACTGTCGGGTGTGAGATTCAAATAGATGATTCATCAGTCTAGGAAATGAGATTCACGATCATACTGCCGTCATATAAGCAGGGAAAGCTCTCAAATTGATCATCACGAGGGATTGCTGAAAAACGCGCAAAAATCAAGGCATTGGTAAATTATGACAGAGAAAGGGATGAGTGGGAAAGCTTTAGAGCCGAAGCGAACGATCTAGGCGAAAATTCTTGATAATTCACGTAAGCGTACATATTTTGTGTGTATGTTGAGTTCTCAGCAAGTACTTTTAGTAGTTATGTTTTCATATGTCCGTATAGTTTATCAAAACTAAATCACCGTGCGAACTTATGCGAGCCAGTACTATGGCCATCATGTTTTTCGCTAATAAGGCTTTCGTCTGACTGGGAGTAGGCGCTCTTCTTGCGATTTATCATGCGATGGACCTTGACAGGGTCACTTGTCATATTGACATTGCAAAGTAGGGCATTTGTCTTACCGTCAGAAATCATGACGCAGCGATCATCATCGAAATCATACAGATGTACGCCAAAGTGCGTTTCTTCGCCCTGGTTGAGCCAGTATGGGCTACATGATTGCTTGGACCGTGCAGCTGCTATGAAGAGCTTTGACGCTATTGGCTCATAGTAAGGATTGAGCGTCACTGCATTTCGAGGCTGAATAGTATTTTGATATCCAAGGCGGGCGACAAGACCAGGGTCACTTGTCTGGTCTGCATTGTACATATCGCTTACTTCACTGCCATATTGAAGCACTGTTGGCATTTCATTTTCTAGTATGGGAATGGCGAAGCGGCTCGCCATTCGCTTTGTTATCCAAAATTTAGATGTGTATCCCTTTTCCAAGTTCTGCTTTAGTAGCCGGATTCCTTCCTTATCACGATAACTTGATCCTGATTGCACTGATCGTGGCCATTTTCCTTGGATTTTTTCGATAACAGTCTTATCCACTATTGCTGAAGTATCAAAATAAACTTCTGTCCGCTGTGGGAACTTAGACAGAGGATCAAAATGCTCGAATTGAACGGGAGAAGAGGAACTATACTTGATTTCAAGCATATCGAGATGGTTTTTCGTAATCCAAACGTTAGTCGATTGTGAATCCAAGCTGCGGAAAAGGACCTTCCGGAGGCTATCAAAAGCTAGCTGGCCTGTCAGAAGAAATTTCGGGTATAGGTGCCCCACGTGACTATCAAGCTGATTGTAGGAATCAGTTTGGTCAATATTGTATAGCATGGATTCAGCCGAAAGTACATGGCCTTTGTTTTTCTGATCAGGTAGAATATTTATTCCTAGAGATTTGGCCACCTTGTCTACTATCCACCAACGGGATTTGAAGTTATAGGAAAGGAGCTTTTCTTGTAAGTTAAAAGAAAACGGGTGAGCAGTAAGCGCAGAGGCTGCGGGTATGGAGTCTTTAAGAAGAGAATTGCTATGCAGTAATTTCCGAACGTACGCCATATAATATAAAGTATCAACTCAATTGAAAGGCATGTGAGTATACGAACGTGATTCGTAAAACTAAAGTTTCGGCAAAGTCAATAGGACCTTATTTTACCTTTTATAATGTACGCCGGAGCTTGCTCTATGCGTCCTCAGAACTGAGTGCACTTGGAAAATAATCATGGGAATCATGCACCTTTGAAAATTTTTTCTAATGCTAGGAGCCTTAGAGTATTACCTGACGCCACTGCTACCTTTCTGTCAGGAAATCTGAAGATAGTAAGATAAATCGAATTTCAAATTTGTCGCAAATATAGCTACGAAAACGATTTGATATCTGCTTTCCGAATGATCTCTTCTACCTCTAAATGTAATAGCATTTGCGTTTGCTCCTCCGGAACTAAATAAACTTTATATCCCGCTTTAGACCAAAATCAGTGCGAAATCGCTCGTTCTATGGATATATGAATGGAAATACCTAATACATCAATCATTTGCTTTTAGCTAAATTATCTATGCCCCATTGATGATAAGTCGAACGTGAAAAAGCTCATAGTTGATAGCGCAAATGCGAAGAGCAGTAAAAAATTATTATTGTGCTTCGAACAATTATGCACGGCAAGACAGTATCTATGATGCAACCCCGAGATCGGTCATTAATTCGTTTGCAGTTCTAATGCAAGAGCGAAAAGCCGTCGATGGAGAAAGAAAAGTAGATAAATGCAGTAGTTTATTCGCCAGCATTGAAAAAAAGACGGGTGCACATAGTGCAATAACGAAGCTATTCTCAGCCTTGACGAAATATACAGATGACATTCATGAGAAGAAAAGGCCCTCTGTAGAATATTCCAGAACGATGAATCATCGAAGCATTGAAGAAATACAAGCGGCAGCCCAAATGCTACTTCTAACTAGTACAGATGATTTGTGCTCGAATGCATTGTACCCTGAGAGTATTGATTCTGTAAGAATGATTATTGGCGTTGAATATGTAGATGACTTTGTCAATACTTGGCAAACTTGGGATCAGTGGTGGAGAGATGCTGAGTATGATTTAGCATCAGAGAGTCTCCTCGATGGATGTTCTTCATACTATACATACCGCAGCCCTATCGAAGCTTACGTTTCTCGTTACGAGCGTCCAATAATGTCCAGATGTACTGACTCGGTTGTTAGTAAAATAAAGTCAGACTATTACCTTTCTCCATCTAGTGCATTCTTGGACAGAACTGCCCATCGTGAGAAAGTAAAAGAAATGAATAAGCATCAAGAGCGGAACTTATGCCTGAGAAGACTTGCTTTAGAACGAATGAAAGGTGAATTTATTAATTGCATGCCACCACAGCCCAACAAGAATGAACAGAGTCAGGTAGACACTAAGTCAAGTGCACAAGCGACTAAATCCCATCAGCAGAAAGATGGCTTAAGTGCTCCCGAGGTTGATGAATTAATGAAGCATTTTTTCAATAGCTGCATGGAAAAGCTTCAGAAGTCTCCAGCCAAGACATAATGTTATTCAGACAACTCTAGCGTTGCCAATCTCCAAGTGTATTGTTAGTAGTATATGCATCCCAGAGGCTTATATCTCTATCGTAGCATTTAATTTTAAAAATGCCCGTCGCCCTTGAAGCATACAGTAACTCTCTTTAAACCCGAATGGCTAAGCTATGGCTTATATCCGTCATAGTCTCAATATTTTTGCTCAGTGCACGAGAAAATGCAGCTCAAAGTAGTACCAGTATACGCTTTCTCGTTAGCAGTATATATGATACAAAGATTGCTGAGGTACAGCAGCTCACCATGGTTAGTGAGCCAGCGATAAGAAGTGCGAGGAGTGGGCTATCGCCAGCAAATGGGTTCTTTTCTATCTTCATCGTGGATGAGTCTTCATCGAGTTACTTTACGAACGCTGATCCAATAGTCAAAATCAGAGACATGATCAAGGCTATCGAGGGGGATGTCCTTGTCTTTGGCTCTCCATTGCTCCTCGAAAGGTGTGTATCGGCGGATTATGATGAAGTGAAATCCACGCCAGTCGCTCTCGTATACCTCGACACAAAGAGTCCGCACTTTCATTCTCCACCGACAGCGCATTCATGGTATATCAAAGAAGTCGGCTCAGCAACTATTCTCTTCTTGGCGATGAGCGATGTGCTCAGCCCACACTCGGTGATAAAATCCATCTATGCATTCGTCGACAATCAGCTACAGGAGATCCAGTCCATACACCACCCAACCATCACTGTGTTCATGTACTTATCAGCTGACCGTACTTCGAAGCCAGTGCGCATTGACTCCCCGCTTGTCGATGTCTTCATTACTAGATCGGCACAAGCAAACGCTACAGAGCGACATGCGTGTGAATACACAGCCAACGTCGCCGTTCCATCAGGAAATCGCATGCTGAATGTCTTTGATCTGGAACTAGCGACGAACACAATCATATCTTGCCGGTCTATCGACCATATGCGCAGTGACGACTTAGTACCTTGGCAGCCCCCTCCTTCACTGCTCTCTTCGATAGCAGAAGACAATGCAAAGGCTTCTATGGCTGAGAATATCCCTATTGTAACGTTTCCGTACCGCCCAACGAGGACGACCACAGCTCAGCTTTTTGCAGAAGCGCTTCGCCAACATTCAGCGCCACAGGCTGACTTCGCTCTGCTTTTTATGGAGCACATTCAAGCAAAGCTGCCACAAAACACCACGGTCAGTGCTATATGGGAATCATATGACGGCCCGCACGCCCTCTGTCTCATCGAAGCGTATGGTGCTGACATCTGGGCGTTTCTCGCAAAGCAGCTGGCTCAGCAGCCTTTCCGGGCCAGTGGCCTCAAAATATGGCGCACAACAAGGGGCCAAATTGTTAATATAACTGTCTGCAGGGATGCAGGAGAGTGGAAGCAGCTCGCGCGGAGCGATCGTCTTCATTTTGTGATGCCCTCGCCCGACTGTGAAGGCTTAGTGCGCGGCGACCACACAACTTCGCATACGTTTTCTTTCTCACCCGCCGCTGCGCTGTACACGTGGATCGCAAGGGCTGCAAGCCCAACCGCCCCGCTTGAGGACTGCATGCGAACTGTACCGAACGGCGAGCCCTTCTGCCTCCCCCCTATTTCGTCTGCGAACTGCACAATCAACACCCGCTGGGTCGACAGCCGTCAGGAGTGCGTTCCGTGCCCACAAGGCTTCCACCAGCCCCTCCCTGGCATGGAGCACTGCGTTCGGATGCGCTTCCCCTTCCTCGACAGTCCTACCTTCATGCGCATCGCCGCCCACGCCCTTGTGCTCTTTGCGCTAGCAATGTGTATCTCAGCGATCGCTTTCTACCAGTGCCGGCTCAGCGCGAGGATCGAGGCGACGAAGACGAGCCACAGAGCACTTGAAGTAGCGCTCGAAAAAATTGCATCGCTTCACACAATTCACTCGCCAGAGGCGTTCTATGCGGACATGCCGGAGGTTGATGGGCTCCGGGCCCTCGCCGAGCAGTTCACTCGTGCCTTCAAGAGCTTGCCACACGGGGCACAGCGGGCTGCACTGCGCGCGTACAGCAGCCCAGCGACAATAACAGAAATGGCTGTGACGCTTCCACCGGTGGCCAAGGAGCAGTGCTTGGTCAATATCGCATTTTTTAGTGAAGATGACGTGCGCTGCCCCCTCACCGACTTTGATGAAATCCGTAAAGCCATCGAAGAAGAGTTGGTACATATTGCAGAGGCCCACAATGGCGTTGTCTTCTGCCAGAGCGCCACGACTGTGTCCGTCGCCATCGACGAGGGGGATCGAAGGTACGGCCTCGCAGACACTGCGCGCCTCTGCGCGTTCGCTGTGCTGCAGATGCTCCGCGCACACGCCACGATGCTGAACAACAAAAAGGTGCTTTGGCTCATTGTCGTCGATAAGGGCGAGGCGGCCGCGGGTATAGCCGAGGGCGGTGGGCGCAAGCTCTTTGCTGTTGTCGGGCCGCTCATCGACCGCGCGAAAAGCCTCCGCGGTCTTTGCCTCCACCACGCGGGAAAGGTCCTATGGACGGCTGCGCTGCGGTGCGAAGTCACTGGCTTGGCGTTCGCGCGCAAGGTCATGCGCGCAGCGCTGCGAGACGGCGAGACAGTCGATATCTATGAGATGCTCGAACACCTGGATTTCATGCCCCTGGATGACTTCGACGAGGGTGTGGAGCGTTTACTCGATGAGGACTTTGCAGGGGCTGAGCGGGCCCTCGAGCGCTACATCAGTGGCAATCGAATCGCACCACAGGACAGGCTCTGCCTCGACCTGCTGCAGATGTCGAGGGACAAGATGCCCATGGTGGTGGACCTTCCGCAGACGGAATTTAAAGTAAGCCTGAGTGAAGGAGCCAAAGACATAGATGTGGACACAGGCGTGGTGAAATTTAGTTGCACAGTGCAGATCCTATGATTCGAAGACGAACGAGGAATTTTATCCATAGCGCGGGCTAAAGAAATTTTTCCTATTTTGAAGCCTTTATACGATTCAATGCCTGTTGAGCGTAGTGCAGCGTCGCATGCACGCAGGGTTTGAAAAGCAGTGACTCAAGGGTGGGATCACAGGAACACAACGTGCGTACTATTCCTATAGTTCTCGAATCCACACTGCAAGATGCGTATACCACGCTACTAGAAGTGAATAGGTGCTCAGGAGTGGAGAGACAAGTCATTCCGCGTCAAAGATTGACTATCGAGTGGCATGAACCTTCTATCCCCCCTTAGTGTCTCTCACGAGACTACAAACGCTAGGTGACACGCCCTGCACGCAGCTACCACAGTGCTGTATTGCACAAAGTTGCCACCGAGAGCATTCACCACTTTTCGCTCTTTTCATTTTCCATCCTGATGAGCCATCTGAGATCTTTCCCTGCTTATCTGACAGCAGATGATCATACGTCTCATTCTTCGGTCTGAAACTTTTGTTCCATTTCTGCAGTCATTCATCTTCCCACATGATTACTTCTCATCTCCCACCTACTGAGGGGCCGCTCGTGCAAAGAGCGGTCGCATGCGTTCAGGTGATGGCATTGAATGACTTTCCCTTTACCTTTTTCAGAATATGTGAGCATCGTTTCCGACATGATGATATTTCCTTTCCAACACCATTGAGTGTGCATGAAACGAATAATCAACATCACCTTTCGACTGAAGCTTGAATACATCTCTGGGACGGAATGGACACAAAGCAGTGACTTAAGGGTGGGATCACAGGAGCACAATGTGCAGTTCAATTCCTATAGTTCTCGAATCCACACTGCGAGACACTTTATTCCTATGCATGAGGAAATGTAACTTTGAGGAGCCTTGCAGTTAAGAAAGTTTGTTCTTCATCACATCACGAAACACTACGCATTTCAGAGTCTCAGGGGTACTTTTCATACTCTCGTATTTATTTCGCTATATTCCCTCTGCGGCGACCATGCAGGGTTCCCGCCCCCAAAGGATGAAATACACATTACGTTGTTTGACACGCAATGATAGCCAACATGAGTCAAATTAGCTGAATATTTTCTTTTTGCGATACATCGAAAGTTTTCCTATTACTTTGTCTGTGCAAAGTAGACTAGCCGATCGCAGTTGCACTTTTCAATAACTTTTCACACACCTCCTGCATGATGAAGAACACATTTCTGTGTTTGACCCGCAATGATAGTCAAAATGAGTCAAATTAGCTGAACCTTTGGTCTTTGTGCCCCAACCCGTAAGCTTTTCTTTCTTATTTCCATGCCATACGTTTTCTTTTCGTCTTCCACTTCCGTAAAATACAATGCTCTTTGCGAATAGCGTTCTCCGGAAGGCCGCTGCTGTCAACACCACCGACAAGCTACCCTTCCTCCACAAGCTCCTCATCGGCGAGGCCACGTTCAAAGACAAGGTGCCCGTTCGCTACAGCCACGTCGAGAAGGTCTTCGGCAGCACGTGGCAGGCTGAGCTCTCCGATTGGGCCGCCACAAACCTCGACGCAGAGGCCCGCAGCGTGCTCCAGCGGCAGATCAACCGCCTGCATCTCACGCGTTACACCACCCGCGAGCTCGCACAGTACCTCGCGAAGGGTGGTGTCCGGAACCTCGAGAAGAACGCCGAGGCCGCTCAGCTCGCCGACGCGCGCGCCTACCTCGCCGCGAGGGGCGAGGAGGCCACCCGCGAGATGATCGAGGCCGAGGCGAAGCTCGCGAACTGGCCAAAGGCGATGACCGAAAAGTTTATCAAAAAAGTGCTCAAGGCGTAAGTATTGACTCCCGTGACAGCTGTTTTCTCTGTTTTCGGCGTTTTCGCCTGCACTTGTACGTTTTCCCTTCTCTGTCGTATTCTTCTGCTCTATCATGCACCTCCTTGCCATTTCGACGTCGCAGCAGAAGTGCTTCCACATCGACACGGCCGAGAACGCATCGACAGCTCTGTCGCTCCCCAAGCCCATCGCGAACGCCCTGCGGGAGCGCAAGCGCCCAGGCGCCCGCACAGAGAAGAAAGGGAGAAAGTGCATCGCCTACGCTCGCGCGCACGACTGCCTCGTCACGACAGTCGACGTCCCGTCGCGGGTGCACTTCCACCAGAACTTCTCCAAAAATTTCACTCGGCTACGCGTCGACGCCACACCGTCACAGCAGGTATCAGCGAATTTCAAGGATGTTGTTGCCGAGGGCAAGGCAGAGCGCCGCCAGCGGCTGAAGCGCGAGCGCCTCGAGCGGCGGGGCCGGGCGCTTGAGAACACCGAGCCGCACACCGTCGAAGCGCAGGCACCGGAGGACGTCACAGCGCTCTGCCTCATGCCCAGTGCCACGTACAGCCTGACCGCTGGGTCCCACGGCGGGCTCGCCGTGTGGGACGTGCCGAGCGGGGCCCTGCGCTCCCACACGCCGCTGATGCACATCGGCGCGATCGCCACGCTGAGCGTCAGCGACGACCAGCGCCGGCTCCTCACCAGTGGGGCTGACGAGTTCGTACGCCTCTGGGACTTGGAAGAACTCTGTCGGCGGTCGGGTGACGCAGCGAATCGCCCAAAGCCGCTGGCGGAGTTTCTTTTCCCAAAGGTACGAATCACGCAGCTGCGCTTTTTCCCGATGTCGCCTGAACTCGCCCTGTGCGCGTCGGCCGACGGCTTTCTCCGCTTTCTGCGCCTGCCGACGGGCGCAATTTTCTTCGAAAAACAGTTCGGCGAGGCACTCAGGGAGGTGGGCTTCTCGCCGTGCGCACAGTACGCCATCGTCTCGACCGCCTCGGCGAAGCTCATCGCTGTCCGGGTGACCCCTGTGGAAACCCGCGAGCGCATCCGAGCCCACCTCGAGCGACCGCTCACGACGCCGTACGTCCCACCAGCCGATCCATTCCTCGCGACGGCTGACGACACAGTGCGGATGGCACTCCGAGACTCGCAACGCGCGTGGGCCCATCTCCAAGAGAGCGAGTTCATTTCCAAGCCGCCGGTCGTACAGCTGGACGGGACCAGCGCGCCGCCGGGTGCGCTGTATGCAGATTTCGCGCACAATTGCGTTGGGGTGCTGGACGCAGCCGGGGCTGTGAAGCACTGGGACCT
Source organism: Perkinsela sp. pyNocScin1 (assembly GCA_964019655.1). Taxonomy (NCBI): domain Eukaryota; phylum Euglenozoa; class Kinetoplastea; order Prokinetoplastida; family Perkinselidae; genus Perkinsela; species Perkinsela sp. pyNocScin1. Next base: position 29,243 of record CAXHTR010000007.1, read on the forward strand.
CCGGGCCGCGTTCGAGCGGCTGCGTGGCGGTGAAGACGCGGGTTGTGCTAGCAGCGCTGAATGCGTTATTCATCCGCTGCAGAGCGCATTGCCAGCGATAGCGGGGCCGATCGACTACGCCTGCGCCCTCGGCAGCTCGTTTATCCCCCCAAAGAAGCGCCAGGCCGCGCCGTCCGCCCCGCTGATGCAGAAAACGCGCAAGGGCATCGACGTCGATGAGGCCTTCAGCCGACCGATCACAATGCCCGCGGCGAAGCAGGCCTTGCACGAGCAGCGCGCGAGGGCGCGAGCGAGGCTGCCGGTGCCCGAGCCACCGACGATGGAGCCCGAAGACGACGGGTTTGATGCCATACCCGGGATGATCCGGCTCGAAAGCGCCGGAAACTTTGGCGAGCGCATCGGGGCGCGGATCGAGCTGCAGAATGCTATCCAAAAGCTCCGGGACGAGATATTCGAGTGCGAGAAAGTCGCGAACGAGCTGAAAGAGCAGAAGCGAGTGCAGCTGGGCGATGACGTGCCAGTTGGGGCAGAGGCGTAGATTTTTGAGGACTCAAGTCACGTTTCAAGTCTGCGTGCGCTGTGGTCACAGGATCAGCGTAGGGCAGTGCAGACCCCGACTCTCTCTCGCTCATGCACTGTCGAGCACTTTTCTCCTCTGAAAACTCAGTGCTTTCAGTGATTTTTTCCATTTTGTTTATTTTCTGATATGCCGACCGCACTGCTCCTGCTACCGTTCACCGCCATTCGATTCGCTTTTGCCGACGAGCCGTCGCCTTCTGGGAGCACTCCGAAGGCGTTCGACTCCACCGCCAACTTCTTCCGCGTGTGGGACGACGTCGCGTACGAGACAGAGAGCATCTACGAGTCGCCACCAGACTCCCCGGTGGAGTCCGACATGCCCAACGCGCTGCCTGAGGACGACACAGAGCCCCTCGACCTCCAGAGCCTCTGCCATCAGTTCCACAACGAGATGGTCGACACTGTCAACAACATCAACCGCCAGACCGGCAACAAGTACGACTTCTCGCCCCCGCCCTCCCCGCCGCACTACGGATCAGACCCCGAGGACCTTGAAGACCCCCCTGTTGAAGGTGTAGACGTACCAAAGAAAGGAAAGCCGACGCTCGGGTCCCTCCTCAAAACAGCCGTGCCGTACATCATCGGCTTCCTCTTGCTGAACGGCTCCTTCGTGTACTTCTCGGCGACCCCGCAGGGCGTCGTGTTCCTGATGATGCTTTTGTCGATGATGGGCATGGTACTCATGCCCGTACTGTACCTTTTACGAAACTACCCCGCTGTGCTCGACTACGTGATGCGGGGAGAGTAAAAACGGGTTTTTCCTTGTGGCATGGCTTTCTGGCACTGGCCAGCGGTGTATACGCTCGGATTTCATTTTCCCCCGAAAGTTTTTCTAAGTTATCGAAAAAATCTGATTTTTCTTTAAAAGTTCGCATGCACCGCGAGATAATCTCCCTGCAGGTCGGCCAGTGCGGTAACCAGGTCGGCAGCGAGTTCTGGCGCCGGCTGTGCGCCGAGCACGGCATCGGCCTCGACGGCGCGCTGCTCTCCCCCGACCCCATCGGCGACCGCAAGGACATCTACTTCACGCAGAGCGACAGCGGCCGGTACACCCCGCGCGCGATCCTTGTCGACCTCGAGCCGCGCGTCATCCAGGGCATCCAGCGCAGCGACCTCTCGGGCCTTTTTTCGCCGGAGAGCCTCTTTATCCACCCCGACGGCGGCGGCGCGGGGAACAACTGGGCTGCGGGGTACGAGATCGCCGCCTCCGTCGCCGACCGGCTCGCCGAGATGGTCAACCGCGAGGCCGAGGCGTGCGACAACTTTGCCGGCGTGACGCTCACGCACAGCATCGCGGGCGGCACGGGCAGCGGCGTCGGCTCGTACCTGCTCGAGCACATCCGCGCCGAGTTCCCGAAAAAGTACATCCAGACGTACAGCGTGTTCCCCGCGCAGGGTCCGCAGGGCGAGTCCGACGTCGTCGTCCAGTCGTACAACGGCGTGCTCGCGATGCAGCGCCTCATCACGCAGGCGGACGCGTGCTTCATTGTCGACAACACAGCGATCGCGCGCATCGCGGGCGAGCAGCTCCGCCTGGCCCAGCCCTCTGTCGAGCAGACCAACTCGATCGTCGCCCGCGTCCTCGCGGCCACGAGCGCCACGATGCGCTTCCCCGACGCCATCTACGCGACGCTCCCCGCGCTGCTCTCCCAGCTCATCCCAATCGAGCCGCTGCACTTTCTATCGCTCGGCTACACGCCCATCGCCGTCAGTGGCTCGCACACGACTATCGCAAAGACCTCGGCGTACGAGGTCCTCCGGCGGCTTCTGTTGCCGTCGCAGATGCTCGTGAGCACGCCGCCGCGCACTGGCGCGTACCTGAGCATGCTCAGCGTGCTCCAGGGGGACGTCAGCGCCGGAGACCTTTTTGACAGCGTCGAGCGGCTGCACCCGAAGCTGCCAGCGTTCGCCCCGTGGTGCATGCGGGACCTCCAGGTCGCCGTCGCGAGAAAAAGCCCGCACGTCGAGCAGCGCAGCCGCGTCTCGGGGCTTATGATCGCGAACCACACGGCCAACGCGACCCTGTGCAGACGCCTCTGCACGCAGTTCGACAAGATGTACAAGCACGGGGCCTACCTCAACGAGTACCGCAAGTTCGCGATGTTCGCCGACGGGCTCGAGGAGTTCGACAGGTGCCGCGAGGCGGCCGGCGGCCTCATTCGGGCGTACGAGGAGGCGGAGACAGCAGAAGTCTGAAGCGTGAATAGCAAGTGATCTGATCCGAGAGTGAGCCATCTTGCATGGGCCAACATTCAAGTATAGAGATATTATCTTTGCCTTTTCACTGTTCATTTCTCATTCAGATTTAAGGCATACGAATGATCCCAGCGCTTTTTTTTAGTTTGGCCGACACAGCGAAGGTGAGCACGCTGCTCCTACCCACTGAGACGCTCCTCGAGGGCCTGCTCAAGGACATTGCCAACGCCGCAGCGATCCGGACGACCACAACTGTCAAAAGGCGCTTCTCGGGCAAGAAGACTGTTGTCAACAGTTTCTGCGAGTGGAACGGCTTCGAGTGCTCGGACGAGGGTGACGTGCGCGCTATCGACCTCACACGGCTCAGTGGGATAATTCACCTCCAGTTCCTCCCGCGGGCTGTTGAGCGCGTGTTCATTTATTTTTCGCTGGAGTTGATGGGAACTATTGACTGCGAGTGCTTACCGCATGCACTCCATGACCTGTCCATCAATACGACGAGGATGAGCGGCACGCTCAATCTCAGGGGCCTGCCACATAGCATAGAAAAGCTCGACCTGAGTGCGAACGCGCACACAGGGACGATCACACTCGACGGCCTACCGGCGTCCATGGGGTTTCTCAATCTTTCGAACAATAAGCTCGAGGGCAGCGTTGACCTGACGGCGCTGCCTGCCAGCATGTGGATGCTTAATCTCGAAGGCAATGCGATCGCGGGAAGCATCGACCTCACGCAGCTCCCACGGGGCGGCAGGGCCCTACGTATAAACCTCTCGAAGAATGCGATCAGTGGGCAAGTGGACCTCACGCAGCTACCACGGTCTGTCAAGACGCTGAATTTCTCGAATAATGCGCTGACTGCGGTGCAGCTTCCAGTGGAGGGGCGGCAGCCGGATGACTTTGACCCGCAGGGGTGTTTACTGTACCTAGCAGGCAATGAAATCGAGGGCTGGGCGGATGTCGAGGCAGAAATAGCTCGTCGATTTAAAGCTCTTGTGTAGGGATGGCTGACTTGATATACATGAGTCATACATGCACATGAGTTGTGTACTTGGGCTCTCGTGAAATTCAGAGCAGTTGTGGTAGATGAGAAAATATGAAGTTCATCTTGTGTTTCTCTAGCCTTCAAGATGAAAGGATTCATGTCCACATGAAGTGATTTGAAGATTTTGGATGAATGTTTGCTGCTCTGAACTTAAGCGTTATTAGAGCAATGAGCTCTTCCGATCGTAAGCTGAGAGCGTCAGAGGTTCTTGTCATGAAATAACTAGGGAAAGGAAATCACATGTTTGATAGAAAGACAAGCATACAGTTTACTTCGCTGGTAGTTCTGGAGTTATATTTTAGATCATTTATTCGTATGGATGACTTCCAGTCATGCTCTATCATTATTTGAGCTGGTATTCAATGCGCGCGCGATCAGCTGGATTTTCGCAGTGAACTTCCGTGAGGAAGCAGTGGTAGAAGTTGAGAATAAGTCCGTTCGATGGAAGCTTGCCAATGTGAAGCGAGGCGTGGTCAAGAGGCTCTCTATCGATGTCGAAGGTTTTTAAGCTTTCTGGTAAATTGCACAGATTAACTATCTTCGTTATTTGATTCGAACAGAAGCAGATATCTACAAGCGTCTTTGGTAAGTTGCTAAGATCAAGCGTCCCAGAAATTTCCGCATGGTCAATGTACAGTAATTCTAGATTTTGCGGAAGTTCTGTCGTATTTGCTTCCCCACGGAGGGCTTGGTGATAAATATTTAGACCAATTAGGTCTGGTGGCATTAAAGCCATGTCAAGGGACCCTACAAGTGTGAGATCGACTCGATGCCAATCGATGTGGGTAATTTTTTGATCTTCACTACATCGGATTTCTACCCAGGTGCATGCATCGTCCGCATCACCTTTTAGCTCTTGGCGGCCATTCTCGTAGTCGTCCGCGACAAAGAACAGCTCCATAAATTGGGTATCGGTGAGCATTGACTTGTTCATGCGAGCTGCGTTGTCACAGAACAGAAAGAGGTGCATTTTGAATAGATAAAAAGATCTATAAACGTGCTACTGCTGAGCTCAAGCTACACTATTAGCTACTATAAATTTCGAGCTGTATTTACCCATCCTATATTATACTAGAAGTATATTTGCAGCGTATTAAGATAGAAAGGGGCATCAATTTTTCCAAGCGTAGCTGTATTAGTATCACTTGATGGTATTGACCTTTAAGCCTAAATTCTAGAATACGAGCGCAAGTCTGTATTATTGAGCACGTGTGACACAATGGTTGCTTGATAATTATTAGAGGTCCCTATCGTGCCTTGTAATTCTCTGAGTATTTCTTATTAGATACGCAAGTGTAGTTTGACGTAAAATCCCCATCTAGTCAGAATGATGTACAAAGGCCTGATTTTTCACTGTATATGTGTAAGCCTATTCGGTGGCCTTCTCTTTGGGTATTCGTGCGCAGGAATCAGTGCTGCACTTTCCAAACTCTTTTATCCACTCCTCAATATAGAGCCACAAACAGCTTCTGCGTGGAAAATTCCACTTCTCATCGCTTCCGTTAATGCTGGAGGTCTCTTTGGTTCTGCGTTTGTTCCGTATCTTGCACCCGAGTTCGACGCCTGTAGTATGATTCATATTGGTTCAGCTCTAAATATGTGCGCATTTATTGGAATGCTGTCGTCATGCTATACTATCCAAACTCTCGGAAGGGTTCTTACGGGTGCTGGTATCGGTGTTGTTTGTACAGTATGCCCTGCTTATGTTTCTGCTATCAGCCCTCCAAAGCACAGGGGTGCACTTATTGGGCTATTTCAAGTTAGTATAGCTATCGGTGTGTGCTTAGCCTCTCTAGTTGCGCATTTTATTCTAGGCTCCGAGCGTGATCTTAGTGGCAGTGAATTCTTCCAGGCACTACTTCATACAGAAGCCCCACTGCATAGGATACGTCTACTATTTATACCGTCTGTAGTGCAGCCGATGCTACTTACATTTACGACAATAGTAACCAGACCAAAGCAGCCACTGGTAGATCTAGCAAATACGAATGTTTCTAGTCAGGAGGCTCTTGTTGAGCTCAATGACCAAGCCTCGAATCAAAACTTACTTCGAAAGTGTATTCAGGCATGTCCCCGAAGCTTTTTAATAGCATTTATTAGCGTTGCAGCGCTCCAGCTTACTGGCATCAACGCAGTCTGGTTTTACGTGTACACCATTCTTGACGCGCCTGGCATCAACCACCAGTCCTTCGGTGCACTCCTTGTGATGGCAATCAATTTGACTGCAACAATTGGCGCTGTACTAATCTGCGACCGAATCGGCAGAAGACCGTTGATGATCACTGGGATGTGCGTCATGTCACTGAGCTTAGTATTCCTGAGCTTCTTCGACGAGATCATTGAGATTTTAAAGGTCGCACACTCGAGCGTCACCCACTACCTCATCCTTTTCGTTGCCATCGGCATGTACATTTACGGCTTCGCGATTGGCATCGGAATGAACTTTTGGGTAGTATGCAATGAAATATTGCCCGCAGAAATCTATCAAGAGGCCTTTGCGCTGATCAATATTATCAAGTGGATTTTCATCATCGTCGTTACCTTCTTCTTTCCGATCCTCGAGGCAAAGGTGAAAAAGCACGTCTTTTTGCCATTTTCAGCAGTGGCAATCATGAGTAGCTTATTTTTTTACTTTTATCTCCCTGAGACGAAGGGCCTCACAAAGTGCGCAATCGCAAAAAAGCTTCGATAGGAGTGAGTCTTTCATGCATCGACACCTTGAGTGCACATGTGGGCATGAAGTAAAAACTAGAAACGATGAAAGCTTACCTGCAGAGATCAGCGTAAAATTTCTTGCGCAATAAAAGAGATTTACTCTATTACCACTCTCTTAGCAAGTGGAGTGGCTTCTTGAAAATAAATCTGGATCAAAGGTGCTCTATCGCTATTTTCTAGTGTGCGTAGGTATCGGCACCATGAACCAGATCAATAATTCTCTTCGTCGCCTAAAATCAGCGTTGACGCTCGTTTTTAACTCGAGTTATCACCTCGAATCACTTAGCTGTATGTAGCGTACTACACCACCCTTTTTCTTGTAAAGAGGGTGATTGCTTGTACAATGAGGGCGAAGGCAGTTCGAAAGAAAACTTTCATATTTTCCGATTATAAGTGATTTGAAATAACAAATGCTCCTCGTGATACAAACTGCCGGCATCTACAGCCTCGGCCGCTTCGAAAAGTCGATGCTTTCTGACCAGGATCGTATGGATTTGTTCTTTACACCAGAAAAACCCGAGGAAGCTCGGCGGGAGCTCAGCGGTGACGAAGCGGACGCTTGCTCTTGGACGGGGATCTCGTGCGACCAAGGCAGTGTCACGCACATCGACTGGCACCGCTCCGACCTCGAAGCTGTCGGTTCGATCAACTTTGAGATGCTTCCGCCAAAGCTCTCGATGCTCAACTTCTACTCACAGGAGCTCGCCGGCGATATGAACGTCAGCTTTCTGCCCGAGACCTTGACTGTTTTCTGTGTGCAGTCCTGTCTCTTCACGGGGTCCCTCGACTTCAGCACGCTACCGAGGGGTCTCGAGCAGCTTTTTGTCACTGGAAACTCCATTCAGTCGATAGCGAACATTTCGAATCTGCCGGAGAGCCTCCATGTTTTCCAAATTACTGAAACAAAATTAGAAAATGACTTTGTGGAGGTCGGCAAGCTTCCGGACACGGGCTTAGTCGTACAGCTGGAGTGTAGCGGTGTGCGAGCGAAAGTCCTAAACGAAGCAGACCGGAATCGCGTGCAGGATTCCGACACAGATGCGGATTAAGGTCAATAAGCTCATAGAATGAGTCAAACCAGTAAATTAGATGGCTATCGGTAAATTTTTGACAGATTATTATCTCTTTTCCCCTTAAGACACCATCACCCTTTTCCCCTTCAGCTACTATTATTCTCTCCAGCTACACAATGCAACACGAGCCCAAGCGCGATAACGAGACGCCTGTTGACGTCTCCGACGAAGAGTTCGACTACGCGGCCGCCGAAGGTCTCCCAGACGACATGGTCAAGGGTGGTAAGCACAAGAGTAAGACGAAGTCGCAGAACCACCCGCATTCAGAGCGCAGCGTTAAGCTCTGATCCAGTAGTGTCCCGCCAGACATGTGAATGTACCGTTTATTAATTACTATACAGATGAGGGCTACCCATAACCGTAAAAGCATAAAGAAACTGTGTCTGAGAGTAAATTAGTACTTTTAGCTGTTCGATTTCTGTCCTTATTCATAAAGTACATGCCCAGTGCGACAAAGTCTATGCAAGGATTGAAGTAGAATCTTGAGACATGAGATCCTCCCCTATATGCACCATCTGCCATAAACATATCCTGATGACCGAACAGCAAAAAAAAACCTCTTATGAATTATCTATAAATCATTCTATACGCTGAAACTACAAATCTCACTCAAAGCTTTGAATTTTGTTTGTGTCCATCATACTTTTTGCGCCGATCTCTAAGCTTACCCCGCTCTCGTTCTCTAATCCATGACAATACTCATGCTTTTGGCTATGGACGGATCGCCCCCAAGCACAAACCTCCAGAGAGCCATCCTCAGCCAGCTTGTTCGCCCGAGCAGTGGCCAACCGTTCGACTTTGAGAACAGCAGCTTTGCCCCTACGGCGCCCGACGCTGACCCGCTCGACGAATGCCAGTGGCAGGGCGTCGAGTGCAGTCATGGGGCAATCACGACGCTCTTCTTTAACCGCTACCTCCTGGAAGGCGCTGGGGCCGATATCCGCTGGCTACCGCCGACGCTGGAGTACTTCCATGCCTCACACCTCCTCCTCGCCAGCCGCTGGAAGGCCGTGGACCTACCACGGTCCCTGTAATACCTCCATATGCGCAACGTCTATCTTGAGATGAACAACGCCATCGTGCAGCGGGAGGAGCAGGCAAACGACCAAGGACACCCGGAGTTTTTCATTGACTTACGAAAGCTTCCGCAGCGGATGGAGGAGCTCTTCCTCCACAGCGCGTGGCTCGCTGGGCCTATCCACTTGACGCACCTGCCGCGGTCGATGCGCGTGCTGCACATCAGCGAGATTCTCGCCCATCGCACCTACGTTGACTATGCAAAGCTCCCGGAGGGCCTCGTCAGTGCCCACGTGCACTACCGCGAAGGCTCAGTCAGCCGCCAAAGCAAGCTGGTCAGCGTCAGCGAGGAGAGACCCGACACACGCGTGAAACTCTGCGTACTTGAGCGCAAAGACATTCTCTTGCGCTCGGCGTACGCCCCGGAGCTCCTCAAAAAAGAGGGCTGGCTCTTGCACCTGCTTGTGCGCTGATCACGTGGCTTGTTTGACATGGGATGAAACATGATGCTTGTGATTTTGGGACACAGGTAGATGAATCCTGCAATTGTGGATGAAAATAGTAAGTCAGGCATGCCCATATCCTGGGTCGCAGCAGTATTCATCTGATACACCTGCCGAAAACAATGCGTCTGGTGCTCATGAGTGAAGTCCTCGCCCACCCAACGGTTGTCGATGACGGCGCGCTGCCGGCGGGGCTCATCAGCGCGTCGGTCGACTACCGACGGGGCAGCACTCGAGCGCAGGTCATCGAGGTCAGCGGAGAGCGGGCAGACGAAAGGGTGAAGCTGCGGCACCTCGCGCACGCCGAGTACTATCACTCGTCAGCGCACTTTCATAGGTTCTCTCGGCTCGCGACGCTCCAGCTGGCGCTGTACGAAAAGATGTCGTGGTTTTTTGAAGAAGAGGTCGTTGTCATTTCTTGAAAACACAGTCATCTCTTGCGAATTGCTAGTCTTTCACCTCTCAAATGTACAGTGCTTTTCATGGCTAACTGTACACATAGTTTTTTTTCATTCCGGTATCGTAAAATGATTTTAAACAGTGGAAAAAGTATCTACGGAACGCGCGCTGCAACGCTATCACGTTTGTTTTTAAGTTGAAATAATAAAATTGATCTTAAACGCAACATTAAGTTTTCGAGGGTGCTCATCCCCACATTGACCATATGAAGAGAGGTCAATATGGGATATCTCCTCCTTCGGCCGCGATGCATGCTTCGGCTCGGTCCCAGAAACTGTCCACGAGGTTGATAATTGTGCTGTCGGGAATTTCCTCGAAATAACGCTTCGCGAGCTCAAAGATGCGGTCCACATTTGTCTTGGTGTTCTTTTGGTCCGTGCAAAGCTCGTCGTGGAGACTGCGCTTGGCGATTCCCCAGCAGTTCTCGATTGGATTGAGATCTGGGCTGTAAGCGGGCCAATTCTCACACAGCTTCCAGCCAAGGTTCCTGCGATCGGCCGTGGCACCTCGAACAAGTGGCCTAATCACTCTCGGGGTATGAACAGGAGCCCCATCCTGAACGATCGTGAGTTTTATTTTTTCGGCCTCGGGCTTGCCACGGTTAATGATACCGTAGAACTTCTTCATAGCGCTGAGAAGCTCTTTCATGACCTTCTTGTAGTCGGCCCCTTTAAAACGACTTGTTGCCGTCCTAAAAGTTTCGAGATTACGAATGAATCGAAATCCGAATGGGCCGATCGCGCCAAAGATGTGGCAAGTCGCAGGGTACCGAGGGTTTCTTATCGCATCCGGGAAGAGGTTCGGGAGGCACCACTGAAACTTCTTCATGTCTCGAGTGGTCATCAGAACCTCATCCACGAACACGTAATGCTCTTTGAGTTCTTTCTGTTTGATGCAGAACTCGAGGCGCTTACGCGCCCATACCACAGGGTCCTTTCCTCTGCAAGGACGTGTTGGCCGAGCGACGAGCCTCCCTTTCATGTCCTGCATGTCCCTCCAGATGGTCGTAGGGGACACTGACACACCTTGGAACCCTAAAGCAACTGACATTGATCGCGGTGTGTGATTGCGATCATTCGTCAGGCAGTCCCTAATCAGCTCCCTGCGGCGCTTTTGCTGCGGGCTGAGTGAGTCCTCTTCGTCTTTTTCGTCCTCTGTTTCGGGGAAAAATTCCTTTTGCCACGCCTCTTCTTCCCGTCTGATCCTCTCGATGAGGTCTTGAACTGAAGTTTTCGTCCCGCTGAACAAACTGACGAAGTCTCTGACAGAATATTTCCGCACAAAGCGGTTGCCCAAGATCATGCCCATCATTCTTTGCTTGTCTTATTCGCTTCTGCGCTCGAGCGGGCCATAATGCGCGAATTCTGGAAGAGGGTCAGGCCGTATGACCTTCTTTTGGCGTGTCTTTTTACGCCTTGTGGGGATGGGCGACTTCCGAATCTTTTTTCGCCCACACTTTTTTTTCACTTTTTCCTGGTACATTTTAAATGCGTTAAACGTGGAGATCGCGAGATATAGATAGAGAAATCACTGCGGATCGTTAGATTTGAGCTCTTTTTTGAAAAAATACAATGTGTACAGTTAGCATGCCGCTCAGCTCAGTGTACATGCCGCTCTTTTTATGCACCGCCGACACATCGCTCGGCCGCCTCGACTACGAGTACCTCACTGATCAGGCACGCCTTGAATAAAGCTGTAGAACTCCACAACTTGCATGCGAGCGTAATCATTCGCACTACTTTTCCTAAAAAGATCCCAATTTTGTCACTCAGCATGTACGTTTCATCCCATTCCTATATTCTTTGCTACAAATGCACTTTCTCCTCTGTGCCGACTTGTCTATCGCCGGCCGTGTTGATCTATCAATGCTCACTGACCAGAACCTTATGGAGCTATTTTTCACGCCAAATGACTACGACAAAGCCCGAAAGCAGTTTGGTGGCGACGAAAACGATGCTTGCTCGTGGAAGCGGACCAGCTGTGATGGCAAGGGCCGCTTGACTGAGATCAGCTGGCACAGCGCCTTTGTCAAGCTCCGGGGATCAATCGATATGACGATGCTCCCGCCAAGGCTGGTGACCCTCAACCTCTACTATCAGCCGCTCCGTGGCGAAGTCAACACGAGCGCCCTACCGGAGACGCTGCGATCGATCTGCATCGATCACTCGGAGCTGGTGGGCACTGTGGATATGGGCAACCTCCCGCGGTGGCTGCGGGGCTTCACTGTGCACGACAATCGCATCACAGCGGTGGTCAACATCTGCAACTTCCCAGAGACGCTCAGGCACTGCAGGCTCGAAGAGGACCAAATTGTTGAGAAGACGGTTCGCATCGGTCGGCTGCCAGACACAGAAGTCTATCTGAATGTTTACCGCTGCGGCTTCAAGGTAGTCGAGTTTGAGAACCCAGAAGACGAGAGGCGGGTGTATTGGAACAAGCCGTGGGTGTGAGGCGATTTCTTGAGTGTATATTGAGGAAGAAATTTATCGATTGAGTGTATCTTGGATATTTTAGCGTTGATTCAGTGTGGCCCGAAAATTATATATGGAGAATGTAAGATTGTTCCTGTTTCAGGTATTTCTACGCTTATTCTCGAAATGTGTGCATAGACTTCCTGTGCAGTTTTTTCTCGCAAAGGCAAGTGACCCGATGCTCTTGATAACAAACAGACATTCACAAATTCGCACGCATCGGAGTTCCCTTCGACGTTGATAGCCTTGCTCGTCGCTTGGTGAATTTTAGATTAGAGGCCAGTCACGAGTGCCGAGGCGGAGCGTTGTATGCGATTTCGTATTGATTGGCTATTCACAAAGCGCTTTGCAATCGGTGTGCGCAAGTCACCAAGCCTTTGGTGGTACTATGCTATTCGATGCTAGGAAAACTGCTTTCGTATTATGTGCCTGTTGCCACTTACGGGCACTCTGGACCTAGCAGCCTGCCCGTCAAAAATTTGTCTTATTGATTCCTTCGACAATTGGGAGCATAGAGAGCGTTGTATCGAAAGGAAATAGTGAGGTGACTATTCAATTTAAAGAAGCTTCGCCGAACGCGCTCGACCAGACAGTGCTATAAGCATGGGTAAAGCCTGGGGCAGAAAAGCGAAAGAAATGTGCACATGTGGACGAGTATCACTGTAATTCACTTTCTCTTTTTTACGGCTTTCATACGCATCACACATGCTTTTTCTCACAATCTCCGCGGACTCTGCCCTCGGGCGCTTTGATCCGCGAACGCTTTCCGATGTAGACAAGATGGAAATTTTTGTGAGCACGCTCGACGAGAATTTCCAGTCGAGGTTTATGGACGAGAGCGGTGACTTCATCGACGTCTGTAAGTGGATGGGCGTGATATGTGACGAGCACGGCACTGTCCAAGGTGTCCACTGGAACTTTGCACTGTCATTTCAGGGCTCGATTTCGTTCGACTTGCTGCCGGACAACCTCACGCACCTCAGCGTGTCGATGAACAGGTACTCGCCCGGGTCCCTCAGCGGGACACTCAGCACGGCTGCACTGCCGTCAGGACTAGAGAGCTTTGTCGCTGCCTATCAGGCCCTCGAAGGCACAGTTGATCTGTGCACTCTGCCCAGTGCCCTTCAGGCGCTAATTCTCGACCACAACAATTTTTCCGGTGGTATCCAGCTCGATGGCCTCCCAAGTGGACTCCAAAAGCTAAGTCTCCTTGGGAATAATTTTACAGGGGGCATTAATCTTGAGCACCTGCCTAAAAAGCTCGAGATCCTGAATCTGCACGGCAATAAACTTTCCGGCGAAGTCTGCCTCGAAAAGCTCCCAGGCAGCTTGGAGCTCCTCAACCTCGCGAGCAATCAGCTTGAGGGTGAAGTTCGCTTCGGACCCGGAGCTCGCAAGCTCACAAATGTTAGCCTCGCTGACAATGCCTTTACAGGCCAAATCAGCTTTCCACCGAAGCTACAGATAGGGCTCTATGCGAAAAATCGTTTTACGGGGACAATCGACCTCGGGGCGCTGCCGGCTGGTCTGCGCCACCTGAACGCCGCGGGCAATGAAATTGGTGGGTCGCTTGACTTCCTGCATATCCCACGGGGCGTTTCAAAGCTCATTCTGACCGACAATGCGCTCACGGGGAGCGTGGACTTTGATCATGTGCCCGATGAGCTGCACGAATTGGAAATTTCTGGGAATAAGTTCACAAATGTATGACTGAAAGCTGAAAAGATTGAAACTTGACATAAAGATTGCGTATTTCGTAAAAATATAAAAAAGATTCAAAATCTTCCCTTCGTCTGCATTCATCAGATATTTCAATGCTTCTCCTTTGTACTGACTTCCTACACGCAGGCCGGCCAGACGCGGATCTCCTCACAGATACCCAGCGCATGCAGCTCTTTTTCACGCCGGACGACTTTGATGCAGCACATGCGCTTCTCGAGGGAGACGCCGACAGCGCTTGTTCCTGGCGAGGCGTCCAGTGCCTGTACGAGGGGGAAGATGTCGCGACGATCATCTGGATGCGGCACTACTTCATTCTCGAAGGGTCAATTGACTTTCGAATGACACCGACGCACATCGATTTTCTCAGCCTCTCTGACCAAAAGCTCACGGGGACCATCGAGACAGCAGCGCTCCCTGCTTCACTCGTCGTTTTCACCGTGCATCGCTGCCTTTTCTCGGGAGCGCTTCACCTGCACGACTTACCGCCGAAAATGAACAATTTCAGCGTCACTGGCAACCGAATCACAGCGCTTGGGGACATACGAAATGTACCGGTTGGCCTCATAGAGCTGGAGGTGTTCGAGGAAAACAATGTAGTGAAACAAATTCACGTCGGAATGCTCCCAGACAGCGAACTGAAGGTGAGGCTCCACGGCTGTGGCGTGACGCAGGTCATGTTTAAAAAAGAAGGCGATCTTGGCCGTGTAAGCTACGAGTAGGTGAATTCCATTGTGTATCGAAAGGGTTAAAAGGATTAATCTTTTTCTGTATCCTCAGAAGTTTTCAGCTACTTCTTCTCAAAAAATGCTCATCCTCGCAATTTCGAGCGATGGCCCTGTTGGACGCGTTGACGTTGGCTCACTCACAGACCAGCAGCACATGGAGCTGTTCTTTGTGCCAGACTATGAAAAGGCTATCCATGGGGTCTTCGGAGGAGACCCGGATGACGCCTGCACATGGAAGGGAGTCACGTGCTCGGAAGACGAGCGCATTGAACTTCTTATGTTCGATACGGCTGTCTCTCCATTGCTCGGATCGGTGTGCTTTGCCATGCTCCCACCCGCCGTCATTAGATGCATCCTCTTCCGGCAGCCCATGTACGGCGAAATCGACACGAGAGCTCTTCCACGCGTTATGCGAGAGTTCGAGGCCAACCAATGCCGCTTCACGGGGACGGTGGATCTCGGCTCCCTGCCCGACACCCTTCAGACTTTGTACATCGGCGGTAATCAAGTCACTGACATACGAAACATATGCAATCTGCCAAAGTCACTCTATACATGCTGTGTGCACGAAAGTTCCATTGTCAAGGAGGAAGTTTACGTGCACAAAATGCCAAGCACTGGGCTGCACGTTTCACTCGCCAGCTGCAAAATCGACAAGGTCGTGTGCGAGGATCAGATTGATAGGCGCAGGGTCTTTATATCGAAGAAGCGGTGAAGGTGCCTCACTGACATGTGATTGAAGTTTTTAGAAAGAATAGCGCTGTAGATATCGATGCGTAAAAGTACATAGATTTGACCCATTTCTACTTGGTGCATTTATTTCATACAAACTGTATGTACTTTTCTCTTAGCTCCATCTGAATGAAACAGACGAGGTGTAGACCGTATGGGAGAAGGATTGACCTGCTGCTTCATTTCCATGTGATTGAGATCAGGGAAGTACTCCCATCAAATGAAAGCTATTGATAGACGATCTTCAGATTCCATGAGTGTCAACTATGATGGAGAATATTTTTCTTTGCCTCTTCAAGCCGTGCACGCAGATTATTCAAAGGGTGACAAGCATTTTCCTTTTGGCAATTTTTTGGCGCATTCGATCATTCATGTGGAATCTATCACTGTGTGGATGGCCATGTCTGAGGTAGAAGCTATCAAAACGAAGCAGCAGATATTGTAACATATTCTTTCATTATAGCCGAATCGCCTTTACCAATTTTTCACATATATTTACTCACGAAAATGAATTTCTTCTACTTTGCTGACGTACTCCCCACTGGCCGCATCAACACGGCAATGCTCTCAGACCTCGAGATAATGGAGATCATGTACACGCCACTCAACGACCAGCCAGCGCACAAAGTGCTCAAAGGAGACCCCAATGATGTCTCTACGTGGGAGGGCGTGCGGTGCGACGACGAAGGGCACATCGTCGTGATCTCGTGGATGCAGGCGGTAATCGTGTTGCGCGGCTCAGTGGACTTTTCAACTCTGCCTCCGCGCCTGGAAAGCTTCTACCTCATGGACCAGCTCTTTGAAGGAGAAATTAAGACAACGAATCTCCCTGAGAACCTCAGGACCTTCTCTGTCTTCAACTGCCCCAATATCTCCGGGACACTGGACGTGGGCCAGCTGCCACGCACGCTCACGTCGCTCGTCGTGAAGCGCAACTGTGTCACAAGTCTCCAGAACGTTCGGAATCTGCCGCCGAATCTCGAGCGCTTTGTCGTTTGCGAGCGATTTGTGGAAGAGAATGTCATCGAAATTGGAAAGCTTCCGACCTCGATGGCCGTGGATGACCGGGGCTTCGCAGTGGACTTACAAATCGACCTGCGTGGCTCTGGAATTAGCGAGGTTGTCTGTGAGGTAGAGGCAGACAAAGAAAGGGTGCTGTATTCACGCTGATAGACACATTTTGGAGAATGAGAGAAATATGAATTTGATACCAAAAGAAAGCGAATAAGTGAGTGAAAAAGTAGTGAAGAAATCTCTCGGAGGACATCAACTAAAAAAAGTCTTGTTTGTTCATCTTTCAGTTTCTTGAGGTGAAGTACCCAAAATGAATTTTCTTCTCGCTGCTGATATTCCAGGCATCGGCCGACCTGAGGCCGTCCTGCTCACCGACCAACAGCGCATGGAGCTCCTGTTCACCCCGAAGCATGAAGCTGAGTCTCGCGCCGCGCTCCAGGGCGACTTATTTGATTCATGCTCTTGGAATGGCATTTCCTGTGCCGCTGGTGGTGAAGTTATGATCATTAACTGGAGCAGCGGCAACGTTGTGCTGCACGGTTCTCTGGACTTCCAAATGATTCCGCTGCACTGCCGCCGATTTTCGCTCATCAAGCAGGACCTTGAAGGTGAAATCAGGACGAACGACCTGCCCAGGAATATGGTCAACTTTACCGTCGAGGGATGCACTGTGTATGGAACAGTTGACCTGGGGAACCTGCCTATGACACTGAGTATTTTTATAGTGTGTAGCAATCGCATTACACACATTGAAAATATCATCAATCTCCCGGATAGGCTCGACTGGTGCCGGGTGCGGGATCCAAACGTTGTACAAGAGAGTTTGCACATTGGATCGCTGCCTCCAGGAGGCATGCGTGTGGATCTGAAGGGGTGCCACATCAAAGAATTGACATTGGAAAATCCCTCTGATGCAGATCGGGTTATTTTGGATGAGTAGACAGATAAGTGTTTGAAGGGATTTGACTTCTTAGACCATCCTAAGATTCCCATTTTCATTCGACCCTTTTCCCACACGTATGCTCCAAATTCTCTGCGCCGAAGTGTCTCACACAGGCCGCATCAGTCCGTCGATGCTTGCCGACCAAGAACTCGTTGAACTACTTTTTACGCCAGATAGCCCCAAAGATTCCCGTGCGGCATTTCGTGGTGATCCCGACGATGCGTGCTCTTGGAGCGAAATCTACTGTGACGAGGCCAAAAATATAACAGAGATCTCTTGGGACAGAACGTTCATCGAGCTGGAGGGATCAATGAACATGCAGTTCCTTCCGCAGAAGCTCGTTATATTCAGCCTGTACGCCCAGCCGATCCGCGGAACGATCGACACTTCGAGCCTCCCACAGACGATGCGCACGCTGAGCATTGACGAGTGCGAGATCAGTGGAACCGTCGACCTTGGAAATTTGCCGCCTCGTATCGACAGCATTCGCATTCGCGACAACAAGATCACAGCAATCGAAAACGTGTGTAACCTTCCGCTCAGTATGCGGACCCTTTGTGTGCAGGAAGAGAACATAGTGAGTAAAAAGCTGCACATTGGGGTGCTTCCCGAAAATGGAAGAGCAATAAATTTCATCGGCTGTGAACTGACCGATGTGACGTTTGAGAATCCGAAAGATGTGCAGCGGGTCAATCTATAGAAAAGTCTGAAGCGTAGAAATTACAAATTCCTCCAACCAGTATTTTTCTCTTTTAAGATCTGCTACTACTGATTATGCATTTCTTCACGTATATTCTCCTAGCAGACCCAGCCGAAAGCCTCAGCCGGCTCGACCCATCGTTATTCAGCGACCAGGTCCGCATGGAAATCGCCTTTGCCAATATTGAGACGAAAGTGACCTTCGTCGAAGAGGATGGGTCCTTCAGTGATCTCAAGAAATGGCCAGGCGTCCATTTCAACGAGAAAAACGAAGTCATTGAGTTCATCAACTGCTACGGCGATGCGAACAGCAGGTACGCGATGCGGGGCCACATCGACTTCGGCTTTCTACCGCAAACAATCCAAAAGTGCGTGGTACACTTCAATAACCTAGAGGGCACGCTCACAGCAGGTGATTTGCTGCAAGATCTTCGGTACTTTTCGGCGCACAGCAATGCGATCGCCGGGCAGATGAATACAGCTGAGATGCCAGAAAATCTTACATTTTTCAGCATTTCCATGAACAAATTCGACGGCGAGTTCAATCTTCGCACGCTCCCCGTGTCCATGGAGAAGCTAAAAATCCAGCACAACTTTTCCACAGGGACTATTGCGCTCACTGACTTGCCGCCAAAGCTGACGCACCTGAACATGGGCAAGAACCGATTTTTCGGAACTGTCGATCTGACGCGGCTCAACTCTGTCATTGAGCTTCTTTATCTCAACAAAAATCAGCTCACAGGGGAAATTGTGTTTCAAAATGCGCCAAAGTCTCTCGTTGCCTTTCGAATCGACGAAAACAGTTTTCATGGGAGTTTGGACGTGGCAGCACTGCCACAAAATTTGGAATTTTTGGGTGCAGCCGGCAATCAATTTGTAGAGGCGTTTCCGTTCGAGGACTGTCCGGACTCGCTTGAGATGCTTTTGCTCCTTGATAACCAATTTTTGGGGGAGCGTGCAGCCTGCGAAGTGGCCATCAGCGCTCAAAGTTGCAACGATCGGCGGAAATATGTTTTTGGGTGGTTTCGCTTTTGGTGACCTCAAGGACAAAATAGAGGTCCTGAGCCTCCGCAAGTGTGCTTTTAGCGGCAATATCCGCACCTACAAGCTCCCGAACTCGATGACGCACCTGCACATTGCGAACAACGCGTTCGCGGGGAGTTTCGAATTTCAGACACTTCCAAAAAATCTGACATTCTTATCCATCGCGAGCAATCGGCTGAGCGGCGAAGTCCACTTCTCTGCATTGCCCGCCGGCCTAAAGGAGGTTAATGCCTCAAACAATTCGTTTGTTGGAGAAATTAACATGCAATTCGTTCCAGCGGATCTCTCGAAGCTCAATTTTTCAAATAATCGCCTGCGTCAGGTCATACATGCACCTCCAGAAATGAAAATCGAGGCGGGGCCGGATGGCCATCTCACATGTGTGCAGATGGGTGATTCGAAGTTAAATGTGCGGTTGCAGTGCAAACCGTATCGTCGGCGATGAATTTAAATTAGTGAATTAATTAGTGAATTAATGAATTTTAGTAGAGGTACCACTGGGCTATTCGAAAGCTTTTGGCATTCGTTTGGCATGATCAAACTGTTTCCCTATTATGTCCATGCTTTTTCTGCTCTTCGCTGACATTCCAGGCCTCGGCCGCATGAGCCGATCAATGCTGTGTGACCAAGATCGCGTCGAGATGCTCTTTGTCCCAACAGACGACCGCAAGAGTCTCAGCAGGGGCCATGCCGATGTCTGTGCGTGGTGGGGCGTTCAGTGCGATGACTCGTCGAATGTCACAAAGATCGTCTGGAACCACGATGGACCGGAGCTTCACGGCTCGATTGATTTTGCGATGCTGCCACCACTGCTCACTTGGATCGGTATTCATGCGCGAAATGTCGAGGGTGACGTTGGCGCCCTAGCGTACCCAGAAGGTCTGGAGTATATTCTGCTGTCGAAGTGCTGGTTTAGTGGAAGGCTTGACCTCAGCTGCCTGCCGAAAAAATTGAAATTCTTTTTCGTATTGGAAAACCAAATTCAGCAAATTGGGACAATAGCCAATCTCCCAGAGACGCTCGCGTTCTTCCACTTGTACGAGAAATTCGTGACGCAGCGTTCTTTGCGAATCGGGAAGCTCCCGGAAAGTGGCTTCGAGATGAGAGTCACTGTTGGCTTCAGTGTGGCAGGAAGGTTTGTCGAGCCTGACCTTTGCTATGAAGATTTGAATGACAGAAGCCGTGTGCATCGGTATAAGACAGGGGCCAACTAGCGACTGAGCGAATATCGATGTAGAGGAACGATTTGACGCATCTCAAGTGCTCATAGGCGCAAGGACAGAAATGAAGGCAGGGAAAAGGTCTGCTCTTGAGGTGGCACTCCGATACGACACGGAAGGCACAGTTCGAAGCATCGAGTGGCGCAGCTTCAATTTTCCCACGAGTGGATCTATGAACTTCCAAAAAATGCCAAAGAGCTGAAGTAAATCACCCTACAAGGCAAAGACGCTTAGGTAGAGTGTTTTAGCGCGGTTTTTCTTTCACATGTGCTTAAATATATAGCTTAATATGGCGATGCTGCCCGGAGAGCTGCGTGAGCTTAGTCTGGGCTACCAGCCCTTTCGAGGTGATGTGAACACGAGCGCTCTTCCTTTCAAACTCAGAGTGTTCTGCATCCAGTACACGTTTCTCTCGGGGAAGCTTGATGTGTCCAACCTCCCGAGGAAATTGACAGAGTTCCACGTGAAAGGGAATAAAATAACGGGTGTAGGAGACATTGTGAATCTGCCACAAACGATCCAGTTTTTCACGATCGTAGAGAATATCACAGAACGGCGCATACGAATCGGGAAACTCCCGAGAAGCTTGCGCCATATATCCTTGCGAGCCTGTGGATTCACCAATATTGAATTGGATAATCCATCAGATAGGGTGCTGGTGAAATAAGGGAATGAAGTATTCAGGGTAAGGCCAATGCGGTGGGAAAGATTCAATGCATGTAAATGAAAGACACACATATTGTCGTGTGAAAGTGGAAACTTACCTTCCTTTTGATGAATTTTTTCAGCTCAATGCATTCCAAGCCAATATGTCCCTTGCTTTTAGCAATGATTCTGTGTGCTGACTCTCCCAACACAGGTACAAAATTTCAACTCGAGTGCATGCACCGCTTTCTCCGCATCGAGGAGCATATCAGCCGCCACGAGGAAGCACTTGCTGCTGTGCATCTGACAAATAAGCTCCTTTTACGGCCAGGTCGCTCTATAGACGAGATCTGCTCGATCCGTGGCGTGGCGTGTAACGATGGCATTTTTGAGAAATTTGTGTGGGAGTCCATCTGTGATGACCCCTTGCAGCGGCTCACAGTAGACATGAGCTGGCTCCCACCTACGACGGAAGTTGTCCACCTCAAGTCTGTGTATGCAGCAGGTGGTGTCCAGACATGCCAGCTTCCCCGCTCTCTCAAGTACTTATATCTTTACATGGTAAGAGCTTCCGCGCGTGTCGCGCTCAGCGAGTTCGATTTTTGCTCACTGCCATCGCAAATGGAAGATGTGCACCTTCATAGTGTGTACCTGAAGGGTACTCTGGACCTCACGCTTCTATCTTCAAAGATACAACGAATTTCGATCAGTGGTTGTGCTGTTCAGGCAGTCGTGATCGACAACGCGACGATCCCAAGAAGTCTCAGAGCTGCTGTTATATCGACTTCCATGGAAAATCTGCAGTGGATAGTGCGCCACAAAGCGAAGAAAAGAGACAAACGTATCGTCTTCGAGAAGAACGCCTATGTGTATAGAAGTGATTTCGAGACAGAGAGGAACAGAGCGTGCACAGTGATGCTTTCCGATATAATTGGGGATATTCACAGGCAGAGAGCATGATGTCATTATTACTGGATAAAACATCCAAGGGAAAAAATGAGCTGCTGAAGCAAAAATTTGGATTGTTTGACCCCTGTAGGCATTGTGGTGAGCTAAAATTAAAACCAGCACTTTTGCACCAGTTGGGATAAAGAAACTTGTTGTCCTTTGTGTAAGTGTGTGAGCCAAAGATGCGGGCAATTCATTTTTATACATAAGCGGCAGGTGGTCTTGATACGCTGGGACAGCCTACCCAGCCCAGGCATCCAGCTCGCGTACCTGCCGAGCACTGTCGAAAACCTTTCACTCGTCCTCTGCCAAAAGAAGCAGGCCGTGAATACGAGGCGTCTACCGCGAAACCTTCGGAGACTTGACATCCAGCAAAATCGAATTTTTGGTACATTTGACTTGTCCACACTCCCTGCACACCTCGTCACCCTCTCTGCGATGCACAATCGAATATCCGGCGTCGTGAGCCTTTTGAACCTTCCGCCACGCATTGCGACTATAAACCTACAGTACAACAGAGTCTTCGCCCCAACCCTCTACGCTGGAGATCTGCCAGCGACGATCGAGCGTATTGATATGCGAAGGAACAGAATTGTTCGTATTGTTCTGCTGCCTGGCTGCGTACTAGATGAAAGATTTCGAAATTCACAGTGGGCAATCGATCTACATGAGTGAAGCGCGTGCGAAGCGGCTCTGTCAGAAAGCGTAAGAAGTGAATTACGATATTCTTAAGATGTGGAAATCAAAGCCAGAAAGAGCTCAGGGTTTTCTATGGATAAACTATTATTCGCTCTGAGACAATTCCCAAGCTTTCGCAATTTCCTCATAAATTCTCTCAAATTTGCTCTTATATCTCAAAATTCATGCTTTCCCTCTTGTGCGCAGACATCCCTATCGCCGGCCGAGTGAGCAAAGACATGCTATCCGACCAGCAGCGAATCGAAATATTCTTCAGCCCAGATAACTTTGCTGACGCTCGAGCGCTCCTCAAAGGTGATGAGGACGACGCGTGCTCTTGGTCTGGCGTCCATTGCCCTGAAGGCGGGTCGACGATTGACGAGATCAGTTGGCACGGGTCATGGTTCGTTTTAGAGGGCAGTATCGACTTCCATTCGTTTCCATCGCAGCTCAGAATAATAAATACGTACGATCAGCGCTTACGTGGGGAAATCGACACGACAGCGCTCCCGGACACGCTCGAGGTGCTGTGCCTACAGCACTGCGACTTCACCGGGGTAGCGGACCTCGGGAGCCTGCCACCAAAGCTCGATGAGCTCTTCCTGACGAAAAATCGGATCACAGCGGTGGTGAACTTCTGCAACGTCCCTGAAAGTCTGCGATGCTTTGAGATAAAGGAGCCGAACGTCAAGGGCTTACGGATTCATGTCGGTGCACTCCCACAAAATACCCACGGATTCGATCTCAAGGTGGGATCTATCGATGAAGTCACCTATGAGAACCCTGAGGAAGCCTGGCGTGTGGTCCTCAAATCGTACGAGCAGAAATAAATACAAATGCAATCGAAATACAGAAGAGAATGGTATGCAATATTCAAATCGTTTTTTCGAGAAGCCAAGTGTATTGAATTTTGTCTTCTCTCTCATAATGCGACATAGATCATACAATACAATCTTCGACCTGTATCGCACTTTGCTTGATTTTTGCACTCCGCACCGCTGACCTAGAGGTAGTCCCTCAGAAATCCGCCCGATCGCAGTCCATCCACATGCAGCAAACCATGTGCATGCAGCGTGTCCTTGAACCATGTACGTACAAAGGCTTTAGCACATTGTATAGGCCACTCCTTCCGTATCTACAGGGCGCTTCATCGATTGCGCATGACAGCTGCACATGGAAGGGCATCGAATGCGAGGACGGTGCTATCAAGTCAGTCCTTTTCGATCGAGACATGCACAACAAGCCGTATAAGACGAAATTCATCGTCAATATACACTGGCTACCATCGACCATTGAGTACGTGCACATTCGAAATATGAGTCTTTTGAACGACTGGCGCCCGGAGCGACTCCCGCGGCAGCTGCGCTACCTCTTCCTCTCGCAATGCGGTTACCAGATCCTGTATTCCGACGAAGTTGGGCAGGCAGGGAGAGATAGTACCGCAAGAATGAACCTCCAGGCACTCCCAGCTGGCCTGGAGGAGCTCTATATCGTGGGCTCATGGAGACAAAGCTCACTTGCGATAGGGCTTCTACCAGAAGGTTTGCGCAGGCTGCACATCAGCGGCTGGTCATTGAAGCACGCGTACATTCAGTATGAAGTGCTCCCGGAAAGCTTGCAGGGGGCAAGTTTTGTGAGCAACATGCACAGAAACGATTTAAAAGTTCATGCAGTTGGGCGGCAAAAGCGGGACGATCGGGTGTATATCAATCAAAAAAGAGCGGCGTATCGGCAATTTGTGGCAGAGTCAGAAGTGTACAAAGCGTTCATTGAAAAGATTCTCAAGCTTAAAGCGCCGAGGGAGAGACTTATGAGACAATAAACATAGTGAAAAGTGAATTTAGTCACAGAATGCAATTATTTTCATTCGGCGCTTCATTCTTTTGTATTTTTTTGTGATTACTTCCCTGATCCTACATGCTCACTTCTCTATGCGCAGACCTCATACACGCGGGCCGCATCGACCATTCCATGCTCAGCGATAGCCAGCTGCTCGAGTTGCTCTTCGTTCCAGAAAACGAAGCCATTTTCAGAGAGAGCATGATAGGCGATGATGAGACAGCGTGCTCTTGGCCCGGCGTGCACTGCGACGCTGACGCTCGCATCATTTCTATCCACTGGGACTTCCCCACCAGCAACGTGGCTGGGTCTGTCAACTTTCCAATGCTCCCGCCAGAAATCACAACTGTCCACTTCAGCCAGCAGCAGCTCACAGGGTTCATGGACTCAAGCCACTTGCCGCGGAAGATGCACTTTTTCTACGTCAGGCGGTGTCTCTTTGCGGGCACAGTAGCACTGGATAACTTACCACCGACGCTGCAGTACTTGTACGTCTGCGGCAATGCGATCACACATATTGGAACCATACGGAATGTTCCAGAGACTTTACGATTTATTCAGATACGAGAGGCTTCAGTAAAGCAGGAGCTGCTGTGCATTGAGAAACTCCCTCCAGGGATGAAGAAGGTAAAGATTACGAGCGGAATCATTCGAAAAATTGACCTGGAGTGTGTGAGTGACACCCATCGTGTTGTTTGGAAGAGCAAAGCAAAGGAGAAGAAGTGATTCTCTCTGTTGTGATGAAATGTGTGTTGACTTCATTTACAGAGAGAATCACTTGTGTATATGATTTGCAAAACGCTTGTGACGATGTGTCGCTCGAAAATAGACATTGAAGCATCTCATGTACTTATGGTGGGCCTATGTAGTCATAGATATCGCTGGATGGCTCTAAGTGGCTAGAAAACGCCACATATTCTACTGAATAGTGGCCCTAGCGTAGAATTAGATCGTCTGTACGAGCATATACATCGCAAAGGTATCAAATGCTCCAAATTTTGACAACCGTTTCCTCTCTTCATAAAAACAATGCTCTCCATTCTCACAGCAGCTGATACTGCCCTTGGCCGGCCCGATCTGGCGCTGCTCAGCTCGCAGGATGCCATGGAGCTCCTCGCCGAAAGCCTTGATTTACCGGCACAAGAGATTTTTCAGGACGCACATGGTGGCTATACCAACGCATGCGGTTGGTACGGGGTAGCGTGCTCTAAGGAGCAAAACGTCAAGAGCATAAGCTGGGAGCGTAAGGGCATGCCAGTTGAGAAATTTTCTGGCGTGTTGAACGTTCCAATGCTGCCTCGTTCGCTCAAATTTCTGGGAATAATGCATCTCCAAATACGTGGATTGCTTGACACTTTGGCCCTTCCGCCGAGAATGAAACAAATTCATATCGTTCAGACGAATTTTTGTGGAACTATTGTCTTCGGATCTTTGCCTGGGACACTTCGGGAGTTTAATGTGGAAAAGAACGCCTTTTCGGGGTCTGTGGACTTGACCAGCCTCCCACCGAATCTTGAAGAGCTACGGCTCAGCAAGAACCAATTCTTCGGGGAAGTCGATCTCGACCACCTGGGACCAAAGATCCATTGGGTGTTCCTCGACCACAATGCTTTTGTGGGCTCACTGTCTTTCGCGAATCTTCCGCAGAGCCTGACGTACCTCGATGTCGGCGACAACGACTTTATGGGCAGTTTGGACACGGCACAGATCCCGAGAACAATGAACGCGCTTGTCATTCGGGGCAATGACTTTTCGGGGGAATTTCACCTTCAGCACGTGCCAAAAGGCTGTATCGTGTATGGCACAAAGCGGCCATTCTGCGAAGAGGAGCCCAAGCCAAACCCGAAACTTGTGGTTGTTCGAGACTGAGTGACAGTGCCACGCTTTGAGCGTATCTTTACGAATGAAATAAGTCATTAAAATTTGCATGGAAACAGTTATTTTGAGTTTACGTCATATTCTGCAGCATCAAATCATTTTTCATGAAGGAATGAGAGATCCGCGAGTTGTCAGTGCATGCTTAGTAGGAAATGATATCGATAATTTTCATTAGGTTAGTCAAGTAGATAGTCCCAGCGAGCCATGAGTGGTGGTAAAAGAGCTCCTGCAAGTCAATAAAGCACTCGAGGCTTAGACTCACTAAATCCGCATAAAATTTTGGTTTTTCACTTGTACTTCGTTCTACATCTCAAAGCTCATTTTCTAAATTAATGCTCACCCTTCTTACAGCTGACACCGAAGCGATCGGCCGCTTCAACTCCGATGCCATGACCGATCAAATGCGCATGGAAGTCTTTGTATCTGGTGTCAAGAATGTATCGAATCTGCAAGACGCAGATGGTGCCTTCCTGCCTATCTGCGAATGGCCGGGGATTACGTTTGATGCAGAAGACCGCGTGACAAAAGTGAACTTTGACATGCGCCCCGGCGAAAACTTTTCTGATAGCGACGGTGAATTAGATGACGTTTATGTGTTTTTCATAGGACCAGGTGGGAGATTTGACTTTCAGTGGCTTCCTAAGAGCTTAAAAGAACTCAGTGTTGCTGCTCTCGATGTCAAAGGCACAGTGGATACAAAGTGCTTGCCGGAGCTTTTATCGACACTCGATGCTTCCTACAACCTCCTCTCAGGCCCCTTCTGCTTGAAGGGCCTCCCTCAGTCAATAGAGCACGTCATGATCGAAGTAAATGCATTTTCCGGAAGTCTGCACATCGCAGAAATGCCGAGGTCGATGCTGCGCTTCAATGGCGGGCGAAATGAATTTTTTGGGACTGTGTGCCTCCAGGACCTGCCACCCAAGATGAGTTATTTCGACGTCCAGAGGAACCAGCTGACGGGCAGCATTTCCATGCGCGACTTGCCTCCACCACTGCTTTTCTTCTCTGTTGAAAGAAACTCGTTTTCACAAGATAAACTCGTCGTTGGGTATAACCATGTGGACAGGCTGAGCTGCTTTCTCGACAAAGAAGTTTTTGGGCGAATTGAGGATGAAGACGGAAATGATATTTCGAGCAAATTTCAAAGATGATTTAGATTTTGAATTGCTTATAAGTAGAGACTCTTTACTCATTGGAAAGAACGTCACAACGATTCAAAAGAATGAATCTCCGACTGTTTTCTTTCCAAGTGTCTTTGAAATTTCCTTATGTTGAAGCTTTTGCTCACAGCTGACAGCCAGTCGAATCCAACCAATCTCTCCGACCAAAGCATCCTTGAGGGTATCGTCAAGCAATGCACTGAGAGCACGCAGCGCAAGCTCCAAGATGCAGGCGGCAATTTTCTGAATGTATGCAAGTGGGAGGGCATCACGTGCGATCAAGATAGTTCTGTCACTGAAATTAGCTGGATGATGGTTCTCGAGTCGAATGCGACTCCCATAGATCTCTGTGTACTACCAGAAAAACTTCGCAGCCTTGAAATCTACGCCGACGGTGGGTCATTCGTCCTTCACAGTGCTGCCCTACCGCAAACGCTCGAAACGCTTTCGATTTCAAACGCAAAGGTCACCGGCAACATCGAGTTCAAATCGTTTCCGGAAAAGCTTAAAAAGGTGCGAATCAGCGACTGCGCACACTCTGGTGAGGTCAATATTGAGGGACTCCCAGCTGGGATCACGGAGGTGGACATCTCTCGAAACAAGTGCACGGGGACTTTGAACTTGGACTCGCTCCCAACGAAGCTCCGCAGACTCATGGCCTCTGCAAACGGCTACTCCGGGGGTATCAAGCTCGGCCGCCTGCCCAGGGACCTGACGCATGTGCAGCTTGACAAGAACGATCTGTCCGGCGAAGTCAGCCTCACTGTCCTCCGTGAGGGCATTGAGCACCTCGTGCTGAGCGCGAACAGGTTTGAAGGGAAAATTAACCTGACGAGGCTGCCACCGTCGCTCCACGTGCTGAAGCTCAGTGGAAACAATTTTTCGGGGCCGCTCAACCTCACAAAGCTCAAGAGTGGGATGTATGAGCTCTTTCTCTCAGACAATAAATTCTCAGGGGAAATCAACCTCAGCGCGCTACCAGGCTCTCTGACCAATCTGTACCTCGATGGCAACCAGCTCAGCGGGCGTGTTGATGTTTCGAAGCTCCCACTCAACCTTTTCAACCTGGCACTCGGAAAGAATTCGTTTGCAGGGGTTCTCGACCTCTCCAAGGTCCCTGGAATGACGACTGTTACCCACGAGGGCGCTGGCTTCAGCGAGGTCATCCCGGGCAAGCCCGTCGAGGTGGACAACAAAATGTGGTATCGTTAGAACAGAACGAGAGGTGATGGAATACGACATAAATGTAAAAATCAAGAGAGGTAAGTATGAATGAAAGTCATCGTTTTCCTATCGTAGAGCACGAGCATCAGCTTCACGTTCATTCGTTTTCATATTTCAATGCCAAGCTTTCTTGAAATAGCAGCCAGTGACTCTCCGTTCGGCCGAAACAACCACAGCGTACTGACCGCTTTGCACATGCTGGGGCTGGTATTAAGTTCATTGGGCTTTCGAATAATAAATTGAAGGGCATAGCTGTTGTGAATTTAGATTTGGGAGCACGCAGGGTGTATCTCGGTGGTATTGCAATCGATGCACTTGTTGACGAGAATGGGCAACCGCACCGCTATGTATCGAAAATGTTGGTAGCGTGGTGAGGGCAGGATGGATTTTTAAGCAAAAGAACGAAAAAATCGCATGTGTGTGAAGGAACGCCTTTCAAAGTTTTCATTTCAATTTTTTAGTTCATTTCCATGCCAGGCGCCACTTTTGTATTTCTGCAAGCCGTCGACCCATCACTGGGCCGCTTCGACAGAAACGCACTCACAGACCAGATGCTGATGGAGCTCCTCATCGAGCCCTTCGACGGTCCTTCCAAGCAGCGCTTTCTTGATTCTGCAGGCCATATAGCTGACGCGTGCGTTTGGCTCGGGGTGTTTTGCAGCGACGCTGGGGATGTAGAATCAGTCTTCATCAGCGAAAAGGTCGCACCTTCCATCAATTTACAGTTTCTCCCCTCGAAACTCCTCTGCTTTAGCATTCGCGGGCACGCGCTTGATGGGTCACTCGATGTGCACGACCTTCCGGCGACGCTCATGGACTATGACATCGCTGACAACAAGATCTGCGGTGAGCTCGACTTACCAGCGCTCCCGAGGGCCATGCGGCTTTTGTGCGTCGAGTTCAACTTGCTCACGGGGACGCTCGACCTCAAAAGCCTACCGCCCTCGCTCGAGACTTTTTACGGCGCAAGCAATCAATTTACGGGCAGTATCTCCCTGACATCGCTCCCAGAAGGGCTCGAGGAGCTTTCGCTCTCAAACAATATGCTGAGCGGGGAGATCTGCCTCGACTCTCTCCCACTGATGCTCCAAGAAATTCGCCTCGACCGCAATCATCTGACTGGCGAATTTTCGTTCCGGTTCCCACCATCAACGAGTTTCTACATCACTGCGAGACAGAACCGATTTGTGGGGACAGCCGTTGTCTACCGCGGTGGGGAGAACAATGCCCGAATTCTTCCAAATGCTGGGCTTACCTCCATCGTCGATGAGAACAGAAAGGAGTTCCAGCTGTGGCACGATGAGGGTGAAATCATAGAGTTTAAGTAAAGTCAGACAAACGTTGATTGAGATGAACATCTGATATCGAAAATTTTTGTATTAGAAAGTGAAAGTGGGATGCAGTCTGCTTTTCTTTTCGCAAAGTCAATTTCCACTTTTTCGTGCCGAATTTCTCTAAAATGCAAATCCTTCATCTCATCACCGCACTCGAAAACGATGTTACACACGCAGGCAGGTTCGACCCCGAAATGCTCACCGACCAAATGCGCATGGAAATGTTCATCACGCCTGACTCTGAAAGTGAAATGCAAAAGCTCGGAGATCGAGACGCTGCATGTGCATGGAGAGGCATTGATTGCGCAGGCGAGGACGGTCGGGTCACAGCCATCGACTGGTCGACAGAAGACTTTTGCATCAGTGGGATCGTCGACATGCGCATGATGCCACCGCTCACGACATACTTCAACCTGTACAACGAGCCGCTGCGAGGCGACATGGAGACGAGCGCACTTCCGCGCACATTGGCGCACTTTTTCGTGCATTATTGCCATTTCACGGGCACTGTGGACCTTGGAAACCTGCCACCCACGCTTTTGGACTTTTATGTCAGTGACAATCGCATAACAGCGATATCGCATGTGTATAACCTTCCTGCGGCATTGTGTTTTTGCTTTGTCTCGGAAGGGGCTATCCAAAGCGATGTGCTCCGCGTAGGCAAGCTTCCAGAGGGGGATTTCATGCTAAATTTTGAGGGCTCCAATAAACAGTCGGTACTTCTGGAGGACGAAATCGATAGAGATAGAGTCACTTTCTGATTGCAAAGATGCCATAGACAAAAATGAATTTTGAGTGTTTTCTCATTCTTAACTGGAATTTAGGATCGATTCCAGCATCACTCCTTTATTTTATTTCTTCTTCCGATCATTTGCGCAGATAGCATTGGGCTTGGCCGCGCTGACCCGTCTTCACTGACCGTTCAGATGTACATGGAGCTCTTGTAAACCCCAGATATTGTCAATGAGAGCGGTGTACTATCGAGAGATCTTTACGTAGGGGATCTGCCGAAGGGTTGGCCGCGCTTGGAATTCACTTTGTGTGTTTTTACGTATATGCTGTGCGAAGACGAAGGTGACAGGCAAAATATTGCATCGCCGAGTCGAATTGGTAGTGATTTTGTAAGTAAACTAAAATTTCGCCTCTATGAGATCTTTCCGGAGTACAATTTACAGAAATTTCCTACTCAAGCTTCAATTCCAATGCGCTTCATTCCAATCGCTCTCTGTGTTGATGGCCTATCTCGCGTTGACGCTGCAAGCCTGTCTGACCAGGTCCTTCTTGAGCTTTTTATTGACAGCTTTGACAGTCAAGTGCAAAAGCGATTTCAAAATATCGGTGGTGAGTACACAGAGGTCTGCCGCTGGGCAGGCGTCAAGTGTGATGCTGCGGGACGTGTCACAGCTTTCAAGCTCCTCGATCCCACATCGAATCAACCTGTATTACTCGAAAGGCTCCCAGACACACTCAAAACGCTGCAGATTGAACTGTATATCGATAAACTGGCTGTCGAAGGCGCGCTCCAAGCACTTCCTCGGTCGCTCGAGTTTTTGCTACTAAATGGGTGCACTGGCTTGCACCCCATGGATTACAGGGACCTTCCATCGGGCTTAAAGCATCTCCAGGTAAATTCTGGGGATCTGTGGGGGCCACTCGACGTCAAAGGTATTCCGCGCAAGATTGTCACATTCGATGTTAGCTCAAACAAATACTGTGGGTCTGTGGATTTCGCGAATTTCCCGAAGACTTTAGAGAACCTTTTCCTTGAAGCAAATTCGCTTGAAGGGATTGTCGATTTTCAAAAGCTACCAGAGGATCTTAAGCAAATGAGTCTTCATCGAAATCGCTTTTGCGGGAGTATTCGCTTAGAATGTCTTCCGCGAGGCATCGAGGAGCTGTACCTATCGCAAAACGAGTTCGAAGGCAGCGTGAATTTGACAAAGCTGCCACAGTCACTCATAAGGCTAGATATCGCCAAGAATTCACTTTCAGGCCAAATTGACGTGTCAGATTTACCTGATGGACTAGAAGTGCTGATCATGGAGAGCAATCGGCTCGAGGGCAGCATCAGCATCGAAAGTTTGCCAGAGTCACTGGATATACTCGAGATTCAGGACAATTGTTTTTCAGGGAGCCTGGATTTTCGCAAGGCGAGGAGAACGTTCCATGCATCGTATGACAAGAATCCTTTTGATGCAGTTCTGCACTAGCCAGTGGGGGTAAGTCATAAAACATCAAATTATCAATCATAAGATGAAGAGTGAAGTTGTGGCACACCTTTGAAGAGAAATGAATGCAAGACCTACTCGTCACGTTCACAATCTTTCGTTCGCAAGTCAAACTACTTTGAAATGAGTTTCTGTACCTTTGCTGCCACTATCGACCCGTTCCTCGGCCGCCTTGACCCGATGTCACTCTCCGACCAGGCACTGATGGAAATGGTACACGAAAAAGTCAGTAAAGATAGCATACAGCACTTCCACGATGACGAAGGGAACTGGACCGACGTGTGCACGTGGTACTGCGTGGAGTGCGATGCTGATGGCCATGTGATCTCATATCACAGCAACGACAAATTTCAAGGTACACTCAGCCTTGTCTTCCTTCCACAAACGATAGAAGCATTTGTCTTAATCCCTGATTTGGGTATGCTCAACCTCTGTGGAAAGCTTGATACAGATACCCTGCCTCTCCTACTTTGTCATATTGCCATTATAGCGACAGGCTTTGACGGGACCGTTGCGATGGCTTCGTTTCCTGAAAAGCTTGAGACAATCAGTATTTCGATGAATCTCTTCGGTGGTAGCTGCGATTTGACAAACCTCCCAAAAAATCTTTCTGCTCTCGATGTCTCTGAGAACCATTTCAATGGCGAAATCTCTTTAGGAAATCTTCCTCCAGCACTCAAGAGTCTCAACCTTGGATACAACGAATTTCAAGGGTCGCTGACTTTCGACGCACTGCCGCTTACGCTGGAGATGCTGAACATCAGCGAGAATAAATTCTGCGGCGAAATCGACTTACTTCGTCTCCCAAAGAGCGTAAGGCGGCTCATAGCATCTGATAATTGCTTTTTGGGGGTCGCACGCATTCCAGCGGACACGCACTGTGCTATCATTCTTCGGTATAACTCAATCAGTGGAGTCGTCGACGCCGAAGGTATAGATCACCCTCGTAAAAGTCAGTTTCTACTTGTATAGGAATCTTACATAATAGAGTTACTATCTCAGATCAAAGAAATGCAGCATTGAAACCTCATTGTGAAGTGAAAGCGAGAAAATATCTATTTTTCCTAACGTATGTTTCTGACAATATCACACTTATGTAATTCCTTCTCAGCAGTGCAGATTCCGCCCTTGGCCGCTTCAACATCGATTCCATGTCAGACCAGTACGTCATGGAGCTCCTGGTGACTACTGACTTCCCGGATTTCGATCCACTGATAGACCCGACTTTCGATCCACCACTCAATTTTCATGACAGTGACGGTGAGTTCCTCGACAAGTGCAAGTGGGGGGGGGGGGGGCGTAGAGTGCGACGAAGATGGCTATGTAGTCGAAATAAACTGGGATGATGAAATATGGGCGGTCGGCGCAATTTCGCTCGATATGCTTCCCCGCAGGCTTCGCGTTTTTTGCTCAGTCTCGAAGCCGTTTGTTTTCCAGAATATCGGTGGGACTCTGCGCACAGCGCTGCTCCCACCAGGGCTTAAGAGCTTTAAGCTTATGGACCACGATTTCGGGGGAACGATCGACCTGTTGCATCTGCCAGTTACTATGGAAAAATTTCGCGCCTCGCACAACAACTTTACGGGCGAAATAGAACTGACTGGCCTGCCGGAGCCGCTCTACAAGCTTGGCTTGAGCTGGAACAAGCTGTGCGGGGAGCTCAACCTCGAACATCTCCCAAGTGCGCTGCAGTGGCTCAATCTGTCAAACAATAACTTTATGGGTGAAATATCACTCAGATCACTCCCAGAAGCGCTCAAGGAGCTCGACGTGCATAAAAATGCGCTGACAGGGCGATTGGATTTTTCGAGCCTGCCGCTCGATATGGTCGCCCTCTATCTCGAAGCGAACGCTTTTGACGCCATTGATGAGAGCGAAATTCCAAGTGCGGTGGATATACGGATATGAGGTAGTACGCAGGAGTTTGAGCGACGATAAGCGTTTGAATGAAAAATAGAGCTATGATGTTCTAATCTTCTAATTTTTTTTGTGTACATTCTTTTAAATTACTATGTCAAATTCGAAATGTAGCAGTGCATGAAGATTTTTCGGGCTGTGTCAGCGTTTGGTTCATGAAAGACCAATCACGATTCCAGGTGACTTTATGCATTTAACTGCAAACTGAAGAGTATGGCATACAAAACCTTCTCAAGCATAGTGTGGCCCAAACTCTGAATAAAGGCATTTTCGGGGATGATCTGGAAATTTTCTGATGTACGATGCGATCCGATGAATATAGAAAACCACGTGACATCCTATGAATCGCCTGTAGTATCGGAGTAAGCTGAGATTTCATAGAGTCATAAAAAACCAGTCAGCTGAAAATTTTTGAAAGGCTAAGCAGCTTGCTTTCATCAGAGTATTGCTTGAGCTCATGCCTATTCTTCCTTATTATTATTCCTTATTTCTTCAAAATTCGTTGAAATTATCGTACATCAACATCCAATTTTGTACATTTCTCTATTGGTCCAATGCTGGCGCTCCTCTGCATCGACCTCACAATGGCCAACAAGGTCAACGAGATGATCACCACACAGACGACGCTTATCGAAAAACTCCTCACCGGTGTGTCCAACATCGACGCCATCAGCACCAAGCGGGGCCACTTCGGCCAGCGGTACACCATCGAGAATGTCTGCCATTGGGTGGGCATTTACTGCGACGCCGAAGGGAACGTCGTCACTGTCGCGTACACTGCCGGCCAGATTGAGGGGCAGATGCAGATCGACTTTGCGCCACCGACGGTCACAACGATCAAAGTCGTGCAGTCACCAGTTGGCGGCACCATCAGCTGCGAAGCGCTGCCGCGTAAACTCAATAAGCTCTTCGTCACAAAGAATTATTTTTCGAGTAGTTTGCACCTGCCAGCGCTTCCTCGAACGCTCACTGAGTGCCACCTGTGTGTCAACTCCTTTTCAGGCGAAATAGAGCTCGATAGCCTTCCGCTGAAGCTTATGGTGCTCGATCTGAGCAAGAACCAGCTCTCGGGGAGCTTGAATCTCACGGCACTGCCACAGCTGCTGCGAGAGCTCAATCTCTCGAGAAACGCTTTCTCGGGGAGTATCGACCTGACAAAGCTGAAGCGGCCGCTCCGGCTCGACGTCGGGTTCAATTCGCTGAGTGGGTCACTAAACCTCACGAACCTCATGCCGAACGACCCGATCTTCCGGAATCGGCTCTTTCTGAACAACAACCAGTTCTGCGGGAGCGTCGACCTCTCGTGGCTGCCCGAGGGCAGCGAGGTGAGCCTGTCGACAAACAAGCTCTGTGGGACGGTGGACCTTCTCGACGTCCCGAGGCAGAACCAGCTGATCCTCGAGAACAACCCGCGGCTCATCGTGCTGCACCAAGAAGAGTTTGAGAAGCAAGCGTAGGGGGAATTCATGAATGAAATGGCATAGAGTGTACATCAAAGGTAAATTTTTTTATTGGAAAGTGAAGAGGTAGTACCAGTGAGCGTTTTGAAAATTTGAATGATGATGAAGGTGTTTACACCAGTGAGACCTGCTCTGTGAGAAATTCATTTCAATGGCTTATTGGGAGAATTTGAAGAGCGCATTCTATCTCATCAAGATCCCATGATCAACCATAGCTTCAAATCGAGAAATTCCTGACCATCTCTCTATAAAAAAAGCGCTTACTCAAACAAACTTGGGAAGGAAGGCACGGCCTACTGGCTACGAAGAGTAAAAAACTTGGCCGCATATGAGTTCCATTCAAAGTCTCTCATAGTAAGTCACAAGAATAGAGCATGAGCCATTTCAGATGCTTCATCTTAAAATCACCTTTGAGATTCGATACGGCTACACTCAGACCTTCAGAGCCAAGGAAACATCTTTACAGAAGAAACATTCCGTTTCGTCTCACCTTGTACACGTAGACACAATTCAAGAAATGATTAGATCCTCAAAATCTGCAGTGATCACTTGTCGTTGATTCCAATTTTTCCAATTTTCAAATTCTTGGCGTTTCCAAATTCTTCACATGATCCAATTACTTCCGAATTCTGCATTCTGCGCCGAGGCCGGCCGAGTCGACCGTTCCATGCTCACCGACCACCAGCTCATGCAGATTTTCTTCACACCCGACGATTTCGAGGAGGCCCGCCGTGAGCTCGGTGGGGACGAGGACAACGCGTGCCTGTGGGCGGGCGTTACCTGCATCCCCGCGCACCGCATCGACACAATCGAATGGGACAGGAATTTCGATTTCGGGCGACCCTCCCTTGGTTTGTCCGGGAGCATCGACTTCTCTTGCCTACCACCGCTGCTCATGAGCCTCCGTCTATCTCGGCAGAAATTCAAAGGGGAACTAGACACAAGCGCTCTCCCAAAGAACCTCAAGCAATTTTCTGTGCGCGAGTGCGGGCTCGACGGGGCTGTCGACCTGGGCAACCTGCCGCGGGCGATGGAATATTTTGATGTCCGATGGAACAACGTCAGCGGAATTGTCAATGTTCACAGCATTCCACCCAGTATCAAAATTCTGGCGATTGAGGAGGCACACGTGAAAATCTGCGCGCTGCATATTGGCAAACTCCCGAAAAATGAATGTAGCCTCGTTCTCAAGGTCAATTGAATTGACAAGCTGACCTTTGAAGATAAAGCGGATGAGATGCGAGTCTATCTCACGAACAACATATCGCCATAGATTGAAATCCAGAAATGTAGCGTCTTTCAACAATTGTATCTTTCTATTGAAAGTCAGATCGCGATGCATTTCCTTCTTTCGATTTTGCCTACTGCACTTAGAATATGTTGCCCCTTGTGACCACAATCGATGGCTTGTCCCGCACGGACCTATTCGCTCTTCCAGACCAGGCACTGCTTGAAATTATCATCTCACAGTGCGACTCGCGCTTTCAACAGAAATTCAAAGACAGTGACGGGTGCTTCACAGAAATGTCTGATTGGAATGACTTTCAGGTTCGCGCAGACGGATCTGTTATAAAAGCGCACTTCCAAGACGTGGGAAAGCCGGTTGGTACCGTAGTGCGCATCAAGCACTTTCCACCGAGGCTTGAGACATTCATCTTCCAATGCGTGCCTAATATGAACGTTCCCATCAAAATATCTTTCGGAACACTACCAAAAACACTCCAGCACTTTGAAGTCGAGCACGTGTACTTCCAGAACGCAGTAGATGTGTCCCTGCTGCCAGACAGTCTCACCTACTTTTCGATACACAGCTGCCAGAACGAGAGTACCATAACTTTCACAGATTTACCGAAAAGCCTCCGCGTCTTGAACATTTCGTTTACTTTGTTCACTGGTCCTTTGAATCTCAGTGACCTTCCAGCGAGCCTCACGGACTGTGTCCTCGATGGCAATCAGTTTTACGGCAGTGTTGACTTGACAGAATTACCACATAGCCTCACGTGGCTCAATCTTCAGGAGAATAATGCGCTGGAGGGGAGCGTACCGCTCCAAAGCCTTCCAAAGGCAATAAAAGAAATCAATTTGTCGTATAACTCGTTCCAGAGCAGTGTTGAGTGGGCCGATGCGCTGTCAGTTGCCAAGCATCTCTCCATAGCGCATAATCAGCTCTTTGGGGAAGTCGACTGGGTGAATGTCCCGCCAGCGCTCGAGTTCATCGACCTCTCGCACAATCAGCTGTGTGGGGCTCTGCTTTTCGGCGGCCTCCCACCAGCGCTCACCCAACTCCGGCTCCCAGGGAACAATTTTTCGGGGTCGGTTGACTTTGCGGGGGTGAACGATTGCCTCATGTACCTCGACATCAGTGACAACGCGCTGTGCGGCACGCTGCGCTTCGAGGATCTCCCGCGGGGAATCCTGCATCACCGCGTGGGTGTGATAGGGATCAGTGGGAATAATTTCACGGGAGATATTGAGGTCCCGGTGCGGGCAAACGCACACAACATCCAAATTGGTGGCAATGCGTTTGGGCATGTGAATGGGAAGCCGTACACAAAGGATGGGGTATTTTGGAAGTAAGAGAAGAGGAAGTGACTGAGTGCCCGGGAGAACTTTTCTTTCTCAAAAATATGGCTCTGATACTGAGATCGTGAGAGCCCCCAGTTAGTGAGAGCCCCCAGAGCTTACCTGTAACAGACTGAGCAGTGGTACATTGCCACCAGGCAGCAAAGTCCTTCTTTCCTATCGTTTTGTAAATGCTCCTTAAACCTCGAAGATTAATCGTATAGGGGACGCACGTGGGATCGATGCAAAGCACATGATTTATCTGAATTTTCTTTCATTCAAAATGTACCCTGCCTCTGCACTTCTCATTCATACAGCCGATCCGGCGCTTGGCCGTCTCTCACCTTCACTGCTCTCTGAACAGGCAATGATGGAGATTTGCGTCGCAGATCTGAGTTAAGAATCACTCCGGGGTTGGTGTCAAGATGAAAATGAAAACTTTCGCGACGTCTGCTCGTGGGACTACATCGAGTGCACCGACGGGCGTGTGACGCGGTTCGCGACCAATGACTTTTGGCACGGAGAGATGGATTTTTCATTCCTACCCCGCAAAATGAAATCTTTCGAATTCACAGCGTTTGAGCTCCATCGCTTGGAAATCTATGGGACTATCGACACAGCAGCCCTGCCGGGTGACTTGGAGTCCTTTATTTTCGAGCAAGCGTGCCTGGGTGGCACAGTAGCCCTCGAAAGCCTTCCAGCGAGCATGCTCCACTTTTCCATCCCCAACAACGGCTTTGAAGGGACTTGCGCGCTGCATAGACTCCCCAAAAACCTCAAGATTCTTGATCTATCACAGAACGAATTTATGGGAAGTGTCGCATTCGATAACCTTCCGAAGGGGCTCGAAAAGATCAGTCTCCAAGGCAACGACTTTTCGGGTGAAGTGTCGCTCGAAAGTCTTCCGGATTCGCTCCAAATCATCGACCTCTCAGAAAACAAACTGAGCGGCGAATTAAATCTCAGCAAAATTTCAAAAAATGTGCAGCACATCGGCCTGCAACACAATGCATTCACAGGAAAATTCTCAACCATCGGCATCGATATTGAGCAAAATATTCTGATTGAAGCACAAGAAAACAAGTTCGCAGAAGAGGCGATCATACCAGGTGGGGTAAGCTGGGGCTCTCTCCTGCGTGGGAGTGGTGTCAAGCGTGTCGTTGATGAACATGGCAAAGCACACAAAAACCAGGCGCAGTTCCTCGATGAAGAATGGGAGCAAGACATTTATATGGACTTCGATGCGATCCTTCACTGATGAAATGCGGTGCTATACGTTTTGAATTCAATAGGATTGAATTGAGTTTTTTGAATCGAGCAGTAATGCCAAGACATGGTGAGCTGTGCAGCAGTGGTTAGAATAGATTTGGAATGAGTGTTCGGTTTAGTTAAAGTCGAGCTTTTTGAAAGGCGATGGTTTTCTTTCATTTTGGATGGGGTGGCTAAAGGGCAAAAAGGAAGAAGTGTAAGGCTTGATTTTTCAAAGAGTGGAACCCCTTTCCAACCTTTTATTAACAGTGGCTTGGCCGAGTTGAGTCAGAAAAAGTTTCATCTTATCGTAGAGTCTGTATCCGCACAAGTATGCGAGCATGTGGTAGCGAATGAAGAGCCTCGTTTCCTTCGTATTGCGTCAAAGAATCTTATGGCTTATATAACGGCTTCGTAGATGTACTGTCGTCGATAGACGCATGAAAAAGAGGCGCATTGATAAATGGGATGAAATTATGATCTTTTCACCTGAATGATAGACTATCCACAATCAACTTTTCTTCAAAACCAATGCTCAAACTTTTCTTTACTGACCACATCCCAGTCGGCCGATTCAGCCCATCTTCGCTCCCAGACCAGGCGCTCATGGAGCTAATGTACACGCCAGACATTCCCGCGCATGCAGAAGAGGAGCTCTATCTCTATGAAGATAGCGCATGCGCGTGGCGGCTCGTCGAGTGTGACACGGATGGAAATGTCCAAAAAATTGACTGGCACACGCCCGGCTTGCAGCTTTTCGGCTCTATAGACTTCGCGATGCTCCCACAC
The DNA here is from genome assembly GCA_964019655.1 of Perkinsela sp. pyNocScin1. NCBI lineage: Eukaryota > Euglenozoa > Kinetoplastea > Prokinetoplastida > Perkinselidae > Perkinsela > Perkinsela sp. pyNocScin1. The sequence goes on from CAXHTR010000007.1 coordinate 69,310, forward strand.
AAAATCAGCCACTTTCGACTCTTCAGGCAGTACGTCGAGGGAGAAATCAATGTGCGAGGGCTGCCCGCCACCATGCGGTACTTTTGCGTTGAGCTGTGCCTGTGCAGTGGGACAGTTGACCTGCGCAGTGTCCCGACGGCGATGGAGGTGCTCATTCTGAAAGAGAATATGCTCACGGGGATAACAGACATACAGAACTTGCCCGAAGGAATGAAAACACTCGTCGTTGCGGAAAAAGACATTAAAAATGTGCGCATTCGCGTGGCAGAGCTTCCGGGCAGAGACTTGAAAGTTGATCTCCGTGGGTGTGGTGCGATAGCAGCGGTATTTGATGTTGAAAGTGATAGAGGCAGAGTATTGATGGACTAAGGCAGTGCTGCCTCAGGCCAGGATGCGAACACCACCGTTTCAATACAATGAATTTTCAACATCACCTATGCCAGTTATCTCTACCATGACGTCGGCATGAACCTGAAGAAGAGATAAGTTTCTGTGAACTTTTTGTTCTCAAAAGCACCGAGTTCAGTCGCTAGGGTCACCAAATTTTAGGCTCAGATATGTGCTTGAACTTTCTTTGCGTGATTTTCAAAATTTACTCAACAACCGTTCTATCACACAAGTCGAATTTAAGTTGGTACGCCCCAAATCTTCGATGACTTAGTTTTTTCTCTCTTTTGTATTCCCCAAAAGTCAAAATATGCTCACGCTCACCCCCACTATATAAATACAATGTATTTATTACTTGGAATCGACAAATCAGCTGATCAACACCTCGGGCGCATGACAAAAGACATGCTCAGCGATGCTGAGATGATGCTGCTCTTTTTCACCCCTGCGAGCTATGAAGAAGCCCGGAAACAGCTGGGAGGTGACGCAGACGACCCTTGCTCGTGGTGTGAAGTCGAATGCATCGAAAAAGACGTCGTCGAGATCGATTGGCTCGAGATGGACCTCAAGCTTACTGGATCTATCGAATTCGCCATGACACCAAGGAAGGTTCGGCACCTGGCCCTCTACAGGCAGAATCTCTCTGGGTCGATAGACATGCAGTCACTTCCGCCCAATCTCACATATTTTGCAGTGCAAATGTGCCTTTTCTCTGGATCAATTGTACTCGACAACTTGCCGAGCAAACTTGAATACATGCTCATTATGGACAATAAAATCGATAGTGTACACGAAATTCGAAATCTTCCCCTACACCTCAAATCATTCACTATCCAAGAGGAAAATGTTCAGCAGGATGTACTCGACGTTGGCGCGCTTCCACCTGGAAACTACGAGATTGAGCTCATTGCGTGCCAAATCGGCAAGATTCAGTACGAAGATGAAAATGACGCTACCTGCGTCAAAATTGAGCCAAAGCGCGTTTACGTTGTGTACTAGAAATAATGAGGGTTTGGTAGACCAAAGTGGGATATACTCATTATTCAACAGCTTCCACCTCTTTCGTTGAATTGCAACTTAGATACCATATCTGACTTCTCATCATACTTCCAATGCACCTTTTACTCCAAAGCGCTGACTTCTCCCCACTCGGCCGCTTTGACCCTGCAACGCTCACCGAGCAGGAAGTAATGGAAATAATGTTCGCTCCAGACAATTTCGATCAGGCACGCGTACAACTCGGTGGTGGCGGCGAAGACCGATGTAGCTGGCTCGGTGTCGAGTGCAACAAGGCAAAGAATGTCACATCGATCATCTGGCACGGCACAGTAATTGCGCTCAAGGGGAATTTCAACTTTGAAATGCTCCCGACACACCTGACGAGGCTCATTCTGTACATGCAAGAGATGAGCGGCGAGATACAGACCTCAAGGCTCCCCGAAGGCCTCGACATGCTCATCGTGCAGGCGTGTCACTTCACGGGGACAGTCGACATGCAGTCGCTGCCGCCTAAACTCCGCAAGCTCATCATCACAGGGAACGAGATCACCCACATCAGCGACATCCGGGGCCTTCCAAAGCGCATGGAGATCTGCAAGGTCAACGAGATGAACGTGCGGGAAGCAAAAATTTTCGTTGGGAAGCTCCCGAGCAGTGCGCTCGAGATTGACCTGCGGGACTGTCGGATAGAGAAACTCATCTTTGAATATGAGCGTGATAGAGAGCGTGTGCTAGTATAAAAGAGGTCCGCTCAGTCAGAATCATCTATAAATAATGAGAGATAGAGACGATTTTTCGGGGCTTATTTTGAAGTTTGTATTTCTAGAAATTTTTCAATGGTTCGGTTACTTTTCGCATTTTGCCTCTTCGCTCATGTGACCTCAAGGGTTGATCCCGTGATGCTGCTCGAAAAGAGTACGGCATCGAAGATAAAGATAAGGTAAGGGCAACTTATGTCCTCATATTATCAAGTTCTCTCTAAAATTCGCCATAAGCGCACTCGGAAGCCGAATGAGATCAGTTGTACCTTCACAGCGTATCTTTGCAGAGGAGTTGCACTTCGGCGACAAGTAAGCTACATACAAAGATAGCTTTGTTTCTCGCATGTTTCCCTCATGTCGGCTGCATTCTGAGATATAGACACATTTCAGTGGCCTGACTGATGGATATTTCCGCTGCGCAGAAATATCGATGAAGAAAATCGAGCGAATCGAGGTGCGCATCGTGCACTTCCCTTTCGAACACAGGAAGCCATTTACATCCAATCAAACGAATAAATTAAAAAAAGATGCGGAAAGTCAACACATACAACAGGTACACGACTTTCCATCCTATCGCACAAGATCCCATCCTCATCGACACATCGGCCACGTAACCGGCTTCGCCGTGGTCGAAAAGGACTGCCACCGCTGCTCGTCCGTGCCGTTGTCGTAGCACACGTCCCTCGAAGTCACGGGGCTCCCGTCAGCCATCGCACATGACCCGATGTCGTTCCCGTGGAGGTCAATGTACATCTCGGCGCCGATCTCGCCGAGCGTCACGACGTCCTGTGCAATTTCGTTGTTCGCCGCGATGAAAGTGCGGAACGGCCGACGGAACTGCGCTGGCTTGAACTCGATCGAACTAAATTTGTTGGCACTGAGGAACACGGAGCTCGGTATCTTATCGCCGAAGCGGATGGCCCCGGTCAGCGCGTTCTCCGAGAGGTCGATCTGCTGCAGGGATCGCGGCAGCGCGTCGAGCCGCACAGGCCCCGTAAAACAGTTCCGGTCCAGCCGCACGTACACGACGCCGCGCCGCAGGCGCTCGAGCTGTAAGCTGCCCCCGAGGATGTTGTCGCTCAGGTACAGAATTTGGACAGACTCGGGAACGGCGCCGATGTCCAGCGATCCCTCAAGGCGGTTGTCACATACATCAACGAATGTAATTTTCGAGAAACTCTCCCACGCGATGGACCGGAAGCGGTTTTTTATGCAAAAGACCTGCGGCATGCCCGCGGGGGTGGATATCTCTGTAGAGAGCTGCAGGACCCCGCCTATCGTGTTGGAGTGGATGAGAATATGCGTGCCTCTCTGTGATCCGTGGTGGGCATTGGCCTCGCGGTAGGCGCAGCCCGGGAGGTCCGAGGCCGCTGTGAACAGGTTCGAGTGCAGTGACAAAAGTTTCGTGTTTTGACTTAAATTTGTTAAATCGAGGCTGCCCGTGAGCTGGTTGGTGCTGAGGTCGAGGATTTCGAGGGTCGCGGGAATCTTTTGGAGGTCGATCGTCCCCGTCAGCGCATTCTGGTGCAGGTCGAGGTGGTCTATAGTGGGCGGAAGGTTTTCGCAGTCAATTCCACCTCTCAGCTTGTTCCGTGTCAGTGCGAGGTGGGTCATAGCCCTCGGGAGGGCCGCTGTGTCGATCGACGCACTGATGAGACACTTATCCATTCTGACGCTGTGCGTGGCAGCGGGGATGTGCGCAGGGGCAAAGTTGACGACTCTGTACTTTGCAATTTCGATTTCTTGCAGCGTTGGTGGCACCCAGCGCACGTCGAGGCTGTCTGCGCTGTCTGGCGCGAGATCAATCCCTATGAACTGGAAGGCAGAGACCCAGCGGATGGCTGTGACGTCGCCCTCGCCGTTGCAGGTGACGCCGTCCCAGGCCTGGATGTCGTCGTAGTTGCCGTCCTCGTCGCGGATGTGCGTCCACTCGGGGGCGAAGTCAGCGGTCAGGACTTCCATCATAGCTTGCTGGGAGAGCGTGGCGTAGTCGACCCGGCCGAGGGCCTGGGGGTCAATGCTGAGGGCGAATTGTGAAAAGTACATTTCAAGTAAATAAGAGTGAAGGAAAGATGAAGTGAAAGATGTTTGAGTAGACCGTCAAAGAGTTTCGGAAGCCTGAGAAGACTGAGCTGGTTTAAGGGACCAATTTCGGTTTTCTATATCGATCAGAAGAGCCAAAAATGCCCTTCGGTCAGTGCCTATAGAGCAGCGCGATGCATATTGACACAAAAATACGATTTTCTTACATTGTATCTACAATGTATGTTTTCTTGATCGAAGCGCTTCCATCCATTTTTGAGCTATTCCATCGCATTGATGTGATATGGCGCGGAATATGAAATTGCACTCGCTTGATGGCATAACAATCATGAAATCATTGAGTCTCCATCAGAGATGATTTCCTGCTACATTTCTCTACTTCACGTAGATCGAAGAAGAGCACATTTATGTCATTTTTATTGAGAGTTGAGCACTAGAGTGAAAAGCCTCTGCATTACATCTATCAGTTACGCACAAGCATCACTCTTTACGCATTCTATGCACAATGCGTCTTCCATAGTACAACTGTCGCTCTTTTTATCCCCCATCAGTTGGTATACACTATGGTTTTCATAATAACTTGCACGCGCTGCGTGTACCTGAGGAAGCGAGGCGTCTCGATTTTCCCGCCGACGCTCACCCGTTCGTCGCACTTTTTGCTCCCGATCGCGTGAAATTTGAACTTTTTGTCGTAGCTTTTCACCTTTATCGATTGGAGTCTAGCGGGCAGGGACGCGTTGCACACGAGCATATCCTGGACCCAAATGTAGCCGAACGTCATGTGCGTCATGGTGATGGGAAGCTGTGTCACATCTAGCGTCCCCCTGAGGCCCGTGCCCACCATGTGGAGTTCCTCCATGCGCGCTGGCAGTGTTCGAAGGTTGATTGATGCACGTGTCATCCTGACCTGGCGCAGGCAAAGATATCGCAGATTTCGTGAGAGTCGAGCGGTTTGAAGGTCTGTCACGAGGTCGTACGTGTCAAGGTGCACACACTCTGTGAGAGGTGGCATCCAGTCAAGATCGAGCAAGAGAGTCTTTCGGAGCGCGCGGCGCGGCGATTGCCACAGAATAACGCGGACGCGTCCCTCATCACACTTCACGCATCGGATAGAAGTTACGTCGTTTTCGATGTCACTTTTGTTAAAGAGTTGGAGTCGAACGAGTTCTGGCTGAGCGTCAATAGCTGCGTCCATCCGGAGGACCTTTTGCATGCAGTCCCAGTCAGAGGGGATTTTTGTAGCTGGGGCGTCTGCGGAGCGACAAAGAAGCAGGGACGAGAACATTTAGAAAAGAGAAATGGAAACGGATGTTATGCCATAACGCATTGCAAAGGGTTTGATCTTGATAATGAGGACCACAAGGCTTCAAGGAATTTTACAGGATGAAGAAGGCTGACTGACGAGAACGCACAGCATCAGTCAATATTCTTTTCCGTTTTATGGAAAACATTATGGAATACATTCATGTATTCCATAAGCTTCCACAGCAACAACATAAAGCTACAAAAAAGAAAAGAATGAGTAATTTTACTCGAGCTTGAGTACATGTCTTTCGCTCATGTCCGATGGCTTTGAGCCATTTGGGAAGACCTTTCCTCGAATAAAATCAGTGAAGTTCAAGGTCGAATTGTGGAGCTCTAGAATGAGCTGTGTAATCTTGAACTACATACAATTGCTGAAACCCCCATTTTCCTTTTCAATATTTCAGATACCTTTTCGTAGTATGTGCATATTCATAATTCATGAGCTCTGCTGTCAAGAGCCGCTGCATTATGCGCACTCACGAATGGTACACTGTCTGCCAATAGGCATTCGACTGAAATTGCTCTGGCATATTCCACAGGTACTGCTCGAATACCACCGCTTCGTCGACCTGTCTCTCAGGACTGAGCGCGCGGGCCCTCGGCTGCCACTTCGAGTTCTGCGGAGCGATCTGAATGTGCGCTATGGACGGCGGGAGATTATCGTAGTAGACCCACTTTTGCCTGAGGTAATTGTTCTGCACGCGGAGCACCTCGAGGGACTGCGGCAACTGGGTGAGCGCTGTAACCCCGCTTAGCGCGTTGTACTGCAGGTCGAGAATGACCACATGCGCTGGCAGCGTCCGCAGGTCTACTGTCCCATAGAAATTATTCTCCATGAGAAAGATGCAGCGAGATTCCCGTGGCAGCTGCCGCGTGTCGATGGTGCAGTACTGCCCGCAGTTCACAATGCCGAGGTACTGCACGGTGCCCGGCAGGTACGCGATGTTGAGGCTTCCCAGCCCACTGCAGTAGCGAAGCTGGATCTTCGAGAGTAGGTAATTGCTGCAGATAAGCTTGTCCCACATGCAGTACTCGCTGGAACCACTGGGGTTTAATTTCTTTAATTGCGCGGGTGCAATTTCAGCGAAAAAGGCATCAAGCAGCGATTTTTGAAAGTCTTCGTGCTGTTGTGGGTCAGCTTGGAGTGTCAGGTAGACTGGTAAGAGCATGCGTAGATGAATTGTAGCTCAAAGTGAAAGAATTGAAGTAAAGGTCGGTTGATGGTTGTTACAAGTTTGAGCCATTTGAGAAGACCTTCCTCGAATAAAATCAGCAATGTTAAGTTCAAAGAGTGAATTTCTTATATAAGTCGTGAAATCTTGGCCTGCGTCCAATAGCATTTGCCTATACAGTTCTCAGCGCCTATTCCAGTGTTTTCCAAAATTCCGGAATTTCAAGCTGCACTGACTCTGTTCTCTATCTTTCCAAATCGCAGCTATTCGCAGTAGCTTGTTTACTGGCGAGACAAAAGACTTTCATATTTGAAGAAATTCGGGAGCAGTGGACTCCTGACCGATCCCTCAAGGTTGGCAAACATTATCTATTCTCCGTTTTATGCACTTAAAAAATGAAAGCAACATTACAGCAATACCAAGGGCACTTGCTTCCATAATCCACTTTTGATACTTCTTTATAATCGCCACTTTCCCTTAAACTCACACACTTATCCTCGACGACCGTATCTCCTTACCCTGCGCGTCCTCCACTGTCACACCGTAATTACTCCTCGCGTCGCAGTACGCTCTCGACGGCATGCGCTCCATCACCACGATCGTCGCGATGTGGTTGTGGCGGAGGTTGAGCGTCCGCAGCTTCCGCGGGAGGTTCTCGAACCGGACCCCGCCCGAAAAAAAATTCTCGCTGAGATCCAGGATGCCAAGTGCGGCTGGGAGCATGTGGAGCCGGAGGCCCCCCGTCAGCTTGTTTTGGTTCAGGTAGAGCGTCTGGAGCACCACCGGCAAATTGCTGAGATTCACTTCCCCCGTAAACGTGTTGGACGATAAATTGAGGAAATAGAGCCGAGGCGGGAGATGGCCCAGGTGGATCCGCCCATACAGACAGTTCTGCTTCACAGAGAGGAGCTCGAGCTGCAGCGGGAGGGTCTCGAGCTCGACGCTCCCGCGCACGCCGTTCCTGTTGAGGTTCAGCGTCTTGAGGGAGGCCGGCAGCGCGTTGTTCGGGAACTTGCCGTCAATCTGCAGTGAGTTCAGCTGGACGAACTCGACACTGTCCGGCAAGTACTCGAGCGCGATCATCCCGCCACGCCACGGGAGGGCGCCGATGTACCAGCGGACTTCCTTGACATTGCCGTGCTCGTCGAGCTTGGTGTGCGGCCACTCGGCGACTGGCCGGAACTCGCCGTCCTCGTCGCAGAACTGGTCGGCCATGCTGAGGTGCTGGACGACGAGCTCCATCCGGGACTGCACGGAGAGCGCGTTGGAGTCGCGGCTGCCGGCGAGGGGGTCAATCGCTGTGAGGAAGAGGGCTAGAAGCATTTTATTCAAAAAGAGGCGGAGTGAATCGTTCATATAGAGAAAGTAAGACTGGCTAGAGCAATGTTTCACCGATTTTTCGAAAATAAATAGCTGCGACCCCCTGTCCAGATGCTAACCGGATAGGTGTGTGTGTGTGGGGGGGGGAGGGTAAGTGTTGTGATTATTTTCAGTACGAATCTTGTTACATCTTTTACTTGCAGCGTAACACCTCAAATGCAACGCCCTTTTTACATTCACATGGAACTTTATAAGCTTCAAATGCAATGAATTTTCACCTCAAAATGTAAGGGCCTCGCATTCATGGTGTTGCAGTGCAATACATTACTTCTTTTGTGTATTTTTAAATCATCTTTATGATACGCGTTGAAGTATCGCAGGCACTTGTTGTTCTTCGATTAAGCATTGGGGATAGGGTCAGTTTTCCGCTTCTTTTTACCGTGAATTAAAGCTTCATTCATGCAGAGGATAAATTTCCCCATATCCCAGCCTCTTTCGTCTGTAAAAGCACTGTTTGGACTCACCTTCGTTCGAATCGCCTTTTTTTCTGGCTATCATCTCTTCACTGCGATCCACTTGCACCTGATTGCCTTCAGGTGCAACAGGAGCATGATCTTGCTCTCGATTTCCTGATATAGCGCTTGTGCGAGTGTCTTCCATTATCATGATCTGTGACGCGTGACCTTCTGTGCCATTCACCTGAGTTCGGACTGAGCGGGTCTCATCCGCGATTCCTTCATCTGTTCTTTGAGTACTTTGCGCAGCTGATTTTATCTACTTTGATAGATTAAGCTGACTAGCGATATCTGTGATCCTTCTTTTCATTATTAATTTTATCCATGCGTAGATTTACATACAGATCATCGAAGAAAATTTCACTTTCCACAACTCCAAATTAAACCCCCTCCCCCCTCCCCTGCATTTTTTCTGATCCAGGCCAAAATTTTTCAAAATTGCCCTCTCGGAAAATAACTGCGACCCCCATTCGGGTGTCACGACCCCCCAAAATGAAACATTGGGCTAGATTAAATAGGGTGGTATACCCTCAGCCTTATGAACAAAAGCCTGTCAAAGAGGCATTTTCGGCCGCAAAAGCGTAAGTAGAAGGAACAAAACATTTTTTTTCGATTTATATCTTTTCGTCTGACGGTCCACATTTTGCGCCTGTGAGAATTTCATTTCCCACTAAATTGAGATGCCGGAGCGCCGATGGAAGCCTGTCGAATGAAAAACTCCCGATAAGTCTATTGTTTTCAAGGCTAAGGATTTCAAGATTCTCTGGGAGAACGCTAACATCGATTTCTCCGGAAAACTGATTGGAACCTAGCCAGAGGCTTGTGAGGGTTTCCGGAGCTTCTTCCATATTGATAGTACCCGCGAGTTCGTTGCTACTTGCAGAAAACATTTGAAGCCTCCGTGGGAGCTTTCCAAGCGAAACTGTCCCCGTAAAATTATTGCCTTGCACTCGAAAGTAAAGGGATAATTCATCGAAGACCGCTAAACGAGAGCCGAATCGGAGAAACAAGAGTTTTCATTCGTCCATAGTCTTCAGGATAATCTTCTTGCTTCACCAGAATCATTTCATCAAAAAAAATTCTCCTTTCTTTGATCTCGATGTTTCATTGATGAAGCAAATCCTTTTGCTACGGACACAGAAAGCATTTGGAAAGTTCAGAAGTAGTTGTAATAGTAGAGGTAGACAGAGAACCTCTTCGATTCTTTTTCGTCAATATTCTAAGTTTAGTATGCAGCCGGCATTGTATCTCTTCTATTTTGTTAATCAATGCCCAAACTGCAGTTTCACGCGGGTTTCATCCCCGGGATTTTCACACTCAGCGCCAGCGAATCGGCACTTTTCCAAGCGCAGGATAAGCCCGTTGTCTGGTAGATGACCAATCCGAATGGATTTTTCTCCAATGTTCACCTCATGCACGCAAAAGCAACGGAGCGATTCAGGGAAATTGCACAAGTTGATGAGTGCTGTTACCCTATTATCCGCAACGACGAGCGATTCCAGGCTCGGCGGCAGGGCGCCCACGTCCAGAGTTCCAGTGAACCCGCAGGCCTGGAGGGTAAGATCTTGCATTGTCGCGGGGAGTGCTGCGGTTTTAACCTCGCCGACGAATTGCTCGTCGTAGAGGTTGAGGTACACAATGTGCTGTGGGTACTTTGTAAAGTCAAACGACCCAGCGATCTTGCCGATGTTGTACGAGCACCAGTCGATCTTTATGATGTGCCCATCTGGCGAACATTTGACTTGCTTCCAAGTGCACGAGTCGTCTGGATCCCCACCGAGGGTATCGCGCGCTGCGTCGAAGTTGTCAGGGGTGAAGAATAGCTCCATGATGGCGTGGTCGTCGAGCATAGAAGGGTCAAAGCGGCCGAGGTGTCCGATGTCGGCAGCGAGGATGAAGAACATTTCAGAAGCGTAAAAGGAGGTTAATCATACCAATGAGAATGTGTGGATAGTTCCTTCAGAAAGTATTAGTGAGAAACTTTATAAAATTTGACATTTTATAGATGATTTCCCCTGCATGGTCTTATTCACCAAATGATTACCATAAAGAGTACATTTCGTAAAGAATATAACGATGGGCGCATTATTAGAGAAGCACACGACTCTCGTCGAGTGGATTCTCAAGGTCCACAGACTGCACGTTCGAGCCCCTCAGGTTGATCTTGAGCTTGGACGCTGGAAGCGTGCCGATACGCACGACTTTTCCCTCAAGACCCAGCTCGTTTATCCGAAAGACTTTGAGCGTATCTGGCAGGTTTGAAAGAGCTGGTATGCCATCAATTTTATTGCCAGTGACGTGGAAAACGATGATACCCGGCGGGAGACTATCGATGTCGAGGAGACCACTCATGTAGCACGAGTCAACAAAAAAGTACTTCAGTGTTTCAGGAAAACTGGAGGTCGTAATCGTTCCTCTGATGGCCTGCCGGACAAGATAGATCTCAATGAGCGTTCGAGGAAGCATAGCGAAGTCCACACAGCCAATGAGGCGCAAGTGTGAGGTTTGCCAGTTGATCGTCTGAAAGTTTCCATCGCTGTCACACTGTACCTCACACCATGTGCACGCGTCTTCGGGGTCACCCTTGAGGTGTCTCCGTGCATGTTGATCGTCGTCTGGTGTGAAAAAGAGCTCCATCCTTTGCTGTGGGGTCAGCATGTCGGCAGCAAAGCGGCCGGCTGGTGTCGCATCGGAAAGCAGGAGTGAAAGCATTACGATTTGGATAAAAGTACGAGCAAAGTGTAAACAGCAGCCACAAGAAAGGATTTTACCGCAACTCCGAGTAGAAAAGTTGGCACGCCCATTTCATCGCTATATATATTCTACTTATCACTCAAAAGTGCACAGTGTACAGCTTGACGATCCCATGGAATATCATTTGTCAATGGAGAAGAATAATCTGTGCATAAAAAGTCAAAGCACACTCCACCAGTAAAAATCCAGGATAACTACTGTATCTTCATTTCATACTTTTCGTCTGCACAGTCCAATCTCTTGCTCACTCCAGCTCACTCCGACTCATGAGCGCATACTCATTCTCGTAGATCTCACCGTTCTCGTCTACCACCGACTCGATGGCAGTCTCCGCGAAAAACACCGAGTTTTCAAACCCGCGCTGGATGACCGCAGTCCCCTCAAAACCCTCGTTGTCAACGGCGCAGAGATTCTCGAGGGAAGCGGGCGGGTTGAGCACCTTGAGCTCCCCGCAGAACTCATTCTCGTTGATGAAGATCTCAACGATTCCGGCCGGAAGGCTCGCAAAGCTGATATCCCCTGTGAACGCGTTCTCGCCGAGGTCGAGGATCCGGAGGCCGTTCGGGAGGTCTTCGAGCGATACTGTCCCAGAGAACCCACACCCAGCCAGGTGGAGCTCTTGGAGTTTCGCTGGGAGGCTTTGGAGCATCACAGTCCCCCCAAATTTGTTGTGCCCGACGTCGAGGTGCTCGAGCGTTGCGGGCACGGCCGTTAGGTCGCAGCTGCCAGTAAATTTGTTCCACGAGATGCTCAGAATGCGAAAGTTCTTTGGCAGTGCTGTCAGGTCAAATGCTCCGCGCATCTTATTGCGGTCTATCATCAGGGTGTCCAGCGTATCGGGGAGGGAGCTCGCTGACACAGTTCCCTCCATCCCACTCTTTTGTGCCACGAACTGTTTTATTTTCTTTGGAAGGAACGCAAAGGCCATTGTGCCTTTCAGCTGTGTCAAAAAAGTGACTTGCACCACCTTCCCGTCCGCATCGCAGCTGATTTGATTCCACTCGCAGACGTCTTTAAACTCGCCGTTTTGGTCTTTGAATAGGCGCTTATGCTCTGTTGGAATGCCCTCGATGAGGAGCTCCATGCACGTCTGGTCGGAGAGTGTGAGGCTGTCGACTCGGCCAGATGCACTGTCTGCAGCTGTGATAGGTGTGAGTAAGCTGAGCATTTTTAGATAAAAGAGTTGAAAAGACAAAGAAAATGGAGATGTGGCAGCCACAGATGACGCTGCCGCAGAAAATTTCATGCAAAAACCACTTTTGTAAGTCGGCATGGGCACCGAAGCAGAGCCACTGCTGCACACTGATCTAGTCTTCTTCGATTTCCACTCGTCCAGCATCCTTCGGATTTTCGATTATCACATCTGCCGGGTCAAGGTACCCGAGTATGATATCGAGATCGCTGTCTGGCAGTGGACCGATGTGAATTGGCAGATTGGTGATGTGCTGCTCTCGTATATAAACTGTTTCCAAGCGCTGCGAAAAGTTTTGCATGTTCAAGAGTGTGTCAATCGCATTGTCCATGACGTAGAGGCTCTCGAGGCTCGCTGGGAGCTTTTCGAGGTTCAGCGTCCCAAAAAACTGGCATGACTCGACGCAAAAGTACTCCATGGTGTCCGGGAGCACGCCGAGGTCCATTTCACCCGTCAGCTTCTGATTGAAGATATTCAGTCGTTGCAGTTTGGGCGGAGTGAAGGAAAGGTTGATAGACCCGCTGAGAGAGACGAATGGGCTGTGCCAGTCGATTTCTATGATGGAAAGGTCTTTGTCACACGTCAGCTTCTTCCACGTGCATGGGTCATCTTCGCTGCCTCTCAATGCTTTGTGTATCTCTTCGAAGCCACTTGACGCGAAAAACAGTTCCATCCGCTGAGCCTCCGTGAGCATCGATGTGTCGAAGCGGCCAAGGCTTTGTATGTCAGCAAAGCACAAGGAGAGCATAGAATTAAGTCAAATGAATACGACTAACTAAAAAGAATGGTCATAGCGTAACGTTTGATCGAAGTTCCACATCAAAAATTGGCATTGTCACGTACGCTCATTTCATGTAGCTCGGCAAAATAACCTTTCGGTCATCTGCATTTTCACACGTGATCTGGTCAGGTGCAACGTACCCGAGGGAAATTTCAGTAAGCGCCACCCCTTGCGAATCACGGGCCAACTGACCCACACGTATCGGGAACGAATCCAAGCGTGGCTCGCCAATCTTCAGCAGGCGGAGGCCGACTGGAAGATTTGACATGTTCGCAATAGCGCTGATTTTATTGTGCAAAACGATAAAGGACTGAAGGCACGATGGGAGACTGCCAAGGTCGAGCGTCCCTGTAAACTTGCATTCCTCGATGCAGAAATGTTCAAGGGTTTCTGGGAGGGCGGTGGTATCAACCGCTCCAACGAGGTCTTCCTTGTAGAGATTGAGGTTCTCGAGGTGCCGCGGCATCATGGCAAAGGCTATAGAGCCCGAAATCTTGATAAAGGACTCGTGCCAGTCGATGCGGACGATCTGTTGTGCTTCATCGCACTCGACGTCTTGCCAGGTGCAGGCGTCAGAATCTTTGCCGCCTAGAGCCTTGCGTGCTTTATCGTAGTCCTTTGGAGTGTAGAACAACTCGATGGCCTGTTGATCGGTGAGCATCGATGCGTCAAAGCGCCCGAGGCCACTTGCGTCTGAAAGTGCACAAAGAAGCATTCGAAGAGAAAGAACGAAGGGATTTGATAGGATATCTTATTGATAAGAGTCTCATACTCGAGTGGCTGCAGCTATTTCAAAATAAGAGAATTAATTAATTAATTTAATTTTACTGGCGATCATTGCATCAGATCACAGTCGAAGTCACTGCGAAAAGACTGCAATTTTCATCAATACTCCACGATTTCGATCCGCCACTTGTCTTCGAGGCTCTCGCAAAGCACGTCCGCGGTGCTCATGTACCCGAGCTCAACGTCGATATCACCCTCCGGCAGCAGACCAATGCGGATGGGTAGGTTCAGGATGTGCCGTTCTTTAATGTACAGCGCTTTTAATTTCGATGGGAGTCTATTGGTCCCTTGGGGGAACACAAGTGCGCTGACATAGTTATCTCGAATGATTAATTGGTCTATCCGTGGGGGGAGGCTGCTGAGGTCGAGCGTCCCCGTGAACTTACAGCACTCGATGCAAAAGAATATAAGCGTTTCCGGGAGGGCTGTGGCGTGGACCTCCCCGACAAAGTCCTCCTTGTAGAGGTTCAGATATTCGAGGCATCGTGGCAGCATAGAGAAGTCCATAGAGCCTGAAAGCTCGATGAAAGACTGGTGCCAGTCGATACGAACGATGCGCCGCTTATCGTTACACGTGACGTCTTGCCAAGTGCATGCGTCAGCTTCTTCGCCGCCGAGAGCTTTGCGTGCCTCATCGTAGTCTGTTGGAGCGAAGAACAACTCGATGGCCTGCTGGTCGGTGAGCATCGATGCCTCGAATCGCCCGAGGCCTTGTACGTCGGCTGAGAGGAGAAAGAGCATTGAATAGGAAGAAAATGGGGAAGGTTGTATACTTGATAACGCCTTTTTTCGTGAAAGTAATGAAATGGTCGTCTTTAGCTTTCATGTCCTACAGTTCTTCTCCTATAAAACGAATGTTGCTACCGAGAGTTGGAGTGTTGCGAGACCGACGTTTCTTGACGCTGTCAAAAATGATCTGATCACTTGCACAAAATTATGCGGATTAGCTAGGTAATTCACCCTGATGCTTGCTCGATTGAAAATGAGACATGGGAAAAGCCCGGCTGTATACGAAGAAAATGTCCCAAATTCTGCTCTTGACTTGTCTTTGAATGATTGGAAAATCACAATATTCTCACTTTCTAGCCTTAATCGGCCTCAAGGCATTCTTTATCTACCTTTTGAAAATTTCAGCTGACTGACCAGATCTTACTCATCCAAATTCGATTGACGGCGTGTTCAGGTTTTTTAATCAAAATGACCTCAAACTCTGGGTGATTTATAGAGATTCTTGCTATAGACGTGGCGCCCCTGAGCCACTCGAATTCAGACACCCTCGAAATGCCTATTTTTGAGGCCGAAAACACTGACAAGCACTACGCCATACCATCAGTACGAATTCGAAGCGTTAATACGGCTCGCTAGACTTGTGCCTGAAGCGCAAAGCTGTGCCTCATTCCCGAAAGCGCAAAGAGGACTTGGCTGCAATCTCGCTTATGCATCTTTATAGATTCTTGTCATGCATGGCTTTTTCGTAAAAAGTACAGTCAAGGTGAATATGCGAGAAGTCCAATGCTTCATGCAAACATTTTACAGTTTTTCAGTTGTGACGCATTTCGTTGAATTTCTTATAAATTGATTTTGGCGATACGAATAAAGCCCATTGCATTCCAGACAAAGGGAATGGCTAAGTCTAGCGACGAATAACCTTGAGGTCAGGGTTTGAGTTTGGCACAGGCTGAGAGGTTGGTCGTCTCTCGGTCAACAGGGGAAACCAGGGGCTAACTTGTGTACGAACCATCATCTTACTGGTGGTTTTGACGCGTAGTGACTTGCGCACTTCTCTCAAGTCCAAAACCCCCGAAAACGCGTTTTCGTTGATGTGGAGGGACCGAAGTGTCTCTGGAGTACAGGAAATGTCAATTGTTCCCGAGAGCGCATTACAACCAACATTGAGCTCAATAAGGCTTCCTGGAAGGCCAGACAGGTCGAGCGTCCCCTCAAAGGCGTTCTTGTCGAGGGTGAGACGCTCAAGGCACTTGTTCAGGTGTCGGAGGTTGAGCGTTCCTGTGAGAGATCCGTCCGAAAGTCGAAGAATCTGCAAAAATACCGGCAGCTGCGTCAGGCAAATGGTCCCAGAGAACCCCTCGCAAGATGAGTGTTCTCTTTTGCAGAACTCAATTTTTTCGATCCGCTCAGGTAACGCCGTCAAGTCGACGCTGCCGCTCATTTGATGGCCAGACATAGTGAGCTCGCGAAGATTTTTTGGGAGCGCAGCGAAATCGACTGAACCGGTGAAATTTGCGCCAAAAAGGTATATATCCTCAATCGTGTCTGGCAGGGCTGAGGTGGAGAAGGAGCCCTCCATCTTGCTCACTGGAATACTAAAGTCGGCCCAGTTGATACCTGTCGGGCTTGCAGAGTTGTTGAACCTGACACCAGCCCACTTGTCGATAGGAGAGTAGTTTCCGTCGTCGTCCTGGAAGAACGTGCGGCTCTTCGGGGAGAAGCCTTCGACAAAGATCTCCATGCGCTCTTGTGGGGAGAGCATTTGCGCGTCGAAACGGCCGAGCGTGGGGTCAGCGGTGGTAAAGAGTGGGAGCATTGACTTCGATAAGGGAGAAGAAAGAGACAAAGAAATAGGTGAACTCAAGTGAATTTAGGACAGTTCCACAGATTGGAACGTAAATGAAGAGTAATTGACAGAGTAGACAAAGCCTATACCGACGACTTTCGGCCTGAATTCAAGTTTTTCTGTTCCATATGATGATGAACGTAGGAACTCAAGTTAGAGTCAAGTTTGCTGTCTCTTCGAACAGGGGTTCCAGGACCTTATCAGCAGGCCCAAAGCCTATTGCTTGGTGCTCACGAGAGGCCGAGCGAAAATATTGTTGAAGCTACCCTTCGGTCGCAGCCGAGCGAGACTGAGTCCTCACTATAAAAGTCTCCATTGTCTTCACTGCCAGCTGCATCGAACAGTACTGAGATGAAAAATACACTTGAAATTCCGAGTTTCATTCTTGAGTTTTGCCACTCAACTCTATTTCGTATACTTTCGTTGCGATACAATCAAGGGCCGTAGTCGAACTTCAAAATTCTAAAATATGCACTTCGCTTCAACCAACTGAACACGGCGGAGATCATCAGGACACGCACACTGCACATCAGTGAAGCCACATTCCGTGAAGTCTACCTCAAGGAGCTGCGGTGGCAGCTTGTCGACGCAAACAGACGTGTGCGTGAGATTCTGATCGTTGACAGTGAGGCTCTTGAGCGTTTCCGGGAGATTCGTTACGCCCTCGAGCGCGCTGATTCGATTCGAAGCAACGGAGAAGTGTGTCATGCGCGGGGGCAGGCGCGACAGATTCAAAGTCCCATAGAAGCGGCATAGACGCAGGGAGAGCGACACAAGCGAGTGCGGTAGGGCAGTCACGTCGGCCTCACCGTCGAAGGACAGGTCGTCGAGAGTCACCTGGGCAGCTTTTCTTGGAATTTTTGCCAAATCGATCTCGCCAGTGAGGAATATGTTGAAGGAGCACCAGCTGATGGAGACCACGTCTCCCTCGCCGTTGCACGCGACGTTCGACCAGCTGCAGGCGTCGCTGGGGTCGCCGCCGAGCTCCCGCCTCGCGTTGGCGGGCCGGCACGGCGTGAAGAACAAGTCCATCATTTGGCTATCGCTGAGCATTGCGGGGTCAAAAGCGGCCGATCGCATCGTGTTCGGCGGAGAGAGTCAAGTAGAAGAGCATTGTACTGTGGAAGCTGGAAGAGAGAATCGTTGAAAGAGTCAATTTATAGTTTTGGAAAGAATTACGAGTAGTCGAGGTTGAAAGCGAAGCGGCTGATTACACGATAGGGTGATAGAGGGATATCAAAGGAAAGCTGTTATCCAGAAAATGTGGCAATGAGTGAATATCGAATAGCTCGCGTGGGAACAAATGACAAGAGCTGAAGATGCTCAAATTTTAGAAGTATAGCTGCTAAATGCAAAGTTTTTGTTGAGTACCTTCAAAACTTCTCAATAATGTTCTCTGCTAATCAATTCTCTAAAACTGAATTAACTCGAATACAGTGTAGTCTGCAGCACAGTTTCACATCACTACTTCAAAAAAGGCAAATGTGTTCACAGTGAAAATGCAACCAACAGGAGTCGAACCTGTAGCATTCGCGCTTTTCCACCTCATGGCTCTCAGCCTTTGCAGCAGGCCTACATAACTCGATGACATCTCACTTATCCCTCAAAATCGCACCCTGGGCGCATCATTCTCGTCTTCCAACAGCACTGTTTTGATTGAACTGCCATACAGCCGAATGTCGACTTTACGCTCGGGGAGCTTTCCAACGCTCAATTCTGACGCCTTATTCCAGCTCTCGTTGATGTGGCACACCTCAAGACTCTCCGGAAGGTCCTTCAGATCACAAATCCCCGTGATTCGGTTGTTCTTGGACTGAAAGGTCACCAGGTGCCGTGGGAGGTGCGCCAAGTCGAGCGTGCCGCTGAAACCGCAGTGCGCGACGGAGAAGAACTGCAGCTGCGCCGGGAGCAGCGCTGTTTCGATCGTGCCCTTGAGCTTGCCCTGCCACGTGATATCGATTGTGCCTGTGTGCGGCGGCAGCGCCTCGAAGTGCAGCGTCCCGTGAAGCTTGATGGTGTCACTGTTCCAGCGGATGGCGTGAACAGCGTCTTCTTCAGTGCACTCGACGCCTGTCCAGCTGCATGCGTGGTCCGCGTCGCCCCGGAGCGCCACCCGGGCCGTCTTGCGCCTGAAGTTGGGGAAGAACATTTCCATCCGCTGCTGGTCGCTGAGCATCAGCGCGTCCATCTTGCCGAGCGGGTCGGGGTCAGCGCAGAGGTAAAAAAGCATCGGAGGAATAAGAGGGAAGGGAACTTGAAAATGTAGTGGGGGGCACAGATATTGAAGTCTACGCTGGTGCTGAGGCAAGGAGATTGTAAGGTTGGATGATCAAAGCAAGGATACACGAGTATGAATGGCAGATGGACATACGGACAGGGTTTCACGAGATTACTGCAAAAAAAAGCTTCTCCCCTCCTTGGACAACAAGAAAGCAGCGTTTCTCAATCTCATGCTCGATTTTGGCTCGCTGAATCCTTTGTATCCCAAGAAATCTCAACTGAATCCGACATGCTGTACTTTCCAGGTGGCTCATAGGGATTTTCATATAAAGCCAGGTTTCCTCAAGCCTGCAGATTTTTCGCTGAGAAATCGAGAATCCCAAAAATACCTGCTGTGAGAAATTTCAAAGCACTGCTTAAAAGCATCTCTAAACTTTGTGGAAAGTTGATCCCTTTTGTTAAAATTGACGCCTACGTGATCCGAGCGACGAAAGCATACCGATAGCATACTGAATGCATATACCCGATCAGGCTTGTTGTCTTGCACACGTCAAAACATAGCAAATTTAGAATCAGAAGTTTCGGAATACTCCGCCCCGGGGTCTATGAAATGGCTGTGGTTGCTGAGCAGCGCTGCCCCGCGGACTCACCGAAATCCAAAATCATACTCGCTTTTAAAGAAAAAGCGCTCCAAGGTACGTTGTACCTCCAGTTCAGCCAAGTCCGACGCTTTATCATGAAAAAGCATCAATGCCTTCGTATGAAGAACGAATGACAGCGCCAGTTGGGCCCACACCATCAGCACGAACTCAAAAGCCTTCCGACCCGTCCTGCAGCATCGCCTCGACTCTTAGTAGCACGCACAGCCCTCGAGAGCGTGATAGCGTCGCTGAGTGCGATCATCCAGTGGAAATAAAGCTTCCTGAACGATCTGAAGGGGGTAGCTGAAAGCCACGCGAGCGGCGCGGTCCTGAGTGTTCACGAGTGTGAGCGCAACGACTGTGCCCTCGATGCGCTTGAGACTCGCCAGTGGCAGCAGTCGTGTCTAACGTCTACACATGGAAAAGGACAGCTGAGAGGACACCAGACGACACATAGCGCCTGTAAACACAAACGGCCGGTACGCAGATGAGCTAACACTCCTGGCATGCTTGACAGCGCATCTGATAATGATGATTCTCAGAGCGATGCGCCTGAAAGCTCATCTACGGAGTCGACTACTGGTGATTCTTCTAATGATGCAGAATTTTTTGAAACCAACTTCAAGTTTCAAACGAAAATCCGAAAAAAATGAATCATTCTCGGAACCGTCTCGAAGGGCCATGTGCAGCCCATACCCTGGAAGCACACTATTCCCGATGATGTTGCCCGCACGTGTCGGGAAAGTTAATCCACCCTCGCATAGACATCCATCAGCGTCTATGGCAGCTCACCTTTGCTTCGCTGGGTCTCCTGTACGGCGATTCCGAGGACCAGAGCTTGTCTTACAGTCTTCGTTAGAGCGTGCAGGGGCGTTTTCATGTGGACAGCTAACTCCACATCGTTCGACAGTAACACCACGCGAGGACACCAAAGGTCAGCTCACCCCGCATCGATCGAACGCCATACCGCGAGAGAGCGCTCAAGGCCAAACCACTCCCCATCGACCGATACATACACCGCGCGCAAGCGCCCAAGAGCAAACCACCCCGCACAACCTGAACGAAGAGTACGCGAACGAAGCCAATCCACACGACGCTGATTCTGATGATGATTCTCATGGCGATGCGTCTCATGAATCTCAGACATATTCGACTACTGATGATTCTTCTAATGCAGCGCACTTTCTTCAAGACGAGCCGGATGATCCGAATACGATCTCGGCAACAGAAAGTGAAGTGTGGATGGCTCAGTTCGAGTACCCCAAAATCCGGGTTAAAGATCCCGCGTTCTGGGCGTCTTATTTAATGGGCTATGGCTCCCACTGGCCGCAAAGCCAATCTCAATGAAATCCAAGCTATAGTCCGCATGCCTGCAGCGTTCATGCCAAGAAACACAGGCAGTGATCTCTATTCGCTTCGAGATGAAGTTATCTACTCGATACTGAAAACGCTGCATGCCGCACTACAGCCCAAGCTTTAGCCCCAATAAATCCGAGCTGACGCTCGAATTGTCGAGCCTCCGTCCCCGCCGAGAGCTTTCCGGGCTCCAGACTTCAGGTTTTTATGCATACATCAGCTTTGACGAAAAGGCTGATTTTGTTGATTTTCTCATAAAAGGCCGTATAAAATTACACCTGATGGCCTTATAAACACTTGAATCTGAAAACCCCATCGAGGCTCACATACCTCTTTGGTCGCCGAAGCTCAATCATCTGAGCAAAGTCTCTTCACAGAAATTTGTTCACGCAGCGGTGCAGACTTCATCTAACTCGAGGGTTTTCATTTGTTTCCCGGCCGACTTCTGTGGAATTATAACATTGTTTCAGAGGCACCCGAAGTGCAACTGCTTTCCCCCGAGCGAAACCGCGTGGGGAAATGCGTGTGCGGATGGGTCAGCAAATATTGATTCACAAGATAGCACATTTGCTGAGCTCGAACATCACGTATCTTCTTCATTGGATCATCACAATACATCGGACATTGAAGCTTTATCTGCTGAGAAACCGGGTTCTGCGATTATTGTTTCGGGTGAGCGCCCGTTTGTTGAGCCTGGGCAGCATGAAGCTTATTTATTTGCATCATTTGAAAATACATCAGATGTGAATATTTCACCTGTGCTCGTTGATGCTCCAGCAAATATCTTTGTAGCAGCAGAAAGGTCCTCTACTTCTCAAGCAGAGGGGGACCATGTGATTATGCGAGACATGCTTGCGCGCAAAGCAACGCAAAGAGATGTCGCCAAAGAGCTTGAAATCAATGAATCTTCAGTTTCTCGAGAGCGTAGTCGCAGCTGCTCTCCTCGAAAAGCTAACTCTGCGTCCGCCACGCAGAAGAAATGCGATGATCGCGTCGCAAAACGCACAGGTTTGCGTCGCAAACGCATCCCGGGGCTTTGCAAGTACCCGGAGAGTGAGAAGAAGGTTTGCGAGCGCATACGAGATCGAATGCCCGTCCAGCGTATAGCTAAGCACCTCAAGGATTGTCCGGGTGTAAGCCATCAGCGACTCAGAGACTATATAGACTTTGACAAGGCCAATGGCGGGGACCTCCACAGTTATAAGCGCAAAAGGGGAAGGCCCCGAAAGAGTCAGGGCCGATCCGCTCTGCTATTCCAGAATCGAAATACTTAGCAACTCCAATCGAAATAATAAGAACTTGAAACAAGTCTTGCAAACGTCAATGTTTGTTCTCAGTGAATGCATCAAAAATTTCGCCACATTCGAGCATCTCTAGTACGAAGTGGCAGCAATGCCGCATTCATTGCAGTCAACGAGTAGTACAGCCCTAACTCTAGCCCCACTAGAGGCGCCTTAGCACTGTGAGCGGCCACACAGTTGGCCATCCACTCTGCGAAGAGCAGATTTATCCCCCTTTTCAACGTCTTCTTGAAATTCGAGGTTGAAAACCTCGAGGGCGGAGCGGCAGCGACCCAGCCCGAGACTGTACGTGTCTTACGCTCGTGCTTTTCGTCTGTTATAGCTGCCACTGAACAGCAACCCCAGCCTATTGGGGATGTGATCGCCGCAACCTGATGCTCCGTATTTTTTATCCCATTGTTTGTTCTAAGAGTTTACTTTTCTTTCAACTTGTTTCTCGTAGTATTATTCGCAATGCATATACGGGGGAAGTAAGCCTGCCCTATCCTCTACGACTTACACGTTGAGCAGCCTCCAGCTCTAGTTTGCAATTCATCTATTAATCTTAAATTGATCAGGAAGGAGCCGGAAGCTTTAGCAAAGGAGCTGGTACTAATAGCACAACGCAATACTTTGATTCAGGAGGAAATCGAGCAGCACATAGCTCGCGCTGCCTCTAATGCAAGAGCGCATCGCGAGCTGTGGAAGGAGAAGGTGTGCCTTTTTCTCCAGAACACTGTGGTCGAGGAATGCGCTTTCCGTGAGGGGCTTGAGAAACTCTCAAACGATGTTCACGCATTCGAACATATATTTGAGGCTGAAGAAATGCATGATCAGCGTGAAGACGAAGCTGGTAACCATCCCATTGCTATCGATGTGTTTCTGTGCGGGAACATGTCGGAGCTATCCGCCGGCCCAGTCCTGTACGATGCTTCTTTCCTAGAGCTTCTGGCACCTGTCCTCCCACCCCAGCCGCTCTTCTCGATGGAGCTCGCCTCGCAGCATGGCAACGAAACCTTTTTGACGCTTTCCTCTTACATTGCTGTAGCGAACTGTATCCTGGCAGTTGCTGTTTTTGTGGCTCGCTGCGTGACGGCAGCTGTGCGGAAGCGAGCTCAGCCACAGTTATGATCGGCCATCAGGAAGCCTCAATTGATCCGAATCATATCTTGCACTGAATCGAAAAAACATAACTAAACGTTGCATATGCCCAACGGAGCGTGGCCGCTTTTGGTCTCAATCAGCGCTACGGACCGAAGAACGCGACAATGGGTCCAAAGCACTCATCATGAGTACGCGAATAGGTCCAACGAAGCTTGCGACGCCGAAGGCCGCACAGAAAAAACACGCGCGGATGCCCCTAACTGGCACAAAGAAAGTCCAGAGGGCTGTTTTCATAGCACACAGCCCTGTACTCGGTCTGATAGCCTGTGACGGCCGTGCAGCAACGTGCTCGGCCAGAGCAATGATCGACGATGAGCGTGCTTTCGCTCACTTTCGATTTCTGCGACCCCAGCAGCCCAAACACAATAGAAGCTGGGCGCTTCTCTCGCACACTTCCATCTCGCTCGCTTCGATTGCTTTTGGCAGAGACACTTGACGCCCCAAATGTCGCTTCAGCCGCTTCAATCGGCATCGCAGCGATATGCCACACTTTGTTCTACAGTCCAGTTCGTTTTGAATGGTGTGCTTGGTCCCGCAAGCACTGTATCACCTTCATATGGTGATTTTGCGCCCCGGCCAGGGCACACTTAGTTTTTTGCGCAGTAGAACTCTGATCTATATCTTATCTTTGGTATTTCCTTTACGAAAAGCAGAATGAAATCTCCCGATTTGGCCGAGAAGCTTGCTCGAACGGTCAGGGACACCAGGACTAAAGAGCGCGAAGCTGAAGAGCAGATCGCGTCCGCCGTACAGGAATCAGCGACTCACAGAGAGCTGTGGTACGCCAAGGCTTCCAACACCCTCCAGGTGGTCCACGTACAGCAATGCGGCTTTTCTGATGTGCTTGGGCAGATCTCGAAAAATCTGAGAGCGTTTCGAGATCTGTTCAAGCCAAGCGTAGTAGCTGTGCTCACTCCTCAACTTTTGTGCCCCTCTGCTCTCCTTGTCTTTCCTGTTCCCCGTGCTCTCCTTGTGCTTCTTGCCCCCAACTGCTGGAAGCTGGCTCAGCTTTTCAAGGAGATGAATATCTCCTTATGGGAAAAAGAAATACATCGACGTCGGGCTTGGTGCGAATAGTCGAAGAGGAGCTGGTCGCATACTCTGCGTGGAAGGTAAACATCACATGCATGTATGCACGAGCACCCCCGAGAATCATTTATATCGTGTAGCTAGGGCACCAGGGTTCTGTCGCGTCAGCCATTCGGCACTGAATTTTGCCGCACTGCAAGGTCATCGCGACGCTAAGTATTTACTTAGGCCTCAAGATGTTTCTGAAAACCGCCCTTGCACGCGTCTTTGGCTTACTCAAGGACATATTTTCAGTGCAGGAAGTTCAGATTCTGTGCTTGGTGTTAGCGCTCGCCCATGCACTTCTCGTTATGTAAGCGTGTTATGAATAAGGGAATGATTGTTTAATTGCCACATCGTTCTGAAGGTAAATCTTGCGATATATTGCACTGATCTAAATCATCGCCGATGTTTGCATGTACTTTCTTTTCTTTTTCCATGAAAGATTGCTTGACATTCTTCCTTGCTTTCACAGTCCTCTCAGGCTTTCGCTCATTTCCATTTTCTGCGACCCTAGCAGCCCAAGGAAAATTGAAGCTGGGCGCTTCTCTCTGAATGTCTTTCGCCTCAATCTCTTCAATTTCACCTCAATATGCCACGAGAGCGGATTCAGGTCTTCGGCATTGGGTTTTTCATCTGTAGCGTCCTTCTGTTGATACCGTCAGGAAGATAACTTCACTCCCCAGCATTTATTTAAGGCAGCTGAGTGCAGCTAAGACTACCTCAACACGGTTCACCAGGCGTTCGACGCACCTCGGGTGCCTGCGACCCTGCTGGCCCAAAGGTAAGTGAAGTTTGATGCTGCAAAATATGCGTTGATCCTCGTGTTCTCTGTCGTGTGCTTATCTGCTTATCCTCGTGTGCTTTTGCTTATCTGCTTAAACTTACTTATTACTTACTTACTTATGTTCCTTTTCGATGGCTAAAAAGCGGCGTAAGCAGCGACCTCTGCCACCCCGCATTGTGGAGCATCGTCTCGTCGGCGAGCAATGCCCAGTGCCTCGACGACTCCCCGTGGTCAAAACCTATCGACGCCCTGACGAGCACCTTGCCCCCAAGACCGTGTTTCGCCGTCACAAGCAAGCGCACCTTGCCGCCAAGAGCGCTTATTCAACGCACCAACGACGACGCTTGCGGCCAAGACAGCGGGGCACGATCATGTGAGCCGATACCACGCAAGGGGTGCCCTAGATCCCCCTGATGTGGCGCAGCCCACAGATCAAAGGTGATCCTGATGAAGGTCGAGATCCGGGCGCAGCTCTACCTGCTCCGCAGCGTGCGAGAAATGCAACCCACGGCGTTTCTCGCATTTAACAGACCTCGATCGAGCCCAGGGCCAAATGCTAAAGTCGATGGGCTTTCGGCAGAACCGAATCGCTGCGCTTTTGCATGTCGACCCGTTCACCATATCTCGTGATTTGGGTGGACGCACGCCTCGGCCACTTGTCGCTGCAGTAGCGAGAGCGAGAGAAAGACAACAAAACTCAATTCCTCGGAGTCGCATGGACAAGGATGCACATCTCAGGGGCTTGGTTATCGCATACATGAAAGATAAGAGATACACCCCTGGTGAGGCGTCTTTGATGCTCGAAAAGGAGCACAATATTACGTATTCGGGATAGTCCATATACACTTGGATATGGAACGATTACCGACGAGGAAAACATAGCCTTAGAGCCTGGAAATTACTCCACTATGCTAAGGCACCTCGCGGGCGCCCGGTGAAATCCAAGATCAAGGATTGCCATCTCAAGGGCATTGAGAGGCGATGCGAGGAGGCAAACAACCGCGAGCGTCTTAATGACTTTGAGGCGTATCTCATCTTAACTGCGGAAAAGCTGCGGTTGAAAGATCCCGCGTTCTGGGCGTGTAGGCGATTTAAAAGTCGCCATTTACTTTCCATTAGCATGACGCTTCGGAAGTACATGGAAAGTTTCGATCCATGGACTATGGATCCCGCTGACCGCAGAGCCAAGCTCGATGAAATCCGGGCAATGCTTCGCACGCCTGGAGAGTTCCTGCCAAGAAACACAGGCAGGACTTCACAAAATCGCGCAAACACGGCACAAGGCTAACAGAATAACTCGCAAGGAGCTCCATCGGACACTGATGCAGTTTTTCAAACAACAGTGCCTGCAGTGAACACGGGAGTTGGTGGGCCTGGTTCTACGGGGGCTTGGATGACGATGGAGGAGCGCTACATGATACAAGCCTTTTGGAGCTTGCTTGCAGATAACTCTTCTGAAGGGCTGAGTGACTTCCTTCATGCTATTGGCAAGGACAAGCTCAACCCAGCGGCTTGGTATCATTCAGTACGAAAGAGGTTCCGTGAAGAGCGCGACTTATGGATTCGCACCTACGGACGAGAGTCCTATAAGTATTAAAGGCGAAGCAGATTCGGGTCGATCGCCACAACGAAACAGGACGAACGTATGGGCCGCTCGCCATCCCAGACAGGGACCCCTTCGTGCAGTATCATATTATGCACCAGCTTATCTTCCGCCGCTCCATGGAGCAAGCACAAAGGCAGCACCGGCGTATGCGGGATCGCCGGCCTATGCCCACAGCGAGAATGCTGGTTGGGAAACTGCAAGACGCTGGCTCAGAAAGGAAGACAGTCACTTTCGAAGTACTTTGAGATAGTTCCTTCCTCGCCGGGCACGGCTCAGGCTCGCACAAAACCCTGAGGCGAGAATTGCCTGCAGCAATATTTCGGACGTCGTTTCTATCCATCAACGTCTGTGGTGTATAAACGCTCGCATTGTACCAGGCCACTGGGAAGGTGGCCTGATCACCGGGGCTAGCAACTCCGCAGTAGTCTTAGCATTGGTCGAGCGCTACTGAGATGCTTGATAGCCATTGATTCATGGCCAAGATCATTCAGCAATCTGGGAAGTTCTTAATCTTGACGATAAAGTTCGACCGAGGAGGCGAGTTCACCTTGCACCAGATTCTCAAAAAAAGAACATCGTGACATACTTCTGCGACGCTGACACAGCGCAGCGCTTACACGATGAGCAACACCCTCCAAGAGGCATCATCCCAAATGAACCCCTGACGAGGCGTTTCGTGGATCAAAAGATCCGTGATGGTCTCCTCGACCACCAGATATACAGAAGGCTAGTAAGGGAGCGCAGCCTGCCCAACCAATAAGGGGATCAATCGATTATAAGAAAAAGTGGATTCAGCTGAAAGCCCTGCGCGCTCGTGGACAGTGACTCTCAAGCTTTCGCTCACTTCCAATTTCTGCGACCCCAGCAGCCCAAACACAGTAGAAGCTCAGCGCAACTCTCGGAATGTCTTTCACCTCACTCTCTTCTTGTCAGCTGGAAACGATCCCACTGCTATTGATGTGCTTCTGAACGGGCACGTATCGGAGCTTTCATCCGGCCCAGTCCTGTACGATGCTTCTTTCCTAGAGCTTCTGGCACCTGTCCTCCCACCCCAGCCGCTCTTCTCGATGGAGCTCGCCTCGCAGCATGGCACCGAAACCTTTTTGACGCTTTCCTCTTACACTGCTGTAGCGATTGTATCCTCGCAGTTGCTGTTTTCATCGCTCGCTACGTGACGGCAGCTGTGCGGCAGCGAGCTCAGCCACAGTTATGATCGGCCATCAGGAAGCCTCAATTGATCTGAATGATATCTTGCATTGAATCGAAAACACATAACTAATCGTTACATATGCCCAACGGAGCGTGGCCGCTTTTGGTCTCAATCAGCGCTACGGACCGAAGAACGCGAAAATGGGTCCAAAGCACTCATCATGAGTAAGCCAATAGGTCCAGCGAAGCGTGAGACGCCGAAAGCCTCAGAAGCCACTGCTCACAGTGTATGAAGCATAAATTATGACCTGTACTATGCTTTCGCCCACTTTCACTTCTCTTTCTCAATTTCTGCGACCCCAGCAGCCCAAGCACTATAGAAGCTGAAAGCTTCACTTTGCACGCCCTTCACTTCGACCCCTTTTCATTACCTTCTGGTGAGACTCTTGAAGGCCCAGATACCGCAACCGCTTCGATCGGAATGTCGAATATGCTGCAATCACTGAAAGCTTTTTCGGGTGGATTCGCAAAGCACTTTCTAGGCTTAAGGCAACACCTCCAGAGCCGCGTTACCCCGGGGTGCAGAAAGCGATCAAGCTGCTCGCATCACATGGCCCGAGCCGTGAGAATGTATGCACAGCTGTTTTCACAACAGCTTTCCTTGTGGTCATGCCGATGCTTGTGCACGTGCTGCGCGAAATAAGGGCGGGCGCATTTCCGACCCCGACGATCGTTCGCATCGCGGTGATCATCGCAATTACCGTCATAATCCTCAGCACCCATTGAAAAGGTCTTGCATTCAAATCGATCCGAATCGCATCTTGCACAGAAAACCGAATGCTCGGCCACAACCTTGATCGTCGATACTATAAGCGTGCCTTTGCTCACTTTCGATTTCTGCGACCCTGCCAGACCAAGCATGATAGAAGCTCAATGCTTCTCTCGGCATGACCTTCACCTCGCTCTCTAATTGTCGTTTAGCAACGCATAATGCCCGTGGCACTATCCAGTCGTAACTATCGTTATTCTTTCTAGTCAAGATCTCTCAAAGCTTCTCACTCTACCGATTTCATGAAAACGTTTGAGAGTTTTCGCATGCATAGCCTCGCAGTGGGTGTACTTGAGCTTGACCAATGCCTTTTTTGCCTATCTGCTTACAATACTTCATTTTTGCTGTAAATTCACTCTGGATTTTGACATTCTATTTTCTTTGTCGATCAAATGACCTTTACCATGCTCCATTTGAGTCCGGAGATTCAAAAAATCTGAGGCTCAGCAGCTACAAGCCGAGAAGCAGATAGCGTCCTCTATTTCTATCTATTCTCAGCAAATCTCTCAAAAGAAATGTCCGCATCAGCAAGTCGAAGAATTGTCCGAATCGGCGAAGGCCGTGTCTTTCCCGAGCAAAACCCCACCCAGGACCGCTTCGCCCGCAGCGTGGGCTCATCACGAGACCAAAAAAATGGCCGCGCGAAATTGAGTAGATGATCGGCATTTTTTCTTTGCACGCTCTAGTTTGACAATTTTCAAAAAATTTTTAAATGGTGACCAAAAACACTGAAGCTTTAGCAAAGGAGCTGGTACTAATAGCACAACGCAATACTTTGATTCAGCAGGAAATCGAGCAGCACATAGCTCGCGCTGCCTCTAATGCAAGAGCGCATCGCGAGCTGTGGAAGGAGAAGGTGTGCCTTTTTCTCAAGGACACATTGGACGAGGAATGCGCTTTCCTTGAGGGGCTTGAGAAGGTCTCCAGCGATGTTCACGCATTCGAACATCTATTTGAGGCTGAAGAAATGCATGATCAGCGCGAAAACGAAGCTGGTAACCATCCCGTTGCCACCGACGTGCTTCTGTGCGGGAACATGTCGGAGCTATCCGCCGGCCCAGTCCTGTACGATGCTTCTTTCCTAGAGCTTCTGGCACCTGTCCTCCCACCCCAGCCGCTCTTCTCGATGGAGCTCGCCTCGCAGCATGGCATCGAAACCTTTTTGACGCTTTCCTCTTACATTGCTGTAGCGATTGTATCCTCGCAGTTGCTGTTTTCATCGCTCGCTAAGTGACGGTCACTGTGCGGCAGCGAGCTCAGCCACAGTTATGATCAGCGATCAAGCCTCAATCGACAAAAGTATTATACTTGCACTGAATCGAAAAAACATAACTAAAGGTTACATATGCCCAACGGACCGTGGCCGCTATTGGTCTCAATAAGCGCTACGGGCCGAAGACGCAAAAATGATCTAAAAGCTGGTCTGATGATGAAGCCAACAGGTCCAACGAAGCGTGAGACGCCGAAGGCCGCATAGAAAAAACACGCGCGGATGCCCCTAACTGGCACAAAGAAAGTCCAGAGGGCTGTTTTCATAGCGCCCTTGTCTTCTTTATGACTGTTTATCAAGGCTTTGGGAGGATGATGTAACGATTGGTAGTAAATTTACCAAAAGGTGACTTGCTTGTGCGCATTCCAGATAGAGACCTTATCGTTCAGGTCCACATATTGCATCAGCTTTTCCATCGCCGCTCCATGGAGCGAGCTTAGAAACAACACCGGCTTATACGGATTCGACCCACGGCGAGAAAGCTGGCTAAAAAAGCAAGAGATTCACTTCCGTAGTATTTTGAGACAGTTCCTTCCTCGCCGGGCAAGGCTCAGGCTCGCACAAAACCCTGAGGCGAGAATTGCCTGCAGCAATATTTCGGACGTCGTTTCGATTCACCAGCGTCCGTGGTGGAGCAACGCTCGCATTGTTCCAGGCCACTGGGAATGTGACCTGATGATCGGCGCTAGCAACTCCGGAGTAGTCTTAGCATTGGTCGAGCGCTACACGGTTCGGGTTTATAGCCATTCTGCTCACGCGGAAGAAGTCTGAATGGGTCATGACCAAGATCATGCAGCAATCTGGGAAGTTCTTAATCCTAACGATAACGTTCGATCAAGGAGGCGAGTTCACCTTCCACCAGATTCTCAAAACGAAAAACATCGTGACCTACTTCTGCGACGCTGGCTGCCCAAAGCAAAAGGGACTCGTAGAGAATAAAATTGGGAAGATCTGCTACACTCTAAGCAAAGAGTTCAACTTCGGGGAGCTGACGCAGCCCATCATCACGAGCTCAGTTTGCGTTCTTCGGCCCGTAGTGCTTATTGAGACGATTAGCGGCCACGCTCCGGTGTGCATATGTAACCATTAGTTATGTTTTTGGGATTCACCAGCTTTCCTTGTGGTCGTGCCGATGCTTGTGCACGTGCTGCGCGAAATAAGGGTAGGCGCATTTACGACCCCGAATATCGTCTGCATCGCGACTATCATAGCCATTACGGTAATAATCCTCCGCACCCATTGAACAGCCCAAACTACTCGTATTTTGTGCGTTGTCATTGCCATCTTGTAATGGCGCTTAATGTCCTTTTTTCTGCGACCCTGCCAGACCAAGCATGATAGAAGCTCAATGCTTCTCTCGGCATGACCTTTACCTCGCTCTCTTCTTGTCGTTTAGCAATGCATTATGTCCAAGGCACTATCCAGTCGTAACTATCGTTATACTTTCTAGCCAAGATCTCTCAAAGCTTCTCACCCTACAGATTTCATGAAAACGTTTGAAATTTTCGGTTCGCATAGCCTCACAGTAGGTATGCGAATAACGAGGTTCTTCCTTGCTCATTTTGCAATCTAAAAACATTACAGTACAGCTGCTAATGAACTTTTTTTTGAAACGAATACAAAGTCATGACTGGGACAAACGACAAGCGACAGCGTATCCATCCTTGACACCTGGAGCAACAATGAAGGAATCCTAGCAACCCACGCTTTAGCGATCTAATCTGTTCATCGCACACGTACCGCCTCACCAGCCCTTCTTGATAACAGTCAGCATCCGCCGGTCAAACTCCGCGTCGCTCGCGCCGCTCTTGGCTATCCGCTTGAGCTCGTTCAGAAAGCTCTCCTGCCGCCGGATGATCGCGTCGAGCGAGGCGATCTCGCCCTCGAGGGCCGCACGCGCGTACTGGAAGTCGAGGCGCTGCTGCGCGGGCAGCGCGTTGACCGCCGCCTGCACCTCTCGCTGGGCCCGCATGTCAGTCGACGGGCCGCCGCGGGCTGTCCGCGCCACCTGCGCCCCGCGCGTCATGTACCGCGGCAGTGCCTGTGAGTTTTCAGTGTCTGCCGACTTGCGGCCGGCCAGCGTCTGCTTGAGGGTGCGCTCGAGAAGCTTTGCCGCGCTCTGCGCCTCCGGGAGGTGCATGAAGGCGCCGACGAGGCGCCGCCGGTCGGAGACGGCGTCAAGGTAGGACTGCTTCATGTTCTCAAAGGGGAGCTCGAGGGCTGTCGAAAAGTACCGGATGGGACCAGGCGCGAGCAGGGCAGCGATGAGCGCCTCGTGCTGCTGCTGCTTCACAAGGGCCTGCTGGACGTCGGTGGCCGCAGCGGTCTGGCCCGCGTCGATGACCTGGGTGGCGGCTGTCTCCGAGATGAGCGCGCGGCTGTAGAGCAGTGCGGCGATCTCAGCGAACGACAAGTCCGTAAAATCGTCGACTGTGCGGCTCAGCGTCATGGACGCGCTGTCGAGGAGGTCGGTGTCGCTGACTGACTTGGAGCGCCGCGGTGTTTCCATTTCTAGACTTTTAGTCGAAAAGAAACTAAAAATTTCGAAATTAGCGCCAAAATCTCAAATTTTCACTCAAAGTCGCAATTTGAGTTCATTCGGTCAGTAGTGGTCACATTTTCATTAACTTCAGTATTAAACAGTCCCCAGACAGTCCCCTCAGACAAAGATCTGCGACTCGACGAAGACCTCAGAGCTGTCGTCGCCGATGATGAGGCTCGAGCGCTCGCTGCGCTGGGAGGGCCGCGGCACGGTGTCGGTGAGCGCCTGGGACGGGGCGGTCGGCTGCTCGTCTGTCCCCAGAAACGTCTCCATCGACTCGGGCTGGAAGAAGCCCGAGCTCTGGCCGATAGACAGGTCGCGGAACGCTGAGCGCTGGCCCGTCGGCGTGGCCATGTCAAAGAGGGTTGAGTCGGCCCCGAGCGAGAGCTCGCGCAGGGACATCTCGGAGTGCTGGCGCTGGGAGATGCTGAGCGGGATCGGTGTCGCGAGGAGCGTCTCGCTCGTGGCGAGCTGGTCGCTGGCCATGAGGTCAATCGAGTCGTTGGTGAGCTCGGCGGCTGCGGCCTGGGAGGCCACCGGCACGCGGCGGCGGATGCTGCGGACGAAGAGCGCGCGGAAGTACTCGGGGCACTTCTCCAGATCTTTTTCGATAAAATCTGCAGTGATTTCTTTGGCGTGCTCAGCGCGCAGGCGGGAGGCGTAGGGCGCGACAGCACATAAAAGAGCTGCGTTCGACGTTGGGTCTTCAGCGACTTCGCCGAGAAGCTTTTTGGCGATGGCGACGACGGCGCGGTAGTTGGCGTCGGTCTGGGGCATAAAGTGCGTCTGGGCGAGCCGCGTGCATAAATTCTGAAAATCTTGGACGACTTCCTGCCGGGCGTCGTTGGCGCGGACGTGGGCGCAGCCATTGTGAATAATTTCGAGCTCAAAGTCGACGCTGCGGGCGAAGCGGTCATGGGTGGCGCTGAGCTCGGGGAATACGCGGCTCTCGCCGATTTTGAGAATTTCTGACTTGCCGAGGCGGAACATTTCTTTGAGAGAATCGCTCAGAAACTTTTCGGGCATGCGCGGCCAGAGCGGGAGAACCTCGGCGATGCCGCTCAGCGAGACGCGGCCGCAGTGGACGAGGCGGCTGACGCCGGCGGTCATTCGAGCGAGTTCGTTCTGAACGGTGAGGAGCTCGCGCTGCGCTGCGGCGGCGATTTTTGAGAGCTGCTCGATGCGGTACCCCTCGGGCGACTTTTTCTTCATGTCAGTCTGGCGCTTTGCGGCAATCTGCGTATGTTTTTTGAGAAGAGTGTCCGAAATGGTGAAATAGGCCGAAGATAGTGATGCTGTCGATTGCGTGTCGATGGAGATGTCTTGTGCGACGAAGAGGTCACAAACGGCGCAGAACAGCTCGACGGCCTGTGCTGGGAGCTTTTCAATGAGTAGAGAGAGCATGCGAAGGAAAAGGTCGCGAACTTCAGCAATGACACTATTCAGAGACTCTTTTTGGGATTGCTCGTCAGCAGAAGCCCGCACAGCCCAGAAGCACGATCGGTAGACGCAGCCAATGACGGGCTGTATAGCCGCCACTTCACCCTCGAGGTTTTCGAATGTTGCAAAATTTTTAACAAACTTCGTGAGAATGGTGAGCGCATGTGGGCGGATCTCGCGCAAGTCTGTGACGCGGTAGAGCGCGTGTGCCCGTCGCCAGTGTGCGGCATCAGCGCCTTGGAGCGCTTTTTCAGTAACATCGTGCGTCAGTGAGCTGATGCTTTCGCGCACAGGCTGGCGGAAGGTTGACAGCATGGGGGAAATTTTTTCTAGGAATTGTGCGATTGGCCGCAGCTGGGCGTAGTCGCTCGACTGCTGAAAGAGCGCTGCGAGCGTTTCGACGACTGGTGGGAGGTCTGCATTCTCCGGATTTATCTCTTTGACTTCCAAAGTATTCAGAACACCGACAATGATCGGTGCGATGTCGGGGAGGCTGCCGTGGAGCTTGAGGCTCTGCGCGACGAAGGATAAGAGGCTGTCAGCATCAAAAGCTGCCCGAATATGGTCCGTCTCACCATCGTCCTTTGGGATTTTCGCTCTGACATACGAGCTCAAGGCGCTGATGAGCGCAGTTGCGCCTTGGACGAGTGAGACGTCGCTCGACGACTGTGTGCAGAACGTGAAGAGGTCTGCATAACTCTCGAGAAGCACATTTGGGCCCATGTCAAAGATCCTCGGCCCCTTCCGCCGCTTCGCTTCTCTCCCAGTCTTAACATCTGCGCTCATAACGGCGTCTACGACGTACCAGGCGGCATTTTCGATACAACGGTTCTCTCGTGACTCCTTCACAAAGCGCAGCAGCATCTCGAGGCGCTTGCCTTTCCGCTCATCTACCTCGTAACCTGCTGTGTTGACCTTGAGCACTGCGTCAAAGAGCGCGCCCGCTGCCTGGCGAACGCTGGCCTTCTCGTCGAAAATCGTCCGCAGCGCCAAATTCAAAGACTCCTCTGGGTACATGACTGTTAGAGGCGAATCGCTCTTGGCGGCGTCGAACTGGAGCATCTGCGCGCAGACCTTGAGCGCCGACTCAACGCACGACGGGTCACTGTCCCTTGTCTGCTCGAGGATGCGCTCGCGAAATCTGTCGGTGAAGCGCCCCACACCGTCAAAGTCAGTCATGCGCTCCCCATAGAGCACAGCGACGGCATCGAGCGCGGACTTGCGGATTTCCGGCGCTTTGTCGTGCAGGAGGAACCCAAAGTTCTTGGTGTAGTCGGGCTTGACGTACGTCGACGGGCAAATCGCGATCCACTCCACAAGCGTTTCTAGTGATAGTGCTCGAACTAGCTGGTGGACATCCCGCACCCGGCGCGAGTAGATTTTGGTGTAGATGTCACTCACAGCGCTTCTGAGGGAAGAGGTATGTTCACTCTGCGTGGGTCTTTTGGCTTTTTCTTGTCCCGCAAGGGCCTGGAGGACACCCGTGGCGATGCCGAACGCTGCGACGCTGGCAGTGTGGCGAAAGGCGCGGCTTTTGCTCTCGGTCATGGCGGCGAGCCACGGGAGGAGGGACTCAAGCAGGGCGTCCATATCTGAAAGGGAGAAACTTGCGATGAGCGCCTTCCAGAGGACGGCAAAGTTCCGCCGGAAGAAGCGGTGGGCGGTGTCGTTGCCGCCGAGGACGTACGCCGCGGGGCTCT
Source organism: Perkinsela sp. pyNocScin1 (assembly GCA_964019655.1). Taxonomy (NCBI): domain Eukaryota; phylum Euglenozoa; class Kinetoplastea; order Prokinetoplastida; family Perkinselidae; genus Perkinsela; species Perkinsela sp. pyNocScin1. Next base: position 104,952 of record CAXHTR010000007.1, read on the forward strand.
CGTCGTCGATGCGGTTGAAAACTTCTTCGAGCGTCTCGTCGGGGCTCTCGGAAATCTGCCAGGGCTGGATGTCGACAGCTGAGCCACAGGCGCGGCAGAGGAGGTTGACGAGCTCTGCGACGAGCTTGTGCTTGCTCTCAGTCGTATCCAAGATGTTCTCTGTTTCAGAATTACCCGCGTTGCACTTTCGCCGTTCTGGCTGTGCCCGGCCCGTGATGGCCTGAATGACCGATGCGATTCTCGTATTCGTGTTCAAATGGTCGAAAAGGTTCTTTAGTGTCGTGTCATCGGCAATGTAGACACTCTCCTCAGTGTTCGCAGCAAAGCTGACGACTGGCCGCCGTGCTGCGTCCGGGGCAGGCTCTGCTGGCTCACTCATGGCGAAGGCATCGACCTCCTTCCTCGCGCCTTTCTTCTTCTGCGAGGCCTCAGGTGTCTGGGGCTTTGCCGTGCTTGCTGGCTTTTTCACAGGGGCTGCCTTGGGGGTATTCGTACCTTTCTTCTTTTGTGAGGCTTTTGGCGTCTCAGGCTTTGCTGGGCCTACCGGCTTCATCGTGAGGACAGCTTTGGGCTCGTTTTTGCGTTTCTTGGCACTTGCCTTCGTCGGCGCTGGTCGACTTTTCGCTGGAACTTTTTTCATTTACACGTAAAATTACTTTGATTGAGTAAAGCTGGCTGATGCCATGATAGAAAAGACCTTGCTCGTTTTACTATGCGTTTTATTGCTATATGCGATTATTAGTTACGAGTTCGCACTAATAGGTGGTACCTTAACGGTTGGCCTTGGCGACACGCTCGATCTCGTCCTTCTTCTTAATAGCGTAGGAGTTGGATGAGCCCTTGGCAGCGTTGACGAGCTCGTCGGCGAGGCATTCGGCGATAGACTTGATGTTGCGGAAGCTGGCTTCACGGGCGCCCTTGCAGATCAGGTAGATGGCCTCGTTCACGCGGCGCATGGGGGAGACATCGACGGCCTGGCGGCGGACGACACCAGCGGTTCCGACGCGGGTGCTGTCTTCACGTGGGCCAGCGAGTGAAACGGCGTTGACTACGATCTGGACTGGGTTCTCGTCGGTGAGGAGGTGGATGATGCTGAGGGCGTCACGGACGATGTTGACGGCGCGCATCTTGTTACCGCTGTTGTAGTGCGTGAACATGAGAGAGTTCGTGAGACGCTCGAGGATCGGGCACTGGGCTTTGCGGAAGCGCTTCTTGCTCCAGCGGCCGGCAGAGTGAGGAACGTAGATCGGGCGAAGGTTGATGTAGTCCTGGAGGGAAAGGTCGGATGTCTTGACTTCATCGAGGGACCATTTGTCGAAGACCTTGGGTCGCTCAGCGATTTTCACCATTGTATGAATGAAAGAAAAAAAAGACTCAGATGATGCACGACCAGATAAAACTAGAATCGAACGACTGTAATGCTGCACAATAATGCGAAGAATATTTCGCTTCGGTGAAGCTTGGTTTTATTTCAAGTTAGACATCTATGGCGCGTCTAGAATTTATCAATGAAATATACGCTAGATATGGAGACCACTGCTACTTTACGAAGATTTGCCATGAGTAATCTTTCTTATCATGGCCCAGAGCGTTTGCTAGCGAGCGATACAAAGTACTCAGTTTAACACGCGAACCGTGAAGTTGAGCGCAAATTTAGCGCAGAGAAACTAGGATTTTAGATGAGACTTTGCACAGCTATTGTTATACTTCTCACTTTGCGACAAATTTCTCAGTGGTCACGGACAAAAATTTCCGAGAAAAGACACTCAGGAGAATCTTAAAAATAACCATCAGCATCTTCATGGAATTATCTGTGCGTACAGAATTTTCGTTCATAAAAAATCCGATTCATCAACCTTTAAATGATTGTTCTTGGGAATGCGAATTTCCAGACGAAACGAAAGACAAGAATCTCGTTCACAAGGGCATACGAAAGCGCTATCATTTTTTTTAATGCTAGTTCGCAATTAAAAAGCTTCAATCACAGGATACAATGTATGCCATATTTCGGAAGAATATTGTGACTTCGCTATGCAGGGCAAAGTAGAAAAAGCTTCAGTGATTAGCTTGAAGAAAATATCGAATACGTGCGATATTCATGAAGACAGAAGTTCATCAGAAGCGCACAAGAAGCTAACGTAATTTTTAGAAAGCTCTAGAAAAATCACTCGCACACGCACTGAACCCCAAGGAATAGCGTAGTAATTCTCAGACCTTTAATCTGTGAAGTATAAATTCTACTTCTGTGTCTTTATCGCATTTAGTCAACACTGGGAGCAGGTACTAAAATTTTCTCGCACAAACTTTCTAGGAAATTGCAATGTTCCTCGCAAAATTTGCACTCTTTATCTCATCAGACGCTTCTAGCTTACCAAGCATGAAAAGTATGCAAGCTTACCACATGCAGCTATTTTTCGATGGTAACAGAGATTTCACTAAAGTAGTATCATTCGGTAAATTTAATAGCGACGTATGCGGTGACGATGAAAATCTAAATTGGCGTGGTATAAAGTGTGAGCATGCAATGGTTACTGAGATATCGTACATTAATGAGCATAACACACGCTTTAAGCTAGAATATATCCCACCTACAGCTAGAATTGTCGACCTAAGAAAAAATGGAATTCATTGCACTCTCATGACAAGGCTACTCCCGCGTGCACTGGAATTTCTAAATTTAGATAGAAATAGAATTTTCGGGATCTGCAATTTGTCAACACTTCCTGAGAGCCTAAAAACGCTGACTTTATCTTTCAACCAAATCAGCGACGTTATCTGCTTGAATTTTCTTCCGAAAAGCTTAGAAAAATTAGACATCACGCACAATCGCATTGAAAAGCGTGTTGTCCACATCGGTAAACTACCTGATACACTGAGATGTATAGCACTGAACGGTAATATGGCGGTTGAAGCCCTTGAGCCACTCCCAGGGACGTGCATAGACAACGAGCGCTTCTTAAAGTTTGGTCTTTCGATATTTTTAAAGGACGATCTAATGGAAGAACCAATTAGACTTAAGCCCCTTGAACCGTAAAGCGTGAGCGAAAATATCCTTTCTCACCCCTTTCATAATGGAATGCCAACTCTGAAGTGTTATCCAGTCTTAAATATTTCTGTAATAGCCTCCCCTTGTATGCTCCTACTCTGAAGCATTGCAAGCTTTGATTCTTATTTATTTTATGCAACTGATATCTAATGCCAGACAAAAGAAAACTAACGTTCCACATGGCATTCTAGAATTTTCCAAGATTCCTTGAAGTACTCATGGAAAATAACCTCTTTATCTCAGCAATTTCCATTCAAGCTTCGATAAAACTAAACCAATCGCCATTGACATAAGTAACCCTAAGGGGTAAGTATCATAATAGATTTTTCTCAGCCACATTTATTGTGATTGGTTGCTTGCCTAGATACATTCTAATTAAGGAGATTGCACGGAGAATATTACAGAAGTAAATTGATTCCGCGTGGGTGAGTAAAAAATTGAAACCATGACCGAATGGTACTTCAATGGAAGACATTTTTGTAGGAAGCAAATAATCTTCTCTGATTTCCGCGTATAGGACTTTTTCTAATTGAAGCCATCATTTATAATGCTTGTAGCTCTTTTCTCCGCCGTACACGAGGTACATTGCATAGAGCAGAGCAATCTATCGACAATTCAGATGCAGGTAGATCTTATGCAACGCTTTTACGGCGGTGACAGAGTGGAGCACATTGAACGCTTTTCCACAGGCTTGGGCATCGACGCCGTCTGTGAATGGCTCGGGGTTCTTTGCAGAAATGGTCTCGTTGTTTCTATCAGCTACATGAATTCTAATCTTCATACTGCTGCCATTGAATACCTCCCGAGTACATTGCAGGAAGTCAACCTCCGAGGAAATAGAATAGAAGCAGAAGTCGATACACGGCTTCTCCCGCGTGCTTTAACTCACCTTAATCTACGAAATAACCTCATTTTTGGCACTTTCAATCTGGCAACCCTCCCTCCACTTCTGCGAAAACTCGACGTTATCTCCAATAAAATTGAGCATATCGGCGCAGTCTGCCATCTTCCAGCAAAGATTGCTGAAATCGACTTCTCAAATAATAAAATTAAAGTAAAAACTATCTATGTTGCGCCGCTCCCAAATACGCTTAAGAAACTAGTATTCGATTTGAATCAAGTTGACAGCATAGAACCGGCACCAGGTACTGAATTCCCATCAAATGTTTTCGTCCATAATCAATCGCTGTATGATATGGCGTATCTGGAAAACTCGCAAGCGCATAACTAGCTAGTTTAAGCTTGAGAATGATATATAATCCCACTCAATGTCTATGAGTAGGGTAAAAGAAGTTTTTTATGAAAACTGTCCGGGTGTAGAAGATAAGACGCCCACGAATGGCAGAATACCTGTAAACGTTGAATTAATTTAAGCTAGAATAAAGAGATCTCCAAATATGAATTTCCTAGTGCAAATTGTGAGCGCGGGTGAAGAGTCAAACGAGGGCCGCATGCAGGAGCTCCTAATGCGACAATTTTACGATGCAGGTGGGAATGCTGGCTCTTTACTAATCAATGTCATCTCAAACAATAGCCCAGCAAGCCCCGTTTGCGGATCTGATAGCGGTCGCGCGACAGCTCGATGGACTGGCGTAACTTGCCGCAGCGGGGCAGTCACGCGACTAGATTACGCAGATCTTCAGCATCCTTTCTTTCGTATAGAGTTCAGCCCAAGCACAGTGTCGTACATGAACCTTACCGAAAATAAGATCAAGTGCGAGGTTGATACGCGAAAGCTCCCACGTTCGCTTAAATCTCTAATTCTCATAGAAAATCTGCTATATGGCACCTTCTGCTTGTCGACGCTACCACCACTCCTTGAGCTCTTAGATATTAGAAAAAATAGAATCGAGAATATTCACCACCTCGCAGCATTGCCGCCAAATATTCGTACTATCGACCTAATGTACAATCAACTACGTACAAAGCAAATCTATTATGGGAATCTTCCAGAATCTCTTCAAGAATTCAAGCTTAGTAGATGCGGAGTGAGACGCCTTGTTGCAATGCCCGGTTTCAGCCACGACAGCGAGCGCTTCGTTGTGCTCGATCATGAAATATACGAGAAAAATTTTTATCTTTCGATGATGAGTCTAATTTGAAACTATGGTAAGGCTTTAAATCGATTGACATCGAGGTGCTGACTACTAACTTATTTGCCAAATTTACTTCTTGGATGCTACAGTCTAGTTGAAAATCGAGTCAGAGCACACCCGCAAGTATCTGAACTCTGCCTTCTCTAATTTTATCAAACCATTCTTTCCTTCATGATGACAAAACTAGGGACATTTGACCACAATGAAAACGAAAACTGGTTTCATTCAACTAACCTGATGATTCAAAATTTTTCCAGGAAAAACAAATCTAGGAAAATTTCTAGTGCCCCACTTTTAAAAGTCATACAGCTTTTTTTGAAGTATCTATGCCTCGCTTTTTTACTCAATTTTCTAGTAAATGCTGAGGCACAGCACTCGTTGCCTCCTCGGCGAGGAAGCCGTCCACTGGTACAACATCCAGATGCACAAGGCAGAGGCTGCTATGAAGAGTTCGCCCACGTACCAGCGGCCTATCAAAGCGGCGACGCCCGGCAACGTCCTCTGCTACTTTAGTAAATACCCCAGGCGCGAGATCCTCCCAGAGACAGAGCGGCACTACTGGCGCGCAGTCGTCGACGATCCGCAGACGCCCTCGCAAGAAGTCTGGGTGCGCGTGCGCTTCTCCACGAGCGTGTGGGTCCTCAGCGGCTGGGAGAAGCGCCTGCACTACCAGATGGTGAGCGTCCCGCCCTACGCGACGATCGCACAGGTCCACGAGAAGCTCGGCGCGACGTGCAGCGTGAAGTGGACCGACCTCCGGAGCTTTGTGTACATGCTCGACGGCAAGCAGCTGCCAAACGGCCTCATGGTGAGCGACCTTCAGCAGATGGCCGGTGGGAAGCACACGATTACCGTCGACGCGGTCGAGCGCAGCTACGTCGATGAGCACGACAAGGCGAAGCAGCCGAAGGACTTTAACGAAGACGAGATCACACCAGACGATGAGGAGCAGCTGCGCATCAAAGAAATGCACAAGGTGCCACACGACCAGGCGCGGCCGCGCTTCAAGCGCCCATACCTGCGCTACTAGTAAAAAATTTCAGGTTTAGGGGAGTACACTGAAAGAACAAGGCGTGACTTTGTAATCAAGTCTGAATGGTCGACTCTTTGGTAATTTTTGACGCTCAAGAAGGCATCGGCAGCTCGGCAGGGCTCAAAGAAACTTTTCTGTGTGTGTAACTTTTACTATATATTAGTAATCCCTGCCTCCATCTACTCCCAAAGATTTCTTTCTTTTCTGAGAAATGTCGTAATGCTCGCCTCCTTTCTTCTGAGCGCGCCCATTCTGTCCAGCACTGCTGCCTCGGCCCCAGCCTCTGTAGACGCCATGCAGCGCTCGCTCATGCTGTGCTTCTACGGGACGAACAGCGCGTTCCTCGAGACGATCTCCCACCGCGACCCCCAGAGCCCGATCTGCGGCCCCACCGACGAGCACAACTGGACCGGCATCGGCTGCGCAGACGGGCTCATCCGCAGCATCAAGTACGACCACGTCCAGATCCCAGACTTCCGCGTCGCGTACCTCCCGGGCACGGCGGTGGACGTCATTCTCCCGGGCAACAGCATCCAGGCGGAAATAGACACCGCGCAGCTCCCGCGGGAGCTCCAGCACTGCAACATTCGCGCGAACAAGATCTTTGGGACGTTTAATATGACGACGCTGCCGCGCAACCTCCGCACGCTGAGCGCCCGGTACAACCAGATCTCGGGCATTGTCTGCCTGCGGCACCTGCCGCCTCAGATCGCGTACATTGAACTCTCGAACAACAAGATCAGCGCCACTCGCGTCTACTACGGCGAGATTCCGTCGTCGACCAAGTCGATTGAGCTCATGGACAACAACGTTAAGCGCCTCAAGCCGTTCCCAGGGGTATTTCTGAATGAAAATGAGTTTGTGGTCTACAAGAATGCCATTGTGGCAGTGCAGGAGCTCTACGACAGCATGGGTCACATGGTGGATTGATTCCTTTCGGGGTACACAGGGTGGTTGATGGCGTTTCTACTGATAGTGAGGCAGATGAATTTTCTCTAGCCTCTCAGCCTACGAGAAAGTGTTCGTGGCGTATAGCCCATTGGAATGTATCCCACCTATCAAGTTTTCTCAAGAATTTCCTGTCATTCACCTACTTTCCCTATTTCAGCCCTTTTCTCCTTACAATGGACCCATTCATCAAGAAGGAGGCGTTCAAGCTTGAGACGATGACCTCGCACGCGATGGCCAGGTGCTTCGACGCCTGCGTCGACTACAGAAACCCAAAGCTCAAGGCCACGGCCGCCGACTACCTCGCCCACGCACAGGAGGCCATCCAGTCGCTCAACATTATGAAAGAACGCCCCGTGGGCGACGCCAGAAACGACCTGACGGCGGAAGAGGCGGGCTGCCTCGAGCGCTGTTCCGTGAAATACTTGCAGACGCAGCGCATCGTCCTCCACGGCATCGCGCGGCGGAACTCACCGATGAAAGAGGCGGCGGCTGACCTCTTGAAAATGTGAATCGATTTTTTTTTGGAATTTCTGCGTGAGCACATCAGTTTCACCACATTTTGGTCTCTCATATACAAAATGGTCTCCTTTGAGTGCGGTGGCTGCCGTGAGACAGTAAAGAAGCCAAAGGTCAAGCAGCACATGCAGGCCTGTGCGACCCAGGGCTTCTCATGCATCGACTGCAACACAGACTTTGATACCGAGAAAGTCCACGAGCACACAGCGTGCATCACTGAATCGCAAAAAGAAAAACGCGCACCCGCCAAGCGCAAGGCCCCCGCGAAGCGTAAGGCCCACGCCTCTTTCTTTATCACGCCCCAGCACGTCAAGGACGCGTACAAGCAGCTCCGGGAGGAAGAACCAGACAGGAAGCCAAAGCTCAAGATGCTGACGAGGCACGCGCTGCACCTCGCGTTCTTGGACGAGTTGAAGGTGATGGGGAAGGCAAACGAGTCGATCGTCGAGGGAATGGCCAAGGAGGCCAACTGTGTGTGCCGTGGTGAATAAAGCCGGGGCGAGGTAAGGGTTGATAGAAGCAATCTAGCGACTGTGCGTTGTATTCATTTTTTTGTTCATACGAATGCAGATGTACTATTCGCTAGAATTCACCACAAAAGACACCCAGCTAGTTCTATGACTTAACGCATAGCATAGAGCTCGTTCTACGTGTCTGAGATTCATACACCCAGTAAAGACACCCAGCTAGTTCTATAGCTTCAAAAATAGCATGGAGCTCGTTCTACGTGTCTGAGATTTTATCACATAGCAAAGACACCCAGCTAGTTCCACCGTTTACTCCGTACGGCGGTGCTCGTTCAATGTGTCTGAGATCCCCAAGCGCATTTAGGAACCATTTCGGCAATGTTCAGTTTGACGTCATGGGCCGAAAAATGTGCGAGATGTACGCTCTTTTGAGATGCTTATTGAAGCAGGAAACTTGCCGACTCTGCAAACTAGAAACCAACCTGAAGCGCATTTAGGAACCATCTCGGCAATGCTTCGTTTGATGGGATGGGCCGAAAAATGTGCGAGATCCGTAATTCTAGTAAAATTCTAGCATTTTCGCTTCCAGTCATAGCGAGACCGAACCCAATACGCACACATTTTTTATTTCTATCAATCACAGCACAATGCCATAACCACTAACATCCTTTCATGCACATCGAGCTATCTACGACGCTTTTCCTCCTCGAAGTTCCGCTCCTCGCCTTCCTCTATGTCAGCATTTTCCTTTTCGCAGCTGCCCTCGCGCTCTTCACGGTCTATAGTGGAGAGGCGGTCCCACCTGCGTCTCCAAGCCTCATAGCCCCGACGCGCATGGACAGCGGCCTCCACGTCTCTGCCGACCTTTTCGCGCTGAGTCGCTTTGTGCTCACCATGGAGAACGCAGACCCGAGCTGGACAGTCGCGACACCGCTCGACAAGTGGGAAGGCATTACGCTCAGGAATGATCCCAGTAAAGGACTCCACGTCGGTACCATCGACTGGTCACACAGCGCGCTCGGCGGACTGCTTGAGCTCCACGCGCTTCCTGCGCTCGTAGAGCGCGTGTGCCTCGGCCATAACCGGCTGATAGGAACTCCGGCGCTCGACCGCCTGCCTGACTCCCTCCAGTACCTCGATATCTCGCATAATCTGCTGAGTGGCTATCTCAGCATTACGAAACTCCCAGATGCGCTCCTTCACATTGATATGACACACAACTGCCTCAATGGGCGCATACAGAGTGATTGTCTCTTCAGCAATGGTCGAGTCTTTCAGTATGACGATAGATTTACTGTGTTCTGAGGCTTTCACGCCTGTCTATAGCTTTGACCCCCCTATTACAACACTTGACAGCCAGTTCTCCCTAGTTTATTCTACCTTCTCCACCTCTCATAATTTTTCTCTAACAATGTTCACCCGCTCGATCCTCTCGCGCCTCTGCCAGCGGACAGCCCTGCGCCGCGCGCCGGCAATGAAGCTCCCCGAGGGCTTCTCCTTCACCGAGAAGCTCGACGACAAGCCGATCCAGAACGCCTACGAGAACTTCCCCAAGATGACGCTGACCTTTACGCGCCAGGACGACCTCATCATGAACAAGCAGTCCGTCGACAACGTCTCGCTCGCGACGAGCACCGGCGAGATCGGTGTGCGCTCGGGCCACGAGTACAAGATCGCCAAGCTCGTCCCCGGCGTCATCAGCATCGAGAAGGAGCCCGGCCAGGAGGAAAAGTATTTCACGTCCGGCGGCTTCGCGCACATCAACAACGACGGGAGCGTCGACATCAACACCGTCGAGGCCATCCCGCTCGAGGACTTTGAGCCCAACTTCGTCGACCGGGAGCTCCTCAAGCACAAGGACGACCTCAAGAGCGCCAAGTCCGAGAAGGAGCGCGCGATCGCAGACGTGTACATTTCGGTCTATGAGGCCCTCAGCCAGGCGCTCAAAAAGCTCTAGTGTCGTGATGCCCGAAGATGTCAATCGCTGCGATTTCTTCTACAAAAGTATTTTTCCAAACTTTTTTTACTTCAGAAAAGTTTTACTATCAACGAAAATGGCTGGGCACGCGCCCTATTACAGCAACCGCACGATGTGGCGAACCGCTGTGAACGTTTTCAACGAGACGAAAAAGTCGGGCGTCAACCTCGACTTCCGGACATACCACGCCATCATGCAGTCCATCACCACGCACGGCCGCAAGAAGGACAGCAGCTTCCGCATCCGGCCCCGCCGCCACCCCGAGCGCAAGCCCGTCGTCGTCGACATCGCCAGCGTCCCGGCCCTCGGGAGCTGGAAGCCAAAGGAAAAAGAGGCAGCAGGCACATCCAATGAAGAAATCACGGAGAAAGTACCAGACCTCACGCTCGGCGCCGGCCCCAAGGCGCCCCGACCACAGTCGTTTATTGACTCGATGCGCATAGCCGAGGAGACTGAGAAGCGCCCGACGCCGTCGCTCTTCGACAGCGTTCCCTTCTTCAAGAAAGCCAACGAGCCTTCACCGCACGCCGCCTCTGTCGAGAAAGTCTTTTCGCAGGCCGAGGCCCCGAGCAAGCTCAAGCTAGACCTCCCGGGGGTCACGCTCGACCCCCGCGCCAAGCAGCGCTTCTTTTTTCTGAAACCTGAGGGCTCCCCAACGGTCGTCGACACCTTCGCCCCGGCGAAGCAGCAGACTGGCCCCACAGTCGTCGACATGAGCGGTACAGAGCGCAAACCGCAAGCGCCAAAGGTTATGAGCCCGTCTGTGCTCGAATCTGCGCCAGAGACTACTGACACAGCTTTTACTGTGCAGCCAAGCGACCGCCAGCGGGCGTCTCTCTCTGTCGAAGACCTCCCAGAGGACTCAGTCGAAGCTGTGCAGCCCCCGCCTGTCCCGACATATGACCCATCCCCTGAAGACGACATGGAGGCCCTCACGAGCCGCTGGGAGCGCCGGCGCGAGGAAGAGGCCAAGGAGCAAGAGCGGCTCGCGGCCATCGAGTTCGAGCGCGAGACGCGGCGCCGCGAGCTGCAGGCCATCCGCCTCAAGAACGACGAGTGGGCCGCGCAGCGCGGGGCACTGCACTCTGCCAAAACGCCGCCACCCTCGGTAGACCAGACGGCGTACGCCATCGCCTTTCACCCGAGCGACGATGCGAGCTATCAGTCCTATCTCGACGCAAAGTCGAACAAAACGCTCACCGCCGACCACGTCCGCTCGCTGCTCCGGCGGCTCTCTTCGAAAGGTAAGCTCGACAATATGGAAAAGGTAATTGGGGATGTCGGCGCTGCCGCCGTCGAGGGCACAGACGCGGCGCTGCTGCACTACACCCTCGTGCTCCAGTACCAGACCGGCGCCTACGACATGGCCCTCGAGACTTTTCAAGAACTCGAGCGCAAGAATGTACACGTGCAGCGCCGGGCGGTGGGCCTCGCGCTCCTCGCGAGCGTCCGCAGCGACAGCGCCGCCGGCTGGCAGCGCGCGATGGACATCTTTGAAAAGTACAAGCCGATTACGCACGACCCGCTGTGCCTGCTCGAGCTCAACATGATCAACGCGCTCTCAGAGGCCAATGTGAGCGGCAAGGACATCCGCGTCAAAATTCTGGAGCTCGTCCGAAAAATCCACGCGCGGCTGCGCGACTCGATGAACCAGATCGGCAAGCAGCACAGCACCGCGCTGATGCGCGCCTACGTCAAGGCGGGCGACCCCGGGACGTCGCAGAGTATTCTGAAAAGCTTCCAGGCGGCCGGCGAGGCCGACCAGGTGATGTACACCAACGCCATCGCCGGGTGCTCGACGGAGCAGATCAAAGAGATTCTCGCAACATTTTTCGAGGAAGGGATTGAGTCTGACCTCCTTGGCGCTGCCATGTTCGCTTTTGTGAACCGCAGCCTCGTGCACGAGGCCTGGGCCGCGTTCGCTCGGGCGAGTTCTTCAGACAAATTTGAGCCCCGCGGCCGGCGGCTGAGCGCCGCACTGCTCTTCAGCCTCGAGGGAGACGCAGAGGCGACAGAGGACCACACCCGCGACGTGCACAATACTCTCGTAAAATGTGGGACGTATTCAGATAGGTTCCTGCAGCGCATCATGCCGTTTTTGCAGAAATTTGCGATGGACTATGAGCTCGTCGAGGCGATGCAGTCGATGCAGCGCGTCTACGCCAGGGCGGTGGCGCCTGCCCACATCGCAGCGTATCAGCACGCATGTGCGACTGTTGGTGTCGACCCAGTAGACTTTAGCCAGGAGGAGAAACCAAGGAAGATCATCGTCGAAAAGGAAAAGGTCACTGATAGGATTGAAGCGGTCGAAAGTGAAGAAAAGGCGCCGGAAGTGGTAAAAGCCGAAGAGATAGAAGAAAAGACTGAAGAAGTTCTAAAAGCAGCGGATTACGACGATCAGCTGATGGAGCTGGCCAAGACCGGCGACTGGGCGGGCGCACAGGCCCTCGTTGCCGAGATGACAAAGCGGCGCATAAAGCTGAGCACTTTCCAGTACAACTGTGTCTTAACAGCTGCGCGGGAGCAGAAGGCGGTGCTCGACGAGACGTTCGAGCGTATGACAGCAGAAAACGCCAAGTTCAACTCTGTGACCATCAACCTCGCGATGAACGCCTACGCCCGCCTCGGCGAGTTCGATACAGTGTGGCAGATCTTCGAGAAGGCAGAGGCTGCGCTCCGGGACGCCACGTCGTACCACCTCGCGCTCAGCGCGCTGCAGCGCGTCCCCGACAGCTCGGAGAAAGCCATTGAGATCGTGCAGGAGATGAAGCAGCGGGGCATCCGGCCCACGCAGAAAACCCTTGACGCGCTCCTCAAGTGCACGGCGTCGAGGTCGTGGGTCCATGCGTTGAAAGCCCTGCAGCTCGCCAAGGCGTTGAAGGGTGTGACTATAAGCGCTGCGCACCAGGCGGCAGTCCTCGAGAATATGGAGTCGAACAACGTCGAGAATGCCAAGGGGGTGCTGGAGGCCGTGCTCGCGAGCAAAGCGAAGAAAAAGGGCAAGAAGGCGGCATAACATGTGAATATTGGGATAGCTTGCGCAGAGAAATTGAGGTAAGGAAAGTTCAGCTGAATTCCACAAGGATGGCCAGACTTTACTAAATTTTTCATCTTAAGCAAAAAAATGTCTACGCAAACAATGCCCAACCCAACGCTCTCCCCGGAGAGCCGCGCAAAGGGCCGCACCGAGCTCTATGGGGTGCTGTCCCGCAGCGCCCAGCCGCAGCAGTTCCTCGCCTCGCTCCGCACCAAGTTCACGCAGACCGGCATGATCGACGAGTACCTCGCCTTCCTCGATGTGGCGCTGTCCTCGCGCTTAGCTGAAAAAACAGATGGGCCCCTCACCCTCATGCATATTGTTGATGCCATCTGCGCTGCGAGTTTCACTGCAGAGAAACCGGCGCAGAGCATCCGAGCGCTCGAGACCTGCAAGGCCATCCCAGAAATAGCGTCTAACCCGCACTTCATGGCCCTGGAGGGCGTTGTGCTCTTTGCGGCCAGCCGGCACGCGGCGGCGAAGCACGCCCTGCGCGTGGGCCTCCAGATGTATCCGAAGGACCTCGGCCTTCTTTTGGCAGACGCCGCCGTGGCCCTCGCGACGCACAACTATCAGAACGCGATGGACCGCTATCGCACAATCTTTCTGCACGCCGCTGAGCCCCCACAGGAGGCCTTCGTCGGCCTCGCGCTGCTCCACGACGCCACCGGCGATGTCGCCAAAGCCCACGAGTGCGTCGACTTTGCCCTCACAGCGCCGGCCTCGCACACCGAAGTCCTCCGCCCTATCGAGCTCAAGCTGTATCGTCGAATTCTCGCCCTCCGCGCCGGCCACAGCACAGCTCCGCCCTTCGGCGAAGTCTTGAGCGATATTACTGCCGTCCCAGCGGCGCAGTGGGCGCAATCCCCACTGGTTGTGTGGGCTGTCTGTGAGACAGTCGTGCGGTCTATGGCACCTGAGAAGGCCCTCGAGTTCTTGCGCTCGCTCGAGGTGCACACGAGCGGCGAGGCAGCAGCTTTCGTCGAGTACTCCCTCGCGCGGGCCCACCAGGCCGGCGGTCACCCGAAAGAAGCCCTCACAGCCTACCAGCAGAGTTTTCTGAATAACTCTGCAAAAAATGCGCACCCCTCCCTCACTGGGCTCATTCAGCTCAGCCACGCAATGCACTGCGCGCTCCCTGAAGGGGCACAGCCGGTGGCCCTCGGGGCGGTCCACGGCCTCGAAGCGAAGCGCCGCCTCGCCCACATTTTACTGAATACTGAAAGTTCAGAAATCTCAAAATATGTCCACGCGCTCACCGCCCACGAGGGTGCGAACGACGCAGAGTGCTGGACGCTCAAGGCTATCGCCGACCGTGGCAGCGCCATCGCATCGAAAAACGCGGCGATGAGCGCTGTCGCCCTCGCTGAGGCCGGGCACGACCCCCGCGCGGCCCTCCTCGCCAAGCTCAATCTGCATGCCCTGCACCTCACAACAGGCGACACTGCGGCGGCCGCTGATCTTCTCAATGAAATCCTTCACATCAGCTCGATGAATGATTGCCACAAGGCGGTCCTCCTGTACAATTATGCAGTTGGCAAGTTCCACGCAGGCGACTTTGCTGGTGCTGCCGCGCTCTTCGAGGAGTCGATGGCCCTGGGCGGGGTCCTCGACGCGCTCTTTGGGCTCGCGTGCTGCGCGTACAAGCAGATGGACCACGCGAGGTGTGTTGAGCTTGCCGAGCATTTCACAAGGCTAGCCCCAGACCACCAGGGCGGGCTCTTGCTCCTGAGCAGCCTCGGCGTGCCCCTCCCGCAGCCGCTCGAGTCTCTTGATAAGAAGACGCAGAGCCTTCTGTACACGCAGGAGGGCAACGCATTCTTTCTCGCAGTGCTCGCCAACGTGAGCGCTGGGTGCGCCCCAGAGGCCAACGTCGTCACTGCGGCGTTGCAGTCCTACCAGAAAGCCCTGCAAGTGTTCCCGTCGAACATTATCGCGCAGCACAACGCGGCGGTCGTCTTACGGTTTAGCGGCGCCAACTCGACAGCGCAGACGATCTTTGAAAACGTCGTGGCGGTGCAGCCGGACGCGGAAGTGCAGCACAGCGCACTAGTCAATCTGGGAGACCTGAGCTGCGCGGCGGGGCGCTATGCCCGGGCCTGCGGGTACTACGAGAAGGCGATGCATAGCAAGGGGCCCTCGGTAGGCGTGGAGCTCGCCCGAAGTAAATTTGGCGCTGGGGACGTCGCTGGCGCCCTCACGACGATCAAAGAAAGTGAGATATCTGTGAAAAGCGGAGACGCCCACGTTGGCGCAGTCATCGGGTCGATATCGCTCGAAATTGTCAGTCTGATGGACACACTCGGGGGTGATAGTGTGAAAAATGCTGGCGAGATCATCGCCGCTATTGAAGGCCTTGAGAAGAAACTGAAAGACCTGCGGGAGTCCGCGGCGTGGACCGAGGCCGACGAGAGCCGCGTGCAGCAGGCGAGCGAGTGCGAGGAACTCCTGAAAGATGTGCGGGCGATGTGCCATGCGTGATGTGCCCCGGAAGTCTCCCAGTAGCCCCCTTTGCTCCCATTCTCGCCCGTTCGTCTGCTCCGATATGTCTTTGCGCCTGGAATATTTATTGAAATGTGATTGTAGTACTGTGCCGAGAGTTGTCCTCTTTAAAAAAAATTCTTTGGCTTCCAAGCTTTTCAACACTTATCTCTCATGATCCTCGTAGCTTTAGCCAGTGATGCAGATGCGCAGTCTCTTGGCCGACTAGACTACACAATGGTGTCAGAGCAAACGATGATGGAAATGGCATTCGTACACGTCGACGACTTTAAAGACAAGAGCCAAAATTTCAAAGATTTGGGAGAATGGGCGGGAGTCAAACGGGATGATGCCGGGAACGTCAGAAAAATCGGTTTGCGCGCTCCAAGTAAAGGGAGGACTCATTACGATCATCTACATAGTGTAAGGGCCTCCGGCCCAGTCAATTTTGCGTGGGTTCCTCCAGGGGTCCAGAGACTCGAGCTCGAGAATATCACTGTGGTGAACTTTCGAGCACAGTACGTCCCTTCATGCATGGAAGTATTGGCACTCACTTCGTGTAGCATTCGAGGCTCACTCGAGGCCAGCATACTCCCACGGACGCTGTGGTCGCTCGATTTGACAATCAATCAGCTTTCGGGGACGCTCGACATGCAGAATATGCCCGACTTAATGAGTGCCATAGTAATCGCTGGCAATGATTTTGAAGATACGCTGCAGACGGCAGCGTTCCCACAAAGTCTCCGCTTCCTCAACGGGTGCTACAATCGATTTTTCGGCCCAATCGACCTCAGTCGCGTGCCGCGTACGCTCCTACACCTCTATCTGACCCACAATCGGCTCACAGGAGCCATCGACGCATCGCAAGTACCAGAGACACTCTTAGACATTCTCCTCTCCCACAACCTGCTGTCGGGCCCGATCACGCTCTGGGGGTCTTATGATCTTGAGCAGGACCACAGAGTCGTTCAGATCCATTACAACCAATTTCAGGGCACAATCACACATATCGCGATGTCCAAACCCGCGCACCTCAACTGCGATAAGAATCGCTTTACTGCGATAGACTGGAAGAAGATGACGAGCGTCTACCATTTATCAGCTCGGATGAATAGAATCGGGGGGACGCTGTGCATCGCCGCAATTCCAAAGGAGATGCAGAAGCTGGATCTCAGCGAAAATCTGCTCGTCGGTAGCATCTTCCTGCAGGACTTGCATGCTGACATGACACTTCTTCTGTTGGCTCGGAACGACCTCTCAGGCAGCATTGATATTTTAGACTTACCACCCTCCCTCGAGATCCTGAATCTCATGGAAAATCGTCTGACAGGGCCCATTACCTTTGGAAAGCACATACCTGTGGAATTCTCGCTACAGGGCAACAACTTTACTTCGATCCACCCGCGGGTGGATAAGAGCTGGGACAAGCTCCGCATCCTCGACGTCTCCCACAACAGTATCACACAGGAGGTCCTACAGTGCGGTCACGTGTACTTTAGCGATGTGCTGTACATCAATCTCTTTGGGAACGCCATCGGGCGCTGCGAAGACACCCACGGCCGGCGGACACGTTCCAGAAAAGTTTTCTACGATGCGGGGAGGCCGTACCAGCGCTCGATTGAAAAACTCGACGAGCTCCGAAAAAAGAAATAATCAAGCTTTGGAATTATGAGAGAAAATATGAGAGAGTGAATAGCTTGCTGTTTAAAGAGAAAAAGAATAAAAAGCAGTCATTTAAAATTGTTCATCAATCCTTCGTAAAGTTTTCAGGCAGGTTCTACGCAAGTCTCATTCGACTATCCCACCCATTTCTTCATTTCTATTTCTCTCCATGTCACACGAAAGCATCCGCCTGCGCGTCGAGAAGACGATCCCACCCCTCGAGCACCTCAAGTCCCTCGACATCCTCTCCCACGACGAGATCGCCGCCATCATCGAGCAGCGCACGAGCGACGAGTTCAAGATCTGCTGCCCAAGGCCCCTCCAGCGCGACTTCGTCGCCTCCATCGAGTACGAAAAAAACCTCCGGCGGCACATTTTCAAGAAGGCGAAAGAGCTCGGCGCAACAGTGCACCAGAAGTGGTCGCGGCAGATCAACAGCCGCGTCATTCTGTTGTTCGAGCGCTACATCGAGCGCTTCGGCAGGAGGGACAGCACAGTGAAAGAAGAAATTCTCAAAGAGTACGCTGCGTACCTCCTGCAGACGCGCAACCTCGAGCGGCTCAACCGGGCGCTCACGCAGGCCATCGAGCGCGACCCGACAAATGCGAAATTTTGGCTGATGCTCATCGAGCATGGCGGGAAACTTATCAAAGACACCGACAAGTGGCGTGGGATGCTGACAAGAGCTACGCGCATGTGCCCGAAGCGCGCAGAGATTTACCACAAGCGAGTTGTCGTTGAAGTCCAGCACATGGCCAAGGGCATTCGAATTCTGGCAGAGGAGGCTGACGACGAAGCCAAGCGGGCAGGGCTCGAGCGCCTTGCGCCACTGGAAGACGTCCCGCAGTGCATTATTGCTGCGTTTTTGGCAAACTTTTCAGTGGAACGGCTGCGAGAAAGCGTTGAAGAAATACTCAGACCATTTTTGAAGAGCTGCTGGGCGCCGTACGGCCGCTCGATGATGGAGGCGATGGCCGCGCAGTATGCGATGTGCTGTGGTCAAGTCGCTGGGGAGGACAATTTGATAAAACG
Organism: Perkinsela sp. pyNocScin1; assembly: GCA_964019655.1. NCBI lineage: Eukaryota > Euglenozoa > Kinetoplastea > Prokinetoplastida > Perkinselidae > Perkinsela > Perkinsela sp. pyNocScin1. Next base: position 123,251 of record CAXHTR010000007.1, read on the forward strand.
GCTCGATGATGTCGCGCCAGTAGATGAAGCGCACGTAGTTTGCATTGCTGAGATTCGACGCCTTCTGGAAGACTCAATCAGCGCATGGGAGGCGGAGCACAAGCAGCCGATGCAGAATATCGCTGACGCTGTGCTCAAGCCAGCAGCGAAGGCGAGTGAGAAAGAAGACGATGGCGACAATATGGAGCTGGAGGTCGTCACAGATAGCGATGGTGAAGCAGACGAATCTGTGAAGCAGATGGAGCAGTTAAGAGAAAGATGGGAGAATTTGGGAAAAGCCGTCGAAAAGTTTTTTGAGAGTGATGCGAAAAGCAGCGCAGTAGTGAGAAAACGAGTGCTTGAAAGCATTGAAGCGTTTGTCAATGTACTTGCTATGATGAAGATGGAAAAGGATACGCTTGACTTACTCCAAGAATTGAAATCTGCAGCTGATACAACCCATGCTGAGGAAACATTCTCTGCAGTTGATTTATCTCCGGAAACTTTGGAATCATTCATCGGCAGCATACAGCGGGCACAGGTAGCGGGTATCCCCTCTGGGAAACTCGTTCATCTTCTCAAAGTTTTGTTCACATCCTGTGGCCTGTGCCGCCTGCCGGAGAATATTTCGATCATCGCGCAAGCCATGTACAGAGAAGTCATCCCTGCAGATTTTTGCTCTGGAGTCGCTTCACTAGAAGGTTTCATAACCAAAGCGTGGGAGGAGCTCAAAGCAATTCCAACAGACGAGAAAGCGTTTCTCTCCGTGCACAGCAAGCGATGGCGTCTTCTCGAGGTATGTGCCTCTCTGCCAGTAAGTTCTAGAGCTGAAGCCGACAGCGACGCATCGAGTGATGATGAAGGCGAAGCGCATCGAAAGCCGAGCAGCAACTTTCCAACGACGTTACTTCAAACAGCGTTGACCCAGGCACTGCAGTTCAAAAGGGACTGCCCGATCATTGTCCCACAGCACACCATAGCTGCCGAAGCTGAGATCGACAAATGCCTTGCATTCTGCTTCGAGCAGCTCCTCCAGCTTGGAATGACAGCACAGCAGCTCCTCAGCAAGTACGACGCACACGCTCACAGCTTTCCAGCAGACGCATGGAAGATTCTCGCCAAGCACTCCTCTATGCAGGCAGCAGCGAGCCATAAGCGTGTCTGGGTCCTGCGGCAGTGGCTCGACAAGGCGGTCAAGGGACCGAAGGCGGGCATGATGGAAGCGTTTGCAGCGTGCTTGGCCGAAGGTAGCGGCTTCTTGCCCACAGAGATCGAACGGATCCGGGATAAGGCGTTCATTTCGCTGAAACCTGCGGAGCTTCAGCAGGTGTACACGATGTGAAAGCTTAACAATGCTTTGGAAAGAGGTGTGCACAGGACGCACAGATTCTGAAAAATGTCGAGGAACAAATCTTCAGTAGGAGTGCATCGTCATTCTTTTGAGTGCGTATTCTGCTTCATTTCGTCATTACCATTTTTTTACGTTCCTCATCCAAGTTTTCAATGCCTCGTTTGCCAGCACTCACCGTTGAAGACGTCGACACAATGTACATCGCCCTTATCCCAGGAGTACTCATGTTACTCCTACTCGACAGCACCTGGGCCATCCTCCACGATTCGGCATTAGTTATCAAACACCATTTTGTTGTCCTGTTCGTACTCACAGTGATGCGCATGCTCGCTCAATGGTATATTAAGCGCCGCGACCGACGATACTGGTTCCACATTCATGCGTCGGCGCCAGGCGCGGAGTCAAAAGAATGTTCGATATGTCTCGATGGCATTCAGAATGGCGATCAGGTGCGCACTTTACGCTGCGGGCATAAGTTCCACGCTGCCTGCATTGACGAGTGGCTTACTGTGCGCCGAAGCTGCGGCTACTGCCTGGCCCCATTATACGACATGCCTGATCAGTACTAAAATGCTTTTAACACAATAATCTTGCAGAAAAAAATCATCCGTGGTATATGAAATGAAATTGATAGTGTTCGTAGTTCGGGAATCGAGACGTTCTTTGGAATGATCAGCTCTATTTGTTTGCTTCCTTTACACTGGTCGAATGTCCACAGCCAATTTCATCGCGAAGGCTGAAGAAGCCAACAGCATCTGTTCACAAGCAGAATTAAGGCCAGCAGCGCTTATGCTCACACGCCTTACCGCGAATGCGCACGCAGAAGAAAACGCAATGCTGAATCTACAGAATGCTCAAAAGCGTCGCAAGCGTGACCGTGAAGCTTTTGAAGTCGCTATGGGGTCACTTGAAGCAGCTCGCCAAAGCACTACGCTGAATGAGGATGCCCCCGACTGTTCCTTGCCCTCAGGTGCCACGCGGAAGTTGCCCCACATCAGCATGAGCCTAGCCAAATTCGGCAGATGCTTTTTCAATCTCCTGGTTGCATCTCATGTTCTTGACTACGCGGGCTATGTCAAGTTTGCGAGTGGTTGGAGAACTTGCGTCTCCGTATGTAATATAATCTTGCTTTTCTTGTTCCATGGCTTTTGAAGCCACGGAAATCACAAATACCATTGCCCCCTAACATACTAATATGCTCCATCTTTCGAGCCAATGGTTAATGCCGTCTGGAATCTTATCATTTGTTTTGATTCTTTTTAATTCCAAATGTAGCACTTTGTCACGAGCATACAGATGTACAGCGCATGATACAGGTCCATTAGCTGTGAGCAGTACATATAAACATAGGATAGGGTATCGCCACCTCATGTTCAGCCTATTCTCGCCACGGCCATCACGTGGGTGGTAGAGCAACATGCGATAACGCAATTTCACAGCATTCAATTCAAATACTCGGATAACAACGCTAGGTGGCACGCCCTGCACGCAGCTACCAAAGTGCTGTACTGCACAAAATTGCCACCGAGAGCATTCACCACTTTGCACTCTTTTCATTTTCCATCCTGATGAGCCATCTGAGATCTTTCCCTGCTTATCTGACAGCAGATGATCATACGTCTCATTCTTCGGTCTGAAACTTTTGTTCCATTTCTGCAGTCATTCATCTTCCCACATGATTACTTCTCATCTCCCACCTACTGAGGGGCCGCTCGTGCAGAGAGCGGTCGCATGCGTTCAGGTGATGGCATTGAATGACTTTCCCTTTACCTTTTTCAGAATATGTGAGCATCGTTTCCGACATGATGATATTTCCTTTCCAACACCATTGAGTGTGCATGAAACGAATAATCAACATCACCTTTCGACTGAAGCTTAAATACATCTTTGGGATGGAATGGACACAAAGCAGTGACTTAAGGGTGGGATCACAGGAGCACAATGTGCAATTCAATTCCTATAGTTCTCGAATCCACACTGCGAGACACCTTCACATCAGAACTCTAAGAGCTTTTATCATATGGCCGAAGTGCATCGCATTCATCTTTGCAGTTTCATTTACGAGCATCGCTTCCCAACATGATGAATTTTCTTTTCCAACACCATTGAGTGCGAATGAAACGAATAACCAACATCACCTTTCGACTGAAATTTATATGTTTTTGAGGTAGAAGCGACACAAAGCAGTGACTCAAGGGTGGGATCACAGGAGCACAATGTGCAGTTCAGTTCCTTTAGCTCTCGAATCCACACTGCAAGATTTATAGAGATGTCAAAGTAAAGTAACTCGCAGCCGATGTTCATGCAAACTGTCCCGAGGCTATAAGGCTTTTCAAGTTCTCGTAATTCTGTTAATAAAAAGTGAATGTCCCCCACTGTACTCTTTTGCATAGCCTCCATCGCCTGCCTCGATGCTAATTCCTTTCCAGATTTCACCAAACTATCTCAGCAGTCTCTCATGGAGCTACTCGCAGGGCATTTAGCCAGCGCCTTCGAGGATGAAAAATCAAACTTCCTCGACATAGCCGAGTGGAAGGGAGTAGCGTGTGCCCGAAACGGCCAAGTCACATCCATCAAGTGGGACAGTCTCAAAGCCATCGGGATTGACCACAAGAAGAACCAGAGGCACTTCATCGACTTCCGCTGGATCCCAAAGACAGTGCGGCACCTCGAAGTCCACCGGATCCAAATTCAAGACTTCGACGCCATCCACTTGCCCAGCGCGGCGAGAAGGGTTATACTGACGAACAATGTGGCCACGAAGATCAGCGGGGTCCTCGAGACGGAGAGCCTCCCCACCGGGCTCGAGTTCATCGATGTAAGCGCCAATGTGCTCACGGGCTCGGTGGACTGCACTGCTCTACCAAAGTATCTCGAGACATTTGCGGTCGACAGGAACAATTTTTCGGGGTCTCTGACTTTGACAAAGCTCCCAAACCACGTTCGTGTTATGCTCATGCATGCAAACGCGTTCTCGGGGGAAATCGACCTGTCAAAGCTACCACACAGCATCGGGCTGCTCACCCTGCATGAGAACACCCTCGAGGGAAGCCTGTGGCTCGATGGTCTCTCGACGAGTCAGGCCTTTACGCAGAAGAGCGAGCGCCAACCGCCTACCCGTGGGCGCGCTGTCTTCATTCACTCGAACCGATTTTGGGGCCAGCTCTCGCTTCACTATAGTTGCGAGGCGCACGGTAAGCTCTTCTGCGTTTCGAACCGCTTTACGTCGATTGACTGGAGCAGCCTGAAGAAAATTGTCAGCCTCGACGCGAATTCGAACGCTGTGAGCGGGACGCTCAACGTCTGGGCGATCCCTGGGGTCATGCGGTATTTGAACCTCGCCCACAATGCGCTCTCGGGGTCGCTGAACATCGCTGCGCTCGGCCCGCAGATGAGAACTCTGAATTTATCCCACAATGCGCTCGCAGGGATGCTTGAGCTTACCAGCAATAGCCTCGAGCGGCTTTTCCTCCAGAACAACCGCCTTGAGGGGGTCATCTTTGACAGGCGGAAGCGCATGGCCCACATCCAGCAGCTCTTTCTGCGTTGCAATAAGATCCAGCAGGACGTGGTACGCCTCCCAGATTTTGGGCCCAGGTTGAGCCGCATCGATCTCAGGGGTAATGACATCAAGCGGTGTTTGACGCGCGATGGAGACGTCACAGACTCGCCGCTGATTTTGTACGATAACGGCACGCACGAGCAGCGATGCCCACAGAAGGGAAATTGAGTAAGATATGTGCGGCCACCTATGTGAAATGTTGCTGTTCAGTGTAGTTATACTGCGTGAAAATCAATGTACTTTTTCTCTCACTCCTTTTCTTTCACTGCATTCGGTATGCTCCTGCTGCACTGGGCCCAGTGCCTCGAGGCCACGGCGCCCCAGCTGCCTGACTTCGCGACGATGTCCCAGCAGTCTCTCATGGAACTTTTCGTCGCAGGCGTAGGGCACGCTTTTAAGGATAAGAAGTGCAATTTTCTCGACTTCTGTGACTGGGCTCGCGTTGTCTGCGACGAAAACGGTGACGTCGCGGTCATCAAGTGGGACGGCCTCAAGTCACTCGGCCTCAAGTATAGAAAGCACCCAAGGCACTTCATCGACTTCCGCTGGGTCCCTCGCACTGTCCAGCACCTTGAGATCCGGCACATCCAGATCGACTTTTTCGATGCCATCCACCTGCCCAGCGCGGCGAAGACCATCATTATGAATCAAAACTCGCACACGAAAGTCGCCGGCGTGCTCGATACCGAGAGCCTGCCCACGCAGCTCAAACACTTTGATATGAGCACCAATGTCCTCGAAGGCGAGGTCGACTGCACTGCTTTGCCCCAATCCCTTGAGACCTTTTCGATCGATAGAAATCGACTGCGCGGGGCCCTGTGCCTCACACAGCTGCCCAGCCGCATCACCGCCATGTTTCTGCATGAGAACTCGTTTTCTGGGGAAATAGACTTATCGAAATTACCAAAAAGCATCCGGTTGCTCACGCTCTTCAAAAATAATTTTGTGGGCAGCGTCTGGCTCGACGGTGTTACAAATATTCTCAAGTTTGATAGTCGCCATGACCGCAAAGTGCCAGCAGCTGGCAGGCGGGTGTACATCTACGAGAACCGTTTTAGCGGGGAGCTCCGCTTCCGCGGCGAGCAGGCGGGCAGGCTCGTCTGCAGCCACAACAGATTCACAGCGGTCGACTGGCGGAGCATGGGCCGAATCATGGCGCTCGACGCGCGTGACAATACGATCGCAGGGACACTGAACTTCATGCGCATACCGCCTTCCCTCAAAAATATCAATCTGTCAAATAATGCGATATCAGGGACGCTGAGCCTCGAGGGCGTGGGGATAGAGCGGCTCTACCTCGAGAACAACCAGCTGGAGGCGATTCGTTTTGACCTTCTTGAGCCCTTGTACCACCTCCAGCACCTCAATGTTGTGAATAATCGAATTACGCAGAAAGAAGTTCAGATCGGTGAGCTGTGGCACGACACGAAGCGCATCGACATGCGCGGGAACGATATCGGGCAGTGTGTGAACGCGAGTGGGGCGGTAGAGACGTCGGACCGCGTGCTGTACGACAGCGGCACGCCAGCGCAGCGCAGTGGTGAGCGTGCGACTGTGGATAAGTTCTTCTTTTGGCTCAAGTAGAGTCAGGAGGTTTGTGTCTGATTGTTGATGCAAAGCAGCGGCTCTTGTAGGTGATAGTAGGTCCCTTGACCTTCTGAGCGTGAGAAGCTCTGATATGAAGCATTGGGGTGATGCTTGCGCCCAGTCGAAGTGGGTTTGTTGTAAAAAGACTGCATGGAAAAGAATTACAAAAGACCTGAGTATGACAAAGTAAGTGATTGTTTTGCTCCCACAACTTCTAAACCATTTATCATTCAAGCTCCTACCATTATTGTGAATGCTCTTCTACACAGTCATCGCACCAGATACAACTCCACCAATCGACCTCGGCTTCCCATCATTGCCACAGCAAGAGATGATGGAGCTTTTTGTTGCAAACCTTACTGCTCAATATTTTCGAGATTCTCATGGGAACTATCTCGACAAGTGCACATGGGGAGGCACTGGATGCAACGACGCTGGAGATGTCACGATCATATCATGGGATAGAGGTACGCTGAACCCGTACGGTGCGAGATACATCGGTTTTGTTGATTTTCGCTGGATTCCACCTACAGTTGAGTTGCTGGAAATTAGCAGAATTTCGTTCCAATTCTTTAGTGCCGCACATCTACCAACTACCGCAAAAACAGTTGAGCTAACAGCGGCGCAATATTCAAGAGGAATTGGTGATCTTAATACTGCAAGCCTCCCAAAGGACTTGCGGGTACTTCTTGTCGGTACACAGAGATTTGAAGGCTCAGTCGACTTTGAAGCTTTACCGAGTTGTTTGGAGAGCCTTGGAATAGAGCGGAATGTTTTTTCAGGGGAGGTAAAACTTACGAATCTCCCAGATGGACTTCTACGGTGTACGATGCATAGCAATGAATTTTTTGGCTCCGTGGACTTGACACAGTTGCCACTGAGCTTAGGACTTCTCACGCTCCATTCAAACTTGTTTTCAGGCTTGCTTAGCATCAAAGGCACGTCAGAGAAAGTTAGGGAAGCAGCAAATCGCCATCATAATTTTAACGCAGCAGATAACGGTATTCATCTCTACTTCCATGATAACGACTTTGAGGGTGTTCTTGAGTACAGTGGAGCAGCTTCGGGAGGGATCTATGCACGCGACAACCGCTTTACATCCATCGCGTGGCCAAGTTTGGAACAAATTCGAAAACTTGATGCGAGCTGCAATCAGCTGCAAGGCTCACTTTGTATAGATGATATTCCCAACAGTCTGGAAAAGATAAACCTCAGCGAGAATATGCTGAGCGGAACAATCGACTTCGAGCGGATGCCAGCAGGGGTCAAACGCTTTAATGTTTCGCATAACTCACTCACAGGGACAGTCCGATTCGGTGAATACTCTCCAGAGAATATTTTCATGAACGATAACTCTTTCACTGCACTCCAGATTGGCCGAATGCAGAGTATTGGAAAAATTTGTCGGCTCGACCTGTCCAACAACGCCATCGTGCAGGAAACCGCTCATATCGGTGTATTCGACAGGTCCACGCAACTTCGCTATATCAATCTACAGGGCAATCATATAACACGCTGCCTTTACAAAGGCGAAGTAACATCTATGAAGAGGCTCTTTTATGATAATGGGACGCCAACGCAGCGTGGAAAAGTGTGCAAGTAATAAGTCTAGTCGAGCGCAAATAATCTCCATAGATCGGTGATCTCTGGAGAGGTAAAAGAACGACCAATACACGGCAGAGTAAGCTATTGTGAATATTCTTTGTTCCCATTATATGAAATCCCATAGCGCCCCTCCCCAGTACCTTCCCACCTCTCTTTATTTACCCACATCCAATGCTGGAGCTCTTCAGCACCCACCTCTTTCGCTGCGACGACGACGACGCGGCCCTCCTTCTCGACAACGCCGGCCTCTCGCAGCAGCAGCTCATGGAGCTCGTCGTCGCCAACGTCCCGCAGGCTTTCACAGACGCCCACGGTAACCACAAGGACATCGCCGAGTGGAACGGCGTGACGACCGACGCCGCCGGGCGCGTCACCAAGATCGAGTGGCACGGCCGCAAGTCCCTCGGCGTCAGCAAGCTCGATCCCAAGTGGTGCAAGACGATCGGCTTCCTCGACCTCCGCTGGGTCCCCTCGGGCGTCGCCCACCTCGAGATCGACTCTTTCAAAGTCGACTTCTTTGATGCTGTCAACCTCCCCCGCGCGGGCACTGCCGTCCTCCTCAAGAAGAAGGAGGGCGCCCGCATGGGCGGGCGCATGGACACCGAAAACCTCCCAGTGGGCCTCCAGCGCATCGAAGTCAGCGGCCACGCGCTCGACGGCACGCTCGACCTCAGGCGACTGCCTGCCCGCCTCGAGTTCTTTGGCGGCGATCGCAATTGTTTTACGGGGACAATCGATTTATTGCGCTTGCCGAAGACATTGGCAGTGCTTTTACTGAGTGCAAACACTCTGGAGGGCCCCATCAACGTCACAGAGCTACCCGAGTCACTTTCGATGCTGTCGCTGCACTCCAACGCCTTTATAGGGCGAATAACACTGCCCTTAGTGGCCGGCGACCGCCGCTCGAAGGGCGCAGCGTGCCGCGCCTTGCACATCTGGAACAACCGTTTCCGGGGGGCCCTGCGGTACAGCGGCCGGGCCGTCGGGCAGATCAACGGCTCGCAGAATCAGTTCTCGTCGATCGACTGGCGGAGTCTCCATACAATCTACGCGCTCGACGCGAGCGAGAACGCCATCGACGGGTCTCTCGACATCGGCGCTGTCCCGCCGTCTATCAAAGAGCTCGACCTCCACGAGAATTCGCTGTCGGGGACAGTCGACCTGCGCAAGCTGAGCGCGGCGGTTGAGTTCATCGATCTCGCGCAGAACAAGCTGCGCGGGGTTATTGAATTTGGCCAGCACGTGCCGATGAACGTTTACCTGCAGAATAATGCGTTCCGGGCGATCCAGGCGGCACAGGACCAGAACTGGACGAAGCTGAAAAGGTTTGACGCGTCGAACAACAGCATCGCGCAGGGCGTCGTCACGTTCGGGCAGCTCTCGCCGGGCCTGCGGTACATCAACCTCAAGGGGAACGAGATCGGGGTCTGCCACGTGAGCACCGGCAAGGTCTCCAAGTCGAACAAGCTCTTCTACGACAACGGTACGGACGAGCAGAAGGGGAAGGTGCGCTTCAGGAATTAGGAAAAGGGGAAGAGCAGGAGGAATATCAGCACAGTGTGTGCTGCGTGATAGAGCACTGTTCGTGTCAAGGGAGCGATAGATAATACCAAACGGGTGCTCACGTCATTTTCCATAAATGAAAATGACGAAGTGAGACCTGCCTCTCCAAATATTGCAAAGGGGTGAGATACTCAAGTGCGCTTTAGTCGCTATGATTTCGCTTTATTTTCGTTTTACGATGTACGAATGACTGACTCAAAAGATGAAAGTGGTTTCTTTGTTTTCCGTAGTATGCTGCCAGCAGCAAGGGCAACAAGTCCCTATGGCAAAGTGGAACAGTAAGTGAAAGCCTTACGTACAGCGGCTGGCAGAAACAAGAAAGGCACATGCGACCTGTTTATGCATAGGTAAAAGGTAATCAGCAGCACTCCGTCTGTCGATACACCATAGTGTGTACATTTTGATCAGTGGAACAGTTGATCTCACAAAATAAAAAAGGAAAACTGGCGGTTCGCAATCGACAGCGTGAAAGCAGTGATCCCAGTTTAGATGCCCCTTCGCAAATGCCACTGATGGACAGCCAAGCTGCTTGTCGCGGACGATATAGCGCACATGCTTCCGACCTAACCTTCAAATGCAATGCAATATTGACAGATTTTCATTGCAAAAAATATCGTTGAACCTCTCGCACGCGATTGCTGAGAAGGGCACAAAAGCACGCGGGGACAGGCCCATCTTTTAGAGTGTCAAGCTTCGCTCATCCTTGGTCTGGCAGGGTCGCAGAAATCGAAAGTGGAGAAAAGGGCACGTGAGCTTATCACGTGAGCAACCCTTTCTCTTGACACAATCTTTCTTTATACAGTGCAATCATGGGGTAAAACTGCTTCCCAGCTCACAGACACATCAGTGCATTAGTTGAACAAAAAAGAGGAATACGAGATGCTGAGTCAGAACAATAAGCGTGAACTCATGCTAAATTATTCCTGAGTTATGCATTTTTCATCGCGCTGGCTCACTTTGCTCGCAAAAAAACCGACCAGTTTATCTTTTTTCCTTGATCAGGAGCTGGTGGCTCGGTATTCGCCGACTCCTGATCTTCACAAGTACTGTTTTGCGCTAGTCCTTTCAGAGATCTGTAGTATGCGATGTTCGCTTCGTACACTATGCGGACATGACCTTTTCTGCTATTGAGATAGCGTGCGATCTTATGATCGTCAAGTTCAAGGAGCAGCAGCGCATCCGCAATTCTGCGGATAAGCGGCTCACCCCATATCCAGCAAACATAGCGAGGAGTTGAGTTATCTACTATCGCAGGGGGCATATCTAGAATTTGCTCAATGTCAAGTTGAGCAAGCTCTTCCGCACTTGCTTTCCAGCCATACAAATCTTGAGGAGAAATGAGCTTCAACAAGTTCTTAACCACACCTTCTCTCAGAGGACGCAAGTGAAGCTTTCGGCTGTTCACATGCTTCGCAATCTTTTCATCGAGAGGCGAAGCACAAAAAGGCCACGAGCAATAAGAGAAATTCGCGGCTCGTAGAATATCTAAGGTATGGCTCCCTGGCACGACCCTTCAGCAACGTGTGTATGAGATAAGAGTATGAGAAGCATATTCTCTTCTTCTAACCTAATGAGCTTGTAATGTTCTTTCGCTAAAAGAAAGCGAAAATATTCCTGAAGCTCTGGCGCCCGCTCTTGGGTGTGAACCACAGACGCCGGTGAATCGAAAGATGTCCTTGATCGTGCTGTGGGCAACCCTCACCTCAGGGTTTTGTGTGAGCCTGAGCCTTGCCTGGCGAGGAAGGAACTGTCTCAAAATACTACGGAAGTGAATCTCTTGCTTTTTAAGCCAGCTTTCTCGCCGTGGGTCGATTCCGTATACGCCGGTGTTGCCTATGTGCTTGCTCCATGGAGCGGCGATGGAAATGCTGATGTATTATGCGGAACTGGACGATGAGGTCTCTATCTGGAATGCGCACAAGCAAGTCACCTTTTGGTGAATTTACTACCAATCGTTACATCATCCTCCCGATGCCTTGATAAAGAGTCAGAAAGAAAACAAGTGCGCTATGAAAACAGCCCGCTGGACTTTCTTAGTGACAGTTAGAGGCATCCGCACATGTTTTTTCTCTGCGGCTTTCGGCGTCGCAAGCTTCGCAAGACGTATTGGCTTCATCATTAGAGCAGATTTCGGCTCATTTTTGCGTCCTTCGGTCCGTTGTGCATGTGTAGTTTACTTATGGCTTTCGGGATTCAGTGCAAGTTATTATTTTGGTCGATTGAGGCTTCATCGCTGATCATAACTGTGGCTGAGCTACACAAACACTAACTGCCAGGATACAGTTCGCTACAGCAATGTAAGAGGAAAGCGTCAAACAGCTATCGCTGCCATGCTGCGAGAAGAACTCCATCGAGAAGAGCGGCTGGGGTGGGAGGACAGGTGCCAGAAGCTCTAGGAAAGCAGCATCGTACGGGACTGGGCCGGCTGATAGCTCCGAAATATTCCCGTCCAAAAGCACGTCGATGGCAATGGGCTCGTTACCAGCTTCGTCTTCACGCTGATCATGCATTTCTTCAGCCTCAAATAGATGTTCGAATGCGTGAACATCGCTGGAGACCTTCTCAAGCCCCTCAAGGAAAGCGCATTCCTCGACCACAGTGTTCTGGAGAAAAAGGCACACGTTCTCCTTCCACAGCTTGCGATGCGCTCTTGCATTCGAGGCAGCGCGAGCTATGTGCTGCTCGATCTCGTGCTGAAGCAAAGTATTGCGTTGTGCTAGTAGCACGAGCTCCTTCGCTAAAGCTTCACTGTGTTCGCCGGCCATTTTAAAGTTTTTTCAAAAATGTCAAACTAGAGCGTGCAAAGAAAAAATGCCAATCATCTACTCAATTTCGTGCGGCAATTTTTTGTTCTTGTGATGAGTCAACGCTGCGGGCGAAGCGGTCCTGGGTGGGGTTAAGCTCGGGGAGGACACGGCAGTCTCCGATTCGGACAATTCTCCGACTTGCTGAGGCGGACATTTCTTTTGAGAGAGTTGCTCAGAATAGATAGAGATAGTGGACGCTATCTGCTTCTCGGCTTGTAGCTGCTGAGCCTAAGCTGTTGAATCTCCGGACTCAAATGGAGCATGGTAAAGGTCATTTGATCGACAAAGAAAATAGAGTGTCAAAATCCAGAGTGAATGAACAGCAAAAATGAAGTATTGTAAGCAGATAGGCCAAAAAGGCATTGGTCAAGCTCAATCACACCTTTCAAAGTTCATTTGTGCGTTATACATCGTGTAACATATCGGACCAATGCAGACAGAAGCATCTTATGACACTCAGAGCGTGACGAGTCCCTCCCAAAGGCAATTCAGGCAAGTAAGGTGGGAGTGTGTCGAGAGAAGCTTTCAGCTTCTATTATGCTTGGGCTGCTGGGGTCGCAGAAAATGGAAATGAGCGAAAGCCTGAGAGGACTGTGAAAGCAAGGAAGATTGTCAAGCAATCTTTCAAGGAAGAAGAAGAGAACGTACATGCAAATATCAGCGATGATTCAAATCAGTGCATAATATTGCAAGATTTGCCTTCAGAACGATGTGGCAATTAAATAATCAGTCGCTTATTCACAAGAACACGCTTCTATAACGAGAAATGCATGGGCGAGCGCTAACACCAAGCACAGAATCTGGACTTCCTGCACTGAAAATATGTGCTTGACTTAGCCAAAGACGCGTGCAGGGGCGATGCCCAGAAACATCCCGAAGCCCAAGTAGACACTTAGCGTTGCGCTGACCTCTGATCCTGGCCGAGCTGCGCAAGAATGGCCAGCGTTCATCTCCTTAAAGAGCTAGGCAGCTTCCAGCTGTGGGGGAGGGCAAGATGCACAAGGAGAGCACGGGGAGCAGGGCGGACAAGGAGAGCAGGGGGCATGAAGCTTGAGGAGCGGACACAGCTACTACACTTGGCTTGAACATATGTTTCGAGATCTGCCCAAGCGCATCAGAGAAGCCACATTCTTCCCCATGGATTATCTCGAGGTTGTCGGAAGCATTTGCATCCCAGAGCTCTCTGTGAGCCGCTGATTCTTGTACGGCGGACGCGATCTGCTCTTCTGCTTTGCGCTCTTTCGACCTGTTAGCTTTGGTCGTTTGAGCGAGCTTCTTGGCCCAATCGGGAGCGTTCATTTTACTTTGATGTGCAAAGGAAATAAAGAATATAGGAGAAAGAGCAGAGTGACTACCGCACCAAAAACTAACTACGCGCTGGTCCTGTTACACGGGCAAAGATGATATTCACCTTGTTTTTGCAATGTTCGCACGCCTACTTTCCCACTCGGGGGGGGGGGTAGTGCGGTGAACAAGGCGGACAAGGAAAGCACGAGAGTGGAGGAGCATGAGCATACGCCGGCCGATTCAGCGAAAGTAAGGAAGTTCGTGGCTTCAGCTGCTCATTGTCGGGCGCCACAAATGCCCCACGGGAAGCGACTTCAGCATCTGCAGGCACAGCAGCTGTGCATACGTTGTTCTCATTTTACTGAAATTAAGAGCTACTGCGGCCTATCTACGCGCCAAGGCGCTGCTACTGGGGTTAAAGTTATGGCTGTAATACAGCTTGGGCTGCTGCACGACGTTCAGGTGGTGCTGTGCTTTATAAGATGAATTTATTTAATAAAACTTTCTCTCAGCGCGGGGCATGTTGAGAATGAGATGCGTCTCAACAGCACAATCTCAAAGGCCAGCACTATGCCAGTAGCAGAGCGATTTCAAAATGCGCGCATAAAAGACGGCTATCGTACTGTTCAAAAGCCTTATCAATGCAATCTTCAATCGCTAAAGATGTCGATCTCTCGAACAGCTGGTGACATAAAAGAAAATTTTGATGTACGAAGTATGATTTGTCTGCCCGTTGACACAGGAATCTAACAAATATCATAACTTGAGCACATTTTCCAACGTCTGTCGTTTCATATTGCTGAAGGCTGACTGGAAGTCGGGAGTTCTTCATTCCCTCAATGATCTGCTCTCTCACATCCAAAGACATGTCAGAAATAGAGCGCGGAACACTGTTGCGATGCAAAACAAGCTTTTTTGACAACGCCTGCGCATTTTCGTCAAGTAAACCTTCAGCAAAAATCTCAATGGCAGGCTTCACCAACTTCTCACCGTAGTTATTGGGTGCCTTGCATTGTGCCAACAGGAGAATGAGCTGAAAATGAGCTCGCATAAGACGACTTTCTGGAATTGCTTGAAACCCCTTACTTTCCAGATTATTACCCTTCGCTGCCTTTTTACGCGTCTCATACTTATGGAATTCGGTGTTCCATTGGTTTTCTGAAAATTCCTTTGACTCGGGGTGGTAGCGATCCCGATGCTTGCTTTACTTAGTGTTTTTCAGCGTTGCATTCTGAAAAATATTGTCGAAGTTGCACAGAAAACACTCCCCCATAGCCCATCCTTGATCATGAGTCTCCTCATGCTCCACAACTCCCTTCTTCCAATATTCGTCCTGGTAATATTGTCTCTTCGGCTTCTTTTTTCGCTGATTGGCACCAGAACGACGTCGAGCTCGAAGTGTGCTAGCTGAAAGCGGTGCCCATGGTGGAGGAGCTTGATCGAGCAACAGTCTTCTCTTTTCATCTTTGTCTGCAAATTAGAGCCTGCATCCCACAACATATAAAAGTATGGCGACACTTCCCCATAGAAGCTCCTATGTCCCTCGATTTTCTAAAGAATATGTACTTCCTACGCACACTGCTTGAAAAAGCATCGG
Organism: Perkinsela sp. pyNocScin1; assembly: GCA_964019655.1. Classification (NCBI taxonomy): domain Eukaryota; phylum Euglenozoa; class Kinetoplastea; order Prokinetoplastida; family Perkinselidae; genus Perkinsela; species Perkinsela sp. pyNocScin1. The sequence continues at coordinate 138,589 of CAXHTR010000007.1, forward strand.
AATCCTTTCATGACATGTGTACCTGCTCCAGCTCTACCGGTTTGAGCGAGACAAGGATGTGCCGAGAGAAGCATTGACCTTCTATTGTGCTTGGGCTACCGAGGTCGCAGAAATCGAAAGAGAGCGAAAGCACGCTCATCTTGTCGTTGATCATTGTTGTGGCCGAGGACGCTACCAGACGGTGACCTTGTGCAGCGAGCGATGAGAACAGCCAACTGGACTTTCATATTGACAGTAAGGGGCATCCGCACGTGTTTTTTCTCTGCGGCTTTCGGCGTCTCACGCTTCGCCCGGCCCATCGGCTTCATCACGAGGGCAGCTTTGGGCACATTTTTGCGTTCTTCGGCCCGTAGTGCTTAGTGAGAGCATTAGCGGCCACGCTCCGTTGTGCATATGTGTAGTTTAAATATGGCATTCGGTTTTCTGTGCAAGCTATAATATTTGTCGATTGAGGCTTCCTGATCGCCGATCATAAGTGTGGCCGTGCTCACTGCCACAAAGCTGCTGTCACGCAGCGAGCTACAAAAACAGCAACTGCCAGGATACAGTTCGCTACGGCAATGTAAGAGAAAAGCGTCAACCAGGTTTCGTTACCATGCTGCGAGGCGAGCTCCATCGAGAAGAGCGGCTGGGGTGGGGGGACAGATGCAGGCAGCTCTATGACAGCAGCATCGTATAGGACTGGGCTGGCGGATAGCTCCGAAATGTTCCCGTCCAGAAGCACGTCGATAGCAATGGAATTTGTTTCAGCTGAAAAGAAGAGAGCAAGGTGAAAGACATTCCGAGAGAAGCGCCCAGCTTCTATTGTGCTTTGGCTACCGAGATCGCAGAAATCGCAAGTAAGCGAAGACATGGACCGAAATTCGCTCACACGTATGAAGTACTGTCCGCACTGCAAAACGTCATTCGCTCGAGACTTTGTGGGGTTCTTTGAATATTGATGCACACCTTTCTTAGATCGAACGAATATATAATAAGCGCCCTCATTAGTGGAGGAAGCTAATGAATAAAGATCGGTCCGAATTCTTCAGGATATGTGTGAATGAAGAGAAATTCCATTCCTGTAGAAAGTCTTTTAAAGCTAAATCTGTAGTGAAGGGGATCCGTCCATAGCATCAATTACAAAAGCACATAAGGAAAGCATGTGAGAGTACAAAGGGGCTGATAAATCCAGGAAAAGAATATGCTTCGAGGAATGAAGATAGGGTTTCAGAAATTAGTTGCAAATGTGGAGAATGCATCATTCTGAAGCGGCAAGTAGCAAGCTTTTAGTAAATGAATCATCAGTATTACAGTAGGGAAACCATGCAAAGCCCGTACTTACTTTGTGCCTAAGAGTTTTAGAAATAGAAATTCATATGATAGAACCTCCCAAAGTGGTTCTATCACTAGGCTTTGATTCTTGCGAATGAAGCACTCGCTTACGAAGAATTCAAAAAGAATGTGTGCTCTTCAGTCGCACAAGAATTGCAGGCGGATACGTTTTCATGCTTTATTCTCCATCGATTATGCTACTTCGAGAATCGACGAAGAGTTTGGAGCCGAAACTATTGAGGGATGTAGCATATTCAACCGAAAGAAAGTTATCGTGAAGGCAGAATGATTTCCGCAGATGATTTCATCGATTTTGATTGATGAAGAAGGCTAAGTTCCCCCGGTACACGCATTGCGAGAAAGAGTACGAGGAACGAATCGGAAAAGCACACGCTCAGTACAAACACACAAAGGAAGGAACATACGGGCTGTCATTCATTGCATCTTCGTACTCTTGCACACGAGCGCGCGTCAAGAGGGCAAAGCTTGTTCCTTTTTTGAAGAACCGACGACGAATCTCCCCTATGAGACGCTCAACTGTTCCTTTTTGCCATGGTTTGCGCGGCGCGCACTTTGATGGGCGGCAGCCGAGATATTCGTTGATAGATGGACGCTCAAAGAACGCAGTCTAGTTGTCATACGTGATCTCGACAATTTTTATTCATGGAGTATCTCCTTGATGGCATCGTGCACTATGTCCTTGTCTTTGGTCGAATCCTGCGCATCCAGCACCGCCGGACCTTCGAACACACCAGAACGATACTATAGCCCGTGTTTCGGCGACCGGCTATGCGGTCAGCCTCAATGTATCCATAATTCTTGCGTGTCTCTTCACCTCGGGGACATTCCATTTCTACGCGGTGGGGATCTTGCGGAGGGCGGGCTGCAAGGCGTCGTCACCGCTGAAGTACGTGGGCCCTCGGGAGAAATTCATGAAGATTGCCCCCCATAGCCGTGCCCTCTTCGACATAGCGGTAGATGTCCCACTCATACACCCGTTTCAAACGAGGGTGATCATGACGCCAGAATGCAGCGATTTGGTCGGGCGTGAGACGCCCAAGCATATCAGGTTCTCGAAGCTTCGCTTCAACTATTTGAATTCGGACTCTGTAAAATCGCGCAATCTGGTCCCTCTCTTTGCCGCAGCAGCGCGATCAGCTCGAAGCTGTGCTTCTGCTGCTCGATATTCGTCTCTTCCGCGCGAGCTTCGCCGAATTTCTTCCCCAAGAAGCGTGAGGGGATATCGCACATTCCACAGCAATGGTCTTCTTCAGCTTACCTCGGCATAACCTCCTTTCGATTTTCTCTGAGTGCCGAAGCGTAGTCACGGTCATTTTTGAATCTTAAAAATTTTTGCTTTTTGAAAAAGTTAATCGATGCAGAAAAGTTGCAACAAACGCATGTTACTCAAGTTTCATGATATGCGCAGAAATGCACCAATTTCTCCTTCTTTCTTTTCAATATTAATCCGATGCTGAAAATTACGCTCTTCGCATGCATTGACAGTGGTCAACTCGGACGACTTGACTACGACAATATGTCACAGCAAGCGCTGATGGAGATGCTTCTTTCAGGGTGCACTGGGATTGAGCAGTGTCAAGATGAAAACGGAAATTTCGCTGATATTGAAGATTGGCCGCAAGTCCGGTGTACGGCAGGTACAGTTGTGGTAATCGATTGGGAAAGAAGAGATTTTCCAAATCTCCAAGGTACGCTGAACTTTCAGTTTGTGCCACAATCAGTAAAGCTTCTCGTTGTTGTGCGAATGAACCTTCCCGGATCAGTCGACTTCGCGCACTTGCCACAAGAAATTGAGAAGATATGGCTGTTCGAAAATCAGATCACAGGGTCACTTGCGGGCATTCAGCGACTTTGTCACTTACAAGATTTCAGTATCCAAAAAAATAAATTTTCGGGGCGCATCATCACTGCAAACCTCCCGCGCACGCTCATCGACCTTCGTCTGAGTGCAAACGCATTTGAAGGAGAATTCGACTTGTGCTCTTTACCGCCCAATATAACATACTTAGACGTAAGTGACAACCAGCTGAGCGGCTCACTCGACCTCAAAGCGTTGCCTCAGCGTCTCGAAATGTTGTGGCTCGGCACAAATCACTTTTCAGGGACAATAGACATATCCAAACTGCCAAATACACTCCGAAAGCTCCAAATCTGCGAGAATATGCTGACAGGAACAGTCGACCTTCGTGGACTGGGCAGCGAGCTTCTTGATCTCAATTTGCATAGCAATCGCTTTCAAGGGAACATAAACTTTGACGATCTACCTATACGTATGGTTTTTCTCTCACTCGGAGGTAACAAAGTTAGCGGGACAATGTGCACCGAAAAGCTCCCACGAAGCCTGGAGGTTCTGGACGCACCGTATTGTGCTATGCACGGAACACTTGACCTGACGCGACTGCCAGCTCAGATGAAAAAACTCATTGCACTTTCCAACATATATCACGGGTCTATGAACCTTGAGCAACTGCCGCGTGGGATCGAAGAAGTCAATCTCAACTTCAACCACTTTACGGGTGAGCTATGCTTGACAAAGTTGCCTGCTACACTTAAAAAGCTCTACGCAAAAAACAATGCGCTCACAGGCAGCATTGATTTGACAGCCCTGCCAGAGGCCCTTGAAGACTTGAGCCTCCGGAGGAATAAATTTTCGGGGACAATTGATCTGAGTCGTCTACCACGAGGTATGAAGGAACTGTGGCTTCAGGACAACATGCTTACAGGGGACATCGATATCTCGCATGTTCCTGAAAGCCTAGTCAACGTTCGACTCGCGGGCAATCTGCTCAACCCAGTCTTCACGAACAAAACTACGAAATTCGACATTTAAGATAGCAGAGCCAGATACAGCCCTCATATTGGCTGACTGATCACGTATCATATCTTAAGTAATAAATAAATATTTCGATAATCTTTGGTTCTCGAAAATTGTGTTGCTACTGTCCTTAGCACTCACTCTGAAAAGATGTATTCTACCCTTATTCTACGATATGAGTGCGAGAGTTTCTCTGAAAAGCCTTAATGCAGGGGTTCTCAAAAAATGGTCCAAGCGACTTGGCAGGTGGCCCTGATGATAATGAAAATAAGGGGATAGATTACATTCTAACCTAGATAAGGACTATCTAAGTGGCCCAAGGCCACCTTTTATTCTGAAAAAGGTGGCCCTGGGCCCAAGACCGTGAGAACCCCTGCATTAGGGATTTTCCATCATTCGATAAAAGATAGTTGCAACAGTATGTATGTTTGAACAGTATCTATGTTGCGTATTGTTGGACAGTTTAAGTACAGTAGTTACTGTTTCAATCAAGAATATCTACTTCCATGCTTTTCCTGCGGGCTCTCCTGAGTCTATCCGCTGACACCCCCCTCGGCCGCTTCGACCGCGATGCCATGGACGACCAGTCCATGATGGAGCTCCTCGCCGCAGATCTCCGGCCGCGGACGGTGCAAACGTTCTGGGATGAGGACGGCGCGTTCCTCGACGTTTCACAGTGGCACGGTGTCACGCGCAATGTCGAAGGAAACGTCATTGGCATTTTGATCGGTCGAATGAACTTGCTCGAGGGGACGGTCGCGCTCGACTGGATGCCCCGGCACATGCTGACGTTCACGCTGGCGTGGAACGGGCTGGAGGGAACGCTCTCGACGCCGGGCCTCCCTGCGTCGCTCCAGGTGCTCTGCGTGCAGAACAACGCGCTGCGGGGTGCGGTCGACTTTCGACGTCTCCCAGCAGACCTGCGCTCGCTGGGCATTTCTTCGAATGCTTTTACGGGCAGCTGCGACCTGACGGCACTGCCGCAGCGTATGCGGGCGCTTTCCGCCCAGTTCAATCATTTTTCGGGCAGCATTTCCCTCGAGCACTTGCCAGACAGCATGCTGGAGATAAACCTCTCCGGTTGCTCTTTTGAGGGTACGCTGACGTTCGATGCACTGCCCCCACGCATGGAAGAGCTCTGCCTCGACGAGAACAAATTCTGCGGGAGCGTGCGGCTGGTGAATCTACCGGACTCGATATATGAGCTCAATCTTGCACGCTGTTCGTTCGGAGGGACAGCAGTGGTGCAGCGCGGCCTAGATGCCAATGTTGTTGTGCTGGAAGGTAACAACTTTGACGCAGTCGTGGACGAAAATGGGGCAGCGATGGCGATGGAGATGTTCCGCGATGAGATTGTAAACTTCTGAGAGATGATTGGCATAAAGATAGTTTTGTTTATAAACAGTTAAGTTTGTGCATAGGCAAGCTTGTTTCAGCTTGTTCATTTCTTTCTCTGTCTGTACTATTTTCTAGTGAAAATGCGACTGTGCGAGGTCTCCTGGCCTATGGCTGGGATTTCCCAAGCAAAGCTGAACAGAAAGTAGGGTGCATATCCTGTATTTTCATGGGCTTACTAAGCCTCAGCGCTTCAGGGCTGTAAGAAGGTCAAAGCGAGAGGACCGTTGAAGTCCAAGAGACGCAGCTATTGAGCGTACGTGCTGGTGCAAGCGCATCCGTATTTCGTTCCAGATCAAAGCCTCTCGTCGGTGATCTTTACGATTCCCGGTCGGCTCCAAGTGGCGTCGGACAACGGATGTGCGTCGAGTGATGCATAGCTGCGAAACCATGAACTACGTTTCCTCTAGAGAGAGAGGCGCGGGTGGTGAGAATGTTGCTGCTGAAGACGCGGGGAACGTGGGCACGCTTATCAAAGAGTCACCAGTAGCGTAGAGATAAAGCATAATATGCACTAAAAGGATGGCGATGTACTCCTACTGAAGACCTCTCCATAACTCGATATTCTTCTGAATCTGTGCCTCCTGCACATACGCTGCAGAAGGCATATTCGGCGCATCTCTCTCGGCCTGCTCAGGCGTCTGCTGCAAGAAAGGGCGAATCAGAGACTCACGGAACTTTATGACGTCTTTCTCCAGCAAAACCTTGGCGCCGCGCTTCTTTGACTGGGCCGCATGCCATCCATGTGCTCTCACTGCGTCGTATCTGCAGTCGAATTCCTCACAGAAACCTCACAGTTTCAGCTTGCTCATTTCTTCTAGTGAAAATTCTCCTGTTCGAGGACTCCTGGCCCATGACTGGGAAATCCAAGCAAAGCTGAATACAAAGCAGGGTGCCAATCCTGTCTTTTCTTGAGCTCACTGAGGCTCAGCGCTATGGGGCTGACTTCAGGGCTGTACAAGAGGTCAAAGCCGGTGCATCTTTAAGGCCCAAGAGACCCTGCTTTCGAAACGAAAACACTGAAGAAGTGCATGCGTCTCTGGGTGAGATAACTCGTGTCTGCAAAAATCGGTACATCTCCTTGGACCCGCTCAGGCTTCTTCGGAAAGTAATTGCAGATCAGAGACGCACGGACCGTAAATGATGTCTTTCTCCAGCAAAAGCTTGGCACTGCGCTTCTTTGACTGGGCCGCATGCCATCGATGTGCGCTCACTGCGTCGTATCTGCAGCTGAATTCCTCACAGAAACCGTGAATTTCATAGAAAATAGCAGATAGTGAAATATAACCACCATCTCGGTATCGCTCGATCTCTTTCTTGATGGCATCATACGTGAGTGTGCGCTCTCCGCGCGATTCAGCGAAGTCAAACATGTTCTGAATTATTATGCGCTCCGCCCGGTTGATTCGAACATGCGTTGTTTCGTTTCGAGCGCGACCTTCTTCGTCTTGGTCAGATTCTTGCCCCTCTTCGGTATCGACGAGTTCTGCATGTCCATCTCTGCACTCTTTTGGGGATTCTCTATCAGCTCCAAGTGTCGTAACACAACGGATACGTACCGACTGATACGTAGCTGGAAATCCACGGACTGCGTTTCCGCCACGGGGAACTCCTGAGAAAAGTATCTACTTAAGTCCAAGCGCAGGGACCTGTAGTATCCGATACCATATGGAATTCCTGCGCCCAGGCCTCTTGCGAATGATTTCGGCAATAATGTCGCAGTACGCTTGCATGAGGGCGGCTGGACTAAGGACGACGTTCGCATTTATTTTCAATCGCCGGCGTTGATTGTCCAGATGAGATAAGAGTCGTCGCTCGGCATCCCTGAAGCTTTCGCTTCACATCCCATGAATTGCTCGGAGGGGGGAAACGACATCGTCGGTTAGACCATGCTGAGCTACTACATTCGGCTCGATAGGCGGACCATGCTGAGCTACTACATTCGACTCGATACGCGGACCATGCTGAGCTACTACATTCGACTCGACAGGCGGACCATGATGCGCTGGTGTCGCTGATGTAGAGTCTTGATCGGCGACCACAGAGAGAGACGTGCGTCTGGTGTATATAGCGCGTTCCGAGAACGCGGCTTCCTTACCAGCGAATCATACACTTCATGACCGGTAGGTAATTCAGTCAGTGCTCGCGGTCTTATCTGGCAAAGGCCGTACTTTGACATCTTATTATAGCTGAAGCTGATGAGCATTTAGCTCTGAAACCGCCCCCTCTTTTCAGATCTGCTTTCGCTTACGATGAATGCAACGCACAGTGCTCTCGTCGATAAAATAAATGTCCTCGGGCTTGTCATTTTTATATTCTTCGGCACAACGCAGCCGCCTCTGCTTAAGGACCTAAATTCCTTCTGGCCCACACCAATGCTTACCCAGCCGAATTCTGATTTTGACTCCCAGATTCTTGAGGCATCGCGAAGTCATCCAGTAGCTTCCTTCGAATTTTGCCGTCTTGGCCATATCCTCGCAATCTTGGAAAGCTGCAAAGGCATTCCATTGAAGACACCGCATGAGAAGTCTCTGCAAAAGTCCTCTGCGAGGTAGCGTTGTGGCCTTCCGCTCATGGGTTTCAGTCGCTTCACCCAAGGGCTCATTTCGATAGTGCGCATACGTCACACTGGGCAAGTAGTCCATCTTCGTCATAAAAATGCCGAAAATGCGCGCAATATTGCGCCCACCAATACCTCCAGCGTCGCGCTACCGCGACGTTTAAAAGATTGGTGTGCCTTCAGATACTGACTTTTGTGCGTGGTCGAGCCCTCTCTTGGACCCCATCAAGCATCGGGTGCCTGCAAATCAAAATTTTGTCAAAAATGGAAGCTGCGAATATCGCTCAAAAGCCCTCTCGTTTGCACGCATGTGGACCGTACAATAGCTGGCTGGCGGAAGATATCTAGAATGCCAGAAGGTGTTGGCTACGCCACTGGTGGGGTAGCATCAATTGACAGAGATGCATGGATACAAAGATGCTGCCCAAGAGACAGTTGAGACACCAAGAATCTCAAAGTTCCATTGGCTCTGGAATTTCAATGCTGACACAGCGTCAGTCTCTTGGTGCAGCCTTGAGGCTTTATCATGCGAACGTCGGATGTTTGCGTACTGGTGAGTGACTGAATGACAGAGCTAAAAAGGGAATAGATTTGCGAAATATTTTTTTGAACAATAGAAAAATCGATATCGACCCAAGACATCAGAAAATGCGTCCACATGAACAAATCATCAATACCTTTCACATAAAAACAAAGGTTTTGAGCTTTTTTAATCCGTATCGCATCAGATGATTTCACCCCTTTCGTCTTTCTATTCATACAGTCATGCGCTTTCGCTATCATCTGCACTGAAGCCGGCGTCTTCAATCGAGCAATGCTCTCTGATCGGCAGTACATGGATCTGCTCTCACCCCACGTGAACATGCACAGCAAACTCGGAGGCGATGAAGCTGACGCTTGCTCCTGGCGCGTGGGGTACTTGCGACTCGGCGTGAAGGGTCACGTTGAACTCGTGGTGCGGCGCCGATATTTTTTTCCAGAGTGGCAACACATTCGCTGCTCTCCCGCGCAACCTGGTGGCGCTCCACTTCTTCAAAGAAGACTTCCACGGCGAAATCGACACGAGCGACCTGCCGCGGCCAATGACGTACTTTTCGGTCAACTCGTGCGCATTCACTGGAACAATAGACTTCACGAATCTCCCCAAGGGCCTCCGAACGTTCGGTGTGCGGCACATAGCAGTCACAGCTTTTTTATTCATCAAGGGCCTGCCAAGGGCCCCCACACGTGCAGAATCACTGATAGAACGAAGAAGTTTTTTCAGGAGAAGCTAGAGCTCGGCGCGATGCCCCAGGTGATTTGAGGGTCAGCTTTGGCAATATGCGCTTCTGGGCGATGAAATGAAGAATAGCGGCAGACAGGACGCGCAATGTGTTGCGTCGCGTCGATTGAAAAGGAGATGAATGGATAACCAAAGGTCGAGAAGATAGAGTCAATGGTGTGGTGCATCCGTTTTGTTTACGTCACCGCGTATTTTACTCAATTTGGCCTGAGCCGAAGATATTAAAGAGGGGGCGCAGTCGACTCCTTTTCTCGATGATACCAATACGCCATAATGGGGTCTGAGCTGGCTTGAGGCCTGCGGACTGCACTCTTCAAGGGGAATAGGCCTCGGGCGTAATCTTGTCGATTCTTCACAAGTTTAGGGTGGTGAGCAGCGCCTTGTTTCATTTCATCTTCTCAGCGTAAGTCGTCGCATTTCTTACGTACATCATGTCTCCAAACAGGGGCTGTTTCTACATTCTATTCTACCTTTCTCAACCCGCAGTTGCTACTTTCTTATTCAAAAAATGCTTCTGCTTCTCTCTGCAGTCGACGACAGCCCGATCGGCCGCTTTGACCCATCGCTGCTCTCTGATTTACAGTGTGTTGAGCTTCTCTATACGCCGAACAACCCGAAGGACCTGCGACAGCAGCTTGGCGGAAACGAGGATGATGTCTGCTCATTCCATGGCATCACCTGCGACCCCAATGACCGTGTGCAGCGGATCAGATGGTCAAGCGTCTTTATTTTCGGCAGAAAAAGAGTGCAACTGCACGGAGGCATCAACTTTTCGTTCTTCCCGAGACAGGTGCAGTCTGTGACTATATTCAATCAGAATGTGGTGGGAACGATCGACTTGGCAGTACTTCCGGAGACCCTTGTGACCATGTCGCTGCAACACTGTAAATTTTCGGGGACAGTCGATGTTCGAAGCCTTCCACGAGGTCTGAAGCACTTATACATTCGTCATAACTGCTTCACAGGCATTGCAGACATCGTAAATCTACCTGATACAATAGAAAAGCTGAGCATTGAAGAGCGCATCACGCAAGAAGCGTTACACATTGGTAAACTCCCAGACGGGCCGCTTCAGGTGGCGCTTTATGTGAAAAACATCCCAAAACTCACCTTTGCGGATCCAGCTGATTCTGCAAAGGTTGAGCTCCAGAAAAGAAGAGCCAAAGAGAGCTAATAAATGAATAGGCAGCGCTTCAAAAAATTTTCATGTCAGCTGTGGGAGTGTCTTACTTTCATGAGCGGCATACAGTCCCACATTCTTTACTCTCATACGATTGTTTATGCTTCACCTTCTCACCGCCGAGCTTCAGCTTGGCCGGATGAACACAGCCATGCTCACCGACCAGCAGCGAATGGAGCTTCTCTTTTCACCAAGCGCCGCTGACGACGGCTCGCTCTTTGACATCGGGGACGCTGATGACGCGTGCACGTGGGTAAAAGTCACGTGCGACCAAGATGGCAGTGTCATCGACATTGACTGGCACTTTTCGGATCTCACTATTGACGGGTCCATCTGCTTTACAGTTTTCCCGCCGCACCTACAGATGTTCAATGTCTACCATCAACCCCTCACGGGAGAGGTTGATGTCAGCAGCCTCCCCGAGTTTTTAGAATATTTTTGCCTCGAGAAGTGCTTTTTCACTGGAACGCTCGACCTGGGCAGCCTCCCGCGTGGCTTAGAAGCCTTTTTGTGCCTGCAGAACAAAATTGTGGGGATCATAAACATCGAGAATCTCCCGGAGGGCATGCAAGAGATCGCAATTGAAGAACCAAACATTAAAGAGAAGGTCATTCGAGTTGGAAAAGTCCCAAAGCGGCGATGCAGAATTGATCTCACTGGGTGCGGTTTTGCGGACGTCGAGCTTGCGTGTCCAGAAGACAGAGGACGCATCGCGATAGGGGAGTAGGAGCGAAAGAAAACTCATTGATTGTTTTCTTTCCCCATGAGCGCATCATATGAGAGAAACTGCAGAGATTTCTAAAAGTTTTGATGAAAAAGGGTGTGGTAGCGACAGGAGAAGTGAATCTTTCTTAAAAAGCTTTTGGATTTTTGGAGTAAGCTAGGAATGCTCTCAGGGCCAGTCTGAAATCTACTTATCTCACAGGACCTTTACTGTCTCTGACAATATCCAGTGGTACCGCTTTTCAAAATCTATGAAAGCTAAGAATCCTAGAAAATGGGCCAGTCGGACAAAGAGTGCCTATAGGCCGAAATCAGTGCGGATTCTCTCCCCAATCGGTTGCGCGTTTTCAATGTATACAACAATGACCTCAGTGGGGAGGTTGTACGAAGTCAGCTGCCACCAACACTTCGCATTCGTGCTGAAAAGCCAAACTGGATAGCGTTTCCGAGGAATATGTGCATCGACCCAGAGAAAAATAGGAATGCAAATTTGCGGATTGTGTGAAATCAAGACTGTGCTAAAATGTTTTGACGCAAAAGATTCTCTACACGAGTATTCCCACCGATCATTCGGTGATTAGAGTTGCTATCTGTCTCTGCACTTTTTGGATAGCAAATGTACAAAAAACCCTCGAATAGCGAAGTGATCTCCATTGTTGTTCAAGTCAATAATCTTGTGCAGCACATCATTGTTCACAGCATAGCAAAAATATAGGATAAAACCTATGTGATATTTCTTTGCCGATTCGCATTGAAGTGCAAAGATGTCGTGAACTGACAACTGATTTTTGACACAAGATTGTGTAAATTGCAGAAGCAAGGAAAAGAAGACTGCAATGCACGACCTTTATGCCTGCAGGTATCAGTTCTCTGTATTCCCACTTCATCTTCATATAATTTTACATGTACTTCCAGCTCCTTACTTGTATCGACGCACCGATCGCCAAGTTCGACAAAGCGCTCACACCCGATCAGGATTTGCTTGAGCTCGCCGTCCGAGACTTCGTCGATAAAGCAAAAGAGGCCTTTCAAAACGACCAAGGCATTTTCAAGCACGTCGACGAATGGCCCGGCGTGGAGTTGAACAGCGACGGAAAGGTCAGCAGAATCATATTCCGAAAATTCTTTTCCTTCTACGAGAGAGGGTCACAGATACACTTCGACTGCATACCCGACACAGCCCAAGAAGTCAACTTTGACGGGAACGCCTTTCTGGGGACAGTCGACACAGCGGCGCTGCCCTACGAGCTAAGGACCCTCCGGGCAAATTATAATCAGCTCTCGAGCACATTGGACCTTTCGAGCCTACCCCCAAGCCTGCAGATGCTGTGCCTCTCCTTCAATAAGCTCTCGGGGAGTATCAACCTGACGAATCTGCCGGAAAACCTCAAAGAGCTCTCGCTCGCAAGCAACGCATTCTCAGGCCGCGTCGATTTCACGGCGCTGCCGCGGCGCATGGAGCGCTTGATGCTCAACCTGAATTCGCTCAAGGGGAGAGTGGACCTTATGTACATTCCAGCGAGCATGCAGATGCTCGACATCAGCTGGAACGAGTTTGTGGGGACAATCGACTTTCTCGTGTGCCGCAAGAATGGCGTCACCGTCATGGCGGTGCAGAATAAGCTGACTGCAGTGCTCAACAAGGGGGACAAGCAGTCGGTATAGATTGAGGTCCCGTCAGTATGATGAATGGCCTTTTGAGGCAGTAATTTTGAGATGAAATAGTAAAGTGTAGAGGTATAGGAGGTAAAGCGTCAGAGAGAGAGCTATCGATATAGTTCGAAATTTATCAAACGTTTTTACACTTATCACTTTGATAGTAAAGTCTATAAAATGAGACATTTTAAAATTGCGATTCGCTTTCTGTGGTATCTGCCTTTCGGGCAATCGAAGTGTGAAATAGAGAATGGAAACGATTTTATGATTCAAAGTTCATCTATCTCAGGGACACTTTGGTACGAAGGGTTTCCTATCCCGGGTAAGTAAAGCAGGGTAAAATTGTGGAAATTAAGGGGTGGTAATGTACTACAGTGTTGATGCATTCGAAGAATTTCCATCGAAAGACAACGCCTCCTGCACAGCCGACCTACTGTGCTGAAGCGCATCCTCATGACTAGAATTGTACCAGCAGAAGACGAAATAGAGAGCATCTAGGGCACCATGAAAGAGTTGGGTGATGCTCCGACGAAAGCAAGGACACAAAATCTTGAGGTTAAGAAAGTTGAATAAGTCTTGAATATCTATCGTTCACTGCAACTAGCGCTGTTTGTATGCTTTCGTATACGTCCCATTCAAGCTTTACTTGAAGTCAGATATGCTCAGCATTTCATAGCGCAACCAGCTTGCAGCATTGTGTTGTAGAGATACACAGCTCTCACCATCTACAAAAGCAATGCAGGTCCAGCTGGTGCACAATGTGATTCTGCGCCCAATGCAGAAGTAGTGCATCTCGTATCTCGTAATGTTGGCCACCATGGCCTCACTTTGCTCATATCAAGCTCGCACTTATTTTATGTATGTACTGATGTGGTCAGTGCTATTGGCCAGCGGCATAGCTGATGGCTGAGAAGGTGGAGAATCAACGGCAGGTACATCAAAAACCATCTGGGTAATGTTTGATTGTCAAAGGGATAAAGCCCATGAATAATTCTTTGCAGAATACCTCGCCCGCAGAGCCGAATGGTCACTGGAAGACATTTCCAACTACTTGTTTGTGACAAGATACCTTTCTATTCCCTCAAAAGGGTAATGCACAAGCCTTTTTTCCCTTTCGATTCAATTCGTACATTGTCCAAAATGCTTTCCACTTTCATTCTCTCATTCGCCGACCCGACCCTCGGCCGGCTCGACCCGGCGCTCATGTCCACGCAAGCCTGCATGGAGGTCTTCATCGGCGGGACCAAAAACAAGTCGGAGTTCACAGACGATCACGGCAATTTTCTAGAGATCGAGGAGTGGGCCTGCCTCAAGTTTGACGCCGAGAAAAACGTCACCGAGGTGCACCTCGAGAACGAGGACTTTGATGCGGACGACAACACCGAGGAATCCGAGCTCGCGGGTCGAATCAATTTTTCTTATCTGCCTGACACAGTCCAGGTGGTTTTCCTCGAACACAACGCGCTCAACGGGAATTTCAAAACAGGCGACCTGCCATCCTCGCTGACAGACTTTGAGATCGAGGGGAACAATTTTCTGGGGTCACTCGAGACAGACAAGCTTCCACTGAACCTCAGACACTTCAACATCGACAAAAACAAGCTTGGGGGCACTATAGGCTGGACGACCTTCCCATCCAAGCTCGAGGTCCTCACCATGTCGAGCAACGATTTTACGGGGTCTGTCGACCTGACACGCCTGCCAGCGCCCCTCCAGCAGCTCTTTGCGCACCACAACAAATTCTGCGGCGAAATCGACCTCACGGCGCTCAGCCCGTGCCTCGAGGACATCGATCTCAGCGACAACGCAATCACCGGGGGCATCCGCTTCGCGAACGTCCCAAAGACGTTTATGTCCTTCCACATCAATCACAACGCAATGCGCGGGGAGGTCGACGTGCTGTCGCTCCCTGAGAACCTCGAGGAGTTTGTCATCGCGCACAATGCGTTCACAGGAAAATTTTCAGTGAAAGATTTGCCGAAAACGCTCACGCAGATGCGCGTCGAGATGATCCCATTCGGGGGAACCATCGAGGTGGTGGAACTGCCACGGGCCCTGCAGAAGGTGAGCCTGGAGAAGGGGGAATACACCGGGACCTTTGCTTTTAAGGACTTACCAAAGCAAATCAACACGCTCAACATTGACACCAACCAATTTGAGGGGGCGCTCGAGAGTGAGGTGCTGCCTGCGACCATGCAGTACTTCACGATCGAAAACAATCGCTTTACGGGGGAAGTAGACTTTACGAAGCTCCCGCGAGATCTTATTGAGTTCCGCATCGCTATGAACCAATTCTCGGGGTCCATCGACCTATCAAATGCACCACACCACCTCGAAAACATCAGCGCGGCTGAAAATCGGTTTGCCGGGGATATTTCCTTTGGGACCGGAACGTGGAGTCTCGCAAGGATGAACATTTCGAACAACAGGATAGAGAACTTGTACACTGTTCCAAAGTTCGTCGCGCTGATTTATGAAGGTAACCCGATTCAAAACATGACAGAAGTGGACGGGTACTACTAGTTGAACTGGGCGCGCGCAAGACTGAAGAGAAAAGCGTAGTCATTTATAAATTCTGATATACGGACTTTCTTCGTCTTTCTGTGTATGCACACACGTATCTTTTGCATATTCATATTTTTGGCAAACAATCACAATGGGGGATGCAAAAAGGAGTAAAGTTGATATTTTGGCGAAAGTTGTGCATCGAAAGTTCCTTCCAAGATATACAAAATTCTAAAAATTAGGTTACGTAACTAAGTAAGAAGATTCTGCCATCTGCACTTAATTCTCAATTCAACTGATCATGTTCTGAAATTCTTTTCATTTATGCTGGATTGAGATTGCATTTAGACCACAAAGCACACTGATGAGCAGCCTTTCACACTGAAAACAAAATCTGCTTAAAAGCAACAATGCTGAGCAGCGTATGGGGACCCAAGGTTATGATGCCTCGCGTTGGCACGTACACGCTCTATAGACTCGAATGGAGCGCATGGTTAGTCACCGCTCAATGAAATCTCCGTACCGATGCAACGAAAGCAATAGCGATTATTTTTTACTTGTGCTCTTAACAAACGGAAATTAGGGTACGATCACGCCCATAACGACCAGGTCAGAGCAAAAAGCGCTGCTATTTTAGACCCTATTGCCCGCAGAATACTTATTTGCGCTGTATGAAGCGCATTCACTTTTCAATCAGGGCTATTGACGTCCTGTCCCGAGAGAGTGTGATCCTATGGGTAGGAAAATGGAACCCATCTCGACAGAACCCCTTGTTCTTTGAGAAAATCACAAATCCAATTCCTTTTTTTCATTCCTATAGTTCCCAAGTCATCGCAAGCGATGTCTCTGTCTTTTTATCTTTTAGTCCCAGTTACACCATGAACTTTTCTTTCGCCCTCTCCCTCTCGGCAGCTCACGTCGAGCAAAGCCTCAGCCGCCTCGACCCGCTTCTCCTCTCCGACCAGGCCAAGCTCGAAATCGCTTTCGACGGCGTCAAGCGAAAAAGCGGCTTCCTCGACGATCACGGTAACTACTGCGATATCAGCGAATGGCTCGACATCACCCGCAGCCCCGATGGAACAGTCACAGCGCTCAACTTCAGCCTAGAGCCGGAGCAGACGGAAATGTTCGCGCTTGGCGGGACATTGCGCTTTGCGTACTTGCCAGACAGCATTGAGACGATTGGGCTCCGCTGCAACAGTCTTGTGGGGACCCTCCAGGCGGCCGACCTCCCCCGCGATCTCGAAAACTTCATTTTATCAACGAATAGCATCGAGGGTTCCATCGAAACATCTCGTCTTCCCAAGAATCTTGTCTTACTCGATCTTGAAGTAAATAAATTTCACGGGACGATCGATTGGCAGTCGCTGCCATCCAAACTCACGCATATATTTATTGGTGGGAACGCTTTCTGCGGGTCTGTCGACCTGACGTGCCTGCCTCCAAACCTGCAGCTCTTGCAAGGGGAGCGCAACAAATTTACAGGGAGCATTTCGCTCGGGCACCTCCCTGCGCCGTTCGCCTTTCTCGCGATGGGCTTCAACGAGCTGACAGGGGAGATCGCTTTTGCGAAGAAGCCATCAGCGCTCAGGTACCTCGCGCTCAACGCCTGCAGCTTTACCCATATTTCCTTCGAGAACTTTCCGCAGACACTTGAGAGCCTCGAAATCCCAAAGAATCGGATTTCTGGGGATGTCCATTTGGAAAAGCTGCCCAAAAGCCTCAAAATCTTTCGGATTCAAGCGAACCTTTTCTCTGGGAGTTTCAGCTTTGCCCATCTGCCTCGAAATCTGCAGAATGTACGCCTGGGCAACTGCAAACTCTCGGGAGAGGTCTTCTTTGCTGATTTGCCGCAGGGTGTGGAAAAGCTCAACATCGGCCGCAGTGCCTTCCACGGGACTGTCGAGACAGCCGCGCTCCCAAAGCCAATGAGCTCTTTTTTCATTCAGAGCAACAAATTTACGGGGACATTCGACTTTGAACGCATACCGCGGCCGATGGAGCGGCTCGTGCTCAATCGAAATCGCTTCGTGGGGAAAGTGGGGCTGTCAAACCTTCCGCACAAGCTTGCGCTGCTCATCGCCGATCACAACGAATTTTTTGGGGCTTTGTGCATGGAGGACCTACCAAAGGCACTGGTAACGCTCGACTTCTCCGGAAACAAGCTTGTGGGGCTCTGTGATCCGCCAGCTGGGCTTGTTGTCGCGACAGACGGCAACGGGTATTTGAGCACGATAAAGCTGAATACGAAATAGAGATTACTGCGGACTGTGACCTTTGCAAGCCTTCTGGAAGGGTTACAGTTTCTGACTCGACATTGTTTCTTTGAGATACGCGACCAACCGGTCTTTGTCGATTGAAGGATTTGATAAAACACTGAGTTTTCCTCGCAAAAAGTTGTGCCCTCCTCAATCCAAAGTTTATTCAAAATTCCACTTCCTATTCAAAATTGCAATGCTCTACCTATTCACTGCGGATGGTGTAGCTTTCGGCCGCGTCGACTACGCTTCGCTCAGTGAGCAAAGCCTCATGGAGCTCCTCATCGCAGACATTCAGAATCTCAGCGACGCCCAAAACAGCAATGGGGAGTTTCTCGACATCAGCAAATGGAAAGGCATCAAGCTTTGCGATGGTGCTGTCACGAAAATTGCTCTTCTTAACTTTGATGCGATCTTTGCGGAGGTCATTCCAGTTGGACCGAGGGGCAGCATCGACCTCCAGTGGCTCCCCAGAAAACTCCAAGCATTTGATATTCAGTGCATGGGCCTTACAGGATCGATCGAGACAGGTGTGCTCCCTCGTCATCTTTTAGACCTCAACATCAGTGAAAATGCATTTTTTGGGACATTTGCTGTCAAAAACCTCCCAGAGGCCATCAAATATATCAATTTGCGAAACAACAAGCTGCACGGCAGCCTGCATATCGAGCACTTACCAAGAGAAGTGAACAACTTTCAGGCAAGTGGGAACGCTTTCAGCGGGGAACTGCACTTTGCGAATTTACCCGCGTCAATACAGCAACTCAACCTGGATAGGAACGATTTTACGGGAAGTATCGACCTCAGTGCGATTCCGCCGGGAATTCTCTTCTTGCGGATCCATAAAACAAAGATAGCGCAGGAGAGGCTCGTGATTGCCGTACCGAAGGATCGGATCAAAGGCATCTTTGTTGACAAGGAGAACTTTCAGCAGGTTGTTGATGTCAATGGGAAGGATATCAAGGGAGAGCTGCCGTAGACAGAGGGAGAGAGATAGAAACAAATATTTGGAAAGAGTGAAATGCAAATGGATGCGTTTTTTTCGAAAACTGTGACGATTTTCGCGCAGCTCATTGCGCATTGTACTTAAAAGTTTATTCATCGAGTGTACAATCGAATGTCTCAACAGCATGGCTCTTGCATTCGTTGGTAAAGGAGGCAATGTTTATGATCAATTTTGACAAATCTCTCAAGATCTTGTTTGTATCTTGTATAAGAGATAAGCAAAGAGCACAAAAATGCCAACGATGAAGTTTTAATTTGATGCTCACGATGCACTTTTTCTTTTTAAAATCCCAGTAAAATGCTCTTCCTCTTTGCAGACATTCCATCGGCCGGCCGCTTTGACACTTCAATGCTCTCAGACACCGATCGAATGGCGTTGCTTTTTACCCCAGACGACGAAGAAGATGCCCGAAAGCAGCTCGAGGGTGATGCAAGCGATCCCTGCTCGTGGACTGGCGTTTTCTGCCATGATCCAGGCCAAGTCGAGATTATTGACTGGCACAAGTACGAGCTCGACATTTCCGGCTCCTTTGATTTTCGCATGCTTCCGTCCACTTTGCTCGATCTTAATCTCTACCGTCTCGATTTATATGGAGAGGTAGATCTGCGGCAGCTCCCAGCTTCTCTCGACAGCTTAAAAGTGCGTAAATGCCGTTTCACGGGAACACTGGATCTCAAGGATTTGCCACGTGGCCTCAAAACGCTCATCTTCTATTGCAATGCGATCACGGCTATCGAAAAAATTGAAAATTTGCCGGGAGATCTCATTGCATGTGACATCTGCGAGCCCACAGTGCGCCAGCCTGTCCTCGAGGTCGGTGAGCTTCCCGAAGGTCCACTCCGCATTGATATGCGAGGTACACCTATTGAAAAAATATGCTGTGATCGACCAGACGATGCGCAACGGGTACTGACCGGAACAAAGGAAGACAAAAAGAAGTCGTTTTGGTTCAACATAGCCTGACGGATTGAGCTCATGCTATTGGTAGTGTCTTCTGTATATTGAAAATCAGCAAAGGATTTTGTCTTTCTAATCACATAGCTGCGCTTTATAGGATCAAGTGTTTACCAGCTTTTAAACAGGGTCCAGTGAGTGATATTTCATGAATCAATGTACATCAATTACAATGATCTACCAGACTTTCCTCATGCTTTTCAGCGCCATTGATCCAGCGCTCAGCCGCCTTGACCCGCTGCTTCTCTCTGACCAATCATGCCTGGAAATCGCCTTTGAAGGAACAAAGCGAAACATACTGAAAGACAAACATGGAAATACCATCGATTATGTAGACTGCAAGGAACACTACGAAGAAGACTTTGACGAGGAGGGGCGCATTATAGTCCTCTGGTATCATGCAGCTCGTGGACAAGTTGAAGATCTTGGCCTCGGTGGAAGTGTGAATTTCGCGTTTTTACCCAGGCAGCTCCGCAAGATTATGCTGCAATACAATCTGCTCGAACAAACTCTTAAAACGCGTGATTTGCCAAGCAGCCTTGAAGCTTTCTATATTTCAGATAATCTCTTTCATGGAGAATTCTGCACGAAAGACCTCCCACAGACCCTCGAACGCCTCAATATCATTATTAACAAATTTGCAGGGTCTCTCGACCTCGAGCATCTACCACCAAGGCTTATCGCTTTTGCAGCGGGTCAAAACCAATTCTCGGGGTCCATTTCACTCGCAGCATTACCTCAGAGTCTCGAATCACTCAACATCAGTTGGAACAAGCTTTGCGGCGAACTGCCACCTAAACCGATTTCTCCAGCGCTGAAGTACTTTGTCGCCGGAAACAACCAGTTTTCAAACAGTGATGAGTACACAGTTCCTTTGAATCTCTTTCGAGCTTTTAATTAAACATTGCTCCCCGGCGTTCTCTGTCAAGATCAATAATGCGTCACCTTGGAAGAGCTCTGTATGCCTCAATCATACTTCTTAGGTTTTTTCTGTCTGCAGATGTGAAAGCTGTGTTTTGTGAATAATCTATGAAATATTCTCTTCCTATTCATATCCATGGCGTTGAAAATACGCTCTTTGCAGTATTTTGCAAGGCTACTGGACATACGCTAGGACCTACATGACGAGTACCAATGGTATTCTATTGCTCAAGAACACGCATTGAGTAGGACCAATCATACCCCAGACACTATTATATTTGACATCAGACGATTTCGACGCAATCCAAATTTTATATCCTCAATTTATTCCTAACGCACAAATGCTTCCAGCTCTCAGAATCCTCTTCGCAGACACCCAGGCCACCCTCGGCCGCCTCGACTTTGACTCCCTTAACGACCAGTCTCGCATGGAGTTTTTGATCGAAAGTCTCATTGAAAATTCCAAGTCCAACTTTCAAGACGAAAACGGCGCGTTCTACGATGTTTGTGAATAGAATGGTATAAACTGCGACGAGCTGGGGAACGTTATTGAATTATATTTCGACCCAGAGGTATGCAAAATTGATACCCTCGTTGGGACGCTCCACCTGAATTTTTTTCCGCCAAAGCTCATTTCGGTTACTCTCACAGATCTATATATCACTGGAACGCTCGACACAAAATCGCTGCCAGAGGACCTCGAGCGCTTAGAGCTGGAGCACTGCGGGCTCATCGGCACTATCAATTTCGGAGCACTATCGAAATCGCGTTCGAGGCAACAAAGCGAAATATCCTGAAAGACGCAGATGGAAACACCATCGACTACGTCGACTGCAAAGAGCATCAGGGCGAAGACTTTGACGAAAATGGTCGCATTATAGTTCTTGAGTATAATCCTGGTGAGTCAGAAGTTGCCGGCCTCGGCGGAAGTGTGAACTTTTCGTTTTTTCCCAGGCAGCTTCGTGAGATATTTCTCCCTTACAATTCACTTGACCAGAGCCTGGACACGCGTGACTTGCCATCAAGTCTTGCGAGCCTCTACCTGAAAGAAAATCTGTTCCACGGGGAATTTTGCACTCAAGGTCTTCCGCAGTCGCTTGAGAAAGTGGCCATCAGCGAAAATGAATTTTCAGGATCCATCGACCTCGAACATTTGCCACAACATCTCAAGTATTTCAGCGCGAGTGAAAATAAATTTTCGGGAAGCATCTCACTCGGAGTGCTGCCACCAAGTCTCGAAGTGGTCGATATCAGTTACAACGAGCTTTCCGGAGAGCTTTTGGTTGATACAATGGTGCGGGAGTTTAAATATTTCCTCGCCGAACATAACCAATTTACGAATAATGTCGATGCAGGGAAGTTTCTACCAAAGATATAGGTTACCAATGTGCACAAAATACGCTTTGGCTTAAGAGCTTTAAACATACTGCCATTGGGCCCTTAACTCGAAACACCGTTGCCTGTGAACTTTTAAGGTATTTACTCACAAGCTTACCTCTCGAATCGATCAAGCCTTTGAAAACTTTATCGAAGCAGTAGTCCGCCTATGTTTCGTAAGAAATACATCGAGATAGGTATTCTTTATTCTACAGAAGCATAATTTCCTCTCGCTGGCCTTTACATACACTGTACATTTCAAAATTTCGTTTGAAAACCTACATACATGCACTCCATCTTCAAACTCTTCACACTCGATCCATCGCTCGGCCGCCTTGACTACGCCTCGCTCTCCGACCAAGCCCGCATGGAGCTCATGGTCGAGCGCATGCCCGACAGAGAAATCTACCAGGACGACAATGGCGCGTACAAAGACGTGTGCGAATGGGGAGGCGTTAGCTGCGACATAGACGGAAACGTTCAAGGCATATGGATGAATATCTATGACCGCTCAGAGGGGTCTATCGACTTATCGTACATTCCGCCACATGTCACACAGATGTATATCGCAGGGAATGTGCACGGTATGCAAACACGGGCATCTATCGATGTGCACATGCTTCCAGAAAGGCTTGAGCAACTTGGCATAGAGTTGCAGCAGATGGTGGGCACAGTCGATATGACGGCACTGCCAGCAAAACTCTTTAACATATGTGAGAATAAGTGCACCGGCAGCTTTGTGCTCACATCGCTCCCACCTGGAATAGAACATATTCATGCAAGGGATAATCTTTTTTCCGGGAGTCTCAACTTTTCGTCACTTCCTGACAAACTTGTCGAGATACAGCTCGACAAAAACCGATTTAGCGGCGAATTCCGTATTGAAAAGTTTCCAAGGGCAATGAGACGGCTGACTGTCAGCCAAAATCGCCTGATCGGCGAGGCTGTCATCCAGAAGGGAAAGAATTTCGGGGACATTATGTTTTCTATCGACGAAAACTTTGTTACGTCTGTTGTGGACCCATCGGGGAAGCAGCACTCGTGGCAGGCGCACATTCTGAAGACGCAGAGGCCAATGCGTGAGATGCATGCGGGGGAGGGTGAGTAGATTATGCTCATGGGAGTAAACTATCGTAAGCACAAAAAATTCTAAGAAGTTTCAATGAACGATTGTCAGATTTATTCTTTCTCAGAACTTTTATGAGTAGGATTTGATCCTTTTCCAATCACAATGCTTCTGTACTTGCAAGCTGCTGATACAGTTGTTGGCCGCGTCGATCGATCGCTCATGGGCGACCAAGTACTGATGGAGATGCTCGTCCTTGGGTTTTCCGAAAAATCTTACAAACTCTTCCAGGACAAAAACGGCGAATTCCAAGATGTCTGTGACTGGAAGGGCACGACGTGCGATACAGATGGGAATGTCACAAGCGTCGAATTCAATGACTTTGCGATGTGTTCCCCTGCCTTGCGAAGGTACAGCGGGGCATTTGCGTTCGCATACCTCCCAAGCAAATTGCAGCGTCTGCATATAAGCTTCGCCTTTTTCACAGGCTCGGTTGACATGGGTGCGCTGCCAGCACCCCTTCAGACCCTCTCTATCAGCGGCGCGGAGCTTACAGGGACACTTGACTTCTCGCAGAGTCCTCGAGAAATGCTGACCATCGGCATCGGCGAGACGCCGGTATCTGGCACAGTTGACTTGCGACAGCTTCCAGACACACTCACACACTTTGAGCTTTTCCGCACGCAGTGCTCCGGCACAATAGATCTTGTAGCACTGCCACCAAAACTCAAGAAGCTCGTTCTCAGTCGAAACGATTTCACAGGCCAAGTCGACCTGCGGACCCTCCCCGAGACGCTCGTCGAGCTCGACCTGAGCACCAATAAGCTTTCGGGGTGTATCGACCTACAGCATTTGCCGCAGTGCATGGAGAGACTGCAGCTATCCAGGAACAATTTCTCGGGGGATCTGTGTGTCTTGGACCTCCCAAAAAGGCTTAAATTCTTGGGTATTTACTGCAACGATTTCTCGGGGACACTCGATCTCAGTCGGACTTATGAGACACTATCTGTGATGTATGCGACGAGAAAACGCTCGAGGACAAAGAAATACGCCAAAAATCAGAAACTCAAGGTGATCCGCCATGATGGGGATATTTCGTAATAAAGTGTAATTTGATTCAAATGTTATGAATTCCGAGAAAGTTAGGATCGTGTGTACTCTCTCACCCCAACTTAATTTTTCAAAATGCTTCTCACGCTGTGTTCTGACATGCCAGGGCTGAGCCGCGTCACCCCAGAACTCCTTTCAGATCAGCAGCATCTCGAACTTTTCTTCACTCCAGAGGACGCTGAAGCTTCCCGAGAGGCCTTCAACGGTGATGAGCTAGATGGTTGCACCTAGCAGGGAATTCAGTGCGATAAAGGAAAGCGAATCACTGTGATCGATTGGGGCATCAGTTATATTCAGCTTGCGGGCCACGTGGACTTCGCTATGCTGCCGCAAATGCTGCAAACGCTGCGGATCGTCAGTGAGCGCCTGGCTGGAGACATACAGACGCACGCGCTTCCGGTGAAGCTCCGGAGCTTCCAAGTGGATTATACGCTGATATCGGGCACATTGGACCTCGGGAGTTTACCAGACTCGCTGTTTTTGCTTTGTGTACGTGCGAATGCCATAACTCGCATCGTCAACGTTTAAAAACCTCCCGGCAAAGATCAGCTGGTGCCAAATACGGGAGTCGGGCGTGGAGAATGTGGAGCTTACGGTCGGTAAGCTACCGCCGACGGACGTGATCCTCATGTTCTATGGCTGTGGAATAAAAAAGGTGCATTACGAGTGCCAGGAGGATAAGCAGCGTGTTCTGTACGATATGTGAAGCAGTAAGCGCTAAAAAAGTTTTGAGACACAGAGCTCTAGAATATCGAAGCAGAAATGTAGGTTAAGTCGCACCAATTTATCCTTTTTCGAAAATTTCCAAGCTTTTTAGTTCTAATTTATGCTCTCCTTACTGTGTGCAGACATTGCAGGCATCAGTCGCATGCAATCTTCGGATCTCACTGACCAGCAGATGATCGAATTACTCTTTTCCCCGGATGACCCTGAAGATGCACAAGAGACGCTTGCAGGGGATGTTGAAGATGCGTGCACGTGGATCGGAGTTATTTGCACACGTGCAAAGTCAATGGAAACCATCGACTGGCACAGCAATGAGGTCTTCCTCTCGGGAAGCATTGACTTTCGCATGATTCCTCGGGAGATCTTGAGTCTAAGCTTTACATCGCATGCACTGCGCGGCGTTATGCATACAAAAGCGCTCCCAGAAAAACTTGAATTCTTCTTTGCAGTCGAATGCGAGTTCTCAGGAACGATAGATGTAGGAAGTCTCCCTCGAAACTTAGTAGAATTCTGTGTCAAGCGAAATAACATCACGGCGATTGTCCATGTTCATGACCTTCCGCAGACTTTGGAGCTCTTGGAAATTTCCGATGCACACATTGAAGATAAAGCACTGCACATAGGCACACTGTCAGAGAATTATATTCAAGTACGACTGTATGGGTGCAACCTTACTAAGCTTACATTTGAAGATGCAGATGACGCAGGTCAAGTGCATTTTTAGGAAGTGAAGCGTAAAAATCAAGCAAATAAAAGTAGTAAAGTGAAAGTTTTACTTATATCTCAGCGATACGTTAATTATACATGTTGGATATCTTAACACTACAAAGTTGAATTATGAAGTATGTTGTGAACGGCTCCAAGTATTCAGTACCTTCGTCAAAAAAAGGCAATCTACGTGCTGAATTTTAGTCAGATAAGCCAGGGATCTTAAAGATCTAATAAGAAGAACTAGAGGACAGAAATAATAAAAAATAGAGCGTAGAATCTTAACAACTTTGCACACAATTTTCAGCGTATCAGTTATCAGTTTCAGGCGAGTAGTCGAAGTAAAATCTGGATAGTTTATCAAAAGATCCTATTGGAAAACTAGAAGTTCTTCAGTCAGGATATGAAATCCAACATCCAGAAGGGAGTGAATGCTGTTTTATGGTCACTTGTTCCCTTAAAAAAGAATGTGTTATGAACGATTGCCTGCTTCTCGTTGCAAGACTTGAGAAAGCTTGGTTGATATCGCTCAAGTTGCCACAACAGGCAATGCTCTTGAAAAGGCAAAGGCAAATAGGTCTTGCTGGAGCACACCATTTTCGCCCCGTCTTAGCCAGCATACAGAAAAGTTTTACTGACTTCTTTACTTTGCTCAAGAACTACTTCTGAAGAGTCATTTTGCTTTATTCATTTACCCCACCACCCCTTGCAGAGAAATTCTATCCTTCTTTTACAAAATCTTTAAGAGCAATGTTCTTCATCCTCCCTCTCATTGTGCAAACTGCTGATATTACTTTCCAAAGAGCATCATTGCAGCTGATCTATCGAGCAATCGAATCCCCAAAACATGGCACACATGAATTTCGTGAGTACTTTGGCGTTGAAAGAGAAGCAGAAAATAACGTCTGTGACTTTAGGGGCATTCGATGCATTGAAGGCAAAATGGTAAGTTTTGTCATTGGAACGCTTCTGGATGACCCAAACACGTATGGTCAGCATGCAATCGCTATGGACTTTCTACCGAGTACGCTGCGTGTCCTTGCGGTATCGTATGTGAACATGGGGAGCGGGTGGTCTGGTCGCTATCTCCCAAGGGAGCTCCGCGCGATGCACATCTTACACTCCAGAGCACCGCAGGCTCGGGCACGCAATGGCCGCACTTTTAGCTTCCGCGATCTTCCTGACAAAATGGTCGAGATCCGCACAATCAACAGCTGGGGTGCAGGAAGCATCGTCGTCGAGGGCCTGCCGAAAAGTTTGCGGATCCTCCATATACAGTTCATAGACCTCAAAAGTGTGCATGTCAACAATGAGAGCTGTCCCGGCCTGGAGGACGTTTATATCTCAAACACCCGATGCATGAGTAATGCGTTCGATGTCGCAATATCCCAAACGAGCCACACAGCGAGTATGCGAATTCACTTTGGAGAGGTTTCGGCGGTACGTGGCGCACTGTTCGAGCATTTCATACGCTCTGAATGGGATGAGCTCAGACTGCCCGAGACTGACAGGAAACCACGAGCGCCGACTGCTGATGTCTGTGGTACAGTCTTTGATGATTAACTTTTTCCATCGCAAGTTGGTGTGGAATTCAAATCTGATCTGATAGTGCTGAATGGGTCATTTTACGCTTCATCCACTTTTTTACTCTTCATCTAAACTGAAATGACGCTTTGCGGCTTACATCTTTCCGCGATGGACATCTTCGTACCGAATTCATCTGATCAGAGTAGCCTCTCACCGCAAGCTATGATGGAGCTTCTCGTCGCGCATATTCCCAACGGCTTCGTCGATGCAAACGGCAACTTTCTCGATATCACCGAGTGGAACGGTGTCTCCTCTGATTTCGACGGGGCTATCACCGAAATCCACTGGACATCACCTGCAGCACTAGGGGTATCACTCGACAGTGAGGCCAGCGGTTTCCTCGACATGCGATGGATCCCGCCAACAGTTCAAAACCTCCACCTTGAGGGAATAACGCTCCAAAACTTCCATTTGCAGCATTTGCCACATGCTGGCCATCGAATATTTCTCATCGGCAGTGCCGGGACCAAGATCGATGGGGTTTTTATAGCCCGAGATCTTCCGCCCAACATTGAAATTGTGGACTTCTCACACAATGCGCTTTTCGGCAGTGTCGAAGCAGCTGAACTCCCTCGAACACTCACTGGCATCAATCTGACAGAGAATTACTTACAGGGCTCTCTGGAATGCACGCGCTTCCCGCCAAGTCTCGAGCACTTCATTCTGCTCAAGAACAGATGCACAGGGTCGCTGGACTTGACGCACCTCCCAGAGCCCCTCGCTCAGCTCAACCTCAGCGAAAATCAATTCCAGGGTGAAATCAATCTCCAAAGGTTGCCAAAGGGCTTGCATGACCTCAATCTCTCTAGCAATGCGCTCGCAGGGTCTCTCAGCCTCAATGCACTCCCACACGCACTCGAGTACGCAAATTTCTCAAAAAATGAATTTTCAGGGGAAGTTGCGCTCACGAGGCTACCCAAGAGTCTCCTGGCGCTACACCTCCACAGCAACGCGCTTGAAGGGTCTATTCTCCTCGATCGCATCCCCCCTGGGCTTTCCATTCTTTCGCTTCACGACAACGGCTTTGGGGGAAGTATAGTGCTGCATGCGAGCGCCACATCTGGTGAGGTGGCTGCGGCCGCCGGCCTTACCATTTCCATTCATCACAATCAGCTGCGTGGCGCCATTCAGTACACTGGGAACGAAATGGCAACGCTATTCGTCGTTGAGAACTGGTTCACGTCAGTCGACTGGGAGACCATGCAGCGTGTCCGGTCGTTGAATGCGAGCGCCAATGCGCTTTCGGGTAGCTTGGACCTGGCAGAGGTTCCAGCAGCAGTTCGAACGCTCTGCCTGAGCAAAAATGCCTACAGCGGCAGTATTGCACTCGAGAAAATTCACGGAGAAATGTGTGCGTTGGATTTATCGTTCAATAATCTGACGGGGAGTATAAAGCTTCTTGATTTGCCCAAGTGCCTTGAAACGCTTCGGCTCGACAACAATGCGCTCAACGGGGGAATTCAGTTTGGCTGCCACACGCCAAGGTATGTCTCGCTCAATGATAATCGATTCAGTGCGATTTCATCAAGTGGCAACTGGGACAATCTGGTTGAGCTTGATTTGCAGAATAATGAAATTGCCCAGGAGGTTGTGGTTCTCGGAAGAATTGGCGTGAAAAATATGAAAGTCAACCTGTGTGGGAATCGTATCGGGAGGTGCGTGATGGTAGACGGTAGCCAAGCTGTAGGGCGTTCGGTGATGTACTGAAGAGAAGAATGACACAAGTAAGAAGTGGAGAAAATTACAGAAAAAGAGTTGCTGATGATATGCGATTATATCCTTTATGCATCACAGAGCGTACGAACCACTCTCTTCTTTTCTTCATCAATTGAACAATGCTCACTGTTCTCACTGTGCTCCGAGCTAAAGAAACCGAGCTTGATGTTTCAAAGCACCAAAATTTCCTCGAAATGCAAGTTGTTCTAATGCACGCATTTTTCGGCAACTTTGACGAGTCCACTCGCCTGTCACTCATGAACGATGACCTCGAGAGCCCAGTGTGCGGGATCAGTGGTAGCGAACCCTGGAACGGTGTCGCATGCATTGATGGAATTGTCCGAGGCATATGGTACGCAAGCCTGCACATTGGCAATTTTTCCATAGCGTACCTCCCAGGCACAGTGAAGCACATATGGATCGCCTAGCGCAGCAAGAGTACCAGCTCAATGCTCGCCGCCTTCCCCGGTGCCTTGAGGGCCTCTGTATGACTGGGAATCGTCTTTTTGGGACAGTTGACCTGGGCGCCCTCCCGAGGGGCCTCAAACGCTGCAACCTCGACCGAAACCATATCTGTGGCCCAGTGCATCTCCGCAGTCTCCCACCAGATCTTGATGGGCTGAACATGTCAAACAACCCGATTAAACAGCGAGTCGTGTACTACGAGAAGCTTCCAGATAGAATACAGCACATTCGGTTCCACCACTGTGGGATCAGCAAGTTTGCGCCAGTCAGCGCAGATGTGGTTGAAAACCCAGCTGTGTTTCAGTTCAAGTAAAGGGGACTATGTTCGTCTTAAGGTGAGAGAAAGCGTTGAGATTCCTTTTTTTTTGGTGACGAAAGTGAACTTTAGTTGAGTGTATGATTGAAGCGTCGCACCTTCGTCAAAGTCATCGGCATATCGAGAAAGAGTCTCTGAGGCATTCGAAACCGACCGAATGACGAGTATTTGACTTTTGAATTTGAGTGCAATGTCATTGCAACTGGATGACATACGACACATAAGGGCCCAGCGCAGATTCTATGTTCTGAGGCACAAGCACTGCAAGTATACGGGAATATATCGCTTTTCTTTTCCTTTGTGATAGATTTTTGAAAATCATATGGGTTCTTTAGTGACAAGGCCCTTTCATGTAGAATTGGATACTTTTACTGGATACTGGATACTTTACAATTCTTTTCGTATGCTTTCAATGCCATTGAGCCTGAAAAACCCAATATTTATCCTATCACTCCCATGCCCCACTGCAATTCTTATATCCACCGCTGACATCAGGCTGTTCCGCATCAATGAGGCTGACATACCCGACCAGGCGCGCATGGAGCTCCTCATCAGCGAAATGGACTGCGACATCCGCGAGAACTACCAAAACCTATCTGGAGACTACCGGGACGCCTGCGAGTGGTACGGCGTCTCGTGTGATGCGCAGCAGCACGTCATTGGTATCGACTGGAGGCGTGAGGACCACCGGGGGACAATCGACTTGTCATTTCTCCCAAAAAATCTTCTAATCTTGAACTTTTCTCGTCTTTTCGAAGACAGTAGTTTCACGGGTACACTCGACGCCGCTGCGCTTCCACGAAAACTCAAAGAAATGAACCTCACGGAGAATGACTTTCACGGCGAAGTCGATTTAAGTGCCCTGCCAGCAAAACTCGAGAACCTGCGGCTCAATGAGAATAAGTTAAAGGGAAGTGCAGAGCTCAGGCACCTCCCGCAGAACCTCATCAAGCTCCACCTCGCCCGAAACCATTGCTCCGGGTCAATTATGCTGACTTCTCTCCCAGCGCTGCTCGAGGAGCTCACGCTCTCCCGCAACATATTTTCAGGGTCTGCGGACCTGATGCAGCTCCCAGGGCAGCTGCACTGGCTAGCGATATCATCAAACAAGCTGAGCGGAAGTATACGCTTTGACCATCTGCCAGAGAATCTTCACCGCCTCTACGTGAATGACAATGACCTGGAGGGGACTGTGAATGGGGCTAAGCTTCCGCCGCGCTTGAACACGTTCTTCATGCAGAACAACAAGCTGACGGGGGAGATTGACCTCCGGGAGTTCCCGAATGCGCTGCAGACGGTTTTGTTGAAAGGAAACGATTTCAGTTCCATACAGAAAAGGGATGAGAAGTAGGATTGAGGGTGTACGAGACTTTGTTATTGATTTCATTGACTAACTGAAGATTTGAGAAGAAACTGTGTCATTTCCAAACTTTGGACTTACTTTCCAAACTTTTCGCTCTTCACCTCTCTAAACTTTCAAAAAATGCTTTTCACTGTCTCTGCTGATATTTCATCCCTCGGCCGCTTTGACCCCGCGATGCTCAGCGACCACAATCTTATGGAGCTCTTTTTCACACCAGAAAACTTCGATGCGGCGCGCGAGGTCCTCGGTGGGGACCCCGACGACTGCTGCACCTGGGCCGAGGTCACGTGCTCACCTGAGGGCCAAATTACGAAGATGAACTGGTGCTCATACAATGTTGGAAAGTTTGCCGGGTCCTTTGACTTTTTGAAATTTCCGAAGCACATGGTCAATTTCAATCTGTATGACGAGCCGTTTGTCGGCGAAGTAGACTTTACAGCGCTACCCGAGACTCTGCTGGATGTTGGACTGCAGCGTTGCGCATTTTCGGGGACGGTAGATCTCGGCGCACTCCCGCCAGATCTGCGAAATATCTGGATCATGGGGAACCAAATAACGGCTCTCAAGAACGTGTGCAACCTGCCGCCACGTCTCGGGTGCATTATCTTCCAAGAGGAGAACATCCAGCATGAGAGCATTCGGATAGGAAAGCTCCCGCAAAACGGCACTGTGCTGCGCCTGCAAAACTGCGGCTTTACTGATATTCAGTATGAGGACCCCGAGGATATAGAAAGCGTATTTCTCTTCTGACATGAGGCAAAGAAAGTTTGAATACTACCTATAAATATACATTCGCATAAGGAAGCTTCAAGGAAACATTTCATGGTGAACAAGGCTTTATCTTCAGAAAATTGTGTCTTTTTTGTGTCTTTTAGAATGAGAGACTAAAATTGGGTACTTGAGTAGCAGTATGAAGTGGTGAAATAACGAGACAGGGTTCAGCAGGAATTAACTGCACGCGGTAAACTTCTCGGGGAACTTTCTTGGAAGGCTCGTACAAACATGGGTGTGTTCAAGTGCGGGCGCACTTGAGTGATTCAATTATGAAGAGTGAAGCAATCAAAGGGAATTAAAAGAGTTGACGAGTCTTTCATTAGACTGTTAGTTTTGGCTTATTTGGGTGACATAGCGCGTTCTCTATGAAAAGTTCAAATCAATCAAAATGCCATTCATTCACGCCTTCCTTAACGCCGATGCCTCACTCGGCCGCGTCGACCCCAGCGCTCTGTCTGATCAGCAGATGATGGAGCTCTTCATCGAGCATTGTGGCAGCACTACAAAAGAAGATATTCAAGAGGAAAGCGGTGACTACACGAATGTCAGCGAGTGGGATGATGTCACTTGCGATGAAAATGGTAATGTCATCGATATTGACGAGATGTTCGTCGATGGGACTATCACGCTCGATTTTCTCCCGAGGAAGCTCAAGCGGTGCAAAGTGACTGAAAATAAAGTAAAAGGGACGCTTTGTACCGAAAAACTTCCAAGTTCACTCGAAAAACTCATTCTCTATAGCAACAAGCTGTCGGGGACTGTCGACCTGAGTACGTTGCCAGAGACTCTCATTCGCCTCGATCTCTCATGGAACAAATTTACAGGGAGCATCGCGCTTGATAAACTCCCAGAAACGCTCGAGAAACTCGACCTGTACTGCAACAAATTTTCGGGCAGCATCATCCTTAACAAGCTGCCACAGATACTCCGCCTGCTGAATCTGAGCGATAACCAGCTGAGCGGGACAGTTACGCTCGAGAACCTCCCGCCGGCGCTCGAAGTTCTGCGGTTGGAAGAGAACCAGCTTAGCGGCGCTTTTACGCTGCTGGACATCCCCGAGGGCCTCGAAATGCTCTGTGCGAGCAAGAACAAGTTTGAGGGTACCGCTGTCGTCCAGAAGGGCGTCGAGTACGGGGTAGTCGACCTCTCGGAGACGGGTATTGTCCTTGTCGTGGACGAGGATGGCAAGGAGAACGAGGACGTGAGCTTTGGGCATTACGAGATGATCTAGGGGAGATGGAAACGTCTTCCAAACAGTCTATGCGCATGATACACTCATACTGATAGAGAATGATACTTTTTAATGATTGAGGTTGATTGGTTTTTGATCGCCTTCAGATTATCTAACTCTGAAACCTTTTTTTGAACGAATAACTAATGAAATGCTATACTGAAACGTGGATGCGCATGAAGAATCGACCCACGATGAGAATGCAATACGACTTCTTTCCCAGCATGTGCTCTTGAGCTTTTTATGTCTCTATGCCCCCCCCCCCCCCCCCCCCATAAAGTCACCGATAACCACATGAATTGTTTTACCATCAATAAAAAGAAGGCATGCGTCAACGATGATGCATAGATCAATGGACAATGAAAGCAACCGATAATTGCGTATTTTTTTAAACGCTTGATGCATGTGTTGCGTGGAGGTCTGAAATTGTGCGCTACCGTAAGAAAGACTTTTATTGAATGAAACGATCGATTTTGTTCAGTGATGCATCCTGCGAACAGAGCAGCCCGCTGGATTTCCCATAGTACCCGAGTGACCTTCTTGATGGTCATGTTATGGTGCATACACACTGAATCTGGTATTTGTTTGTATGTATTCGCCACATTTCGTGCATCTTGACGATCAATTGGGAAATATCTTCTCCCAAAAAATTGTACGTCTTCTTTTTGCACATAAATTCCACTTTAGTACATCATTACACATCAATTCTCAAATGCCTCTCGTCCCTGCACTTATCAGCGCCGACTTCACACTCGGCAGACCAGATATATTCTCGCTCCCGGACCAAGACTGCATGGAGCTTTTCGTGCAAAGAATTCTCGACAATCCACGAGTAAATAAGGATCTTCCAGACTTTTTCGACGACTTGGGCCACTTCACCGACGCCTGCACGTGGGACTGCGTCGCATGCAACAAGAGCGGTGACATTCGTGATATCACGCTGGAATGGCAGGAGTGGGTCCTGGGCAGTCATAGCGTTCGCTTTTCGCTACTGCCGCGAGGGCTGAATTCCTTTTGGCTCAACCAATGCTATGTGCTCGGGAGTCTGGATTTTGCAGCGCTTCCAGACGGATTGGCAGATCTGCTGATCACAGGAAGTGCTTCTAAAGGACCAATTTGCATGCGGGACATGCCCCGAGCTTTGCAGTATCTCGTCTTGCACGATTGTGACTTTTCAGGGACTGTATCATGGGTGGAAATCCCACGGGGTCTCAAGAAACTTGACTTAAGCGTAAATCACCTTGATGGGAGCATTCACACTCCCGACCTCCCAGAGAGCCTCGAGAAGCTTCATCTCAACAAAAATGCATTTCAAGGGACAATCGCGCTTGAAAGTCTTCCGCAAAAACTCATGACGCTCATACTTTCGAACAATTTGCTAACCGGGGGCGTAAACCTCACGAAACTGCCCACTGAGCTTCGATCGCTGTGCTGCGATGCCAACCAATTTTTCGGCCGGATCGATCTTGAAAAGCTACCGAGCAGCCTTGATGAGCTGATGCTCGCTGGGAACGGTTTTGAAGGAGAGATCAGTTTCGATCATCTGCCGGAAGCTCTAGAGTGTTTGCATCTGCAGGACACTCGGCTCTCGGGCGTGGTGCGGCTCAATCGCTTATCCCCGGACATGCACGAACTCGATATTTCGAACACTGGGATAACCATTGCGAAAGGAATCGATGTGCCAGACTATGTAAAGTGCTAGGGACTGCTTTTATCAGTTTACTTATCAATATAGCGAAATACAAACGAATGAACGCCTTTTCTCAAAATTTTACTTCAGTGCACTTTTTGTATGGCATTCAATTAATCAAAGTCGACTCCAATGCTTCTTTTCACTACAACTGACTTTGCATCAAGCATTGGGCGAGTTAACCCATCTATGCTCGCTGACCAAGATCTCGTCGAGCTTTTGTTTACGCCAAAAGACTGGAAAGCTGCGCTCAATGCCTTTATGGGCGATGAGCTGGATGTTTGCACATGGAATGGCGTCAAGTGCGACGAAGACAGTTTTGTCACGTCGATCGAGTGGCACGCCGGCGACGCCATGAGCCTCAAAGGTTCCATCAACTTTGCGATGTTCCCGCAGAAATTAGAGCACTTCAATCTGTTTCAGCAGCGGCTGGTGGGCGAGGTGGACACATCGAACCTCCCGCCGAATCTCACATTTTTTTGCATTCAGAACTGTTTCTTCACTGGAACAGTCGACATGGGCAATCTCCCACGGGGTCTCGAGACCTTTTGGGTGTTTGAGAACAGAATTTCGAAGTTGATCAATGTGCAGAACCTCCCAGAGACGCTCCTGCACTGCGAGATCGATGAGCGAGGCATAAAGGAGGAGGAGCTCTTTGTAGGTAAACTACCAGAGGGGGACTTTCGCATCAATTTTTGGGCGACAGACATAAAGAAATTCGTCTGTGAAGACCCGAATGATAGAAATCGGTTGCGTACGCAGGATATGGAGTAGAAACCGAATGATTTACGTAGATTTCCCTCAAAAAGTCTTTTACAACGTTTTGATTGCATGCTTTATCGATATCTTTCCTTTCCACGTCATCGCTTTTCGATTTTCTTTCCATCACGTACAAATCATCGCATGCTGTCCTTTTTTTCTGCCGATATCCCAGGAATAGGCCGAATGCATAAAGATCAACTGTCTGATCACCAGATCATGGAAATGTTTTTCACACCAGAGAATTTTGCGCAGGCCTGAGAAGCACTTGGAGGCAGCGAGGATGACTCCTGCTCCTGGAATCACGTCACCTGCGAGAGCGGTCGGGTTATCCGCATCAGCTGGCACCAGCCAAACATCACTGTCGCTGGCTCAGTGTGCACAGCGATGCTGCCACCGGCCCTTCGCAGCTTGAACCTCTACATACAGCCGCTCCACGGCGAGATGGATACATCTGATCTTCCGCGAACGCTGGAAATTTTTTGCGTGCAGTCCTGTGCGTTTACTGGAACTGTGCATCTGCTCAACCTCCCGCCCAAGATCAGCCAATTCTTCGTCATAAGCAATCAAATCAGTGGAATGACGAATGTCGAGAACATCCCGGGAACCCTTCGGTCCTTTCGAGTCCAAGAGCAGGCAGTCGTCATGAAGCGTATCCGAATTGGCAGGATACCAGAGCGAAACATCACGTTCAATTTCATTGGCTGCACAATTGACGAAGTGATCTATGCGGACCCAGAAGACATCGGCAGAGTCGACCTCAAACGAAAGCCGCGGAAGACACAGCAAAAGTAGACCAAGTTGTTATTTGTAGCTGCAAATCGCTGTTTATCCTACATGTATGCAATTGAATGGATTGAATGTAAGTCGAACAGTATTTCATCACTGAAGGACTTATTTTAGAGTTGTTCAATTTTCTTCTTCTTTTTCCTCTTTGAATGCTCTTCTGCACCTTATCTTTTTTTTACTGCCGATCAGATGCGAATGGAACTTCTTTTGACATGAATTTTAAATAGCAAACAAGAGAACACAGAAGAGGACTTTCGATCAAAAGACGAATGTTCCGAAGAAATGCAAACTGGATATAAACACATCGATGCAAGATTTCTCTATAGCAATTGAATGCAACTGACATTGAAGCCATTTCGTGTGATGTGCTCTGCCCAATACTATTACAGACTATGAGCATTCGTGCAATCAGTGTACGGAGAGTTTTGGCTCTTTATGGACCTTTCAAAGAACGCTTATCTCTCTTTTTTCTTCTTTCAATCGCTTTGTGTCTATTTTCCCTTCACTTTACTTCCCACATGCTCTCCCTTCTCTGCGCCGACATTGCCGGCATCGGCCGAGTCGACAAGACGATGTTCTCTGACCAACAGCTCATGGAGAGTTTTTTCACGCCTGACAATTTCGAAGACGCTCGAAAAGCGCTCGGTGGCTCTGAAGATGATGCCTGTACATGGACCGAAGTTCTCTGCGAGGACGAGCGTGTTACGAACATAGACTGGCACGAGGTCCATATCGCTCTCAGTGGGTCAATTAACTTTTCAATGCTGCCCATTGAACTCATTGAGCTCAGTTTGTACGAGCAGTCCCTGTATGGTGTGATGGACACATCTGATCTCCCGCGACCGATGCAGATGTTCTGTGTGCAGTTTTGTGCGTTCTCAGGGACAATCAGCCTTGAAAATCTACCGCCTGCACTCATGAGGTTCATTATCACAGACAATCAGATCAGTGCACTCACCAACTTTGAGTACGTACCGCAAAACCTTCGAATGCTACGAATTCGCGAGGAGGCAGTCAATATGAAAACCATTAAAGTTGGCAAACTCCCCAGAACGCATCTCAATGTGAGCTTTGCGGGCTGCAGGATCGAAGAGGTGGAATACGAGGATGCCGCGGATGCCTGGCGCGTGCAGCTCAGGGATCGGCGAAGAAAGACAAAGCCAAAGTATGGCAAGCGGTAAAAAAATGCAAAAGTGTATCAGAAAACGGAGCTATTTTAAAGCTGAGACATTTCTGCGAAAATTTTCTTCTAAAGTTTGGTATGTGAAACTCTATGTCTTATGCAGGATTTTCATCAGTAAGCCATGTTCAGCCGAATCGTACATAGTTCATGCTGAAGAGCTTTGGCTTTGGGTAAAAAGGCAACGCTTGTTCTTCAAAACATGGGTCTTACTAAGAGAACAGCGCATCGCACAATGTTCTGTTATGAGAAGAACACTTTGAAAGCTTTTGATATCGATGTTTAAAGGATATATTTTAGGTTTCTAAGTTTTGCTCTTTGTAGAGAAAATTTGATAGGTCATAGAGGTAATATCTGCTGTCAATTATTCTCAACAATAAAGCTCTTTGATCGAAAAACGCAGTCCTGAGTAAAGGCCTCACCACACTGGCAAAGGGACAGGAGGTGGAAACCTTTAATGGCCATCCTTCAGTGTAGGGCCAGTGTTTGTCAAAAGGTTTCAAAACATGTGTTTTGCAGACTGACTTCGAGCAGATTTTGTATTTTAAGAAGCATTTCACTCGCTATCATCATCTCAAATCTGTCTCATTTTATCAAAGAAATGAATCTCTTTACCTTCTTTGCAGCCGCTGACTCTGGCCTCGGAAGAATCAACCCATCCATGCTCACCGACCAGTCCAGGCTCGAAATCGCCGTCGATTGCGTCAACAACAAGGGCCTATTCACCGACGAGTCTGGTGACTACCGAGCCATCAGCACCTGGGGCGGCCTGATATTCTCAGAAGATAATTTACGTGTGACGGACTTTTTGATCACCGGGCGCGACAACGGCGCTGACGCGCTGGGCGGGAGCATAGCCTTCTCGTACCTCCCGGACTCCATGGAGGAGATCAGCCTGAAAAAGTGCGGCCTCACGGGAACTTTTTCGACACACGATCTCCCAACTGCCATCGACCACTTAGCGTGAAAGAGAACGATCTGACGGGCACAATCGACACAGCCGCGCTGCCACGGGTGATGTACAGCTTTGACATCGACTCCAACAATTTTCACGGGACCATCGACTGGACTGCCCTGCCCCCATTCCTCAGAGGGCTTTACATCCGGCACAATGTGCTCACGGGGACTGTTGACCTGACGCAGCTGCCCGCCCCACTGACGCAGATCCTCGCGGAGTCCAATCAGTTCTCAGGGGAAATCGACCTGACGCGCCTCAACGGGGCCCTCGTCGACCTGTGCCTGAGCTGCTGTAAGCTCACCGGCGGCGTCGAGCTCAAAAACGCCCCAGCGACGCTCAACCGTCTGCAGCTCTCCGACAACGACATGTCGGGGACAGTGAACCTCCCAGAGTTTCCGCCAACGCTCAGTGAGGTCTATTTGGACGAAAACGCCTTTACGGGGGATTTCAACGTCGAAAAACTCCCCGAGAATCTCAAAATCCTGCGGATCGACTGGATGCACGTGGGCGGCAGCCTTGACGTCGCGCTGCTCCCGCGAGCGCTCGAGGACATCTGCTTCGAGAAGTGCGCATTTGAAGGCGATTTTGTCTTGGAAGACCTTCCACCCGCCATAACGCAGATTTGTGTCGATTTGAACAAATTCTGCGGGGAACTCGCGACTGAAGACCTCCCACACTCGCTCACGTGGTTCTCTGTCGAGCACAACAAATTTCGGGGGACTGTGGACTTTCGAAGCCTCCCACCGCAACTCGAGGCCCTCCACCTCTCAGGCAACGATTTTTGTGGCAGTGTTGATTTTTCGAAGCTTCCGGAGGGTATCAAGGAGATCAAGCTGGGCGGCAACGCATTTGAAGGTGATGTTGAGCTCATGGGCATTCCCGCGCTGCGCATTTTGGATCTTTCGAGCAATCTTTTTGAGAATATTTGGAATGTGGACCCCATGATGGAGGTAGCGACGGCTGAAAATCCACTGAAGGCAAAGATATTCCGCGACGTAAGCTGGGCGTAAGTTCCGCAGATACTATGCGAGTAAGAGCGATAATAGACTATACTATATGTACGAATTATTATTGGCAACTGGTGAAAGTGTATCAGAGACGGAAGTATAGAGGTTGTTTTAAATGACATGTGCATCTAAGAGTTTAAAGTGCCACGACCAATTGAAAGCGAAGTGGCGATTACTATGCCTCGTAGGGCTATGAAGATGCTATGTGATACTGAGTACTTGGTGTGCAAACTTCAGCATTGTGCAAGTTTTTTTACGTTCACGTATTTTTCGTAATAGATATAAGTTGGATTTACTTTTATGACTATCGAATGCACCATTCCTCAGTAATCTATAAGTATTGCTCACGACGCTGATCGATTTTTTCCATCATTGCTATCTCAGCAGCAAATGATAAAAATTCTTTTAACTCTTCAGGCTACTGCGTCGTAGCGTGGAAATAGAACGAGAAAGCTTACGAGGTTGAAGAAGACTAGAGTAGTTGGGTGGGGGTGAAGGTTCAAGGTAGAAGTATTCAGCAAAGCATTTGGGAGAGGAAGAGTTTGCAGCTGAAATGGGCACTAGATTTTTTAAGTTCACGAGAAAGCAACAAATGTTTCGTCTGTTATATTTAATTCGTACAGAGATTTGGACATAAGCAACAAGCCCGATACGCTGCGCAGATGATTACTGCAGTCGAGAAAATTTCTGGGAAGTAGTGACGTCAAATTTTTCTTGGAGGTTTGTAAAGATTTCCATCAAAAGAACAGCATCGATTCTTTTAATTAGTGAATGTCAACCAAAAATTTGATTTCGTGGTGGCGAATAATAATACCACAGCTAGTTTGGGCTGGCGCCCACATATAGAATGTTTGCGCACCGATGTGGACGGATATAGCATCGATTCTTCGTACTTAGACGACAAAAGGAGTGGAAGTGGATGCGGGTTTTTCAAACAGCTATTCCGAAGAGACCCCCGTGAGCAACTTTTAAGTACAACAAGAGGCGACATTTAAGTGAAACAGCTTTTTAGGAAAAAATTGACGGTCCAAAATTTGTTGCACTTAATTCTCCCCAGCGGAACCTTGTTAGTAATTCTTCAACATGATGCAGAGCCTATGTCATCAAAATTATGCTTGTGCCAGACTTGTACATAGTGTGAACCAGCATTTACGAGTAATCGAATCATGCCAACGCCTTTTTTACTCGCTTTCGTAGCGTAAGGATAGTCTTCAGATGTAAAGTTTCTTTGAGTTAGCGTGCTAAGTTTTATTGTACTTTAATAATCTCTTAGTCCAATAAAAGCAAACTCAAATGAGTTTCATCCTAGAAGTGTTCGGCGCTGATGGATCTAATCTAGGCAGACTCGACTATGAAAGCATGACTCAGCACGCACTCATGGAGATGTTCGTGTCTGGTTTTACCAACAAAGAAATATTTCAAGATGAAAATGGGAACTTTCTCGACGCGTGCGAATGGGACGGTGTTCGCTGCAATGAAAGTGGTGATGCGATACGTATAACGTATAGCATCTACTCAAGACACGAAGTACCCACCGGTTCAGTGTCCTTCGAGTTCATCCCACCTACAGTAGGTTTCATTGAAATCGCTGACGTAAATCTCGATGGTACAATCCATGGTGCGCTCCTACCGGAATGCATGCATAATCTTAACCTCCAAGGGAACAATTTTACAGGAAATATAATAGCCCCTAATACCATGAGAAATCTACGAAGCCTGAGTGTGGCGAGGAATGCGTTTACCGAGGAATTCCATGCTGCATATCTCTCGCGAAGTCTCGAAGATCTTGCTTTTAACAGCAACAAATATTTCGGAAGTTTTTCGACGAAAGACCTGCCCCGCACACTTGAGGTAATTGAAGCATTCGATAACGCTCTGACGGGTAGTCTGGACATGACTTCCCTGCCAGAGCCGCTGCTACATCTCCAAGTTGGGCAGAACAAACTGTCCGGCGAAATTCATCTAAGCCATCTTCCAGGTGAGCTTGCGGTCCTGAGCATCGGTGATACTGAGCTAAGGGGCTCCATCGATCTAACAGCGCTACCGGACAGCCTCGGAGATCTTTATCTACATGAGAGCAAGTATCAGGGAAAGGTTAGTCTTGATAGGCTTCCGCGTGCGCTGAAGGGGTTCATGCTGAGTGTAAACTGGGTCTCTGCGACGATTTCGACAGCGTTGCTCCCCGCCAATCTCGTTAAATTCGAGGCGTTTGAGTGTGGCCTCCACGGCACTGTCGACCTGACACGCTTGCCACAGTTCCTCGATACGTTCCTTGTCCAGACTAACCTCCTGCACGGGTCCATCGACTTGCGCGAGCTTCCAGCAAGGCTTTGCGCCCTTAGACTGAGCACCAATCATTTTTCGGGGGAGATTGATCTAACGAACTTACCTCAAGGTCTCCAAGTGCTGCACCTTTCTTTCAACAAGCTGACGGGGTCTTTGGACCTGACAGCACTACCGTTTTCGCTGCGCGAGCTCCTTTTGAATCAGAACGCTTTTACGGGGACAATAGAGATTAGTCGGCTTCCCTACAAGCTCCAGATGCTCACAATGCAAGACAACTGCCTCCACGGCGACTTGGACGTCTCCAATTTTCCAAAAAGTCTCGAGCTCATAAAGTTTTCGCGCAATCGGTTTAATCTCCAGGTCAGAAATGGGCACACGATGATGGAATTCGTCTAGTTTGACAAAAGAAACACTTCATGAGCATGTACACAGCAGTACATCTCCTTACCTTTCTTTATCCAATTTCTCAATTTTTTAAAAAATGCTCTCCTGCTTTGTCTTTCACTTCCTTACAGCTGATAATCTCAATACAGTCATCATTTCCAAAGATTTGCTGCTGCGAGCAATAGAAAAGCCTGAACTCGATACAGCCGACTTTGAAAACTACTTTGAGGTCACACCAGCCACACAGCGAAACGTTTGCGACTTTCGGGGCGTCCGCTGCCTCGATGGTGAAGTCATCAGCTTTGTGTTTGGGGCTCCGCCGGGCCACCCATCGGAAATTAAGTTCGCCGTCTCCATGGACTGGCTGCCGAGCTCCCTCCGCATTTTGGCGCTGTGCAACGTGAGCATCGGCGAGGGCTGGGTGAGCCGGTACCTACCCCGAAACCTGCGAGCGATGCACCTCCTCCACTGCCTCGCACCACCGGACAAATGGTATAATGGCCGCGTCTTTGACTTGCGCCACCTGCCAGAGAAAATGGTGGAGCTTCGTAGCGCTTTCAGCTGGTTCGCAGGCCAAGTTGTTCTGACAGACTTGCCGAAAAGTCTTCGGATGTTGCAGATTTGGACTCGAATGTTACGAACGGTCTACTTCGATGCGATGAGACTTCCTTCAGAGTTCAAATGTTTGTATGTGTGGAACGTGAACACTGCGAAGATCCGTGTGAAGTCGATCAACGGGCCGAAGGGGCGTTTGCCGGTTGTCGAGGGGGCATTTCATGATGGACTGCAAGACTCTCCGTATGTGGACTTTGTCGAAGCTGAGTTTGAAGAAATCCAACAGCCGATCATTTCACGGCTGGGGCGTCGAGACGTGAGCGCAGCCGACTTTGATTTATAAAGTACAAAGGGCCATTTTGCTGATGAATCAGAAGAAGGTCAATTTATGATAAAAATCAAATTCCGATCACTGCCCATGCATCTACTTTCGTGATTTTCTTTGTATCCAATGCTATTCTACTTGTGCGCTGATACATCTGCCCTTCGCCACTACGGCTGCACTTCTTTTCACTGACTAGGGAGCGAGGAGCTGAGGGCCATACTCGTCATGTTGGTTGAAGACGTGAAATTCACGCATCTAAGCGATGACTTCATCCACTTCAAAAAAAGCGTGAGTGAATTTTGCAAGATAGAAAATTTGGACAAAGCGTCATGTGCAACTCTACGGCTCATGTCACTTCATTCGACTGGGACTGGATACAAGTAGAAATGAGCGAAATATTTATCCGCTTCAAAAGTGATTTGGTGCATCAGATACAAACGTTTTTTTTCATTAGAACGTAAGCAGAGAACTGACATTCAGTCTGCAATACAAGAGCGCGTGGGATGACACGATAGAGATATCATAACGTATAGTGTATCATAAAGGCCAGAATTTCTTTCTCTACATCGGGCGGCATGAAATCTTAGTAAAGAAATAGCGATCTTGAGGATGAGTATTGCTCAAAATGTAAGTCGGATAATGAGATGGTAGCATCGATTTCGTCATACAGAACGAGGTGCACGCCAGTCTTGTGCGCAAAGTATTTTCACATTTTCCCATCGATAGTAACGCATCCCATCTCTTCTTCGTTATCAGTAGAGAAATGCTTTTTACCATCGTCCTCGAAACTACCGATATCCCAGTCGGCCGTTTCGACCCATCTTTGATCAGCGACCAAAACCGCATGGAAATGCTCGTGACGCCCATCAAAGACGATAAAGTCATCTTGAGCGATGAAATGCAGCTTCATTTCACGAACAAAGATGGTCAGTTTCTCGATATTCAAGAATGGTATGGCGTCACATGCCATGAAAACGGTGATGTCTTTTCCATCAACTGGAGAAACACAAATTGGGCGTGCGGAGAGGTCTCATTCGATCTTTTGCCGCAACGACTTGTTCATTTCAATGCGCAAAATGACTTCCAACCATGGGTCATCCGTGGAACAATCAGCACCGAGCTCCTTCCGCATAGCCTCCAGACGTTTAATATTATTAACCAGGCTATCGGGGGAACACTCGAATTGACGCGATTACCACCGGAAATGACAACTTTTGAGGCAATGTGTAATAAGCTCGAAGGGACAATCAACCTCGAGTCTCTGCCGAGCACTATGCATACCATCAAACTCGCAAAAAACAATTTTTCGGGGACAATCTGCCTAAAAAAACTTCCAGAAAGCATGCGAACCCTAATTCTCAGCGATAACAAACTTTCCGGTGAAATCTCTCTCGATAGTCTTCCCAGAGAAATGGAGATTCTCGATCTCGAGGAGAATAATCTGTGTGGGAGTCCATCACTCGCGAGTAGACCAGCCTCACTTTGGGTGCTCGGCCTCAGACAGAAC
Organism: Perkinsela sp. pyNocScin1; assembly: GCA_964019655.1. NCBI lineage: Eukaryota > Euglenozoa > Kinetoplastea > Prokinetoplastida > Perkinselidae > Perkinsela > Perkinsela sp. pyNocScin1. The sequence goes on from CAXHTR010000007.1 coordinate 183,058, forward strand.
TACTTTGAAGGGGAAGCGTTTGAAGATCAGAAGATCAGATAGGAAGGGCGAGTTATTTGAATGAGGATTGCGATGTTGCAACATTTTTTGATCGAAAATAATTTCTATTTGCAACTTTTTTTTATCGAATGATAGGAAATCCCTCATGAAATTTGAGTTACAATTCTGGTTGCAACTTTTTTTTATCAGATTGTTTTCAAAAAGTTGCAATTTTTAGGAGGCGAGAATGGACGTAATTACGCCTCAGTACCGCGAAAAAATCGAAAGTTTGTCACCTCGGTGAGCTGAAAAGACTATTGCCGATGAATGTGATATCTTCCCGCAGCGTATCAGATAAGAGGTAAGATGGAGCACGAGGGAAGGCCGCCCTTACGGAGATTGCGATGTAGAGGTTCTATCTGAATAATACCCCGTCGTTTCCCCGTAACCCGCAAGGTTAGATGGAAGCAGCGCTTGTGAGATCGCGCTACTTCCAATCGGTAGCATGGAGGCACAGAGAGAATCATAGAAGAGCTAGGATTCACTGCAATTTTGAGGTCCACAGCCGTTTTTCTGTCGACTCACCCCTTTCAAAAAAATTTTATTTCCCTAATGAAAATGACCCATGATTTGAAATTTTTCAAAAAAATTTCAATAATCGTGAAAAAAGTAAATTTTTTTCAGTTGTTGTAACAATAAAAAAAACTTGCAACAAACTTGATCAAAAAAAGTTGCAATTTCGCAGATACTATAAGATAAATTTTATAAGACAGATAAAGTTGTACATGTGTTGGTATTTGTATGATCACTTAGGGATTATACAGGTCAAATGTATCCACTTTAAATCTACGAATGACAGCTTTTCGTGCTGACAGCACTCGTTCTCGCAAGAAGCGTATTGTGGTGTTGTATTGTGATTCGAAAAACGTAAAGAAAAATCGTTGAAGTAGTACGATGACATTTCAAATGTAGAATAAATGCGCAATTATCGAGAGGAACAGGTTTTGTGTTTGAGTGAAAGATCTGATCGGAAAGAGGAGTATTTTACCTTTCGGGCATGACCGTCGACGACGAGCGATGAATAGATGTAGAGAGATATATAGATAGATTTCCACAGACAGTGGGATGTATTACCTTGAACTCGAATCGGATATCTGCGACAATATCGACAGAACTATTTTCCACTGATCTCATTGCGTTTGAGGCTTTTCAGTGTGCATTTCATGGCACCGTCGATTTGACGAGCCTACCAGATGCAGTGGAAAATTTCCTGATCGAAAAAAACTTACTGCACGGGCCCGTCGACTTGCAGAATCTTCCGGGCCCGCTCGAGGTGATCGACGGTAGTAGCAATCATTTTTCGGGAGAGATTTGTCTGACAAAATTACCTGAGAATCTGCTCGATTTGACCCTCTCCGGGAACAAGCTGACAGGAACATTGGACTTAACGGCACTTCCGCCTTCTCTTACAGATCTCGTTCTCGGCCAGAATGCTTTTACGGGCACAATCGATATAAGCAAGCTGCCTGAAGATCTGACACACCTATAACTGGAAGAAAACCACCTCCATGGTGAGATAGACGTATCAAACTTACCAGAAGGCCTGCAGATGATAAATTTTGCACAAAACAGATTCAACACCCAATGTCGTAACGGAAGCACGCAGATGAAATTTTTTTAGATCTCTTACCTCTACTGAAGTAGAAGAGACATTGTCTGAGATCATTAAGCACTGATAACGGAATAAAGAATAAAACGTTTAGGCTGAGGGATACGTTGAAGTTAAAAATTTTCGATATGTGTGTTTCAGCTTAAGGAAAGTCCTCTGTACGTTTTCAATTCATTTCTAACTTTACCGAAAGAGAATGCTCTACCTTTTGCAAGCTACCGACTTCAACGGCCTCGGCCGATTTGAAACATCGCTTCTCCCTGATTACGAACAAATGACTCTTTTTGTCACAAACCTTTCGACGAGCAGCATAACGAACGAACTAGGCGGAGATGTCGATGATGCATGCACGTGGTTCGGTGTTTTTTGTCAGCGTAATCAGATAGAGCGCATTCAGTGGGAGGACAGGGGGCTCTTTCTCTCTGCTTCGATCAACTTTTCGATGTGTCCGTCGCACCTCTCAGTTTTCGAAGTTGACTGCCAGAATCTTGTGGGTGAGGTCCTTCTCTCGAGATTACCAGAGACAATGCGCATTCTGTCACTGCACGACTGCGATTTCACTGGAACGCTTGACTTCAGTGCGCTGCCACCACTGCTCGAAGCGCTCACTGTGAAGGACAATCAAATCACATCTATTCGAAATATTTGTAATCTACCAGAGACGCTCAACTACATGAATGTCTCCGAGCCAAAGAATGCAGAAAAGGTCGTGCAAGTCGGGAAACTACTGGAAAATGACCTCGTGATTGAAATCTACGACTGTGGCATTGCGGAAATACTATTGGAAGCGGAAGCGGATCGAAAGCGAGTGCATTGGACCTTTGGTATGTCTTTGAGGGGATAGAGTGAGAGAGAAGAGTTTAAGGCACTGCAGATTTTTAGGAATAGGGTGTTCTTTGATAGCAGTCAGGCTAGGAGCAATTTGAATGCGGATTTTCACAATATCTTTCAATGAGCCATTTGTTACGTGAAATGTTCTACTTGCTGCAAACTGCTGATGCTCAAGGCCTTGGCCGCTTTGAAATGTCGATGCTTTCTGACCAAGATCGTATGGATTTGTTCTTTACACCAGAAAAAACTCAAGAGGTCCGCCGAGAGCTCAGCGGTGACGAAGCGGACGCTTGCTCCTGGGCAGGAATCATGTGCAAAGATGGGAATGTGACGCACATCGATTGGCACATTGACGACCTCGAGGCTGTCGGTTCGATCAACTTTGAGATGCTTCCGCCAAAGCTCTCGATGATCAACTTCTACTCGCAGGAGCTCGTCGGCGTGATGAACGTCATCTTTCTTCCCGACACGCTGACAATTTTCTGTGCACAGTGCTGCCTATTCACGGGATCTCTTGACTTCAGCACGCTGCCCAGGGGCCTCGAGGGGCTGTTTGTCACTTGGAACTGCATTCAGTCGATAGCGAACATTTCGAATCTCCCAAAGAGCCTCCGATATTTCCAAATTATCGAAGATCAGCTCGAAAACGAGTTTGTGGAAGTCGGCAAGCTCCCAGGTTGGCTGTAGCGGTTTGGAAGTGAAAGTCCTGCACGAGGTGGACAGGAAGCGCGTGAAGGATTAATGTAGGGAAAGGCGAGAAGAAGAAATGCATACAATGCGCTACAATATTCAACTGAATAGTACTTGATGCGAAGTAGTACAATTTCGACAGATTTTCTGTTCTTCGAAAAATTTCACATAAAATATTATTTCCTACTTTTACCCTTCACTTAAAGATGATCGCTTTTCTCAGATGTGTCGACCCCACCCTCGGCCGCCTCGACTACGAGTCGCTGTCCGACCAAAGCCTCATAGAAATGCTCATCGAGGGCTGCACACCTGAGACAAAAAAGCAGTTTCAGGACACAAATGGATCCTATAGCGGTGTCTGCGACTGGCCAGGCGTGAAAATTACTGCAAAAGAGCGCGTGCAGTGCTTTGAGACGCTTTTACTCGACGAGAAGCTCAAGGGCACAGTCGAGCTTTCGTTTATCCCACCAGAAATGACTGAGTTTGCCGCCATCCAGGATGGATTTCACGGGACGCTCGAGACGGCTACGCTGCCAGCCAAAATGAAGATTTTCAAGGCGATTGAGCAAAAGCTCACTGGGACACTCAACTTGGCAAAGCTTCCCAAACTTTTAGAACATTTCAATGTGCTGATGAACGCTTTTACAGGCAGCTGCGACTTGACGAGTCTTCCAGAAAATCTACGGTCGCTCATTCTCGGGCACAACGAGCTCAGCGGGAGTGTTTTATTGACAAGTCTTCCACAAGAGCTGGTACACCTTTCGCTGCGGCACAATTCCTTTCACGGAGAGCTTGACTTTGACCACCTTCCAGAGAACCTTCGTGACCTTTTCATTGACTGCAACCGATTCTTAGGGGAATTTCGGCTGACGAAGGCCCCGAAGGCGCTGTATGTTCTGGAGGCCAGGCACAACCTTTTTTCGGGGACAGCGGTCATCCAACAGGACACACCAAGGGACATTTCGCTGGCAGGCAACAAAATACGGGCCGTTGTAAATGAAAATGGAAGGGCTGTGTCAAGCTTTGTACTGCTTGATTGTCTCTAGGAGAAAAATGGGCATGGTCATTTGCCTGAAGTGGTGAGAAGTATCTGAATATATCTGAAAGATGAAATGGGGAGTATTGGCCAAACTTCAGCGCACGAAGCCTCTTCAGGCATAGTTAGAAAGACTTCGCATAGATTCACTTCTTTGGTCAAATTCGTCTCATTCATCTGAGAAGAAGCATTCATTCATTCTTGTCCATTCAGAGTCTCTTGAGGTTATCTTGAGTTTTGGTGTCCGTTCGAAATTCAGAGCCTTTCCCTTCTTCTTTATGAGCATCTGTGCTTCTTTGTCTTTGGGCCTTTACTGTAAATTTGTGTGTATTCGTGCATATTCTTTGCGTGATCAATCTCTCATTTCTTGTGAATTCATGATAATATCTCCTTCATTTATCTCTTCAATGTTCTCCCTCATTCACTCCGCCGACCACCGTGGCCGTGTCAACCTTTCCATGCTCGACGACCAGACCATCATGGAGTGCCTCGTCAGCCAGTGCGACCTCCGCACGCAGCGCTTCTTCCACGACCAGAGCGAATCATACAAGGAGGTCTGCAGGTGGTCAAACGTCAGGTGTGACGCTGAAAAGAATGTCACGCACATCCGCTGGCACCAGCTCTTTCACGCCACGAACCAAATAGTCGACTTCTTGATGTTACCGCACAAGCTGGAGAAGCTGCAGATGGATGATGCAAATATAACGATGCGACTGCATGCAGAAGCACTTCCAGAGACACTCGGGACCCTGATGATTTTCAGAACCAAACTCGCAGACATGATTCCTCTCAATATGCTACCGAGTAGCCTCGAAACGCTTCAAATCTATCAGAGTGGCGTCTCTGGCGGTTGTGACCTGGATTATCTGCCCGATGGGCTAACAACACTCGATCTTACAGATAATTCGCTGTCAGGGACTATCAGTACTGTAAAGCTCCCACGAGATCTTCAGTCGATTCAACTCAGCGATAATCAATTTTTTGGGTCTGTGGACTTTTCAGAGCTGCCTGAGACGCTTCGCCTACTCAACCTGTCAAAAAATGCGTTTTCAGGGGGTCTTAGCCTCAGCAAACTTCCCAATGCTCTGGAAGAAATAAAGCTCTATCAGAACAAATTTTTGGGGTCTGTGGACCTCACGCAATTGCCACGGCAGCTGCGCGTGCTGCACCTCTCTGATAATATGTTTTTTGGGGAAATAGATGTGCGGTTGCTCCCTGTTGGGCTGCTCGAGCTCGAACTCGCACGCAACGAGCTCTCAGGGAATTTTGACGCCTCAAAGCTGCCGTCTGCACTTCGAGTGTTCGACCTCAAAGGAAACAAATTCAGCGGAGATCTGGATCTGACGGGTGCCAGTAGGCAGACGCGGGTGCTTTACTTTAACTCTGGGTTCGACATGGTGACGCAGCAGAGTGGTCGGAAGGTGAAGGCGAATCCGTATGGGTAACTGGGAAAATGTGTGCTTGTTGATAAAATCTGGGATGGAAAATAAGGGACTGCTATAATCAGGCTTGTGAATGACCTGCACCAAATTTTTGAAAGATTTATGTTTCGTTGTCTATTCTGCCCTATGAACGTAGAAGAAAAAGTAGATTGCGCAGTTTCAGACCAAAATTATGAATTCTGAAAATGCACTGTACGGGATTTGTTGGATTGACTCTCAAATAAAAATATGTCAAGTCATCTAGGGCCAGAATGAATCCCTTTAGTGTGCATATCTCATAGTGGTGATCGTCGATTAAAAAATCTCAATGGATGGGAAACACTGTGGGAGACAAGTCAAGTTTTCTTGGCAACATTGAACGCTAAAGAAGAAGTCCTATTCTTTTCTTTTTAAAGTAATTTGTACACTCAAAACCACTTTCAGCTCAATCTATCACTTTATCTTTTTAAATCCACTAAATGCTCATACTTTTCGCCATGGCAGACGCCACATCTGCCGGGCGCTTCAACGCCTCTCTGCTCACCCAGGCGCAAAGGCTCGAGCTCTTCTTTGTCCCTGATCGAGAGCAGCCGCTCCACGCTTTCTTCGAAGGCCAGGAAGAGGACGCTTGCTCGTACATCGGGATCGAGTGCAGCGCAGACGGTGCCATCGCTGAAATCCACTGGGTGAATGTGCTCTGGACCCGAGCGGCTGTGCTTCACATGCGCTATATGCCCGACAGCGTCAAGGCCTTTGTGGTGTGCAACGCGCGGAATCTCCGTGGAGAAGTGGACTTGACGGGCCTGCCGCGGGACATGAAGACAATCATTGCAACGCAAACACAGCTCTCCGGCACGCTCGACCTCAGCCGGCTGCCATCGACGATGGAGCGTGTCCAATTTGAGCGAAACAAAATTTCTTCGTTGCTGAACGTTCGCAATCTTCCAGAGGGCTTGCAGGAGCTCATTGTACGCGAGTATGGCATCCAAGAGGAAATCTTGGAAATCGGAAAGCTACCGAGCAGGCTGCAGCCGGACTTTGCGCAGTGTGGGCTCAAAGGCGTGAAGTTGGAGTGTGCGGAAGACAGGCCGAAGGTGACGTGGAAGATCTAAGACAAGAGTTTTAAGCGTGAATAAGAATATGAAAGAGAGAGTGATGCGTAGAGATGATTTATTTGATAGTTTTGAGTATTCTATTTTTATGCGCTTCAATGAAATAAAAGGCTTCGATAAAAGCACAGCAAGTAAGAAGCGCTTCGTGAACATATGTGAAAAAATCGAAACTGCAGAGTTGATTCTTGGGACAAGCTGCATAGCATGAAGCGACCATCTGTCAATGCCACGGTCTTACTGTCGCAATATTCGAAAGGAGTTTATGCAAACATGCATGCGCCCATAAACTGTACCAATCTTTGCACAACAATGAAAAGAATACGTCTTTTCATAGAAGAAGAATTTTCATAGAAGAATACTGCAATGGCTGAATTATTTCTATGACAATTCCAAGTCAGTGTTAATTGTGCAGCTTGCGCACTGAAAGCTCGGTATTGCTATAAACTATGTGACCGCTTGTACCAAAGCCACAATAGAAAGCCATGTTGAGATGGATCTTTTACATTTCTTTATCCTGATTACTACTCAATGACGACTCTTGTGCTTCTTACCCTTCCGACGCTATGTTCTGATCATGCACGAGTAGCTTATAATTTCCAAGAACAATGCATGCAGCGCCTCATTCACTTATCGAATCGCTCTCGACAGGAGCGAGCTGATTTCTTTGAAGCCCGAGGAATTCTTCGGTCAAACAAAATAACGAGCTCGTGCGAATGGGAGCACGTGCTGTGTACTGAAGGAGCCGTCACAGCGATTATATGGGAAAGGCTACTGCGTGATGTTCGCATCGACATGCGATGGATTCCACCGGGAGTTGTTCGGGTCTACCTCAGAAATCAGAACATAGGTAATCTTTTCAATGTTGCTTACCTACCAAAGTCACTCGAGTACTTGAATTTTGAAGGGAGCAAGATGCAAGGGTCCGCGGACTTGACGAAACTGCCGAAGCCGATGAGACACTTTATTGCGAATGGGAACGAACTTACTGGCTTTGCAGATTTGACTCGCCTGCCCCCAAGCATACAGCATATTGAAATGCGGCGAAATCACATTGAAAAAGTGTATGGAACGATCGATGACCTTCCGACATCGCTAAAGAAAGCATGTTTTGGTCAGTACCACAAGAAAATTCAGTATGTCGCGCTCGATAAGCGAGCAAAAGACCCAAGAATCGTGCTGTGGATCGTACGAAAGCGGAAGGCTGTCAATATTCTGACAGGGCCAGGCTTTGAGCTCATCGAGGAACAATTATAAGGTCATCGAGAGAGCAATATCTACTCAAGGGGTGTGAAAGATCTATGTGCTCGCTCGGGCTGTTTATTCAAAGCAAAGTATTCACAAATGTTCTTCTTTTCTATTTTCGATAATAAAATCAATTTCCAGTTTTCCGATATTCTTGAAATGAGCGTGGCGGCATTCTTTCACGGCAGTTAGGGGCTTACTATCTTTGCCAAGAAAGAAAATGTCTCATTATTTTGCATTGTTCCAGGAGCTTTCTGCATTGTTCCAGGAGCTTTCTGCATTGTTGTCACTTCATGCGTAAGGCCCACTGCTATAGTCGTTGTATTCTGAGAGGTCAAGTTTTATCTTTTGCATATTAGTCGATTCCTGAACCAATGTTTCGTTTCCACAGAGTGAATCTTGTAACGCATCTCTGGATCGGCTTGATCTCACTATAAAGCGCTGCTTTTGGACCGCTAAGTCTAGGCAACTGGATTTTGCAATTTGTGCTGAGCTTGTCGTCACATTTCTTTCCACCCAGTCCATGAAATTTATGGATGCTATCTATGAATGGATATGATCTAAAGAAAGTAATTTGAGAAGGGAAACGTCCCCGATGAAGGACGTAATAGTAGATTCAAAGCAAATTCCACTTCTTTTTATTTCATCTCTCACCGCCTTATTCTTCAAGTTTCCAAAAATGCTCCTTCTCTTCTCCAGTGACATCCCTTCCCTCGGTAGAGCAGACAAAGAAATGCTCACGAGCCAACAGAGGATGGAAATGCTCCTCGTCACAGAAGATGGCTCCAGCCCTTTCGATACAAAACAGTCAATCATCGACGATGCGTGCACATGGCCTGGTGTTTCCTGCTCGAGCGAGGGCGAAGTCACCCAGATCGAGTGGTCAGACCCTGACCGCAAGCTCAGTGGCTCAATCAACTTTGGGATGCTCCCGCGCTATCTTCTTACTATCGGCTTTGTATCGCAGGATTTTGTCGGCGAAGTCGACACAAGCGATCTCCCAAGTAATCTCACACAACTCAAAGTCATCGTGTGCGAGTTCACAGGTACACTCAATCTCGGTCACTTGCCTCGTACACTGGAAATTTTCACTTTTGTCGAAAATCGCATCACGCGCATCGAGAACATGGTCAACCTTCCGATTTCTCTGCAAAGTTTTACAATTGATGAGCGATTCATCGAGCAGGATGATCTCATCATTGGCACACTTCCGCAGAACACTTTTGTCATCAGTGTGCAGATCCCAAATACGCCAAATATTCGCTGGGAGTGCCCAAACGATCGGTGCCGGACGATCGTCAGCACGGGTGACTATGAAGACTATTGGTAAAGGCTCGACATTGATAAATTTAAAAGAAATCATTGACTTGCGACAACGCACTTTCATTTAAGTGATCTTCTACCTTGTTCCGTCTTTTTTTAGAAAAAAGCTTCAAATGTCTTTTCTCTTAGCGATCCTGACGTGCAGTGATACAAAAACTGCTCCTCTCGGCAGATTCGACACAGATATGCTCCCCGATCAGCTGATCATGGAAGCCTTTATGTCCCAGTTCAACGAGTGGACACAAGCAAGGTTTCAGGACGCCAACGGCGATTTCCTAGAGGTCTGCAGCTGGTCCTGTGTCACGTGCACAGAGGGCCCTGATCCAAAAGTCATCAAAATCAGCAGATTCCTCAATTCCGGAGGATCTGTACCTGTCAAACTCAACCTGCTCCCACCAAAGCTCACGCATATTGAACTCGACGGGTTCAAGTGCGAAGTTGCCATTGACTTTCAATAATTACCGCGCAAAGTCGAAAATATCAAGATCACGGCGGGCCGCTATCGCGGCGGCATGGACTTTGCGCAGCTGCCGCCAGCGCTTGATTTTCTGCATCTCGAGGGGAGGGCCCACCAGTCCATATATCTTTCCAGCTTATCAGCGACCCTTCGCCAAATGAAGCTCTCCAAGAACGATTTCCAGGGGTCTGTGCACTTTGCAGCGCTTCCAGCGCTGCTGGAGTCCCTCACGATCAGCAGCAACCGAATGCAGGGCACCATCGATCTTTCAAGCATTCAGGATAAACTGCACACAATCCTCTTGATGAACAATCAGCTTGAAGGGGAAATTGACCTCTGTGGCCTGCACGAGGGCATTAAAGTCCTCGACCTGCAGCAGAACAATTTTCACGGGACGATAGACCTCTCGCGCTTGCCGGCGCGCATGCAGACGCTCAGCGTTGGCTGGAACAGGCTGCGGGGCCCTGTCGACCTCAGCAAGCTGCCAGTGGGCTTCTACCTGCTGAACCTTTCTGAGAACAACTTTGAGGGGACACTCGATCTGCGCGCTGTCCTGGGCCGGACAGAGGTGTTTCGCAGGAACGCTGGATTTAGTCAAGTATTGGGGGAGTGAGGCGACGGGGTATTACGAAATTTAGAGCGATAAGTTGAAATTTGAGAAATAGTCGTATTCGTTTGATACAGCTGGATGTGTTTACTCAGTGCCATATGTTGAGCTGCCGTTTTTATATTTCGTATGCACAAAAATGCTTCAATAAACGTCAGTGTACGAGGGCCTGTATGTAGCTGGGTGGTTTGTGAATATCGACCGGCTTCCGAGCACGCAGCGTGACGTTCACCGCAGTCGGGCCACGCCAGGCAATGACCGGGAACTCGAAATACTTCCTCGAGGGGCGTGGCACTTCACACTGGACTTCGTTAGCTTCCAGCGATTTTTGAAGCGTTCCACGCATAGAATAGTAGCTCATTCCTAAAGCTGATAGCTAATTCCTTCGAAACTTCACTTTTGTACGCTTTGGATCCGTGCACTGGTCAAAATCGAAGTCCACAGCCGGTCCTCCAAATAGCCTACAGTCTGTCATATTGATCTGCATGACTGAAAAGGTCAAACACATCGCGCTTTGGAAAGGTACAGCGGATAAGCGCGGCCCAGCATTTCTGCCTGTGATGGCTGTGAAAAGCGACCTAGTCGTGTTCCCCTGGCCGGAAGGGGTGAGCATGAAAACCAAAGTCTGAGGGAAGAGGGTGAGATTGTCCTTTTCCAGTCTAAAATTCGAAGGAAATGCAGAGGATCTCAACTGTGATCTATAATTTTAGTCATTAAAGTCATAGCGCAGAAATAATGCAGATCTCGCCAAAGAACGAGTCTGCATTCACTTCAATCACCTTCAAATCACCCATGTATTATTCATGAACGAAAAGTTTTACTTGGTTTTGTTTTGGTCAGCCCATGTACCTAATGAAATGACACACCACTGGAGTGCGTTTCACATGCTGACGAATCAAATCCCCCGAGGGCTTCTAAGTGCTCATTTCCCATTTTATACAATTCTTAGATACAATTCTTAGATACAATCCACTTCCAATACAATTCTTAAATGTTACCGCTTCTCTCGACAGCTGACGCACCCATCGGCCGCTTCGACGTCTCTAGCCTCAGCGACCAGCAGCGCATGGAGCTCATCACCCAGGGCTTTGACAAGCAAGACAGGCAGGCCTATCAGTGTCTGAATGGCGACTTCCTCGACGTCTGCGACTGGCCAGCCATCACATGCAATGCAAGAAATAAGATCACGCAAATACGGTGGGTGAATGAGGACGCCCCAGTCCACGAGGGATCTCTGCGAACGCGCTTCCTTCCACAAACGCTGAAATGGCTGTACATCATCAGATCGATTCTTGGTGGACCATTTGATGCCGAGGGGCTACCAAGGGGCCTGAACGAGCTTGAGCTCAGTGAAACTGAATTTTCAGGAACGTTTGCCTTTGAATCCATCCCGAGAGGTATGACGCGCTTGAAAATTGACTGCGCGAATTTTATTGGAAGCATCAACCTGGAAAATCTTCCAGAAAACCTAAAAAGTCTTATAGCGCAGGGATGCGAGTTTTCAGGCGCAATCTCCCTTCAAAAGCTCCCGCCGCATCTCGAAGAGCTCAATCTCTGCCATAACAATCTCACGGGGACCATCAGGCTGGACTCCCTGCCTCCCGAAATTGATCTCATCGACATATCGCACAATAATCTTTCGGGGGAGCTAAGCCTGGAAAATGTTCCGGAGAGCTTACGCTCGCTCAATATACGCGGAAACGCGTTTGAAGGGGTTCTTGACCTTCGAATGGCGCCGCCAGAGCTTCATGTCACCTACAAAAGGTACTACGACGGGGAGTATACGCAGGATGGCAATGAGGGTTTGGAAATAATTAAGATGGACCTTGGGTTTCTCATGTCATGAGAGGAATGGTAAGTTAATGAAGTATATAATCTCAAAGGACTAAATTCATTTTCTGATGGCCCTTTGTGAACCTATGGAGTTGAAAGTTTTGTATCGAAAAAAGTTTCGCATCAATTTTACAAACACACATGTCGATCTTTTCATTGAGATTAATTGCTAAGTTTGAGACTGGAAGAAAATTCAAAGCACTGCATACTGCATCTATAGAGCAGGATGACTTGATAACATCGATACAGAAAGCTAGCAAAGCTTAAAGTACAATTGGAATGAACACTTCTTCATGAAGATCTTTCTACCAATCAAATGCATCCGCTTCTACTCACAATGCACCCCGCGCTTGGCCAATTCGACCTTTCAGCGCTCACTGACCAGATGGCCATGGAGCTCCTCATGCAAGGCTTCGACGCAGATTTTTAAGTGGACTACATAAACGCTTCCGGAGACTTCAGCGACATTGCTCAGTGGGAGTACGTTACACAGGATGCGAATGGTGAAGTTACCCAGCTGCGTATCCCAAGCATCGGCGATCAGCTGTTTGGCGAGGGTGAGATTTCTGGCGAATTCGAGACGAAATATGTTCCTCGTAGTTTTGAGCGCTTTTCTATTGCAAATGTCGAGACCACGGGTATATTTGATGTTGCTAGCCTACCGAATTCCATTTAAGAGTTGGAGATTCAGTGGATGCCCTTTACTGGGACCTTTGACTGCACTTCTTTGCCAAGCTCTGCTATCTCTCTAAGAAGACAAAGTTCTGCTCTCTCTCTTTGTAGAAATGATAGACGAAAGAAAATAAGACTGCAGTCTCCAAAGACACGGCTCATCTGGCTGATCATTGCTTTGTATTACCACTTCATCATCATATAATTCTAAATGTACTTCTAGCTCCTCACTTGAATCGACGCACCGATCGCCAAGTTTGACAAAGCGCTCACGCCCGACCAGGATATGCTCGAGCTCGCCGACCGAGACTTTACAGAGGCAGCAAAGGGGGCCTTTCACAACAGCCAAGGCATTTTCAGGGAAGTCGGCGAGTGGCCCGGCATTCAGATCAACAGCGACGGAAAGGTCAGCAAGTTCCTTCTCCCAAATTATTTTTCGTTCTATCGAAGAGGGTCACGGATACACTTTGACTGCATACCCGAGACCACACAGGAGGTGAATTTTGATGGCAACGCCTTTCTGGGGACCTTGGCTACAGCAACGCTCCCCTTCAACCTGGAAATCCTCCGGGCAGATTATAATCAGCTGTCAAGCACGTTGGACCTCTCGAGCTTACCCCCAAAAATGCAAGTGCTGTGCCTCTCCTTCAATAAGCTCACGGGGAGTGTCAACCTGACGAATCTGTCGGAAAACCTCAAAGAGCTCTCACTGATGAGTAACGCTTTTTCAGGTGGCGTCGATTTCACGGCGCTGCCACGGTGCATGGAGTACCTGCTGCTCAAGCTGAATTCGCTTAATGGGAGCGTGGACCTTATGCACATTCCAGCGAGCATGCAGATGCTCGACATCAGCTGGAACCAGTTTGTGGGGACAATCGACTTTTTTGTGTGCCGCAAGAATGGCGTCACAGTCATGGCGGTGCAGAATAAGCTGACCGCAGTGCTCAACAAGGGGGATAAGCAGTCGGTATAGATTGAGGTGCCGTCAGTATGATGAATGGCCATTGTTGTAGTCATGATTGATGAGATCTCATTGATGATGAGAGAATATAGTAAAGTGTAAAGATCGAGTAGGAAAGAGTCAGGTGGAATGTTGCGGAGCAGAGGTGAGAAAGTTTTCGTACGTTTTCCTTTGTCAACTTGAGAAGAAAGTCTTGAAAATGAGAAACATTCAAACTGATATCGAGATACTGTCAATGAGGCATCTTCCTTTCAGGCATTTCAGTCCTCAGGCTCTTTACGTGGTAAAATATTGATAAGAGAAAAGTAAAGGAAGCTTGTGAAAATTAAGGTTGGACTGCGCTTTCCAGTCTTTGAAGTTTATCGGCTGCAGCATCATGGGCAAGAAGAAGTCCAAGAAGTCAAGATAAGCGAAGCAAGCAAGCCGGCGCACATGGAGAATGAACATAGCTCCACTATGCGCACACCAAACTTGCGTTTTGAGAAAAATTTTGTCCCAAAGACCTCATAACTTGAGTCAAATGGCTACTTACAGGCTGATTACGACTTGCATGTCACAGCAGATCTTTCAATCTCGAGTGTAGAGATTAAAAAAGGTTTTCGAGTTTTCAAGTTAACTCGTACATTCTCCGAAATGCTTCCCACCATCTTTCTTCCATCCATTGAATCGACCCTCGGCCGGCTCGACCCGGCGCTCATGTCCACGCAAGCCTGCATGTAGGTCTTCATCGGCGGGACCAAGAACAAGTCCCGGCTCACCGAAAACTATGGCAGTTTTCTCGACATCGAGCAGTGGGCCTGCCTCGAGTTTGATGATGACCAGAACGTCACCGAGGTGCTTTAAGTTTCTGTTGGAATCTGCGTGTTCGGGGCCTCTGCGAAATAGATGTGTCGAACAATAGGCTAGGGCGGATCTACAAATTTCTATCTGCCTGTACGGTAAAGAGTGATGAAAACCAAGTCACAACAGTGAAGCTTTTTTCAGAATGAGAACGCACTAATACGCACACGAACGATCAGTTTACACTTTGTTATTTTATCTAAGTATAAACATAAGAGAAAATTTGTAGAACTTTCCTCGATTATTTCTATGCATTCACTTTTCACCCCTTATCGTCTCTCCTACTTACTTCCCATCTTCAACCATGCTCATCCACCTCCTAACAGCTGACCTTGCCGCCATTGGCCGCATCGACCCGTCCATGCTCGACGACCAAAGCCGAATCGAGCTCTTCTTCACACCAGATGATTACAAAGCGTCACGAGAAGCGCTCAAGGGGAGTGTAGACGACACGTGCACCTGGATCGGCATCGAGTGCACTGCGGAAAAGCGCATAGCCGTTATCTCCTGGCACAGCCTCGATTTTGTCCTTGCCGGGACTCTCAGTCTCTCAATGCTCCCTCCCACGCTCCAGCGCTTCAACCTCTTCGAGCAGCTCCTCGCCGGAGAAATAGAAACGAGAGATTTACCCCCAGCGCTCGAAAGCTTCTGTGTACAGGATTGCCTGATGACTGGCACAGTAGACGCAAGTGCACTCCCTGTCGGCCTGCGACAGTTCGTCGTTGTTGGCAACAAAATTACTGAAATATCTCCAATATGCAACTTCCCAGCCAAACTGCTGTACTTTTCCATTCGAGAGGAGCTCGTCAATCAGGACAGAATTTTGCTTGGAAAATTCCCGAGCGGCGACTTCCGTGCGAACTTGCTGAACTGCCAAATTCAGAATGTTGAGTTTGAAGACATGGCCGATGAGCGATTCGCCTCATACGCATCTTATAAGGGATTTCGAGTGGCATAAATAATAAAATAGTTACATGATTTTGGCAAATGATAGTGGAAAGTAATAGTGGAAAGCTATTGTGGAATGTTTTATTGTACTTTCCCTTTGCATTTCATTTTATCCGAATGCTCTACCCACTCCTCTATTCGCTTGATACATAACCCATGGGCCGCATAAGCTCATCCGTGCTCACACAGCAATAGTGCATGGAGCTTCTGCGCACACCTGATGACCTGCTTGTTCCTTGTACGCACGTGAAGGTGACCCTGATGATGCGAGCTCGTGGGGCAACTGCGACTGTGACGCTAATGGAATTCTCAGAAATATGCAATTTCATCCATTGTTCGGAAATATCTCTGGGTGAATCAATTTCAGCATGCTGCCCAAGGCCCTCACAAGACTGAACATGGCGAGGCTTGGTCTCTATGGGCCCATTGATACGAGCAGTCCCCCCCTCGGCATGAACCACTTTTCGCTGATGAACTGCCATTTCTTGGGGACAGTCGACCTCGGGAATCTGCCAAGGGCACTCGTGTACTTCTTGATGCAGGGCAATGCGATACAAAGCGTTCAAAATGTACGGAATCTACCAGAGACGATTTGTACGTTGAATTTCAATGATCAGAGCGTGGAAATGGACTCTGTTCATATTGAAAAGCGACTAAGTGACTTTCAGTTCCTTATTGACCTTCGGCAGTGCTTTATCGCGAATGTGACGTTTCATAGCCCAGGAGATTTCAAGCATGTGCTTGCCGATGGCCTGAAGCAAACAGGCAGAGTAGGTTGATACTTTGCAAATTCATACACATCAGCATGAAGTGTTCTTTCGTTTTCGACAGCTCTGATGCTTGAAATTCTCCTTCCCTTAATCGAACTCTCACATTTTTGAGACAAGGTCGCTCAGATTGCTTAACTCTACAACATCTGCATCAAGGACGCAATGGACTTCGTTATAGAGTCTATATTGAAAAAGAATAAAGCTTGGCGCAGTACACTGTACAGCACACTGTAGAGTTGAAACTATATCCATGATAGATACCCATGCCTATCTTCATACACATATCCTACCCCATTCACTCGCAGCCTTTTTACTACCTTAATCTATTTGCAGTTGCGGTAAAATCCTTTTTTGTGGCAACTGTAGACTTTTGCTCGTCATTTTTATCGACCTAGCGAATGCTATCACTCCTTCTCTCCGATGCGACACCAGCCGGCCGCTTTGCTGCCGATATGCTGACCCCACAGCAAAGGATGGAGCTGCTTTTCACACCAGACGACGACGAAGATGCACGGGCACAGCTCAAGGGAGATCCCGAAGATGCGTGCACATGGCTTAAGGTACAGTGTGACAGAGATGAAAACTTCCAGAAGATCAGCTGGTACAGCACGTACTTGACCTTGAGCGGCTCTGTGGACTTTGCTATGCTTCCTCAAACGCTCATGGAGATCTATATCGTTCGACAGGCTATCAGAGGAACGATTAAGACCTCGAAATTTCCGGAAACACTGAATAAGTTCCTCATTCACTCGTGTTTTATGAGTGGTCTCCTCGACATCGATAGTCTTCCGCCGAATTGTATTTTATTCGTCATCATTGGCAATCAAATTGATGGCATCTCAGCTTTTTCAAACCTGCCGGATACGCTCGAAGTCTTTCGGATTAATGAGCCGGGCCTTACGGGAAAAGTCGTCCGTATCGGTACGCTTCCAGCATCCAAGCTCAAGATCAACCTGAAGGGCTCGAACGTGCAGTCTTTGGTCCATGAGAATCCACTCGACGAGAGTCGTGTGCTTCTCTGATAATGCGCCCATCGTCATATTCTTTACGCAATGTTCTCTTTGTGGTAATCATTTGGTGAATGAGACCATGTGGGGGAAATAACATCAAAAATGTAGAAGTTTTTAAAGTTTCTCACTAACACTTTCTGAAGGAACTACCGATTAAGCACGCTTAGTCAAATCAACCGCTTTTTACGCTTCTGCAATGTTTTTCATCCTCGCTGCCGACATCGGACACCTCGGTCGCTTTGACCCTTCTATGCTCGACGACCACGCCATCATGGAGCTATTCTTCATCCCTGACAACATTGACGCGGCGCGCGATGCCCTCGGTGGGGACCCAGACGACGCGTGCACTTGGAAGCAAGTCAAATGCTCGCCAGATGGGAACATCATAAAGATCGACTGGTGCTCGTACAACATCGGAAAGATCGCTGGGTCGTTTGACTTTACAAAGTACCCACCGCACATTGTGAGCCTCAACCTCTACGACGAGCAATTCGTCGGCGAGGTGAACACCGCAGCACTCCCAGCCACAATGCAGGATATTACTCTCCAGGCCTGCAGGTTCACTGGGACTCTGGACGTGGGCGCCCTGCCGCCGAGCCTGGAATCGTTTGTCGTCTGCGAGAATAGAATCACAGCTCTCGTCAATGTGTGCAATCTGCCTGATTCGCTCCGCTGCTTTGCCGTTCAAGAGGTGTACATCGAGGGAAAATCTATTCGGATCGGCCGTCTCCCAGACAGCAAGCTCGAACTTCGCTTGGAAAAGTGCCGATTCGCAAGCATTGAGTGTGAAAATCCCGATGATGTAACCCGCGTGAAACTGCAGTACGGGCAGTAATATACAAAATAGAAGAGATACGGTATCGGCTGCATATGATTGTTTTAAAAGGGATCGATGTGGTTCTATTACTGGACTATACTTTTGTACTTTCAAAATGCTTTCTGTGTCTGTAGCAAAAGGATGTGCTTCATTAATCAAGAGTTTGAGGTCAAAAAAACGAGCAGACATTCTCTGACGAACATTTTGTGAAATATTCCAGCTTGAGGCAAGAAGGGGAGTCTGAAGGTTATGGTTCACTCATGGAGCTCCTGGTTTCAGGACTTTACGACCGAGTCACACAAACTTGTTCAAGACAAACACGGTGTGCTCGTCGACAGAGACAACGGGGGAGGCGTAGAGCTCGATACAGATAACCATGTTCTGCGATTGACTGTCTCGAGGTAGACATTAAGGGTAGGTTGAAATTTGAATACATTGATTCAATCTCCGAGCGACATTGTGTGAAAAATTCAGCCCCATTTTCGCGAAATGTGTGACAATATGCCTCAAAATTTTCATAAATCAATGTTCTTTCTCCTGTGCGCCGACGAGCCAAGCATTGGCCGCTTCGACGCTTCACTCGCGAGTGACCACCAGCGCATGCAGCTGTTCTTCCTCCCAGATGACCCAGATGAGATCGAGGAAGAGCTGGACGGCGATATCGACGACTCGTGCACGTGGGAGGGGGTCATCTGTGACAGCGACAAGCGAATCACATCGATCTACTGGATGCCGACCAAAGAGGCCTTTATCACCCTTGAGGGTTCAATTGACTTTCCCATGATGCCAAGATTTGTGACCACTTTCTACGTCGTCAACCAAGCACTGCGGGGGAAGGTCGCGCTGGATGCACTCCCACGGGTAATAGAGCACCTCATGTGTATAAAGTGTCAGTTTTCTGGGACTTTGAACTTGTCGGATATGCCGGAAACACTGCAGCAGATCGTTTTCAAAGCGAATTGGATCGAGGCGATCGAGGGTCTCTGCAGCCTACCAGAAACGCTGACCAAAGTCGAAATTGCTGAGCAGAATCTGTGCAAGAAGGCGCTGGCGATTGGGGTCCTCGGAGAGGGCATCAAGATCGACTTGGCTGGCTGCCGGCTCGATGATGTGCAGTTTGCGAGAGACGCGGATCGAAGCAAGGTGTGGCTTTGAGGTGAGTGAGGGATATTTGTGAGATGAATGATTCATTTGATACAGAAATGGACGTAGAGAGATGTTTCTAGCGTATTTTTGAATTCAATTTTCATTTTGCATGAAGCATGGATGAGATGTGCATTGCATTGAAGCAAACTCATGACAGGAATTTCCGCTGTACTGTTCGCTAGGGCGGAGATAGCCGCCAATTCGTCTCAAATATTGAATTTTGGTTATCAGCGCTTAACCTTCAGATTATCCCCGAGCGGATACCAGTCGAAGGTGCTGTTCATACACGTAGAAGGTCCAATCTTTTGTCGTATCGGGGGGAAAGCGACATGAATACAGAATATGCGAAATAGATGAATTGAATTGGATGTCATTCCTCGCTTTTTTTAGATCATTTTGCATACAAAAAGGCACACCTCTCGCACTTCAGGCGCTTTAGAGTCATTGAGTCTTTTAAAAATAACTCACAACGTACAACAGTCAACGCACTGAAAAAATGTTTCCTCAAAAGAAAGCGATATCAATTTAAAAATCCCACTCTCTTACCTCAGAGCACCATATACGTCACATCATTGCCCCGCATATCAAAGGCCTTCGTAATTTTGTTGCCCCGCAGTCCGAGCCCGCCGCTGATCAGGAACCCCATGTCGACCCGCATTGTCCCCTCCAGCCGGTTGTCGCTCAGGTCGAGCACCCGGAGGCCTTTCGGGACGGCTTCCACCAGTATACTCCCGCAAAATTTATTGCCCTTGGCCCGAAAGTGTCGCAGTGAGGCTGGGAGGCTGCGGAGGTCCAACTCTCCCTCGAGTGCATTGTTGCTGAGCCATATCCGGTCGAGAGAGTCTGGTAGGTGCAGGAGGTTCACAGACCCGTGAAAACGGTTGGTCGAGAGGTTGAGCTCCTGGATAACTGGTGGCAGCGCTGTCAGATTTAAATTCCCTATGAATTCATTCTCACTGATGTTCAGAGACTGCAGCGGCCGTGGGAGCTTCGTGAGCACAACAGTCCCCGTAAAACTGTTCTTGGAGAGGTTGATGGACGCCAAATCTGTTGGAAAACCTGTGAAGTCAATTTCCCCTGTGAATTTGTTGCCTCTGAGGTTCAGCTCCATCAATGATTGGGGCAGAAAACTTGAAGAAATCGACCCATGCATGTCTGTGCAGATAATTTCCAGCGTGATGAGGTTTTCCGGGAGTTGGGCTGTGTTGAGCGTCCCCGTGAGCAAATCGTCGCGGATGTACAGCTTTTGGACTGTGGCCGGCAGCCAGTCGAGCGCGAGGCTGCCGATTCTCAGAAAAATGTCGAGCCAGCGGATGGCGATAACTTCGCCGCTTTCGCTGACCTTGACACCAACCCAGGTGCTGACGTCGAGGAAATCGCCGCAATCGTCGCGGAACATGGCCATATCGGCATAATCGTTCAGAAAGAGCTCCATGCAGGTCTGCTGGGAGAGAAGGGACGGGTCAACGCGGCCAACGTGGTGCGCGTCGGCGTGGGATAGGGGATGGATAGTGAGAAGTAGGGTGCAGTACATTGAAGAGAGAAAGAGAGATGAAAATATAGTGTTGGAATGGCATTTGAACTTAATGGTCTTCCAAGTGTCTCATGCAGGATGCGATCGAATGACATGAGCGGAATCTGGCTATATATACGTCCAATGACTATTTTCGCAGTGTGCCCGTTGACTTCCTTCGTACATTTCCATTTATCTGTGCACTCGATCACTTTGGCGCGCTGCGTGTATGCGTGCAGAATCTGTCAAAAATTATTTCCGCAGTATTCAGTTAACCGAAGATTACTTGGGCTCTATTCAGTTCTTTCAGCATTCCTAGAAGATAAGCATATATGTAGATTTACATAGAATAAATCCCAGATGAATCTCTCTCTGCGATTTCATTGCATTTCATAATAGTTAGACTTTTATCGATGAAGCGGTTGAATTCTCTGGAAATAACACTTAGAATCTTGAGTCTTAGACCATCTCTGCACACAATCAAAAATAATACTTTGCACTCCGCGGGACAAAGTCCCCGCCAATGAAGATGCTTGTCTCATTGTCCATCCCCTCGAGCAGTGGGATAGTAGATTTGATCTTATTCCGGCCAAGCGCGATAACCTGCAGACTTTTTGGCAACGGACCAAAGTGCACTGTCTCCTGCCGGATGCTGCAGCACTCGAGCTCGAGGCGCACAAGGGTCTCCGGCAGGTGGATAAGCTTGAGCGGCCCTTTGATCTTGTTATTCGATAGTGTCACGTAGACAATGCTTGGCGGTAGGCTCTGGAGGTCCACTGTGCCATAAATTTGATTGTGCGAGATCTTGAAGGCATACAGCTCCCGTGGGAGCGTTCGAGTCTGTAATTTATAGCGCTGGCTGCAATTTTCAATGTCAAGCGTGCGGACTGTCGGTGGTAGGTGGTCAATAGCAAAGTTTCCAGTTATCATCGAGCGTACGCCAAAGCCTGTGAGTGTCTTACCGTCTTTGGCGCATTCCACGATGAAATTCTTTTTAGACTGCCAGCAGCAAATATTATCGTACGATAGCCCGTCGCTCACGCCTGCAAGAAATGAATGTAAAATTGCGGAAAAGAATTGCTCGAGGATTGCTGTCTGATGCAGTTGAATGTGAGATTGCAGAATCTGTGACGTATCAGCACATTAAGATGGAATGCTCAGCGCAAGGACGAGGTAGTGCATAGAATATTAGATTTTTGTATAGAGAACAAAGATTCACTAAGAGAATGGCTTAAAGTTTTATTTTACATCTTTTACACTTGAAATCATCAGAAAGCTACGCACCAATAGATTTTCCCACTTTGCTGTCGATCATTGTTTCTGCCTTCTGCCACATTTCGTATTTGCTTGAGCTGCCGTGAATGCCAACGTATTTCATATCCCGAGATACCTTCTGCTTATCCAGTATCACCAAAAATCCCTTTGCTTGCCATCAAAGTTTGACAGCTCCCAAACAATACGAGTTTGCTCTCTTGCATTTCACGGCGACATTAATAACAACACTCAGAAGCCAATTTATACATTGTTTTTTGAGACTTTGAATATGTTTTATCTAGGTTCACAAATCCAAGTACCAAAATTAAGAGAACTCGTCATAAGCAGACTACCTTGGGACTGGTTTCAATTTTGGTGTCACATTTGTGCATGCAGACCGAACGATAAACTTTTGAGCGACTACTAAATCATCGCAAAAGACGTCCTTAGCGTCGAACCAGTTGAAGCTGATATCCAAACTGTTCAAGCTCTTCGGCAAATTGGTAAAGTAGATTTTACCACTCAGGTGGTTTTGCTGCACGTGTAACTTAACGAGATGCATTGGGAGCGTACGGATCTCTAGCGTCCCTTCATACAAGTTATCCGATAGATCGATGCACAGGGCACAGCGAGGAAGAAGGCGAGTCTCTATGCGACGTCTCTGCTCGCATCCTTGTATGTGTAGGACTTCGACAGAACTCGGCGCCCATTCAATGCTAAAATTGCCACCGATCGGATCATCTCTGAAAAAAAGCGACCAAATGACCCCATCGACGCATGTGATGCCCTGCCAGTCGCAGGTGGTGATCTGCTCGCTTTCTGTCATGTGCTTCAGAACGTCTTCCAATCTTTCACAGAAAAATCGACGGATGAACTTTTCTTGCAAATCTGCTAGGGTTGGACCTGTGTCATTTGTCAGGAGGAAGAGGCAGTGCTGCATTTGTAAGGGACAGTAGGATATATTGAACATGTGATTGAAGGAAAAAAGTTCAAGCTTCTTGGAGATCTTCCAACGAGATAACCTCCGAATATCTATTTCTGTAAGTACTCCTTTATATGCGTAGTGCAGCCTTTTTACTTTATTACCGTACAAATTCACTCGCTTTAGCCCTTTTCGAAGGTCACTGACATACAAAACCTTCTGTTGGATCTGATTTTGTGCCATATCAAGCGTTTGAAGGGAGTCAGGTAGCCCTGCAAGCCATATTGGCCCTGTTATCTTTTTGATCGAAACGTCGAATGCCTCGAGGAGCGGCGGCAGATGCTGGAGGTCAATGGTGCCAAAAATCTGATTTGTCGCAAACGAGGCCTGGTTGAGGCCCAAGGGCAGCGCTCGGGTAAAAAGATGGAACAAAAGGAACAATAAGAGAAACAGGTGCGCTTCATCTTATTGAAACTACCGTCGAACTGAATATTTGCTTTTATCAGCAGATGATCTCCCAATGGAAATTTCAGTTTTACCCATTAGCTCCTCCCGTGCAAACTGTACCTCCCTCACCTTGTTCCTGCACAAGTTCACCCACTTGAGCGTTTCCGGGATATCCTCTACGTATAGCACGTACTGCCGAATGCAATCAAAGTACGCCGAATCAATCTCAGCAATAGCCTCTGGTAGACCATCGAGCTATATTGGCCCTATGATCGAATTTCTCGAGATATCGAAATACGCAGTTTGTGGCGGCAGGTGCTGTAGGTCAATCGTCCCAAAGATTTGATTGTCCATGAACGAGGCCGATATCAGACCAAGCAGTAGCGTACGCGTCTGCAGAGCGTACCGCTGCCTGCAGCGAATGATACTGAGCATTTGCACGCTGTTTGGGAGGTACCCAGTGGAAAAGTTGCCATCGTTAAAGCCTCGAATGCCGATCGCAGAGAGAATATTCGGCGCGTCTGTGCAATCGACGGCAAAGTCGGCGTCTGTGGCCCACTGGCAGATGTCAGCGAATGACTGATCATGGCTCCGCCTTTCGATGAACTCGGGGGCAATAAATCGGAAAAATTGACCAAGGAGCACTTGCTGACGATAAAGGGCATCCCATTCTGATGCGTGGGAGTCGGCACAGATAAAAAAAGGAAGTGCATTGCAGAACTGAGAGGGAAGCAAACTGTGTAAAATAGGAAAAGTCCAAGTCTCTGGGCCCTCAACCAAAATTTATATATCATACGCCCTTGTCCCCTCCTGTGCAAAGCAAAATACGACGTCTGTTTCATCTTTTCCGCTGAGTGATTTCACCGATTGGATTTGATTTTCTCCAAGGCCAACGCGCTCAAGCTGCAGCGGTAGGTCTTCATAGTAAAGGAAATCCTGTTTGATACGATTGGACTGCAGCCGCAGGCGCTGCAGTGTCCTTGGCAGGCCTATGAGCGCGATGGGCCCAACAATGCGATTCTTGGAGACGTCAAACCACTCAAGTTTCTCTGGTAAGTGCTGCAGGTCGATTGTCCCGTAGATTCGATTGGTGTAGAAGGAGGCAATGCGCAGGGCAGCGGGAAGCAGCCGCGTGTGCAATTTGTAGGACTGTTTGCAGTGCATAATGTCGAGGTTGGTGACTGTACTTGGCAGGTAGGAAACCAAAAAGTTTCCCTCGTGCACGTGGCTGATGTCGATGCTTGTGATGGTCTCATTGTCAGCGGCGCACCCGAAGAAAATGTCTTCGTTCGTATAGCATGTGCAAATGTCACGCATATCCCGTGAGCCGCAGTTTTGCGCAATGAACGATTTTGGCATCTTTGAAAAGAACTTGTTGAGGAGCAGGGCTTGACGTTCCAGATTGACACCTTTTGTTGATTGGGTATCAGAAGAAGAAAAGTGAAGTAGGGTACTGATGAGTAGCATTTGCATAGAAATAGCGAAAGAATAAAGAATGGAAAGTTATCGCAGTGATAGTGATTGATTCGAAATTTTCACTGGATATGGCCATAATCTCTTAAAGAGATTTTCTAGGGAATGCGTATTGAGATCATATTGAGATGTCGTGCCTCACGCGAGAGAATCCCAGGATTACAAGCGGGGGGTCCTTAGTTAACGAGGAGAATGTGGTATCGAAAAAATATTCTGTCACTTTTTGAAGTGCATTTCAATCATTGAATAGCCCCTGATAGTGTGATCGTACAGTAATTATAGCGAAAGATTGCATTCTCCGCGGACAGAAAGCCAAGTTAAGCTTTTTAGCAGCTCTTTTTATCTCTTACTCAGAGATTACAGCATTACAGATGCATACTTTTGGGGATGATTTCGCTTATACTGAACTATGACCATCATTATATCACTGATATACTTCCTATAAAAACTTTGAAACTTTCTCACGCAACCAAAAATCAAAAATCGAAGATCTATCTAATCAGTAGCCTGATCCAGTATAAAGCCATCTTTCCCGTAAAAAACTATGCGACGATCAACTTCCTTGCTCACCCGCTGTATGCGGCGTATCTCAGCATTCCCAAGCTCGACGAGCTCGAGGCCCTTGGGCAGGTCTCCATAATACAGAACATCCTGCTGAATCCAGTTTGTGCTCAGGCGAAGGTATCGCAGCGACGCTGGGAGGTCAGCAAGGAGCGTGAGGCCGCTGATGTGGTTGCCGGCTGCGTCGAACGTTTCGAGCTTCGGCGGGAAGTGCTGGCAGTCAACCGTCCCTGTGATTTCATTCATTGTGAGGTAGATATATCTCGCCCGCAGCGGCAGTAGGCGCGTGCACATGACAAATCGCTGCTGTGCGCTCGCGATTCGGAAAAATCGAATAGAATTCGGTGCAAAGGGAATCTGAAAGTTCCCGGGCTGAACATCGTGAATAAAAACTGTGCGGATGATTTCAGAGTGGCACTCGATATGGAATATTGGGTCTCTAAGTCGGCTATTCGTCGATCTCAGAGGATAGTCCCAGGAGCAAACATCGTGGAAAGTCTTTGCTGGCCCCATTTGCTCTTCGAGAAACTCTTTGTTAATATTTGCAAAGAATTTTTCCACGAGAATAGCTTGCATTGCGAGTTGCTTATCGCGCGATGGAAAGGGCTGTGGTTCTGTTGTAAAGAAGAGCTCGAGCATACGAAATGAATAAAAATTTTGAGAATAAATTCGATCTGTCTATTCATTAACCCTAAACGTATACACTAGTTTTCAAAGGAAAGTACCCAGATGGCGATCTCTTGTATCATAAGATTTTTGACTAATTTTTTTTTCAAAATACTTCTACATGCCAGGAGAGTCGAAATCAAGCGTCGAATTCGAAAAATTCGAAAGTCCAATTTTCGATAAAATTTTGACCGACGGGTCCCCAATGGAATCAATATCCATTTTGACGGGCACGGTAGAGTCCAGACCTGAGCTTCCGTGAGAGCGTTTGCGGCTGGATTGCTATATGAGCATGAGCAAAACAATGCTAAAAACTGTTGAAAGGCCTGGGGATCATTTCGGCATACGTCCACAACCTTTCACATCAGTGCATCATTAGACACGTGGAATGCTTCCCCCCAACCGTATACCGGGGGTCCTCGAAGCTGAGGCCCATAATATCCGCCACTGAACCATGAGAAATAGGGGTCAAAAACAGGCACATTTTTTCATACAGAGTCAACCATAACAGATATGAGAGTAATTTTAGTTGATTTAACTATCTACGCGTCGAGATCTCTCAAATGCCGCCCTTTTTACCTTCATATCTGAAAGTATGTTGAAATGGCATCTAGATACTTTCCTTTGAAAAGTAGTGTACTTTTAGTTCACTTTACGTTATCTCTCTATCGACTCTTATCGGATGATCGGAAATTTCAGGTCATCAAAAGGTAAAGAACGAATGTCTCTCAAAACTGACCCGGCGCTAGTCGATTTTGAGTTTTAAAAAGCTTATTTCCGCTATCCAATACCCGTGTAGAAAGATGATGCGCTTTCTTTGTTACATCGATATAGATTGACTGCCCCGCCTTTTCTTGTCCATCAGCATTTAGCGCAGTGAATCCAGTAAATTCTGAGCATTTTGAGGAAGCATAACGGATAAACGCTGCAGAACCTGTGGCAGACTGCCGAGGTCAAGCTTCCCCTTCAACCCGCTGCCCGTGAGCTGAAAGTGATCTAGCGTATCTGAAGACAGTGTGTCTTCCATTCATGTGTGTGCAGTACAGTCCGTGCCCACTGATCAACGAAATCGCAAGTCGATCAAAATGACCAGTGCATCACCTTTCCCACTCGCCCAGAGAGCTCGAGCAACTGAGCCATCAGTGCAAAGTATGCCGAAACATGTGCATGCATTGGTTTTGCCCCCTGCAGAATGGTACAGGTAATTTTGTAGTCCTGTGACAACAGTCACTGCGCATACAAGCTTCTACACGGCTGATTTTCCGGACGCCAGCTGTAAGGATCAGAGCGAGCATGTATACCTGTTAGAGAATAATGATTAAACGTGATTCTTATGCTTCAGATACATATTAATACAGGTTAGAACATCGCTTATCCCTTATTTTCATATTCACGCATGAATAATGACTGAAATTTACAATTCACGCGAATCACCTCCCTCGATGCGCATGGTCCTGCAAAAATTGCACGCGCCGCCTATCCGCTTCATTCTCCAAAGTGACTTCAGTGATGCCACAGCCCTTGAGATCGACGACGAGCTTTGAGTCCGGGAGTTTCCCAACGTGGACGGATTTCTCAGCAACTGTGCTCTCTGTAACCCGCAGGGTTCTCAATGTGTCTGGGAGATTTTTGATGGCGCTCAGCGAGTGGAGATCATTACCTGAAAAGATGAACTGCGTGAGGCCCCAAGGCAGGCTGCACAGGTCGAGCGTTCCCGTAAAGTAGCAGTCTTGTGCACAAAAGACTTTTAGGGTTCGGGGTAGCGCAGAGACGTCGATGTCCCCTGATAGCCTTTGCTTGTAGAGGTTGAAGAGCGTGAGCATCGGTGAAAGCATCTGAAAATTGATATGGCCTTCGAGGTGCACCCTGTCGATGTGCCAACTGATCGTGCCGATGTGCCGGAAGTCATCGCAGTAGACCCCTTCCCACGTGCAGGCGTCGGACTCGTCACCTTTGAGCAGCTTGCGCGCTTCTTCGTAATTGTCTGGAGTGAACAAAAGCTCCATGCGCTGCTGCTCTGAGAGCATGGATGGATCGACGCGATCGAGGGCGGAATAGTCTGCAAACAGGCACAGGCAGGACATCATCAACTGAATTGGAACTGAATTAAAGCTGAATTAGAAACACAGTATACGAATTTTGAGAAAAGATGCAACAATAGTGAAAGGCAGTGTACAAACAGACAAAGGAGCAATTTTCTTAGTTGTGAAGCCTTCGAGAGATATTCACTGCGCTTATCTTACTTGCTAAGCCTTCGAAAGATATTCACTGCGCTTATCTTCGTTCCTCATATCCATAGTATCGTGCTTTCGATATCTCGATTTTTTATCGGATATCAGGAAAATTTGAACAAAATCCGAGAAACTCTTTCACAAGATTATAAATGCGTTTCATTTGAGCCAGATCTGAAAGCAGAGAGAATCAGGCTGCTGCGCTCTTAGACCAGAAATAACATTAAATGAATCTTCAGCTACCACAAAAGGGCCACAGAGTGATAATTATGAAATGACCTCCTCACTCGTACTTCACATTTTCTTTATCTGTACTTTTATCACTCAATGAGCTCATTTGTAGCCATTTTCCCATTTTTCACGTAAAAGTTCATAAGCTGGTAGTTCCCCGAGCGGTGAAGCTCCGCAGCCATTTCCATCGATGACTTGAACTTGATACTATTCACAGACTTTCCACAGGTATCTCGAAGCACTACCTTCCCGGATGGGCTCCAGAGCAAAAAGCTCTGCAGGGACTTTGGCCACGAAGCAGGGTCAAGGAGCGCACTTCTGAACTGGTCGCCGCAGATCCACAGCAATTTCAGGCATGGTGGCAGCGACAGAAGCGACACAGTCCCATCGAATTTTACATGTCGGAGGACGAATTCTTCCAGTTTGAGCGGTAAGTGCTTCAGGTCAACATAGCGTCTCCGCTGAAAATCTGAAAACCTTTTGACATCCTGCGTATAAAAATACTTCAGATTTCGTGGCATTCTCGCAGGATGCAACTGGTCCAGAAAGGTGACCCTGATGAGGTGGACGTACTGAAGCGTCGGTGGCAGCCAGTGCATATCGACGCAGAGATCTGTGGTGGCCTTCTGCATGTAAATTGCACGAACCTCGTCCTTCGAGCATATGACGCCGTTCCACCGGCAGACATCAGCAACAGGGTGCGCTGCGCTTGTGAAGAAGTTGAGGTTTTCTTTCCGGCTAGGCAGGATGAAATTTTCCATGACCTTGTTGCGGTGTTCGTTCGTCGAGTCTGCCTGCAGAGTGGAGGAAGAAGTGAGTGAAAGGAGCAGCAATATTGGATTGCACATTTGGAATGGAAAAGAAGAGGATAAATCAAGCTCAGCTGCGGCGAATTGAAGGAAAAGGCACTATCACTACTTTGATACGAATCCCGGAAAATTTCAAAGATTGTACGATTCTAATTCGTCTCTGCATCTTGGCTTCCGCCTTATACTAAAAATTTATTTCTTTTCACTTATATATTGCTCATTACTCGTTGGTTTCTACGTCTTTGGGCCTGTACGTACCAGAATAAACTTTTTGGGCGTCCGCCGGGTCCACAAAGCGAAAATGCTTGATATTGGAATACCGAAAGTTGAGTGTTGTGTTACTTTTCGGAAGTGTATCGATAAAAAGAAGCTCTTTGTGAATTCTACGCTCCATGACAGTGAGATTTTCCAGGTTTCGCGGAAGATTCCGAACATTGACAACGTCAGATATTGCGTTTTCCGTGACAAAAAAACCCTTCAGATTGCGTGGGAGCTTCTCGATGTCGAGCGTTCCAGTGACAGCACACTCGTGAAAACGGAAAAAGATCAGTGTCTCTGGCAGATGGCCCAGATCAACCTCACCAACGAGGCGCTGCCCACTCATATCAAAGAACTTCATGCTGCGTGGAAACATTGGAAAATTGAGCGACCCGTGCAGAACGAAGTTCCTACGGTCCCAGCCGACGCTCTTTATGTAGCCATCATAAACATCACACTCGATACCACCCCATGAACATGCGTCATTCTCGTCGCCGCTGAGAATAGCGCGTGCATCTTCGTAGTTGTCGGGCGTGAAAAATAATTCCATGAGCTGCTGATCGGTGAGCATATGTGTGTTGATGCGGCCAGCAGCAGTGCTGTCGCAGAAGTAGAGGCTGCGCATTGGAATGAGTGCTAAAATTCACAGAAAATTGTCGAATAATTGTCGTATTCCAGTGCTTTCGATAAACTTTTAGATTCTTCTGCGTGGTCCATGCGGGGGTATCATTGAGAATTTCAAAGGCAGAACGCTATAGAGGCTTTCCAAAAAAAGTAAATGAGACGAATGCGCCCTGGATTCATCAATTCTGAAAAGGTTCTACGGTCAAGATCTCCGTTGAGTCAAAGGCCATCGGACGATATGTATGCATATCCATCAAAAATTAAACACTGAGGAGCTCTTTCTTGATTTCCAGTGTACAGCCTTTCTCCAGGTAGATGGAGCCTCGATTTTCTAAGAATGTTCCCGCATCCTATTTGGAAGCCAAGTAATCAAAATTTTTGAATAACCAGGACATATGCGTTTTGTTTTGAACCCCCCCCCCCCCCACAACCATCATAAGTCATATGTAGACAAACGTCGGGATCTTCGCCTCGTGCACGGGCTCGAACCAGTTTCCCTGCAGATAGAGCCCCTCAACGACCATGCTTGGCGGCAGATTGCTCAGGCATACACTCCCCGTAAAAGCGTTTGAGTTCAGGTCCAGGTGCTTCATATTCTTTGGCAGGTGCGCAAGGTCCACTTCGCCGCAGAACTTGTTGGACCCGAGGGCAAACCACGTGAGGCTCTCTGGGAGCTTGTCGAGCTGGACACTCCCCATAAAATGATTCCAGGATAGGAGCAGTGACTCTATGTCTGGCGGAAGCTCGTGAAACTCAGCTTTTCCGCAAAATTTATTTTGTGATATGTTGACTTTTGTAACTTTGGCAGGGAAAGAAGTAAAATCGACTGGGCCGCTGAAGTTCTGGTCCTCAATGTCCAAGACGCAAATTTCAGGTGGGAGGAGTGCAGTGGACAAAGTCCCACGCAGGCGTGGGGCATCATGGGCATAGAGAAATTTTCCAATGCGGAGTTTTTTGAGTTTTTTCGGAAGCAGGTCGAGCGATATATCGCCGTGCACCCCGTCCCAGTCCTCCCAGTCGATGGCTGTGACATTTTCATAGGCATCGCACTGGACACCGAGCCAGTCGCACACGGGCAAGTAGTCGCCCGTAGGCTCGCGAAAGCTCTCGAGCGCTTTGTCTTCGAAGTTGGAAACGAGAATCTCGAGACGTTCTTGGTCAGAGAGTAGTGCTGAGTCGAAGCGGCCGACTGGGAGGGTAGAGTCGGCTGTTTGGATATAAGATAAGAGAAGCATTTGTAAAAAGAAAGAAGTGAGATGAGAAGAGAAACTGTACATAGCCTCGTATTGTGTATGTGCTTCCTTTGCAAGGAAATCCCTTCGAAGAGCGCTTATTGTTAGAATACATCGTGTTTCCTTGTTGAAGGAAAGGAATTATAATCTCTACTGAAAAATGAGATGTAAACCACACAGAGTCGAATGAGCAATGATGAGCAACTTTCAAAGCCTCTTTTCATTTTTTTAGATGCCCTCCAATTTTGTCTCAAAACAAACCTGCCAAGTTTGCGCTTAAGATCGATAAACTAGCTCGAATCCGCATACCATTCTATTCCGTGTCAAGCGAACTTCCTTCATTCTTTACTCACCTTATCGCTCGTCATAACCTCTTTTACATACGGACATAGAAAGATAGATAGATTTCATCAGCAATACAAAACTACACGAAAGCAAACAATCAATCGCTCTGCCAAAATTTCAACTCAACAAACTTTTCACGCAAACATACTCCGCTGGTGCTTTTTTACATGCACTCTGTACCGATCAGTCCCCCGCTCCATGGCCACGTAGCAAATCCCGCAGCCCTGTAAGTCGACCTGCAGGCCACCCGCCGGGAGCTTGCCAATAGCTATGGTCGTCTCAACAACCTTGGGCTCATTCACACGGAGCTCTCTCAGGCTAACAGGCAGATTACAAATGTTGGACACAGAGGTGACACGATTATGCACGATGCGAATACGCTCGAGGCTCGGCGGTAGGCTACCGAGGCCGATCGTACCAGAAACGAGGCATTCTTCGATCACAACGCGTTCCCTATGGAGTGGGAGTGCCCTGAGCTCTACTTCCCCAGAAAGCCTTTGACTTTTCAGGTCAAGCGTCTCAAGCAGCCGCGGGAGCATCAGAAAATTGAGTTGACCCTCCAGATGCACCGCATCGTCGTGCCAGTAGATGTCAGTGACGATCTGATCTTCGCAGTGCACGCCAGCCCAGATGCAGCAGTCATCAGCATTGAAAGAGAGGTTCTGGCACATAGATTCTTCGTTTTTAGGCGTGAAGAACAGCTCCATGCACTGTTGGTCGGTGAGATTTGAGGCGTGCATAAGACCAATGGCAGATATGTCGACGCTGGGGAGCAATCGGAACATGGAATGAAACTTTTCGAAAATTGAAGAATCAAATTAAATTTTGAAGGCAAAGGCATGTTCTCGCATTGAGTAACACGCTCAAATTGCTCTTGTCATAGCTAAGCGAAGAGCATAGCTTGTCGTGCTCTGAAACTCCAGATGGAACCCATTTTCAGACTATGCAATCTCTACTGACCCCAAACTTTGACACAATTATAGAGATTTACTCCGTGGACCTGGCTTATCGTTGAACGGATTTCAGGCTTAGAATTGCTTCCTGTTTGAAGCAGCTACAAATCACCGAATGAAAGTGACTTCAAACATGAAGAATTTTTCATCTCAAGAGCTTCTACCTTAGTAGCTGAATATGCGCGTGATCAGCCAGTCCTCGTGCACTTTACTTTTTAACTCGTTCACGCTGGGCCTCTTTCATTTGGAACGAAAATTGTTGCATTTGTCCTTTTAGAGACGTAAAGCGCAAAAAAGCAATCGAATAGTACGAAAGACATCGTCTATCGCCTCCGAAAAATGAAAATTACCGATATGTCATGCGATTATATTTCATATCCATCCCCTTCATACGCAACTGCTTACGCCCACACCGCCTCGTACTGAATCGGCGGCGCCTTGTCGTTGGCCCCGTCCTCATCAGTCAAAACAATCTGATCCGACTCGAATGGCTCCCCATTCCCATCGACCACCCCGTCAATCGCGTTCCCCGAGATATTGAGAATATCCAAGTCGTCGGGCAGCGAGTCCACGCGCACGACCCCTGAAAATCCGTTGGACGCCAGGCTGAGCGTTTGAAGGCTCGCCGGGAGATTTTCGATTGAAATTTCACCCGAAAACTCGTTATTGTTCAGCGTCAGCGCGTAGAGCGACTCGGGCAGCTTCGTGAGGTTCACAGTGCCGCTCAGCCGGTTGTGCTCGAGGAAGAGCGTGTCCAAGCCCTCGTTCAGGTGCTCGAGGTCGACGGAGCCTGTAAAACGGTTCATCGAGAGGTAGAGCTCCTCCAGGCTGTCTGGCAGCTGCGTGAGGCATAGGGACCCCGAGAGCTGGTTATTCTCCAGCGTGAGGTACTGCAAACCCGCTGGCAGCTGCGTCAGGTCAATTTCCCCCGAAAACAGATTGGAGTACAAATTGAGATACTCCAGCGTTGCTGGTAGGGCCGCGAGGTCCAGGGTCCCCTTCCAGTTACCAAACTGGAGGTAGAAGTCGCGCATGTCTCGCGGCAGTGCAGATAGCTCGAGCGAGCCCGTCACCTTGAGTGAGTCGCCGTCAAAGTACTTGAGGTACTTGGGGAACTCGGAAAAAGTGATTTCCCCCGAGAAGTCGTTGTGCCCCACAGAGATGTCGTCGAGCGAGTCTGGCAGGTGCGAGAGGTCCAAACTGCCCGAAAAATGGTTGTAGAGGACGTTGCAGATGCGGATGGAGCTGGGCAGCGTCGTGAGGTTCAGGGACCCTGTGAAATTATTTTTGGGGATGTGGAGCTTTTCGAGCTCTGGAGGAAGCAGCGATGTGTCCAGCGTGCCGTCAAGGTAATTGTCATTTAAGTGAATTTCGCGGACAGTGTCGGGGACCCACTGAAGGTCGATTGACCCACCGCCCGAAAACATGGGCATGCCGTCGGCGCCCCACTTGATGATGACGACGTCTTTGCGAGCGAAAATGTCGCACGCGATGCCGTTCCAGTCGCAGATATCGTCGAATTCACCGCTTTTATCGTGAAAGATTGTGTTGTCTGGGATATCACTGACAAGGACCTCCATGAGCGCCTGCTGGCTCATGAGGAGCTTGCTGGGTCTGCTCACGTCGCATGCGAGAAGTGAGAAGGTCATTGGTAGGAATAGAAGCGTATTGAAGGGGGAGATAAGGAGTGAGTGGTGGAAAGGCCTGAAACTACAAATTGAAAAAAGGCAAAAGTGCAAGGTCAAAGTAAAGGTCTCTTATTGACAAAGGATCGAATTTTTCTCTATCGAATCGATGGAATAGCAGAGATTTTCACTCGGCGGATGTTTGCTTCAAGATGAAAATTTCTAAATAATCGAAGATGCACAGATTAGAGTTATGGCTCTTGAGATCTCGACGAGCGCAGTGTTCCCGAACCTTCCACAGGCACTCTGCGATGCCTTTAAAGACGCCATTTCAGTCCTGTGGCAAAATATTCTTGTCTTATGCACTCACACCTTTGACAAATGAATCCCCCTTTTCCTTTTTATGTGAGTCTTTGATGTCAAGGCGTGCCTGCTCTGATAGGTATTCGTAGTCAACACGGCCACGCGCCGGGTGAATAGTGAGAATCTTAAGAATGAGAACTTACCAAAGCATTCGATACTATAAATCATAAGAATAATAGCAAACCAATACTGATATCTCACGCTACTGCGCATGCGTTGTTGCCCTAAAACAACTTCCTGATATTCTTCAATCATGCATGTATTATGTGTTAAAAGATCCATATCAATTAATTCGATTTTCACCAGCCGTCATCAGAGCTGCTCTCTGTCTCGTAGGCATTTTCTTCGAGGATTTCAGCTTCCCAGGGATGCCTGTTTCCGTGTTCATCCAGTACTGACTCGATCGTTTCGCAGTACAGACTAAAGAATTTTCGGCTGCTGGTGCCACGCAGAACAGCGGCCGTGATGGGATCTTCGTTGGCAATTATACTAACGCTTTCGAGTGCCGGCGGGAAGCTCATGATCCGAAATTCTCCTGAAAAACAGCATTCTGAGAGATCAATCCTCCGTATCCCTTGTGGTAGGCCTTCGATGACTATTGGCCCTGTAAAATAGTTGCCAGCTATCTCGAGATCTTCCATTGCTATTGGAAGATTTTTCAGGTCTATACTACCACTCATTGCATTGCAGTATGCTTGAAACCTCTGAATCGAGTCTGGTAGATCTTCAAGGGCACATCTGCCACAAAATTCATTGGTCGTTATGTCTAAATCGCGCAGTTTTTCCGGAAATGTTTTGAAATTGATCTCGCCATGGAGTTTGTTTTGGCGTACGCTGAACTTCTTCATGCCTTTAGGGAGATCTGAAGTATGGAGCGTTCCGTGGAGGTTGCAACCTACGAATTCGAAGTGCTCGACCAAGGGTGGGATGAATGAAAAAGGGAACTGTTCCGCGCCAAACTGCCGAAAGTGAAAGATCGTTTTCGTCACACGTGTATCGATACAGTCTACCCCTGGCCAGTAGCGCACTTCCACAAAGAATTCCTCTTCGCCTTGGAGCTTGGATTTTTCCTCAACGCACATTCCATCGATGAGTATCTCCATCAGTGTTTGGTCAGAAAGTGATTCGTAGTCACAGCGGCCTACTGCTGAGTCAATAGCGAAGAGCCTGAAGATGGGCATTGGGTGAAGCATTGTCAATGGAATATTAAAATTTGAAAATTTTAATATTCAATAGATATGGTACACAGGAGGAAGAGGTAGGAAATACGAATCGCATAGCGATGAGCCCTGTTTTGGTTTCCGATGGAAGTGACTTATTGTAATTTGATAGGTAAGAACAACAATTGCACATCCCTTCGCACTCTTTTATACCTTAATCTTTGGTATACTCGCAGCACTAATCTCATGACGCACTCTGCACTATTTTCGCTTCCCATAAGTGCTCATCTCCATTCTCATCAGTGACTGCTGTAATACGATCCTGAGACATTTCGAAGAATATCTCCCTACTACACTTCAGTATTACAGCAGTTTTCTCAAAACTATTCCCATCGATATGAATTCGCTTGAGATTGGGCGGAAGTGCCATGAGCTGGAACTCTTCCGAAAATTTGTTCATTCAAAGATCGAGGACTTGGAGTCGCTGTGGCAGCGCTTCGATGTGAATTGGCCCCGTCAGCTTATTCTCCTTGAGTACAAGCTGCATCGCAGCTGGGAGACTGTTTAGCTCTATTTCGCCACTGAATGCGTTTCAACCCGCGCTGAATTTTTCAGTTGTGGCTGGAAGTGCATCGAGTGCAACACTGCCGCTGAAATTGTTCTCAAAGAGAAATATTTTTCGGAGTCCCCGAGGGAAGCCCCGAAAGTTCAGCGTGCCATGGAGCCTGCCTGTCGGCAAGTCAAGATACCTGAGGCTTTTCGGCAGAAGCGATGTATTGAGCGTCCCCTGGAGATCACATTTCCGTATCGTGAGGCTTGTAACGAGTGGTGGAACGTACGCAAATGGAAACTGCTCGCCATCGAACTTCCCTTTTTACAACAAAATTCGTTTCACGCGACCATCAACGCACTCGATGCCCGGCCACTCGCAGATATCGTTCAAGTCGCCACTTTTGTCTCGAAACTCTTTCTTGTGCAAATCGATCATTCCCTCGAGGAACATCTCCATAAGAGCCTGGTCGGGCAGCGAGCTGATTTCGATGCGACCAAGCGCAGGATCAGCGGTGATGAATTTGAGAAGGCAGCATCTAAAAAGCATTTTGATTGAATCGAAAGTTTGGAGAAAGAAGTGATAATTACTCAAGGCACAGTGTTGTGCCCATGATGTTAGAGGAAGTTTCATCAGCAAAGTACATCAAGTGCTTCATAAAGTCTCGATTGTTACATTTTACAGAGGCTTGGCGTGAAAGGATTCCTGCAAGCTTGACACGTGTAAAATTGCCTTCAACGGCTTTGTTTTATGACAGAAAAAATGAAACATTCGCCAACAAAGAAGCGTAATCTCTCTACTTGAAGCACACTTCGTAAAAAGGAGGCTCACGTTTGATGTTTGAGATCGCCGTGAATAAAGCCTGCCATTCTGTCCATGAACCCCACAAGTCACTGCAGCGGCGCATCTTTCCACGAATGCTTGTTGCCTATTTCAGCATCGAACTTCTTATTTGCAATTCCTCACATTGCAAGCTCCATAGATATTGCTTTTGAGGTGGGTGTCTTCAAAGGGGGTCTTCTCTCGCCTTATAGTTCCGAAAAAATCCATATTGAAGATAAGCGCCCTATCAATATCTATAGGTGATTCGTCGGGATTTTCTCTATGAATCTGCTTCTTTGGATGAAGTGACATCGAGAATGGCCTTCAAAAAATCCCGGATTGACATGAACACCCCTCTTTCTTAAGATTCGAAAAAGCTGCAGGGGAGCTTTCCAAAGAAACACGAGTAGAACTGCTCACAACGATAGCATTTGATTCGCTGGTTCGTCACGGATGATGGGTTATGAGCCCCTGTAATAGCACATAATCGAATCATTTTCTTGATTTAGCTGAAGAAAGGCTGTAATACGCATAGAAAACAGCAATCAAGAAACTCACCCCTACCAGACCTATCGTATCAAATGTTATCTATTTCCTGTTTTCTTCAAAACTCACGCCCACACCGCTGTGTGCTGTATGGAAACCTCTTCTTCGCTGTCTTCATCAGCCGCGTCCATTTTGATGTACTGAGCGATTCTATGCCCCACTGGCTTAAGGTAGGTGTTCAGCACTGCCTTTATGGAATTACCTGACAGTTTGATTTCGATGATATCTTCCGGCAGCGCACCCACGACGACCTCACCTGAGAGGCAGTTGCTCGCCACTGAGAGCACACAGAGGGATATCGGGAGACGATGCAGGCTGATTGACCCTGTAAATTGATTATTGTTTAAGAGAAGTGAGCAGAGGGAGTGCGGTAGATGGTCGAGCGACAAAGTTCCGTGCATCTTGTTGCGCTGGAGGTAGAGCCCCTCGATCTTTGATGGGAGGTGCTCCAGCGTGACAGTCCCCGTGTGCTGGTTACAGGAGACAAAGAGATCCTCCAGATCAGGTGGTAAGCTCCGAAGATCAACACTCCCCGAAAGCTGGTTGCTCTCGAGCGTGAGGTACTGCAGAGCCGGTGGCAGCCGCGCCAAGTCGATTTCCCCGGAAAACTCGTTGGCATAGAGATTGACATACTCCATCGTCTCCGGCAGTCCCGCAAAATCGAGCGACCCCTTCCACTTGCCGAGCTGGAGGTACAGGTCGACCATCTCGCGCGGGAGGCGGGCCAGGTCCACCGAGCCTTCAACTGTGCTGAGCGTATCGCCGTCAAAGTACCTGAGGTGCGCCGGGAGCGATGCGAAGGAGACAAACCCCGAGAAATTGTTTTGGCCTACAGACATTCGGATGAGCGACGCTGGGAGGTTTTCGAGGTGCAAACTCCCCGAGAAATGGTTCTGGAGAATGTTGCAGGCTGAGAGGCCCTGTGGAACTGCCCTGAGATCGAAACTTCCTGTGAATTCATTCTCGGCGATGATGAACTTGCGAAGCGTTCGAGGCAGAATCGAAGTGTTCACAGTCCCCTCGAGCTTGCAACCCTCGAGGTACAGCCTTTCTAGAGTCGCAGGGAGCCACTGGAAGTCGATGGATCCCCCTTGGATAGTGGTTGAATCTCCAACTCCCCATTGGATTTCCTCGACATCCTTGTCGCCCATGCAGCAAACATCTGTCCACTCGCAGACGTCCTGGAAGCTGCCGTCTGCGCTTTGGAATATCGTCCGCTGGGGTATGTTGCTCACGAGGCACTCCATGAGGGCTTGTTGTGACATGAGGGTGTAGTCGAGTCTGCCGAGGTCGTTCGCTGTGAGCAGATTGAAAAGCATAAGTAAGATATGGAATATGAATAAAGAGGCGATATATCTGGTCAACAAGGAATCTTGTTGAGTACTAGAAGACGATGCTT
The DNA here is from genome assembly GCA_964019655.1 of Perkinsela sp. pyNocScin1. Lineage (NCBI taxonomy): Eukaryota > Euglenozoa > Kinetoplastea > Prokinetoplastida > Perkinselidae > Perkinsela > Perkinsela sp. pyNocScin1. Next base: position 222,406 of record CAXHTR010000007.1, read on the forward strand.
TGTCTGTGTCATGCTTTGTCTTGATACTCACAAGGATGTGCAACATCCAGCGAATAGATGCATCGAATGAAAGAAGAAAGTGAATATCATGTTTGTTATTCTCCAAAAAGAATTACACATAATTGACAATCATTATGTGACAATCAGCGCATGTTTTTTAGAGGGCCTGAAGAGGGAGTGGTCCATGCGATTCAAGATACGAAATGAAAAGGATTTTTGATAATCCCATGTGACAACAGGTGATTAAGGCACTTAAGGGATGTGGTGTTCACAACTGTGGCACATTCGAAAGCTGCGGCGCAGCAATTATATTGTGTTTCATTTACTCGAGAGGACCAGCTCAAAACGTTTTATTCCCATTGTCTTGCCCAAGTTTATGACGTCGCATAGTTTCATGATGAAAAGTACGTTTTTCATCAGTCATGTGCAATAGTATGAATGCGAATTATAATGGAGAGTGCCCTTGTGTACAACCGTACGTATACAAAGCAAAATCACTCAATAATATCATTCATTGCATCATATCCTTTATCCATATTGTTTTCAACATTCGTCCTCAGTACCGCGATGCCCACTCGGCCTCATACTTAATTTCGAGCCCACGCCCTTCCTCGCTGGCTGTATCACCCATTTTTATAGACGGCGAGTCAAAGGCCTTGCCCGATAAGTCCACCACTGCGTCGATCGCATTCCCAGATACGTCGAGCTTCATATCTTCTGGCATCTCGCCGACAATCGCTGTCCCCGTGAAAGCGTTCGCTGATAGATCAATGAGGAATGTACTACTCGGCGGGTACGGAATGCACACACTGCCACCAAGGTTGTTGAACGCAACCGATAGGGTACTGAGGCGCTCAGGCAGTTTTTCAAGGCTTATAGGCCCCGCAAAGGCATTGTTGTTCAGCCGCAGCGTGCGCATCGAGTTGGGCAGGTGCTGCAAGTTGAGCGTCCCCTCGAGCGAATTGTACTGCAGGCCCAGGTGCCTAATGACTTCTGGGAGATTCACGAGGTTCACAGTGCCCGCAAATTTATTGAAGGACAGGTAGAGCTCGTGCATACCTCCCGGGAGACTGTCGAGGCAGAGAGTTCCCCCAAACGAATTGTTCTCCATCGTCAGGTAATTCAGCGCCGGCGGGAGATTTTCAAGAGAGACCTCGCCCGATAGCTCGTTCGAGTACAGGTTGAGATATTCGAGCGTCTCAGGAAGTTTTTCGAGGGAAACAGTGCCCTTCCACTGGCCAAGTGGGAGGTACACATCGGTCATGCCGCTGGGCAGGTGCTCAAGGTCGACAGACCCAGTTACTTTCAACGTGTCCCCATCAAAGTACCTGAGGGACGCTGGAAATTTCGTAAAAGTGACTTCCCCCGAAAAATCATTTTGGCCGACGGCGAGATCTTTCAAAGTGAATGGGAGTGCGTCGAGGTGTAAACTGCCTGAGAAATTGTTATAGAGAATATTGCACGTGCGCATTTGTTTTGGCAGCGCCCGAAGGTCGAACTCACCACTCAGCTTGTTTTTCGGCAGGTCGAGCTTGACGAGAACTGGCGGGAGGAGCTTGGTGTCGACAGTGCCGCTGAGCGGGCTCTCTTTGAGGGCGAACATGCGGACTGTTGCTGGCAGCCACTGGAGGTGAATGGACCCGGCCGCCTGGAAGAGCGGATTGTCGTCGCGGCCCCACTCGATGGTGTCGACAAACTCGTCGTCGATGCAAGTGACGCCAAACCAGTTGCATATGTCGATGTAGTTCGAACTTTCATCCTGAAAGAGCGCTCGTTCGGGCATCTGGCTGACGAGGCACTCCATGAGGGCGCGCTGGGGCATGAGGCTGTAGTCGAGCTTGCTCAAGTCGTTGCAGGAAATGAGGAAGAATATCATTTCTAAATGATATGAGAGAGATTGGGGAAGTAAATGGGGGAAGAGTACGTCGATTAGAGATTGATGGACCGAAGATTGAAAGCATTTTCTAGAATAAGCAATGCAGAGCCGTTTCTGGTAGTGTTTCTCTATCTTTTGAAGAATTTGTAGCTGACAGGGGCTCTTCTCTTTCTCCAATTTTGACGGGCCCCTTTTTCAGACTGCAAAAATCGGAATTTTCCTCTCCATGTGGTTGATTCACACGGATATCTGTATGATGACTTTACCAGATCATTGGACTTCAGACTGTACCTCCAAAAAATGCGCATTTTCAGAAGCTGAGAAAGGCTGGTCTCTATTTTGGAAGAAATTTTATCCTCAAAGTACAGAAGTCAATGAATGCCGTTCCATTTGGTGGCAACCTTTCATAGCAGTTGATAGAACATCATGTTCATTAGTCGTGTCTTGATGATAGGGCCTATCCATTCGGAGCACTTCTGCAGTACAAGAGTTGGTAAGAGAGGTAGAATGCACAGTCATATTTATGAGCTAAAGTCGATGTAACCTTCGCATTTCCTCACCTATATCTCACATTTCTTCACCTCAACTACTTATGTACGACTTCTCACAGCATCATCACATGTTTTCATTACATATAAACCAACGAATCACAAAATCATCTATTTCCCTTCCATCACAACAAAGCCCTAAGATTAAATCTCTGTATACGTTTACAATGCCAGATATTTCGCAACTTTCTTCTTTGCCTGCTCGTGCGCCATCGCCAGGTCCCTGTCGCCCCCAACGCACTGCATCGCGATGTGCTGCGGCAGGATGTCGCCGAGATCAAAGAACTGTGGCGCGTTCCCTTCCAGTACTTTGTCCGCGTGAACTCTGCCCACGAGGTAGAATATGGTGCTCTCAATGCTCGTCGCATAGAGTTTCTGCATCATTTCTGCATTCGATGGGATGTACCCGCGCAGGGCAACAGGAACGCCACATTCGATAAAATTATGCCAGTGCACAGCGTAGCCGATGATTTCCGTGACACTGAGCGGAAAGAGAACAATTTTGGACTTTGCTTCGATCGCCTTAGCCTTCGCTGTGTTTTCAGCCTGTGCCCTGCGCTCTTCTCCGTCTTCACCATCGTCGATGAGGCTTGCGATCCCGTCTGCATAGCTTTGGTTCTCCGCTGTGAAAATCGCACTGGTGAACGCTTCAAAGACCGATTTGGGCGGCTTCCAGTGAAAGAGCGCAAGGCTGTGGCGGACATCTCGAAAACTTTTCTCACCAAATATCTCTAGAATACTTTTATCGCTTTCGGCTGTTTTGGCCTTTGTGTCCACGAGGTGACCGTTCGCCCCAATTGCAGTGCTTCGCTTGGATGCATCCATCGACCAAATGTCCTTGGCGTTGGCAACCTGCTGCATGTGGTCAGCGATATCCTTTCCGGATGTGTGCAGCGCCTTCGTAAAGAGGCAATACTGAAAGATCTCGACACACTTGCGCAAGTCGGTAAAATATTTCATAAGAGTCATATTGGCCCGATCGCTGTCCATCCAGGGGAGGGTAGTGTCAAAAGTGACTGGCAGCCAGCGCAGGCAGAGCTTTCGGAGCTGAAAGTGAAGGGACTCGAACCTTTCGTACGTTTCACTGGGGAATGTGACGTCGCCGAAGCGGATGCAGTCGTCTCGGTTCGCAGTCGTTTTGGTCAAATTTTCTTCTGCTGACTTGGTGCTCTGTTCAGTGCCCTCAAGAGCTTCAGATCCTTCACTTTCGAGGCTTTTTGCCGCTCTGTCCTCTTCGTCATGACTTTGAACCTTTTCTGCCTCAACTCCTTCTGTCTTTTTCTTTTCAACAGTTCGCATAGCTGTGAAACTCTCACCTGAAGTTTCTTCACCAATAAATGCAAAAAGCAGCGCATTCCACTTCTGAAAGAGATTCATCAGCCGCTCAATTTCGATGGTGGTCATATCGCAGCAGCGCTGCGTGTGGCACACAGCGCCGTGGATGTCTTTCTCTGTAATGGCTCGCTCTGCACTGATCTCAGCGGAGAGGTGGTTCCACAGGAACTGCTTGCCTTCTTCAGCCCTTTTTGGATTTGTTCTTTCTGGCATCGGTGCTGTCGGAGTCATAGTTGGGGATGTTATCTGAGCTAGGGTAGTTATAGGCTGCTGTTTTGGCTTCTTGCCGTGTGGTACTCCTGCGCCGCTGTCAAAGTCCTCAAGCGCCCGCTCAGCGGCGTATAACGCCTCCCAGTACGCTTTTGGCTTTCGTCCTCTTTTGGCCATTTTGGAGCGCAAAAATTGGGAAAATGGAAAGTCTGTGCGAAAGTCGAATCAGAAGATCTGACTTAGAAATACAGAATCAAGGTGTCACGATGGCATCGAAAGGGGTTTCAGTAGACTTTTCGGCTGAAATACCGAAAGGGTCACCAGCCCTTCAATGCCTCCTGTAAGCTACACTCACCATCCATATATTGTTTTGCCCTCTCCTTAAGCTCTGCTATCTGCTTTCTGCTCATCTCGCCATGCTCGTACAGCTCATTGTCGTGCTTTTCCGCCCAACGCGCAGGGTAGATTGCAATATACTGTGGCAGTACGTCTCGGAGCGCAATGTGCTGCTCCAGAAGATCTTTATCTATGAATGTACTCCTGACACGGCCAATGAGATACATTGACCGGCCCTCGTTGCCGCTGTCAAGAAGATTCTCCATTGCCTTTGCATTCTCTGGGCGATAGCCTTTCAGCAGGCATTGTACACCAGACTCTACCAGGGTGTCCCAGTGCACAGAATAGCCGATGAGCGCTTCAAAGTGCAGCGGAAACAGCAAAATGCTGGTTTCTTTTTCAATGACGCTCATCCTTGCCTGCTCGTAGGCATATGCGTCGATATCAGACACCGACCGAATTCGCTTCGTATTTCGCTGCATGCGAAAATCCTCTAATAGCCGCTTGGCCGCAGCGCGATGCCCTTCTGTGTCAAACATGCCGGCTGTAAATCTCTTGTAGATTTTATCCGATGGGTACCATTCAAAGAGCGTCAGGCATTCTCTTGAAAAATACTGGCCACTCGTAAAGAGCAGTGCAGCAGCTGTACTTGACCGGCTGCCTTTGTACTTCATGTCGAGGAGCATGCCATTACTGTCATTGGATTGGCCAAACTGAAGCACAAACGCTTGCGCCTCTGATTGTTCAAAGGTCCGAATTTCGTTATCTTGGGCAATCGATTGTATCCACTCGACGAGGCCTTTGCCCTCAACATGAAGTGTTCGCATAAAAACTCTATGCAGGGTGATATCGAGGCAGTTAAGCAAGTCCTCGTAGAAGCTATTGAGCGTCTGGTTGATTCCATTGACCCAAGAGATCGACTGCCCGTCGTCGGCACGTGCGAGGCCTCTTGTTATGAATATGCGAAGACGGTAGTGGAGATTCTGTATTTTGTCCCACGTACTCTGTGGTATGCGTTTACTGCCGATTCGAACACCTTTGCTTTCTGGCACTATTTCTGTGAGCACATCATCTGGGCGGCCGGCGAGGGTATCGACATGGGAAACGAATGCGTGCCAGGCTTTGAGGAGTCGCAGGTAGCGGAGGAAATCCTTTTCTTGTAAAGCTATGCACTGCGCTGTCGGGCATACGAAGCCGTGGACGTCCCTGCGTTTTATGCGGTGCGCGTAGTCAATTTCTGCTTTCAGTTTGTCCCAAAGGTTGGATTCTGTATGGTGGAGCTTTTGGCCCGGCTTGGGCTTGGCCCGTGCGTACACTGATGGCTCGACGCTGGTTTGAAGCACCTGCAGGTGAATGGGATGGGGTTCGAGAATTTCAGGATGTTGCTGTGGCTCAAAATTTATTCTGTTCATGAAACATACGGACTACTGAGATGGTGAATAAAGAAAAATATGTTACTTCACAGAAGGATGGAATTTAAACGTCTTACTCATTTTGCAATCTTGGTTCATTTTCCTTTGTCCACCATAGGCCTGCAGATAACGTCATCCAATTTCATTTCTTGCTTCAGTTTCTTTTGCCCTTGAACGACTGGAGAAGCCAGTTTATTTCAATGCTTCAATCAAGCCCGAAATATGCACTTGTTCAATCGATGAAGTACATCGATTGAACATGTATCGATATGTATGGGATAGAAGCAATCTTGTCGTATGCTATTCAAAAAGGTTGAAGGAGGGGTAAGACTTGTGCCAATAATTCTTTATTTGACATAAGTATTACCTTTTTCTCTTCATAACCTTATAGCCGCCTGCTTATCGACCATCTCTGTCTCCATCGGGCTCAACGCAGCTTCCTCATACCTTTCCCTCTCCCATCTTTCTCTATACTCCAAAACTTTCTGTGTCGCTATGTATTGCGGCATTATATCCTTGAGCGCGTACTGCTGCACCGCCCGCCCCTCTTCAATCAGCTCATTTCGAACTCTACCCACAAGATAGACCGACCGCCAGTCATCGCCGTGCTTGAGTAAGTGCCGCATGATTGTCTTAATTTCAGGGCGATACCCCTTGAGGAAGCACGGAACCAGAGACTTAACGAGCGTACCCCAGTGCACTGCGTACCCAATGAGTGCTTCAATTGTCAGCGGAAAGACGACTATTCCTGTTGATTCGCGAATTATTCGTAATTTTATTTGCTCATAGGCATATGCATCGATGTCTGGGCAAAGGCGCGTCCGCTTGCTTCGTTCCGACCGGATACATTTGGCAAAGTCTTCTGCCTTCTCACGGTGCTCTGGGGTGTCGAACATACCAGCTGTTATCCTGTTGTAGATATCATCCGAAGGATACCACTCAAAGAGCATGATCGAAGTAAAGAAATCCCAGTCTACACGCACAAAAAGATCTTTCGCTTCTGAAGATGGGCATCTGCCTTTGTATTTGATGTCAATGAGCATACCATTGCTTTCAGCCTCTCGCCCAAATCGAAGCGTGAAAGCCCGCGCCTCGCTCTCGTCAAACCTCTTCAATGCCTTGTCATTCGCGATGTCTTTCATCCAGTCAGCGAGGGGCTTTCCCTCGGCGTACAGCGTTTGTATGAACAAGCGGTGCAAAAATATATCAAAAGCGTAGTGAAAATCTCTTTGGAAGCTCGCGAGCGTCGGGTTGATCGAATCTGCCCACGTCCCAAGCCTTCCATGCGCAGCACGGGTGAAGCCGGCAGTGATAAATTTACGAAGGTGATGGTGAGTATTTTGCACTTTTTGCCACATAAAAAAGGGAATGCGCTTATTGCCGATTTGGATTTGTATAGAATCTTTGTTTTCTACCAAGTGAATATCATCTAATCGGCTGATAAGGGTCTCTATTTTTCTAAGAAATTCGCTCCAACCCTTGAACAGCCGAAGAATGCAGTGTGCAGCATTCATTTCCAAGTTTTTGCACTGGGCGGTAAGCAAGACAAAGCCATGCACATCCTTGCGCTGCATACGATGGAAATCATAGAATTGCATACTGAAATCGCTCCAAAGGCTGTGGAGACGCCATTTGAACTTTTGACCTGGCGTTGGCTTCGGATGTGCGTGAAAATTGGGCTCGACGCTCGTCCCAAGCGTTTTGAGATAAACAGGTTCGTACTGCATTTCTCTGTATCTCTCTTCATAATGTTCATGAAACGTCAGTGGACCGATTGGCCGGACGACTTCAGGTATGGTGACATCATACTGGTCGCGTTCATGCGCTTCTATGCATGTGGTAAGAAATTCCTCGAGCGTTAGTGGTCCATACGGCCCCTCCAGAAGTGGTCTGGCTTCTTCATATGAACGCTTCCGATTGTAATACTTTCGGAACCTGGACAGGGTTTCTTGTATATTTTCTTCTAATCGATCAAACATTGAAAGAGGAGCATAGTGGGAATCAAGTAAATTTGAAATAATCCATAGGGTAACAGAGACGAGATTAGCCGTCCCTCGATATATCAGATAAGGTCGTTATTTTTGTGATTTATCCTCAATTCTTAGCAGTTACTGCCATTGTAATTGATGGTGTCAAGGGATTGCTTTCGTGTGCAACAACGATATCGATTCATGAGATTTTTTCTTCCTCTCATTCATAACTCTACTTTCAGCATAACACCGCTCGTGGGCCTCAATCCAGCTTAGTGGACGTCCCCGTTTCTGCTTCTCATCAAGATGCATCTCCCAGCGGCGGCTGTATGGCTATGTACTGCGGCGTGATGTCGCGGAGCTCGTAGTCCTGCGACGACTTTTCTCTGTCAATCAGCGCCCGCCGAACGCGCCCCACGAGATAAATCGAGCGCCCACCATCGCCGCGCTTCAGCAAGGACTTCATGCACCTTTTATTCTCTGGGCGGTACCCTCTGAGGGTGCACGGCGCACCACACGCGACCAAAAACTCCCAGTGCACCGCGAAGCCAATGAGCGCTTCAAAACGCAGTGGTATAACCACTAGAGCCGTCAAATCTTCAATCACTTGAATCTTCGCCCGCTCGTAGGCGAGCGCATCAATGTCCTGGGATTCCTGTCGAATCTGCTTACTAATGTAATCCTCTGACCAGCGGTAGTGGTCCGCGAGCCACTCTGCAGCAGCGCGGTGTGCATCAGTGTCAAACATGCCGGCTGTCATACGCTCGTACATTTTCTCCGATGGGCACCACTGAAAGAGCATCAGGCACGGCTTAGGATCCTTCACCCTGCGGCTCGTGAGGAGGTGTTCAGCCCTCCCGTCTGCACAATTGTCTTTATATTTCATATCGACAAGAATACCATTCATCGCAAAATCAAAACTAAGGGAAAACGCCCGAGTCGAACTTTGTTCGAATGTCTGCATCAGTTGATCTTGTGCTATCGCACGCATCCACTCTACAAGGCGTTTTCCGTCAGTATGGAGTGTCTGCATGCACAGCCGGTGCATCACGATGTAGTACCAGCCCCATGCGTCGAAATAGAAGAACCGCAGATCACTGTTGCGCATGCTGGCCCAAGTGTCACTGTCGCCGACGTCGCGCTGGGTCGTTGTATGCGGAAGGCCTTCTGTTATAAACTTTCGCAGGCGGCTGTGCAGGCTTTGCAGTTTGTCCCAACGACTTCGGTCCATTCGGGCGTTGCCAATGTGCACGACGCTGTCTTCGACGGTAATCTTTGTGTCCATACAAAATATATGCGCCTCACCCCCGGCCCCTTTGAAAACGCTGAATAGCGAGTGCCATGCGCTGAGCATCTCCAGCTGCTGGTAGAATTCACTCTTGTCGATGTTGACACAGTCCGCAGTGAGACAGGAAAAGCCACAGACGTCTTGGCGCTGCATTTGAAGGGCATCGTGTATTTCCCTGCTGAAGGCCTCCCAGAGCGGCTGCAGCTTCCGGGGGAAGACTTGCCCTCGCATGGGCTTTCGGCGGCTGCGGAAGGGCGATGGCTCGATGCTCGTCTGAAGCACCCGCAGCTGAATTGGATCGTTTTTGTGGGCTTTCAGATACGCTCGAAAGTACGTCTTGAGCGTGGGCGGGCCGTATGGTACTGTGTTCTCCGGTGGTGCTGTGCCTTCTTCTCTTTCATCTTGTTTGGGTTCTCGCTGGCGTTTTCTTTGAAAAATGGAGAGACTTCGAGATATTCCGTCAAACATTGAGAAGTAGAGCGCTTTTTCGAGGTTACAAGAGAAAAGAATTGAGCGTCAAAATGAACATGACCTTAGAATACAATCTAGCAATCTTCATAGTACTACATCTTCACTCTATTCCACCCCTGCTTGATCAAATACCTTTGGCCTCCCTAATTGTCGGCAGAATCAAAATCTGCTGCGGCAGGATGTCAGAGAGCGCATACATCTTCCCGTTTGTCTCGTCCCCAAAGAGCGCTTTCCGCACACGCCCAATGAGCACCAAGGGACACCTCCACTTCAAAAAGGTCTGCAGTTGCGCTTTTGTTTGACGAAAGCCTCGCAAAGAATACGGCGCGCCGGACTCGACAAGAAACTCCCAGTGTGCGGCGATGCCTACGAGCCCAAAGACAGTTAGGGGAAAGACCACAACACCTGTCTTCTCTTTAAGCGCGGGTATCCTCGCCTGCCGAAACGCATGTAAAGTCTTGTCAATGACTGCCTTCGGATCGGACCTTTCATTTGGCTCCAACGAAACGTAGTTCTCGAAAATGTCTAGTGTTGAAGTCACAAAATCTTGCGCGTCAAATTCCCCATATATGACCCGATCCATCATTTGTTCCGACGGATTCCAACTAAAGAGCCCCAGGCACGGTATATCAGCTCGCCCAAACCACTTCGAAACTCGCTCACCTTTCACGTCTGCACCGCTGTTACTGTACTTAGTGCCGCGGAGTCGACCATTCCACACAGTCGCGCTGCCAAACCTGAGGTCAAAAGCCTGCGCCTCGGGCTTAAGCGTTGGACCGCTCGCGACTTCTGTCATCCAGGTGACGAGGCGCTTTCCGTCGACATGCAAAGTCTGTAGTAGGAGTCGGTGCATAAAAATGTTGAAGCACACACGCGTGTCGTCGTAGTAGCTCTGTAGTGTCTTTCCAGCCTTCGTCGTCGTACTGGCCCAGGGACCATTATCTGGCGATTTACCTTCAGCACGCGTCAGGCCCTCTGTGATCTTTGTACGCAAAAGGCGATGAATTTTCACAATTTTGTGCCAGATATCGCGAGGTAGGCGAGCGCTGCCGATGCGGACTGTGCCCCCCTCGACGATGACCTCGGCGTGCATATTGGCCCCACCGCCAAAGGCCCTGACAGTCTCGAAGAGTGTGCGCGATGTTTGAAAGATACGAATGAGTTTTTCAAATACCTTTGTTTTGAGGTCTTTATGCAGCGATGCCGGGCAGACGAAGCCGTGGACCTCTGTGCGCTCGACGCGGAGCGCAGCGTCGATTTCACGCTGGAAGTAATCCCAGCACTGCTGCCATGTGAGGCTCGGCGCTTTTGCGGGCACTGCGACAGATTTTTCGATTTTTGTATTGGCTGATGGCTTGGCACTGGGCTGTGCCTGCACATTGTGTTTTTGAATGGCACTGCCTTCAATAGCCCTTCTTTCGAGTAAATAGCTGATGTACTGCTTCATACATCGAAGATCGATTGGATCTATCTCATATTGATCAGGAATTTCATATTCTGGCGGGTGCACAGTCATCTGCAGCACCTTTGCATTCTTTGGGTCGTATGCACGAGCGCGAAGCTCATCGAGGATGCGCTCTTTCAGTTCAAGCAAACTGTATGGGTGTGCCATCATGTCCGCTTGTTCTAAAAGACTCAATGGTGGGCTTTTTGATGCTGCCTGAAGCACTTGCTTTTTCACATGTCTCTCATCAAAATAGATTCCTTGCTCCTTGAACTCTCGGAGGATGCGACTTCTGACTCTATTGAGCTTTTTTTTCGAAAAAATCTGGCCTGGCATCGTATAGGCGGGCGGCTCGACGCTGATCTGCGGCCATTGAATGGAAGCCCCCTTCAGCGCTTCATGCTCCTTGAGCTCTACGTCAATGAGATGCCTGACAGTGCGGAGCTTGCATTGGAATAACGCAGTAGGCTCTGGGAGAACGAAGACTTGAGTCTCGGGAAGCGCCTTCGAGTCAAGAAGGCAAAACGGATCAGCTGGTATATATCTACTGGTATCGGTCTGTGGCCTTTGCTTACCGATGGGCGTTTTATCTAGGCTGAGTCGTTCCGGTAAAGAGCTGCATTCTGAGCACATTGGTCGAAATGAATGAAAAGACATGGAAAAATCAGATATCTCAATTTCAAGGCTATTTGCTCATAATTTATGACGTTATTCCTTCGGTTCTCCCAATTTTCTATTTTTCATCAATTCAAGTTTAAACCTGTGACCTCCTTACCTTCAGCATCGACAAACTCCGAAATCTTCGATCCACGAGTTATGATATTGTACGGAGCCAACTTCTCGACGATCGCTTGCTCCTCGAATCCGGTGCGGCTGACATCCAGCGTACCAAAGCTGAATGGAACTTCCCGCAAGTCCAGCTTCCCCGAGAAAGCGTTGTCTCCGATGCGCAGCTCGCGAAAGCTGGCTGAGAAATTCGCAAAACAAACTTCCCCTGTGAAATTGTTTCGGCTGAGGTCGAGGCGTTTCAGATTTCGAGGAAGGTGTGTTATGTCGATTTCCCCTTCCAGGTCGTTCTCATCAATTTTGAGAATCGTGAGGGACTCTGGGAGCTGTGACAGGCAAATATCCCCTGAAAAATGATTTTTCGATAGAAGGAGTGTGTCCATGGCTGTAGGCACATTCGCCAAGTCGATCGTCCCTGTCATTGCATTATTTGCGAGGTCGAGAAGCTCCAGAAATTCCGGAAGATCACGCATTGGAAGCGTCCCAGCCAGATTATTCCCATGTGCGTTGAGCTCTCGCACTTTCAGCGGCAAAAACTCGAGCTTGAGAGTCTGCGATTCATCCAGGTCCACAAAGATACCATCGCACCAGTAAATCACCAGAATTTCGTCGTAATCGCCACAGCACACCCCTGCCCAGGTGCAAACGTCAAAAGGTGCGTTTTCAACCTCTGTGATGGGGTCCTTGCGTTCAATGTCAGAGAGAACAAGCTCCATCAGGGTAATGGGTGGGATGCTGTCTTTGTCAGCGCGACTGAGCTGCATATCAGCGCAGATGAGGTAAAGCATTTCGAGAATTTTTTAGAATGTGGTGAAAGCGTAAAAATATTGACAGGTCACTAGGCTCATCACCAGTAGCTAGTTTGCAAAGGACAGCGCAAAATGCAAATGTTAGCTCCAATGTTTGCAGTAATGCTCCAGACTTTATCGCGCTCGAATTCATATCAGTACTGGAGAAGATTCTTTGATTACACACCCAGATGGGTTGAATATGTCTTTCGCATATGATCCGACTCGGCTGACGCCATCGCCGTTTTGAATAGCTGAAGTACTAAAAGCACTGAAAGTTACAGCACTCTATGCGTTCAGATGCACTTCCAGAGATGCAAGTCATCTGAACAAGAGTCAGAGGCAATACTATGCAGAATTTCTCTCGCTCATCTTTACAAGCTGCTGGGACCACGCACTTCCCTAGTACAAAAACCGCACCATCTCGAGCGCCAGGAGCCCCACAGTGTTCATCAACACTTGCAAGAAGAGCAGCAAACGAACAAGCACCTCCTCATGCATTGGCCCGAGCACCACGAGGACCGCATTGAGCACTGTCCAGTTCCCAGAGGACCCCAGTTCATCTTTCTGGGAATCCCATGTCGGTATCCGGTGCGGCGGGCACGCCACGTACCCGCACAGCTGCGGCAACGAGAGCACAAAGTTGGCCATCTGCGGCACAAAGAAGAGCATGAGGGACTTGCTGAAATGGTTCGTGATGGCCGTCACAGCGAAGACCATCCCGGAAAAGTACGTGAAGCTGTCGCCGACAAAGACCTTGGAGGGGTAGCGATTGAGACGGAAAAGCGCCGTGCACACGCCGAGAAAGGGAAGCTGAAGCAGAAGGGTCATCGCCTTTCTGTCAGCGTCTGCAGCCTCGGCCATGTGGCGCAGTGCATAGAGAATAACTGAAAAGGAGATAATCGCAGTCTGGCCAGACTCCAGGCCGTTCACTCCAGCGTAAATATTTATAGAGTTGGTGCAAAAGACGCAGATAAGGGCAAGAATCAGGGCGTGGAGCGGCCCGAGGCCGAGCGAGGCGCCGACGTGCGGGCCTGGGAGAAGTCGCTCACCGATGGACTGCACGAGACCCCCGCGGAGGAACACTGGCAGAACAACAAAGTGACCACTGGCGGCGGATGTGACGAGTGGAACAGTCGCGATACCCGAGAGTGCAATCTTTACGCCCCAGCTGAGGCCAATAACGTCGTCGGCGAAGCCCATCAGGAGCATGATGCTGATGGAGCACAGGGCGGCGTGTGTCGAAAGCATCGGGACGCCACAGAGTGCAGCGGCGATGAGTACTGTGCTGAGGTAGACGCAGCCGACAATGATGCCGGTGCTTTCGGGGATCATTTTAGAGCGAGCAGATGGGTCACGCATCATAGATCGGGTGCTCTCTACTTGCAAACGTTTCCGGAGCGACAGAAATGCCGCTGGGGTGATCTTGTTGAGGTCTATCCCGAAGAGGCCGGCGGCGATGAGCTTGTCTGCGCTTGCTATGATGAGTCGGTAAGTGACGAAGTGCGCGATGATGGAGAGGATGAGAAGTGCGAAGGTGAGTGACTCCATTGGAAAGGTAGGAAAATGGAGAAGGGGGCGAGAATTTGTTGGTACGACAGCATTTACTTACAAAACGGTTGAGATCGATCAACCATCAGTGAATCATTCAGCATGTAAGCTTCATTTCAGTGCTTGAGACAATACAATGAGAGTACTCTTTCATTAACTTTAGATTAGACAGTTCAGATGTTGCTTTTGTACGAAGAAGAAACGCATACGATGTGAAGTAGGTTTTCTGGTAGATTTTTGGCTTGCATACCACAATGGGTGTGAGTGATTCTTCTGTTGCGTATGAGAGCGTCACTTCCCATCACAAGAAGCGAGACCAATGTTCCCTGTTTTAATCTTTGATTTTCCCTGTTGTGCTGCTTGGCAAACATTCGATTTTTCTGAATTATCAAACATGCTGCTTATCTTATAACTTTCCTGCCATGGAAAATCACCCCGTTTTGATTTTTGATCTGCTATAGACTACAGTACGAGTATTCCATGTATTTGCACTTCTAATTCGCTTGAGAGATACCGCTGCTGCATAGTTTTGCATATCGGATACGAAAATGATGCTTTAACTGTCGTTAGCAATGCAGAGATCCCGCTTAATACTCCCCCTTTATCCCCCTTAATACTCATTCATACATGAAAGAGACACGCTCTTTGTCACGCTCCTCTTCAAAGGCTATTTCCTCCATGCGCAAATAGTCAAAGGTTAGTCGATGGCAACTTTCTGGAAGCTTTCCGACACGAAACGAGTTTTTCGGGATTTTCTTCTCACTGATTTCGAGAAACTGGAGCTTGAGCGGGAGGTTCTGAAAGTTTACCACTCCCGTGATCTCGTTTCCAATTACACTAAATTCTTCGAGATTGTCTGGTAAGCTGCCAAGGTCAAGTGTTCCCGTAAAGAAACAGTCCTCGATACAGAAGAGCTCTAAGTCCACGGGGAGTCGCGTTGTGTCGACGGATCCAGTGAGATCTTGCTCGTATATGTTTAACTTGGTAAGCTTGCGTGGCATCATCGAAAAAGCGATCGTTCCTTTGACTGTAATGAAAAGTGAGTGCATTCGGTCATTGCAGAGATTCGGTCAGGTACTAATCACTTTCGATGTAAAGTTTTAAATCATCTAAATGTGAAGACAAGGAGAGTCAAAGGTGCTCACGCTAATATAGTAAGAAAGGGAAGGACAAAAATATCATATTCCCAAAGTTTTCTTATTGCGTGACCCAGATATGATTAGTAGGCATTCGCGTCCTCATGACAGAATTGCTCTTCATCACTGGAGTAAAAGCTATTCAGCGCATTGAGCTGAAGAGGATGCGCCAGGCCACTTTCATCGTGCACAGCTTTTACGCCGGAGTTTAAAAGAAGTAAATGTGCTGTACATTGCTTTGCTACCACTGCTACTTCTTCGAGCTTAGCACCTTCAAGAGTAAGTCTCTGCAGGTCTTGAGGGGGACTAAGAAGTGTGAGTTTGCCCTCTAAGGGGTTGTTGTCAAGATCGAGATATCTCAGAGCTTCAGGAAGATTTTCGAGCTTGATTTCCCCACAGAGCTGATTACATGCAAGCGAAAGGTATCCTAGTGTCTTCGGCAGGGAGGTCAAATTCACACTTCCCGATAGCTTATTTCTGCAGAGAACAAGCTCTACCAAAGATGAGGGTAGCTTTGTTAAGCTGCAGCTTCCCGAAAAATCATTCGAAGACACATTAAAGTCAACTAGAGATGAAGGTAGACAGTCCAGGTCTAATGTCCCTGAAAGCTCATTCGTATTCACGTCGAAGCTCTTTAAATGTGGTGGAAGCTTAGCAATATCAAGCGTCCCGCTAATACCCATCCATATGACACAAAGATCGATAGCACACGGTGGGAGGAAGCAGAAATTGAGTGTACCTTCGAGACGCTGTAAAAAATTAAAAGTGCTGAATTTGATAGCATTATGTTCGTCATCACACTCTACTCCTCGCCACTCGCAAACGTCTCTATAAGATCCAGAATCATCTCTGAATCGCTCTTTAGATTCTTCTGGAAGACTTTCAATGACTATTTCCATGCGCGCTTGATCTGTAAGGGATGCGTAGTCCAGTCTCCCGAGCGATGGATCGATAAGGCTAAGATAAACGATCATTGCTTAGTATTAGGTAGTGTATTACAAAGATATAGAACTTGATCAAAGAATAGGAAATAACGAAGCAGCGAGGATATTACTGAGGAGAGTACGAGCCTTTTTAAACCACCTTCAAATAACACAAGATTCTTACGACAATCAACACCTGTGAAGATTTATGCCAGCATTATCCTCCTCTTACTAATAAAATTTACATTGCGAGTAAAAAGAGCATTAATCTTTCGTGTCCACATCTAAAAGTACTAGAAATCCCTCTGATTTGTAATAGAAACAATCATTGTTTCTATCAGATGAAGAAGAATCTGCTGCTGTTTAACAAGAAGTATCAGGAAAGACTAAGATTAGACGTAGTTGAAATGTCGCTTCTAGAGATACTACAGAATGATAAATTTGCATTGCAGTTGAGAGCAAGTGTACAATACAAAATGCGCAGAATTAGAACCTGGGTCTCTCAGTAACTATATATTAGTAAGCATTTGGGATATAAGTTACAAGTACTTGAAATGTTAAGGTTTGTTAACCCCCGTGACGTGCAAAACATCTACATTATTATCTAGTCTGGGCCTCTCATATATATACAAAGAAAATCTCTGAAAACCTACCACATTTGATTGCCTAACTCATCGACAGCTGCCTCGATCTTATTTCCAGTTATTTCAAATCCCCTGAAAGCTGATGGTAAAACCGCAGTTCCCTCAAAACGGTTATGCTCAGCATAAACGCACCGCAACGATGCTGGAAGATTCTCCAACCGAAATTCTCCACAGAATTGATTATTACTGATGTTTATCTGCTCTATGGATGGTGGAAGTTTAGTAATCAAAACGCTTCCTGATAGGTAATTGACATCCAAGCAAAGCATTACGAGAGATTCTGGAAGTGCATCTAGCTTCACACTTCCCTCAAATCGATTGCGGGAAAGATCAAGCGTCGCAAGCGACTCTGGTAGCAGCGAGAAGTCACAACTCCCTAAAAATTCGTTCCCACTCAGTACGAACTCCGTAAGACCCTTTGGCAAAGTACAAAAATCAACTGTTCCGTGAAGCCGATTCCCATCGACAATAAAGCGCTCTAAAGAATGCGGCAATTTCATGGTCTCGAGTGTGCCCTTGGCTGCAAGGAGTTTTAGCTTGAATACGCGCACAGAGTCAGGTAAAAATTCCATTGCTATCGATCCGCCTTGATACATCTCTTCCCTGTCTGTCAAGGATTCTGTAATGAATGCATCGCCACCAATATCATCCCCTATTCGATGAAAGAAGGAATCACTCACAGGTAAATCATATAAGCACAGCTGAAACTTAGTGACGATGCCATCTGCGTTGCACGTAACGCCCCGCCAGTTGCAGACGTCATGGTAGTAGCTTTCTGGTGTATCATTCCGGTTTCGGAACATGC
The DNA here is from genome assembly GCA_964019655.1 of Perkinsela sp. pyNocScin1. NCBI lineage: Eukaryota > Euglenozoa > Kinetoplastea > Prokinetoplastida > Perkinselidae > Perkinsela > Perkinsela sp. pyNocScin1. The sequence goes on from CAXHTR010000007.1 coordinate 239,929, forward strand.
ACGAGGCGTTGAGGTTCTCGACGACTATCTCCATCCGGGCCTGGTCTGAGAGCGAGGAGTAGTCGAGGCGGCCGAGGGTGGGGTCAACAGCAAAAAGAAGAGAGCTCATTTACTTACTATTAGAGTGTGCACTGAGAAACGCTATATTTTTCTGTACTGTGAAATAGAGATGAAATGACACGCAATGTTCTTCAATCTTTATCGTATTTTTCATAACCATCCTATTCGCCCTTTGGCTCGATAAAAAAAAAATTGGCTCGATAGATGTTAGAACAAGACTTGTCCAGGGGGGCCACGGATAACTAGAGGGGGTATATAATCGCAACAGACACGCTCTTTGTCCACTTCGTCGAGCACTTTCACCTGAAAACCAAAACACGCCAGTTTGATCGTGAGGAAAGTGTTTGGAAGCTTACCGACCTCTACGAAGTCGATTTCGAGGTGCTCTTCACAAATGCGGAAATCGTCGAGGCTCTCTGGGAGATTTGAAATGTTCGCTATCGACTGAATGCGGTTCTCATGGATGACGATCTCCTCGAGGCCGCTGGGCAGCGTGCTGAAATCGAGGGAACCCGTGAACAGACAGGACTCAACCCAGAAGCTCGTCAGAGTCTCGGGCAGGCAGCTGACATTCATCTCGCCGACGAGCTCCTGGTTGGAGAGGTGGAGCGCCTCGAGCTTTGGCGGCAGCATAGCAAAGTTGATTGAACCGACGAGCTCGAGCTCACTGAGGGGCCAGTGGATACGCGTGATAGTGTCTTCATCGCATGATACTCCCACCCAGGAGCAAGCGTCCGCTTCGTCTCCTTCGAGCTCGCGCCGGGCATCCTTGGCTTTATCTGGCGTGAAAAATAAGCTCATGCGATCCTGGTCAGTAAGCATTGACGTTTCGAAGCGTCCAAGGCCGTGGATATCAGCGGTATGGACGATGAGAAACATTTATGAAGTGCGAAGGTAAGAAATTTGCGCACAGTTTCGAAAAGAATGTGTTGCGTGTAAGCAAACGATGCATCTTTCACATGCGGAATGATTCTTACACGCCGATCACAATGTTTACAAATACTCGGCGCCTGTCTGCTTCATCCTCGAGGTCTATGGCCTCTATGCCTGAGTCGCACATTTCGATGATCAGATCGCTTTTTGGCAGTTTCCCAATTTGTACGCTTTGTTCGACATTCTTCCGCTCTGAGGCATAGAAATCACGGAGCCCTTCGGGTAAGTTACATATATGTCGAATGGACGTGAAATTATTGTCAGTGACACAAAATTCTTCGAGAAAAGGTGGAAGGGCACCGCAGTCCAGTGCTGCCGTAAAGGAGCACTCGCGCAGCGATACAATGCGCATTGTCTTCGATACGCCCCGCAGCTGCACCTCGCCCCGCAAGTTTTGGCCGTAGACATCGAAAACGCGCACGTGCGCTGGGCACATTAGAAAGTCGATCGATGCAGAAAAATACACTGCAGAATTGCATTTGATTTTGTCTATGTGCCCATTCGTACAGGTTACGCCGTACCACGTGCACGCGCCATCGACATCACCATTGAGGTCATACTCGATGACATCTGGGTCCAGATCTGTGACGAAAAGCTCCATGCGCTGTTGCTCTGCGAGCGAATCAGCGTCTACTCTTCCAAGGTACGAATCAGATGCGAGCAGAATGCTGGGGATTGGCATTTTTGAACCTTTGTAGAGAAGAACTCGCTGAAATAGAAGGGCATGACCTGTGACCGGGTGCCTTTCACCATCGATCAGCTCGTCATTCAATTATTCGTAACTCATGTACTTCTAATCAGTATCCATTGCTTATGCATTCCATTATTTCGATCAAGAGCATAATCTTCCAATGTCCATATCAGAGTCGTACGCAACCTCAATAATATTGCACCCACTGACGTCGATGGTCAGGTCACCCGCTGGAAGGCTCCCGATCCGTATTTTCCGAGGCGCTATGTTCGGCTCATTTACCTCAAAGTATGTCATGCCAAGCGGGAGATCAACAATGTCCCCTATCCCCGTAACACGATTGTTCTTCACCAGTAGCTCTTTGAAGCTGCGCGGTAGGTGCCCAAAATCGAGCGACCCCGTGAATTTGCAGTACTGCACTATGAAGCTCTCCATTTTCGAAGGCAAATTGGTCAGGTCTATCTCACCGACCTGCTCCTCACCGCTGATGCTGAGATCGATGAGCCCGCGGGGCAGCATCTGGAAGTCGATGGACCCGGGCAGTTCGATGTCGTAGAGGTGCCAGTCTATCGCTGTGACCACACCGTCAGTGCAGACTATGCCTTGCCATGTGCAGGCGTCGTCAGCATCACCGCCGAGGTCTGCTCGGGCCTGGTCTGCATTTCCGGGCGTGAAGAACAGCTCGACCATTTGCTGCTGTGACAGTGAGCTGAGGTCAAAACGACCAAGTGAGATATCGGAGGCTGTAAAGATGAGTAGAAGAGGCATTGCTGTGAATGAAAAGAAGTATAATTTGATAATAGGTCTGCTGATGGGTTGGGAAAAGCCTCAAAGATTGAAGATATCATTCGTCATTCATATTATTTATTCGTCATGAATTTGATACATTTAGACTGCGCTGGCGCTTTTCACTTGCGCAGAGGTGCGATTTCAATAAAATCGCATCAGCGTGTTTCCATTGCGTACTTGGACATTGAACCTATTGCGTGAAAAATCTATTTTTTTCAGAGTCTCCGGCAAATCTGAGACGTCTATGTCTCCGTGGAGGCGATTATCCTGCAGCGCCAAATCTTCAAGATTAGCAGGAAGATGACTGATGTCGACAGTCCCCGTAAAAACATTGCGATTGAGAAGAAGCTGTGTGAGTGTGGACGGCAGTGCCGTTAGGTCCAAAGACCCCGTCAGCTTATTCCATGAAAAGCGCAGTTCGCGGAGTGTCTCCGGTAGCTTCGTCAAGCAAATATCCCCCGAAAAATGATTGTTGCTCAGGTCGAGAACCTCGAGCGTGGCTGGAAGACTGTGCAAATCAACGGGCCCGTGTAGTATGTTTGACTGGATGATGAAATTTTCTATGTTATTTGGCAGACGTGCCAAATCGACGGTACCGTGAAGTGCACACTGAAACACCTCAAACACCACGATATCTCTGGGGAGCAGTGCTGTCGATATTGTCGCAGATATTCGATTCCAGCTGAGAGCCATCTCTTGCACCGTCGGGGGTAATTTATCCATGTCAACCTTGCCTTGGAACTTGCACTCATCCAGAAAAAGCTTGCTGAGGCTGTTCGGTAATGCTCCAAGGTCTACGGACCCGCAGAGCGCATTGCCTCCGATCTCAATCTCCTCAAGTGTGCCTGGAAGGTGGCATAGATTAATTTCGCCGGAAAGCTTGTTTTGCCCAATGTGGAATTCCTTCATGCGGTCTGGCAACGAACTTAAGTCAAGACTACCTGTAAAATTGTTGGCGTATGCATTCACAATAAGAAGCGGTCGCGGGAGGTTTTTCGTCGAAAAACTTCCAAAAAGCTTATTTTCGTAAGCATACAGGTGCGTTAGCACTCGTGATAGCAGTGCAGTGTCAAAATCATCTTCGAATGTGTTATTGCCAATATTGAGTGTTGTGATGTTCGGCAAACTACTTGGTTCTGTGACTTTCCCTTTGAAAGTATTTCCACATACACTCAGCCTTGTGAGAGACTCTGGAAGAAGCTTTACATCCACTGTACCATCAAGGTGAAGTCCGTGCAGTACTAGTTCACGGACTTTCGGCGGGACAAACTCGAAGGAGACTAAACCTCTGGGGACTGCATGTGCTGAGTGTATTCTGTATTTTATCACAATGACATCACCATCAGCATCGCATTCCACGCCGGGCCATTCGCAAACATCGAGAAAGTTTCCGTTGTCATCTTGAAATATTTCCTTGTTGGTAGTACCAGACACGAACATCTCCATAAGTGCTTGCTGTGTCATGCTGTCGTAGTCGAGCCTCCCAAGATGGGATGTGTCAGCGCCAATAAGTCGTAAAATGGTGTGCATATTTACTTTTGAGAAAAAGTGCTGCAAAGTCAGCTTGAATGCAATGTGTCAGATAAATAAGAATTTTACTGCTTTCATACTTTCCAGTTTTAACTCTCCTAAAATTCAAATGAGAGTGGCAGGTCGATGCAAAGAAATAAATTCTGGCCTTTTTGAAGCACAGAATAGAGTACAATAGCTTTTCTTTGTGAGCTCGATTGCACTCTTGCATTACAGAATGTACATTCTTATCATTAACAAACTTCTGAATGAAACAGCGCACTGGCATGTGATTGACGAAATCACTCTAGAAACGGAATAAAAATCTTGATCTTTTATTTTTTTTGTCCAGTTCCAATCGATTGAAGTGCCATTAGCAGTAGATTCACACATGACGTCATTGAATTTTTCTATCTTGAAAAATTCACCCGAACTGTTCTCGAAGTGATGTTAGTCTGAGTCTCTCGTCTTCGAATAGCGTAACAGCTATGCCCATCCAATCCTCGCCAGTAAAAGATGAGGTTTATATCTTCTCAGGAGCGAATGGCAGATGCTTTAGCACACAAAGGAATGAGCATTGCATACAAAGAAACTTGCTGGGGATGAAGTACAGCTCGACCATTTGATGCTATGTCAGTGATCTGAGGTCAACACGACCAAGTGGAATATCGGTGGCTGTGAAGCTGAGTAGAACAGGCATTGTCATGAATGATAAGAAGTACAATTTTAGAGAAGGTTTGCTTATGGGCTGTGAAATGCCTCAAAGATCGAATAATTCTCACCATTATGAATTATATATTCTTATGCTTATAGAACGCTGTATGGCCCTCATAAAGTGCTTCTTACTGAAGAAGAAAAATTAAAGCTACGAAAAGCTCATCAGTGTGTTTCTGTTTCGGACTTTGACATTGAACCTATTTCGCCCAAAAGATATGTTGTCCATAATTTCTGGTAAATTTGAGACGTCTATGTCGCCATGAAGATAGTTTGCCTCCAAATTCAGCTCCCATAATGCCCCCGGGAGCTCGCTGATATCGATTGTACCCGTAAAAGCGTTTTCATTGAGATAGAGAATTTCGAGACCATTCGGTAGTGCCGTTAAATCAATCATTCCTGCCAGCTTATTCCCCGAAACGCGCAAGTCGGCCAGATTCTCTGGTAATCTTGTGAGACAAATCTCTCCCGAAAAATGATTGTCGCTCAGGTCGAGCACCTCGAGCGCACCGGGAAGATTCTGCAAGTCGACGGGCCCGTGCAGAACGTTTATATGAATTTCGAAACTTTTTAGTGCATCTGGAAGTCTCGCCAAATCGACGGTGCCATGAAGTGCACACTGAAAAGCCTTAAACGCAATGAGATCAGTGGAAAGGAGTTCTGTCGACATTGTCGCAGATATCCGATTCGAGCTTAAGTTAATATCTCGCACTGTCGGTGATAATCTATCAAGATCTACCTTGCCTTGAAACTTGCACGCATCCAGATCGAGATCTTTAAGATTTTCTGGAAGTTGCGTAAGGTTTATTGACCCACAGAGTGCATTCACTCCTATATTGAGTGTTCGGAGAGTTAGTGGTAGACGAGATAGATCTATTCCGCCGGATAGCTTGTTCAACCTGATTGAGAGCTCTTCCAGTAAGCGTGGCAGCGAAGTCAGGTCGAGACTTCCTGTCAAATTGTTGTCGTATGCGAATGCTACCTTGAGCATCGGCGGGAGACCTTTTGTCGAGAAACTTCCAAAAATCTTATTGCGATAGATCCAGAGAACCTCAAGCTCACGCGAAAGCAATTCACTTGCAAACTCTTCTTCAAATACATTATCTGCAATTTGGAGCGATTGGAGGCGCTGCAAAGCATTCAGATCTAAGAATCTGCCTTTGAATTTATTTCCATTGATGCAAAGTTTTGAAAGGCATTGTGGAAGGAGCTTTGCATCAAGTTTGCCATCGAGGTGAAGTCCATTGAGTGTTATTTCACTGACTTTCGCTGGGAGGAAATCAAAAGAGACGGAGCCTTTAGGGTTTACGTATCCTGGATTGATTCTCATATTTATTCGGACAACATCCTCATCAGAATCGCATTCCACGCCGTTCCATTCGCAAACATCGAGAAAGTTTCCGTTGTCATCTTGAAATATTTCCTTGTTTGTGACGCCAGACACGAACATCTCCATCAGCGCCTGGTGCGTCATGCTCTCGTAGTCGAGTCTCCCGAGGTGGGACGCGTCAGCGCCAATCAGTTGTAAGATGATGCACATTTTGAATTTATGAGGGAAAAGAGTACCTTTATATTGAAAGTGGCGAAGAAATTCGTGACTCATGTCATCCAAGTCTTTCGATTACACTTCTTTTTGATCATAGCTGAGGTATCAATCTATCTTGGAATGAGTGAAGAGCAGAGTGCAAAGTAAATCTATTATTCATTGCAGTACTGTGCGCTTAAATCAAACGTATTTTGAGGGCTTTGCTCATATTTTGAGATGCAGGACTTTGTTATCTCAAATGCTACTAAACGATGGGTATCTGCGCAGATTTTCGGGCGTTTGGTTAAAAACATCGAAATGTTGCTTTGCATTTCTACGAGAATATGACTTGTATCTTCCTTCTAACGACAGAAATCCTAGCGATAAAGCCCAAATTCCAGCCTGAAGCTCAGCTCAGCCCTCTCTCGGCATCAGTTTGCAAACGGCACACTACGACAGAGACCATGCACATTTTACAAGAGTTTCAAACAAAAGATTTTGAGCATCGATCATCGGGATAGAAGAATACTGTAAATCCTTGTTCTATAGAATTTCTCTCTACAACTCTACGAAACTCTCGAATATCAGTAAACCACACAAACTCTCCAAACCTACGAGTACTCTGTCTCACCAGTCCATGGGTCCTCAACCGTTTCCGTGTACTCCTCCGTGCTCGAGTACGTGATCGGGTCAGTCATCAGGCTGACGAGGGACGACGTGCTGCCGTAGTCCGGCCAACGCTGCGTGTGCACCCGCAGGTCGACATTCTTCGCGTCAGTGCACTTCAGCAGTGGCTTCTTCTGAACGCTGTGCACCTGAATTTCGACCAGGCCTTCCGGCAGGTCGGCGGTGCAAACAACAGCAACTTTGATGTCGTTGTACCCCAGGCGAACTGTCTTGAGCGTTTCCGGCAGATTTGACACGAAGAGTGTCCCCGAAAAATGATTGTTGGAGAGGTGAACGATTTGAGTTTCACTTGGAAGTGTGTTCAAGTTGAGGGAGCCGTGCAGATTCGTGTAGTGCAGCTCAAGATGCTCAAGCATTCTGGGAAGGGCCCGCGTCTTCAGCGCACAATTGAGACCTATATCACTAATATCTAATGAATTCAGCGTGGCTGGAAGCCAATCAATGTCAAGCTGCATTTGATCGCTGCACCGGGCAGCGAAAGAGTACACGACCCCCGCGAGGCACGTCACGCCCCGCCAGACGCAGGCGTCATTCACGTTGCCGCCAGTGAGCTTGCGGAAGAGCTTCTCGCTGTAGGGCTGCTGGCCCATAGAGATTCTGAAAAAGTTGCGCATGCACTCGATCTGCTTGTCGATTTTCTCGGGAGGGCTGTGTGCGGTTGAGAGAATGAGGAGCTGTATAAGGGATATGGCCGAGAGCATAAGGTTGGATAGATAATTTATGAGAAGGAAAAAGAAGTGTAGACGTGTGTGATCTTAGCGTTTCTGTATTTTGTTTCGGAGGTGTCTCTCGGTCCCCTTTGTCTCTCCAAAATAACTGTACGAAATGAATTGAAAAGCAATGAACGCTAGAAAGAGCTCGTAATCCACTCTTTGTGTCCAGATTCATATTTTTCACTTTGTGTCAATACATTGAAAAAATGGAATCCAGCACTCAAAGGAGACGAAATGTGAAAATCATATCTGCTGACTGATCCACTGAGCTCGATTCAATCCTTCATTATAAATAATGAAACTGATAAAAGTGATCAGTACGGTCCCAGATCTACTCTATCAATGAATACACAATCGCATAAAATATAAATATCTTTCTTTACTTCAAGCTACATATCCAGCTCACCGAATCTTCTGGTCTTGAAACGCTTCACCCTCAAAGTAATTTTTTTCAAGGACTATATGCGTCATCGAAGCTGGAACACGTGCGAGCGATGGGCTCCCATAGAGCTTATTATCCTGGAGGTGGAGCCCCACCATGCCTTCGGGAAGATAATCGAGTGAAATTTCACCGGATAGATTGTTTTCGGCGAGAAAAAGGGCTCGCATGCTGTATGGAAGCTTTGTCAAGCAAATGGTCCCCCAAAGGCCATTTTTCGAGAGACCAATGACTCGCATTGTCCTCTGCAGATTTTCGAGATTTATTGTCCCCTCAAGCGCATTGCCAAAAGCCTCAAAATTTGTCATTTGTGGCGGCAAAACTGTCAAGTCGAGCGTTCCACTGATGGCGTGTCCACTTATTACAAACGTCTCGAGGCTACGGGGAAGGCGCTCTGTGCTGATTGTCCCGCGGACGACCCATGAGGTGAAGAAGCCCTTTGTCGCATCGAAGTGTACGAGCGCTGGGGGCAAAAGATCGAATGAAACCTCTCCACACGCCCAATTGTGGTTATTCCATTCAATGGAGATAACGTCACCGCTTCCATCGCACGTGACGCCGTACCATTCTCGAATATCGAGAAATGCACCAGAATCATTCTGAAAGTGCAACTGCATCTCATTCACTAGAACGACTTTATCGTCTTCGATCGGTGTGACAAGCATCTCCATTCGGCCCTGGTCGTTGATCATCGATTGGTCAAATCGGCCGATATGGTTATCCACAGTTTGGAGGACGATAGTGAAAAGCATTTGTGTAATGATGAAGAAGAAGCGATGAGATGCGTTGCTACCCTATGGGAAATGAGAAAATATTTTGTATACTTGTCTGGCGTGCATCTTGTCATGGATGCCATCATCGATGCTATCATCTGCTCATGTGACTTCCGTATGAAAGCAAGATGAGTCCTCAAATCTTCTATTCTTCGCTAAAATTTTACGTTGCCCTATGCAAAGAAAGAATTCTGGCCTTTAACAACACACAATGATTCTTCTATCGTGTAACCGCACGCACGCTTGCATTGCAGACTGAATTCCCATTCTTTCTCAACGTATGAATAAAATGAAACGCTGGCATGTCAAACAGAAAATCACTCCAGAACGCATGAAAAATGACTTTCATTTTGTAGAGTTTAATATGACTCCACCACATTTCTCTATCTGGAGGAACTCACTCGAGCTTTTTTGTTATATCTCGCTGAGATGCCCGACAATTTCGTCATCAGCGTGCCTAGTATATCCATCCGCTCTTTATAAGTGAAAACAAGGGTATCTCTTCGCAAAGGCGAAGGGCAAATGCATCGGCGAACCAGTAGAAGAACATTTCATCAAAAGAAAATTACGAAAAGGAACTGTAGATGAACAGCAGGAAAGAAACTCAGCAAATTTTACCTCTCTGTATATATATTATATATATTATATTTATCAACCAAAAAGGCCCACTGGAATTTAGAAATCAAAGTCTGCAGCGCTGACCTCTCTTCGCCTCCGCCGCTCACTGATCGGCAGTGTGATTTCTCCCAACTCAGCATCGAAAAATTCCGCATAGGGAGAGTCTCCCAGTCCATCAGTAGTTGCCCCGACGACAACCGGCAAACGCCCCTTCGGCCCGTTGATCGACTTTACACGGATCTTTGCAGTGTTCACATTCCACACATACAAACATTTGAATTCCGGGGGAAGCGTCATCGCATCAAAGTAGACCGTTCTTAGCAGCCGGTCCCATAGCTGCAGCACGCGGAGGCTTTTCGGCAAGTCTGTCAGAACAACTTTTCCTATGAAACTGGTAAACTTGCAGCGAAGCTCAACCATGTTCTCTGGAAGGTGGTGCAGGTTGATAACGCGGCCACTGCGCTGTCTGGACTGCGGCACGAGGCAGCGGTGGAGGTGCATCCACCGCAGATTGCGGGGGAGGTAGCGATTTACCCAGACGTCGCCGATGCTGACATTACACAGCGCCAAAATGCGGAGAGAGCTCGGCAGCCAGTCCATGGAGACAGCGTGCTGAATCCCCGATGATCGAGCTGAATCTCTAAAGACAAAGCTCACGACTTCACCGTCGAGGCAGCGAACGCCCCGGAAGTCGCAAACGTTTCGCTGCGTGGCTGGTGTGACCTCAAAGTAGTTGTGAAAGTCGGGTGTGTCGAGGGCAGGCTTTTCTATTGCTCGAAGCATTAAATCTCTGGAAGCGACGACTGTATTGAGATTGTCAGCGGTGAGGATGTGGACATAGAGGCAGGAAATCATTTTTTGGAATGAATTTGAAAATTTGATAGAAAAGCTGAGGAATATGTGCTGCTAAAGCTCCAAAAAGCATATGTGACCAAACGCAGTAATTCTACTCCTATCGCAATTCATCTTCGAAATTTTGTGTTCTTACCGCACTCCATACTGTATGCTTGAAGTGCTTCTTTTTTAGGATTTGACGAAAACTGCAAAAATTCCATCATCGCGATACAATGTATTTGAGTATCTGATACGAGATTTTGTTTACACCAGTGTGGTTCGAATTTCTTACATCGTGCGGTTGGAAACTTATGCTACTTTCTATCTTAAAGGACTTTATTCTGCACACAATCAGTGCTCAGTGGTTGTATTTGACATAAAAGTGTCACTCTTTATATAGAAAATGTCTTTATATACCTCGGGGACCTTCATCAAACCCTTTTCAATCACAAGATTCACTTGCGATGGCTCTTTTCACTTAAAATCTGTACTTTTTCCAAGATGTGGGGTATCGGCCCCAGATTGTGCGCATGTGTATTCATCATGGTAATAGAAATGCTTTAAAGAGTGTTTGAGAAGTAAGAATACGGAACACGACGGCATCACCCAATAATCTCAGATATATTTTTCAGTATCTCAACTATGCTGTCAGCATTTATCGAATACCACTCATCGAACTTTTTGCTCCCAGAATTTTTGCTCTTCCTCTCCTTGAAAAAAGTTGTGCATGAGCGTGATCTTCTCGAGCGACGCTGGAAGGTGCTCGAGCGACACAAACCCGGACAGGTCGTTGTCATCCAGTTCCAGCAGGAGCATTCCTTCCGGAAGGTAATCGAGCGATATTGTCCCCGAAAATTTGTTCTCCGCGAGCGACAGCGTGCGCATGCTGGCCGGCAGCTTGGTGAGGCACAGCGTTCCTTCCAGATTGTTGTTCATCAGCTCAATGGATTGCATGCTCGCTGGCAGAGCCTCGAGGTTGATCGTCCCTTCAAGATTGTTTGCACCAGCGGCAAAGGCGATCATTGGTGGGGGCAAAAATGCCAAGTCCAAAGTACCCCCAAAGGCCTGCCCATCCACGATGAGCGTCTCGAGGCCGCGGGGGAGTAGCGCTGTGTTGATGACCCCACGGACTCTCCATGCCTTGAGCACGCCCTTATCAATATCGAAGCTGACGAGCTTTGGCGGCAGAAAGTCGAGCGAGACCTCGCCGCATGCCCAGTTTTGCATAGCCCAGTTGATCGAAGTGACATTGCCCTGATCGTCACACTTGACGCCACGCCATTTTTCTATATCGAGGAACTCACCCGCGCTGTTCTTGAAGAGAAGGTAGCCCTCGCTGAGAAGGCTGAATTTTTCGTCGACGATTGGTGTGACAAGCATTTCCATCCGCTGCTGGTCGGTGAGCAGGGAGGGGTCGAAGCGGCCAAGGGCGGATGTATCGGCGCACAAGTGAAAGAGCATTGTGTGAAAAGAAGCGAAATGTACTGGAAAACTGGTGGAGAGTGGAAACCTATTCTTTTGTACGAATACTTACTCATAATTACTAATATTTATATTAAATTCAATTCAATCCGTATAAAAAGCGCTCGGCGAAGATTTATTCTTCTTCCTTTTCAGATCTGCTCTCTAGAATTTTTCCCTCCCACGGGTGCTTGTCGCCATTCGCATCGACAACAGCTGTGATTCCGTCGTGACGGATGTCGAAGGGCATTTCGCCACTTGCCTGCAGAAGCACAGCGGTCGATCTGATTTTGGTTTTATCGATAAAGATTTTTTCGAGTGACTCCGGCAGCACCAGCAGTCGAAAATCCCCCGAGAACGCATTCAGGCTGAGGTCAATGACCCGCATGGTCTTTGGAAGGGCAGTGATGTTTATTTCCCCACAAAATGAGTTTCGATTGACTTTGAGCAGCTCCATGGCAGGTGGCAGCTCGTTCAGGGATAGCTCTCCGCTGAACTGATTATGCGAAATGTCGAAGACCACGATTGAGCTTGGTAAATCAGCGAGGACACAGCTGCCACGAAAAAAATTCCAAAAGAGCGATAGTACTTTCAGTTTTTGTGGGAATGAGCCAAAGTTGATCGTGCCTTGCAGATTATTCGTTCGAAGGGTCAACTTTTCAAGATTTTCGGGCAAATGCGACGGCTCAAGCGTTCCGTGTAGATTACACGAGGTCATGCGTAGGTCTTTGACCATCGACGGGGCGGCTTTGAATGGAAATTGCGCATCGCTGAAGTGTGTCATGGCACAACAAACTTCTGTTACGCGCTCGTCTTTGCATTTGATGTGTCTCCAGCGGCAAACATCTCGAAAGTCCCCGTATTGTCTTTGAGGCGTCTCTTGTACGCATCGCTCATGCCCTCGAAGAGCATCTCCATCAGGGTCTGGTCAGGGAGTGTGTCGAAGTCAAGGCGGCCAAGGGACGGGTCGATAGCGAAGAGGCTGAGCATAGATAAAATGCTTGTGCACATGATTGAGTGAAGAGAGATAATGAAAGGAAAATGATGCTCTGTTGGTGATGCATAGAAAAGAAGAAAGAATGCATTGTTTTTCGCACTCCAAAAAGTGCATAGAGATGCCTTGCGCTTTGCTCAAATGATCTTGCTCGTATAAGAAAGTATGCGGGTTTTTTGTGTGTTTCCAATCCAACACTTAAGCTATGCCTTCTACGAAAAGATCTGGGCCGATCCCAATGATTGCTGCGCTTTCGAATGCCAGAGATTGACAAGATAGATCAGTGCGATCGAATGACTGAAAATATCACCGATAATCTGGTTCATCATTCCTGGATATTCATCGTCCATCTTCCATCCTCAAAAAAGCACTTTAGGAGCTAAAAGCAGATCGCTTTGCAGCCAGCAGAGTTTTCACACCATTTAACACTCGTCTCTACTCGCATTTTACTTCAAGCCAACTCAAAAAAAGGCAATCGAAGCTCATTTACTCGCCCAATAATCGAAAAAAGGTATCAATTCAATTTCTAAGTAATATATACCTCTTCTGTATATCTCTGTATATCGTATAAATCTCGGATTTCATAAACGCATCGCTCGCCACACTATCTTACGCCTCTTCCCGCTCGATGACAGTCAAGTCCTCATTGGAGAGCAGCGTCTTTCGCCTTACCATCGAGAACTGGAGCTTTAGCCGCAGTTTGAGCGTTTTCGGCACCTGATTCAGGTCCAGAACCCCCGAGAACGCGTTCTGGTAAAGGTGCAGCTCTTTCATGCCCTTTGGCAGCGCCGAGACGTCAAGGGTCCCCGAGAGCTGGTTGTCGCCGACGTTGAGGCCACTGATGCCCTCTGGGAGCGCACGCAAGTCGAGCGACCCCACAAAAGCGTTGTTTGAGAGGATCACAGCCTCCATTGCAGACGGAAGCTTCGTCACGTTGATGGGCCCAGATAGCGAGCTGCGGGCGAGGTTGAGGTGCTTGAGCTTTGGCGGCAGCTTCGTCAAGTCGACCTCCCCCGAAAAGCGATTCCGCGTGACAACGAGGTAGACAAGCCCCTGTGGCAGACCAGTCAGGTCAACACTCCCCGAAAACCCGCTGTTGATGACCCGAACGCACTCCGAGCGCTCCGGGAGATTCCTAAAGTCGAATGGGCCATCCATGAGTCGAACGTCTTCAACTGTGAGATTTTCAATGCTCGCGGGTAAAGCATTGACGTCGAATGTTCCAAATAGCGAGCACGTCTGGATATCCAACTTAGTGAGCTGGCGCGGAACGTATTTCGTCTCAAATGACCCTGCAAGGGTGGCGTGTCTCGCATAGTCGTCTTCGCTCTCATAGTAGTACTCCTCATCGTCAGAAAAGCCTTCGCCCGACTCGTCAGGGCCGGGCAGATTGAGGACGGTGACGGCGCCTTTGTCGTTGCACTTGGCGATGTTCCACTCGCTGATATCGCGGAAGTTGCCTTCTTCGTCTTGGTAGCGATTTCGCACCGCTTTGTCGAAGCACTGGACAAGGAGCTCCATCGATGTCTGGTCGGAGAGGCTGAGCTGGTCGAACTTGCCGAGGAACGGGTCGGCAGTGGCGATGATGTGAAGCATTGATTAATGGTAAAATGAGATTAATAGAATTTCAACGAATGCCATCGGAGAAAAAGAATTCATCAGCGGATATTCACAAATTAGGTCATACAAACAGAGTACGACAGCGTAAGATTTGTATAGATTAGGGTATCTGACATTGTTTTTGCTCGTACATATCATTTCGTGAAACCGCACCCATCTTTTCAAAATGGCGCCTTTTCTTTTTCTGTATTGTCTTTGTCTACCATTCGAATTCTTACTAAAACCTAGTCCCAAAACCCTCTCTCCTGATCGCATCAAAGATACTCTTTGCGCCCAAACCCAAACTTGCGCTCGACCAGTACTTGTAGTACGCCGAGGCATTGACCAGCAAGCGGTCATCCAACTTTCCCCCATCGATGCAGTGTACCTCGAAATGTGCTTTGTTGCGCCTGCGCTCTATCGAGTCGTGGGTGCTCTGGATCAATTGATGAGAAGTGCACAGAGCTCAAAATAAGTAAAGGCATTCGGAGACGCCAAAAGGAATAGAAAGCTATGAGCAAACAGATTTTTTTGCAATCAAAAGAGAAATTTCTGTATATGCTGGGGGTCGAGATAAAAATCATGTGAACTGCGTAATTGCACCCCACGCCATTACAAAAACACATTCCTATCGCTCAGATTGCACTGTCACATTCGACATGCTCCAAGTCACTCTTCCGCTCGAAATGCATACTCCTTGGTGACACTCCATGCAATTTTACGTTGATGCCGCTCGGTAGGGGCGCAATGCAAACAGGTTTTTGCACGGCAAACTTCTCATCGATAACAAGTACCCGAAGGAACGCATGGAGGGGACCGATGTCCTCCACAGCGGTGACAGCGTTTTGCTGTATCTTCACAGACTCGATGTATGGCGGCAGGTTGTTCAAATCCAGCATGCCGGTCATGCAGCACCACTCGATTTCGAGCAACATCATCGTTTCTGGCAGACTGGTCAGGTGAATCTCGCCCCAGAGCCCGTGAGCACTCAGATGCAGAAAAATAAGCCGGGATGGCAGCACTGTGCAGTTGAAGGAGCCTTCGAGGTAGATGCAGCCATCGGCCCACCGGATTTCCTCGATGGTTTTGGAGTAGTTGGCTTGAATGCCTTTCCACGTTGTTGGATCGTCGGGGTCACCGCCGAGGGCCGCTCGAGCGGTGTCCGCATTGTCGGGGGCAAAGACCAGTGCCATGCGGTCCTCGTCGGTGAGCATATCCGGGTTGAATCTACCAAGATGCGGACATTCGCTGCAGATCGCTAAGCTGAGCAGAAGTTTCATAAAGTTACGTTAAGGTTCAAAAGTTGCGGTCACAAACTGATGACTTATTGTCAATACTCAAAATCTCATGACTTCATGCTATTCATCTCTGGTCTTGGTATCTGCTTTGCGTAGCAGATTCAAATATTGTAGCACGCCGCTCGTTTCATGCGCCCGAAGGGAACTCTATTTCTGGAGTTCGCCTTCTGTATTGGGCGGCTCATTGCTGTCCACATACCTGAATTTCCTTTCAGTGCAACTTTGGTGAAAATGAAGCGCTCGACGACCAAGCGTTCTCTAACTTGATTCTTGGCGATGATTTTTGTAAACGTTATTCATTGTATTCGTTGATGCATAAACCTGCACAGATCTGAAGGCATCAAATGGGTCACACGCATAATATACTTCTCTCTTTCTCATCTTGTTACTATTACACTTCAGCAACTTCAACGATTGTTTTATACGTTTTCTCGCATCACAATACGACGCAACAATACGCTTCTTGCAAAAACGAGTGCTGTCAGCACGAAAAGATCTCATTCGTAGATCTTAAAGTGGATATATTTGACCTGTATAGTCCCTTAGTGGTCACAAAAATACCAATACATGTGCAACTTTATCTGTCTTGTACAATTAAACTTGCTGTATCTTCATTCGACTTACTAGACAAACCTATCTGATCTTCTGATCTTTGAACTCAGATCCCTCAAAGTAATTTCTATCAAGCAAAAGCCTCTTCACCGAAGCTGGAACTTTCGTGAGCGATGGACTTCCGCACAGCTTGTTGTGTGAGAGATCGATCTTTTGCATAGTGCTCGGCAGACTCTCGAGGTTGATTGTCCCCTCAAGCACATTGCCGAAAGCTTTAAAGGTCTTCATTGCCGGCGGCAATTGTTTTAGGTCGATTGTACCTCCAATGGCATGTCCGTTGATGATAAACGTCTCGAGGACGCGGGGTAGGAGCTCTGTGCTTATCGTCCCACGCACGACCCATTCGTTGAAGAGACCTTTCGTTGAATCGAAGAAAACGAGGTTTTCGGGCAAAAGGTCGAATGACACCTTCCCGCACGCCCAGTTCTCGAGAGACCAGTCGATAGAAGTGACTTCACCTCCTTCATTGCACGTGACACCTGGCCATTTTTGAATATCGAGAAAGTCATCGGCGTTGTTTTTAAATTCCAGATATACGTCATCGACAAGGATGGCTCTATCGTCCTCGATCGGTGTCACAAGCATCTCCATGCGGCTTTGGTCGTTGAGCATGGCTGGATCGAAGCGGCCGACTGAGGTATCGGCAGTGTGAGCGAAGATTGCGGAAAGCATTGATATGAGGGAACTTGAAGAAAGATAGGATACGTTGAATTGAAGAAAATTGAATTCCGAGTGAATAAGAATTAATTTCTACACTAGTTTTGCGAACATTTTGATAGCATATGGCCACCAGACCCCAATGTACAAGCTTAGTAAAAATGAAGAGATCGACGACCAAGTATTCTGTGCCATGATTCGTGGCGATGACTTTCATGGCGTGTCATTTTGAACGCTGTCTCAATTCCGATTATGTTGTACAGTACTTTTCAAGATTCTTCTTCTTTGATACTCGACATTGCACATTTTCGTTGCTGGATTCAAAATTGAAGAAGCACTGCTTCAGGGGGCCTAAAATGCAGCGGTCTCAAAAATTGGAAATTGCTGAGCCGTAAATCGGCCATTTTTACAGCGGATGCCTAGGCATAAGCCTTTGCTATGGAATATGCCAGCCCTGGAGTGAATTTTTGACCCGTCACCCAGAGCTCTGGATGACGATAGTATCCATTACCCAATATGCAGAGAAAAGGCCTGTACAACGCCGACTTTGGCATCATGCGCAAGTCACGAGGTCTCGCCAAACATCGCAAACTCGCCATTATATGTGGTTCCCAGGCCATTTCATACTACTCGGGAGTTGTTCCCAAAGGGTGCGAGTGTTGAAGGAAGACTTGGCCTGTATTAGGTCGCATAGGAAGCTACGAGTGACGGGATATCTGTAAGGCCCAGTGTGTTCAAAGTTAAAGTACATCAGTTCTCATTTTCATTGTCTATGAGAGGAAGAAAGCGAAGGGGAAAAGGATTGGAATGTCAGAGAAATTTCGTAGAAAAACATAAAATCTTTCCACTCATAATTCTCTTTCATACTTACTCAAACTCACAATCTTCTATCATTGCAACTCGGTCAAACATGCCATGGACTGATGTAAACCATGGGACTCCCGAGATTTGCTCGATTCTATTCTCGGAGAAATCCACGTTCTCAAGCGCGCGCGGAACCTTGGAAAAATTCAAATCCCCTTGAAACCGATTGTTCGCTGCACTGATCACTTCCAGGTGCGCCGGCAAGTAGGATAAGTCGATAGACCCTGAAAATTGGTTCCTGGCTATTCTAAAGTCAACCATAGACTCCGGTAGCTGCGTAAAGTCGACGTCCCCGTGAAACCGGTTGTCTTCGATTGCAAGATTTTGCAGTGTCCTGGGGAGAGCAGCGGTATCCAGAGTGCCCTCAAAGCGATTCGTGTCAATATCAAAAATCGTCAGCGTTCTTGGAAGGTTTTCAAACGCAAATACCCCACTGTAGTCGCCCATCTCAAGGCTCATGTTCTCGAGCTCTCGTGGGAGCGCTGCAGTGTCCACAGATCCCCCAAAGGGAATCATTTCGAGTCGCAGCTGCGTCAGTGCCCTCGGCAGGCCTTCAATCAATAAACTTCCGGAGAGCGGGTTCCTCGCCAGGGCAAGCTCGTTCAGGTGGTCTGGAAGTGAAGAAAAGACGACTTCACCGCGCATTGCGTTATGGTCGACTTGAAGCGAGACAAAGGACTTTGGCGGATTCGCAAACAAAATTCCACCTGTGAGCGCATTATCGCTGAGGTCGATGTCCTCGAGGCATGGGTTCAGCGCCGTGAGGTCAATGTCCCCGAAAAAGCTGTTGCTGTGTGCGAAGAGCTGCTGGAGACTGAGAGGTAGGTCTGTCAGGTCGACTGACCCTGAAAAATTATTTTCGGAGAGCGTGAGAACCTCGAGAGATGCGGGAAAGGTCCGCCACCCGATGGTCCCTGAGAGCTTATTGGTATCGACGTTGAAGTGTTTGAGCCCCTTGGGGAGGTCTTTGGTCTCCAATGAGCCTTCAAAATTGTTTCTGTCGAGTTCAGTGTCTGTCAACGCAGATGGCAGCGCAGACGCTCTGAACTCCCCACTGAGCGAATTATTCGAAAGAAAGACGGCGATGACTGTATCAGGGAGATAGACAAAGTTTATGCGACCCTCGAGTTTTCTTCGAAAAGTGCTATCGACAAGGTCAAGATCGTCTTTCTTGAGGTGCACGTGGGTGACATTGCCATCGGGGTCGAGATCAAGGCATTTCCATTCCTCGATGTCCAGAAAATGGCCGTTTTCATCAGTGAACAACCCTTGGTTTTTTATGCCGCCGAGAAACATCTCCATTCGCGATTGTATAGGCATGAGTGCAGGGTCTAATCTGCCAAGAAAGGGGTCAGCTGTAGACAAAATGAGTGTGAAAATCATTTTTACTGAGAGAAACCAAGAAAGAAGAAACCATATGCACTATGCTCTTTGAAGCAAGGCTACTGTGTTAAAACATTTCTGTATCGTAAGAGATCCCCGCTGATGGCCATTGATGCAGTGCATGGTCGATTATCATGAAAAAGGATCAAATTCGCCAAATGCTGGGCTATTAGCATACGTGAGGAGCGTACAGAAAATCACATTGCGTAATAAAAATGTCCAAAAAGCTTTCAGAAAGAAGAATTATGTGAGAAAGTATTCGATACTGACTTTTTATCTGCAAAATAAGCTGAATCCTCGTATTTAGGCCCAGCATCCTCTCGTTTTCGAACTCACAAAGACCTGTGCATGCTTGCACACCTTTCCATCGACGTCGATGACTGCCACACCCTCGTTATCCTCGACGTGCACCTGCGTCGTCTGGCCAAGCCCATCGATGACGACATATTTGAGCGAATTCCACCGCAGCAATATGCTATGAAGACGTTCTGGGAGTTTTTGGAGTAAAACTTCGCCGCTAAAATTGTTGCAGCCGAGGTTGAGGATGACAAGTCTCGGTGGTAGGCTCGTGAGGTCAAGTGACCCCTCCAGGCGGTTGTCCTCGACGTTGATGGCGGTCATGCCGGCGGGCAGTGTGTTCAGGGCGAGCGTCCCGAAAAATCGATTGCATGCCAGCTGGAGATTCTCGAGCGGTGGTGGGAGGCCGTCTGTTTCTATCTCTCCGCCGATCCCAGCGTTGAAGAGGTTGAGCTTGTGAAGTTCGTCGGGCAGGTACACTAGATTGATAATGAGACCGTGCGGCGCCCCCATGAACGTCCAAGAGATCTCGATTACATCTCTGTCAGCGCTGCAGGTGACGCCGAGCCACTCGCAGGCGTCCCGGGTGACTTCATTGGCAGCATCGAAGGAATCTGTGACTCGTCTGGGAAGTGGCTCGATGAGAAGTTCCATCTTAGTCTGTTGGCTCAGCAGTGTTATATCGATTCGGCCGAGGGCCGTGTCTGCGAAGAGTAGTGAAAAGAGCATTGCAAAGTGTCTGAAAAGAAATAAAAAGCAGTGGAAAAGTATCAAAAGCAACTTTCCTAAAGGATTGCACCGTTTGTACATTGTATTTATCATTTTTCTATGACTGTCTTTCTACCCAAATGGTTAATTGTCAGGTTGGCTGATCAGAACAGTAAGACTTACCATCAACGATGTGAAAATCTTTCATGCACTTGGATTCTTCCCGCCTACTGCGCAAGGGTGCTTGCCCGCACGAGCCCGGGGGAATTACGCGAGGGGAAGGGCATGGAACACATCGGCAACAGAGATCTTTTACAGTTTCAAAAATTGTGTGCATGAAGTCTTTGCATGTCAACTATCCCCATATCGGATAAACTCGGCGAAGCAATCAAAATAGCATTGGAATCCGCAGAAAATCCTTAAAATTGCCTACGGAAATCAAAATCAAGTAGAAAATGGTCGGTTCATGAGACTTTATGTAAAATAATGCTTTTATACTCTGTATTGCTTATGCTTCTATAACCTTAACTGATGATCAACTGAACTCTGTGTTTGCTGTCTACTCATTGGCAGAGGCTGATGACCCCTCTACGATATGAAAGTTCTTCATATGCTTTGGCCTTCCCCAAACTGCGCCATACGATGGCTTCGTGATAATGAGCGTGCACGTCTTGGGGATGTCTTTACGATACACAGTGCCCGAAAAATTATTCTCATAGATGCGAACCGATTGCAGCTCTGGCGATATGTATGTGACACCGATCGTTCCCTCGAGCTGATTTGATGAGACATCAAGTCGCTGCAAGCGCGATGGGAGTGACTCGAGGCTGATACTGCCCGAAAATCGGTTGCCCTGCAGCTCAAGCTCCAGTAGGCCCTCGGGCAGCTGCGTCAGGTCAATGCTGCCGCTCAGCTGATTCTTGTGTAGGTCAAAATACATGATGGACGCTGGCAATTTTGTCAAATCTATACTCCCCGAAAATTTGTTTTTGTCAATATAGAGATCCTTGATTTTGGGCGGGAGTGCAGTCAAATCAAGACTCCCAGACAGATTCGTGTTTCGGATTTTGCCCTCAATGAGTGATGCTGGCATAGAGGTGCAGTCGAAAGTCCCAGTGAAGGGCACCCTTTCAATCCCAAGCTCGTCAATAGAGTCTGGTAGGCTAGCAACATCAAAAGTCCCCGTAAGCTGGACATTCACAATTGAAAAGCACTTGATGCCCCGCGGTACATATTTTGTCTCGAGTGTTCCGGTCACGTTAACTTCGCCGAACAGCTGATCGACGATGCTTGGGATATTGACTTGGGTAACTTCACCATTCGCATCCATTGTCACAATGTCCCATTTGGAAATGTCTGTGAACTCTCCGGGGGCGTCGAGGTAGTCCGCTTGAAAGCCCGAGTCAAAGCCTTGCATGAGTAGCTCCATCAACATCTCTTCACTGAGTGTTGAAGAGTCGAAACGGCCAAGCGCGGGGTCCACTGAGAGAAGAAGCAGACGCATTTGATCGACAGAAAGATCTTTATGAAGAAGTGTACATCTTGCCGTACTAAAGATGTGGTCGCAGCGACAAGGAGCCACATCATGTAACTTTTGAAGGTCTACGTGAAGAATTACCCATTGAGCGAAGACATCCCCCATTTCCGTAATGGGAAATTTCATTATGGAATCACTGCATCAAAACTTTCATATGAAGCAGATTTGCACATTATCTTTTGATCTTTCGCATGGCGTTCCACTCCATTTCCCAAACATCACTGCCACCGCCCATTCGTGATAATTTCACTGAACCCAGCGTTCCGGTAGTCCACGTGCACGCCACGGCGCTTCTCCCTGAGGTCCAGCACCCCCTCAAACGCATTGTCACCGATGCGGAGCCGCTGGAGGCCGCGCGGTAGCCTCGAGGCGTCAATGGCACCCGAAAGCTGATTCCCCGTGAGATCGATCATCTGTATCACTCGTGGGAGCGCTGTCAAGTCCACACTCCCCGAAAAATTGTTCGACGAAGCGCGGAGTGCGTGCATACCTTGCGGCAGTTGTTCGAGATGCAGTGACCCCTCGAGCTGATTCGAACAGACACTTAAAAATCGAAACGATGGGTGCAGGGCTGACAGGTCGATTTCCCCTGAGAAGCGGTTGCCCTGCAGTGACATCGACGTGAGTGACGTGGGGATACATTTGAGAATAATAGAGCCCCGAAAATCGTTCTCCGTGAGATCAAGGCTCATGAGGACTGGTGGGAGGGACCCAAAGTCTATTGTCCCGTCCAGTGCATTTCGCGCAAGACCGATCTGTGTGAGTGCTCTCGGGAGGTCTGCAGTGCTGATTTGGCCCTGTGCATTGCTCCGTGCGATATTGACTGTCAGAAGTCCTCGTGGTAGATGAGATGCCATCAGATGGCCTTTGAGCACATCGACAAAGACTGACAAGGACTCCGTCGTCTCTGGCAAAGCCGAAAAATCGATAGAAGCGATGGCCGCGTTGCTCGCAAAGTCAAAAGCCACGAGGTGTGGTGGGAACATGGTGATTGTCACTTCTTGCGCAGTGGAAGACGGGAAGTAGCCGATGTGGGTGACTGTGCCTCTGCCCTGGCACGTGACGCAGTCCCACGAGCACACATCCCGAAAGCTGCCGTTTGCGTCCTGGAACTGGAGCTGCGTGTCGGCGTCAAACTGCGTCACGAGGATCTCCATGATGGTCTGGTCGGTGAGCGTGAGGGGGTCGACGCGGTGGGCGAAGTCGACGGTGAGGAGGAGAGAGGGCATCTAAATTTGGATTAAGTGAGAGAATGGGAAAGATCTGAAAGTGTTCTTTTAAATAATTAAGTTCTTGAAATAACGAAGAACGGGGCTCAACCCTTAAGGCTTTCTTATCAGCTGTTACCACCAGCCCTATTTTGTCCTCTCTTTATCTTGAGAAGGCTACCATTTACCCCCACAAGAAATACATATATTACTGCCACTTATTGTTTTTCATAAAGTGTCTTCATGCCTTTGCCGCGCCGTAATCTATTTCATCAAAATTTCGCTCTTTTTCGGGTGCCTGCTTCCGTTCTCATCAACAACAGAAGTCAAATCATCCGCATCAAGCTTGATACTTACACTGTTCGGCACAGAGCTCGCAACAATCGCAGTTCCCGAAATGCGCGTCATTGAGAAGTCGATACAGAGACCTTCTGGTGCGCTGAAGAGCTGAAATTCTCCGGTAAAATCGTTGTACGGTGCTTCGAAGGTTTCCAGTGACGGTGGCAAATTTTCGAGAAGTATGCGACCACTCAGGAAATTGCCCGAAATATCCAAATACTCGAGATTCTGCGGCAATTTTGTAAAATCAACGCTGCCACGAAATTTGTTGGCGCTGACATCTATTGACTGCAGATTCGGTGGCAGCGCTGTCAGGTCGAAAGATCCTTCAAAAAAGTTGTTACATGAATTGATGTCCTCAAGCTTCTGCGGAAAACTTCGAGCATCGATAATTCCCGAAAGTCTGTTCGTATTCACCCAAAATTTTACAAGGGTGTCCGGGAGCATCTTCGTATCGACTGTGCCCAGGAATCCTGGGTAGTTCTCATCGCTGTACAGTATGAACTTTTCGATGTGTCTCGGGAGAAAGTCAAGCGCAACTCTACCTATATCTCCTGAAACAAGTGTGTTTATCGCCATAATCTCACTATCAAATGCGATAACGTTGCCGTTCTTGTCGCATTCTACCGTGTCGGGCCATGCGCAAACATCAAGATACCTTCTATCTGTGTTCTGGACCGATTTTTTGACCGCTCCGTCGACCCCGGCGATGCACATCTCCATCTTGGCTTGGTCAGACAGGAGCATCGGATCGAGGCGGCCGAGCGAAGGGTCGACGGAAATAAATCGTGTTATGACGCTCATGTATTGCATTGAATGTTAGCTAAAACTAAAGATAGAAGCTCAAAATGGAAATAAATCGTATCTGGGCATCGTACATGAGAATCTATCGATTTCCGATTATATCATTTGTGATTATTCCAGTTTGCTTTCTATTTCGTATTTTCTTCCCTTCAGGCCTCAGAATGTAGGGTCATCCTCAACGTATGCACCGTTTTCCGCTCTCTTGCAGACTTTGCCATCCTCATCAAGAACCGCGACTATTTCATTCCTGCCAAGCAAGATTTTCCTCTGGAGATCACTATGTACGATCGCTATTCCTTCAAAAATATTCTCCGAGACGTTCAATTCTGTGATATTCTCCAAATTCTTCTCGAGGCGCAGCTCTCCTGTAAATTTGTTGCCCTGCAGCCAGAGGGTGTCCAAACTTAAAGGGAGGTTCTCCCAGTCGAGCGTTCCTGAAAAATCGTTATCCGACGCTCTGAATTCATGCATAGAGCGCGGAAGAGTCGAGAATTGAAGAGACCCGTGAAACGAGTTTATATTGATCCCCAAGCACGCGAGTCCCTTTGGAAGAGCTGTGGAAGGCAATGTTCCTGTAAAATTGTTCACGAAAAGCTCAAGCCCGGTGAGGCCTGCTGGCAGATTTGTAAAGTCTGCACTTCCATGAAATGAATTCTGAGATATATCACAGGTGACGAGATGCGATGGCAATTGTGCAAAGTCGAACGTTCCACTGAGACCTGTAAGCATTACATTGAAGTGCTCAAGGCAATCAGGGAGCAACGAAGTTTCGATAGATCCGGTCAGTTCGCACTCAGAAAAATCGACCGTCTTTACCGACTTGGGAACGAACTGAAACGCAACAGAACCAGTTGCTCGAGAGGGCATGTCGATACTTTCGACATTCCCATCAGCGTCGAACTCGAGCACATCCCACTCCTCGATTGCAAGAAAGTGCCGATCATTGTCTTGGAACGGCACTTTTTCATCATCATCAATGCCTTCGATGAGAAGCTCCATGAGAGTCTGGTCGGAGAGTGAATCGTAGTCGAGTCGACCAAGGGCACTATCGATGGCGGGAAGTATACGTATGGGATTCATTTTATGCAGCAGGCGAAAGATGAAAGCAAAAAAGAAGAAGAATGGATATCTGGTCATGGAATGATAACTTGTACAACTGAGAGATTGTCACTACCATACGATTAAAAGAGATATTTGTTGCCCATCACACGAAGTTACATATCTCTTTCAGTCATTCAATCGCTCAACATTGATAATTGCATTGCAAAGTGATAAAACTCAAGCTACGTACATACCCATCATTGAGAACTTCAGATTTTTGCCAACTATAGATCATATTCTTTTATATTAATATCATTTCGTATCTTCCTTCACGAAGACCAGCCCAATTGAGAAACTTCGTTATTCTTGGACAAGCGTGTCCACGAACCCGTTGACTTTCGAGCACTTGCAGATATTCCCATCTTCATCAGCAACTTCTTTTATTCTGTTCGCGCGTAGATCGATGTACTGGTGAAGGTTTCTGTGCACAATGGCTGTTCCTTCAAAAAGATTGCTTAAAACCTTAATTTCCGTAAGATTTTCGAACGCTTGGTCGAGACGTAACTCTCCCGAAAATCGATTCGTGTTTATCCAGAACTCATGCAGACCTAAAGGCAGATATTCAAAGTCCAGTGTCCCTGAAAAATTATTTTCTGACAAAGTGAACTCATAAAGTGACGTTGGAAGTGCGGAAAAGTCAAGAGACCCGTGAAATTGGTTCGAGTCCATCGCAAAATTTTTCAGCTCTCTCGGAAGCATTCTGAGTGACACGGTACCTGTAAAACGGTTGTGGTTAATCTCAAGCGTTCGGAGCCCCTTTGGCAATTTTGTCAAATCTGCACTTCCAAAAAATTGATTTTCCGGGATTTTACACGCGACGAGAGGCGATGGCAATTTTGCAAAGTCGAATGTTCCACTGAGATTTTCTGTCGCTGCGACTTGGAACTCCTCGAGCCCATAGGGTAGCAGCGAAGTTTCGATTGAGCCGGTCAGTAGACAGTCAAAAAAATTTATATTTTTGACCGACTTGGGAATGAATTCAAACGAAAGCGATCCAAGCACTGCCCAGCCCATGCTGATACTTTCCACTTTCCCATCTGAATTGAATTTGAGCACATGCCACGCCTCAATATCAAGGTAGTCATGATCGCTGTCTTGAAAATCTTGTTTCACGTCATCTTCCATGCCATCGATAAAAAGCTCCATAAGAGCTTGTTCAGACAGCGAATCGTAGTCGAGTCGCCCAAGGGCACTATCGATGGTGGAAAGTATAATGCTGAAATGCATTTTTAGATGTAGAAAATTAGGAAAGAAAAATGCCTATAGGAAAATACTTCGCTTGTTTGGAAAACTCTCGTCTTACGTGCACGTATATCGATAATCGACGTTAAAGAACTCAGCCACCGTCAACATGTATCTTACGGATTTCTTTGCTTTGAGGGATATGTGTAAGAATTCACGATCAAAGGCAGAAGGGCCCATCTTTTCAAAGTATCAGACAAACGGGGAAAGTAATGGGACAAGCTAAGACTCCTTGTTTCAATTTCAAAGTCACTGTTTTTTTCCTGCTGTAGCGCATATGAAGATAAGGCTTTAGTCTTTCTTCTTCTCTGTTATCACCAGCCCTGTCTTCTCCTCCTGAATATTCAAAAGACTTCCATTTACCCCCACAATCTCAGCAAATGTCCCTTCATCGACGCGCAGGCCGCAGACGTCGAGATGCGCAGCATCGACGCTCAGCGAGTCTTGCTTGAAGCCGTTGCCGTAGACCCACACGCGCTTCGTGGATACTGGGAGCATCGAAGCATTCAAAATGCCACTAAAATTGTTCTTCTCTGCGTAAAAGTAGACAATGGGTGCTGTGATCTGCGTGAGGTCTAAACCACCTGAGAATCGATTTTCCGATATATCGAGGCGCTCGAGAGTATCGGGGAGGGCGTCGATTCGGAATTCGCCCTCGAAGTCATTGCGGTGGACTGACAGGTGGATGATCGCTGGCGGGAGGCGAGTGGCGTCGAACTCGCCGGCTAGTCGATTGTCGTTGATATCGAAGAAATGGATGGTATCAGGAAGTAAAGAAGTCGTAACAGTGCCCGAAAGCTCAAGCGAGATGATCTCGACAGTTTCCACACCATCTGGCAGAAAACGGAAGTCGATAGACCCGCCGACGTTGATGTCTGGCCGGTAGTTGTCATCCATGATGGCCTCAAAAACATCAAACTCCCAGCTAATCTCGCTAATGGCACCGCTTTCCGTGAATGTGAGGCCTGGCCAGGTGGCTATGTCCCGGAATTCACCGTCTTTCTCCTGAAAAGCCTGGCTATCTGTGAAATTAGACACGAGGAGCTCCATCTTGGTCTGCAGCGGGAGCGAATCTGTGTCAAAGCGACCGCACGCGTCGGCGAAGGCGAAAGACCTAATGACAGAGAGGTGCGTTGTGTATATATGAAAGAAGAAGCAAAAATTAAGATTACGTGTCTCGCACGTGTGCTTTCGCTTTATATTGGAATTCATAGGGAGCGTATATGTACTGCATGGAGAGCACAGTAAATAAGCGTCGATAGATTCTTTTTGTGACAAAAGGCTTCCACGCCGACAGGTCACAGCACCTGCGCATCAAAATAAAGACCACATGGCCACTCGGTCAGATTTCTTCAGAATGATGTCGGCCTTCGAACAAATCTCCCAAACTAATCATAATCAATGCTACTGTGGAAAGTTGCAGAGACTTCCAAAGTGAGAAGCTGTGGCGATATACTGCAACGATTACAAGAGAACTACTCAAATTGCGAGAGGCTCGTGCTTTTCGTGCAATATCGGTGGAGCGCATTTCGGCTAGAGCTGAAGTTGAATTTGAGGCATGTCAGTGCGTGAGACAAGTGCGTGGTGCACTCTGTGTGCTTTACGTGTGGTCTGTTGAAAGTACTTGCATACCGATGAGCATTTTCATAATCGCATCAGTTTCGATCCAGCGCAAATCCATTCGATTTCTCGCACTTCGGGCCGGGTGTATAGTCATTCTCGGTCATCCGAAATCGTATATCAAGCTGATGGCATCCATCACAGGATCCGCACCCCTGCTGTACAAATGTGGGAGAACAAAAAAGCCAATTCTTTTGAGATGAAGGTGAACAGAATGTATGCGCAGGTGGCGCTGCTTCGTCACGCTCGTTGAACGACTCACGTCGCTTTGCATCATTGCACAGAAATCATGTGGCGCTGCAGCACAAGGCTGAAGTCCTGTACGCCAGCTGTTTTCAGGCCAGTCAGTCAATCACCCTTAACTATGCCCACATCAGATTATCATCGATGGGAGCATCACGTATGCCCCAATACGCTATGACGCCGCACCTTTAGACACAATAGACTCCTCCAATGCCTGATCTGTACTATCATCACGGAGAAATGAAAGGGATTCATTTCAAACAACTTGCACATTCAAATCACCTACGCTAAATCAAACACCCCCACCTTTTCTATTTCCTATCAAAGCCTGCAGTTTTACTTTTTTGGATTTTTGGGTTCGATTTTCCTCTGTTAAGTTTCGCCTTTCTTTCATAGCACAATCGTGCTGTCACTGACCTCCTCCCCGTTAACATCGACGAGACCCTCGACGCCGCTGTTCGTCAGCGTGATCCGGCGCCAGCCCTCGGGGGCGACCACCGCCTTGCCCGAAAAAGCGTTGTGCGAGAAGTCGACGTGAGAGAGCCTTCCTGGCAGCTTTGCGAGGTTGAGCGAGCCCTCAAAAGCGTTCCGGCTCATCCAAAGCGACCCGAGAGGCTTTCGGAGCGCGCTGCAGTCGATGGTGCCGCTCAGCTGGTTGCCAAAGAGCCACAGCAAGCGCATGTCGCGCGGGAGGCTCGTCAGATCCACGGACCCCGTGAGCTTGTTATCGCCGAGGCTGAGCTTCTCGAGCGTCGCTGGCATCTGCGTGAGGTCGATTTCCCCCGAGAGCATGTTCTCATTGAGGGTGAGCTCGACGAGGGCGGGTGGGAGACTTCGCAGGTTGACAGAGCCGGTCAGCTGATTTTTTGAAAGGTTGAGTACACTGAGCGTATTGGGGAGGCCCTCGAGCTGCACAGTACCGATAAGATCGCACAGGACGCTTTTGACGAAAGTGACAGTCTCAGGAAGCCACTGGAGGTCGAGCGATCCGGTGTCCGTGAAGTCGCCGAACGTGACGAAGTCAATTTTCTGCACGTTTCCGTCGGCGTCGAGCGTGATGCCGCACCACTCGGCGATGTCTTTGAATGTGCCGCTGGCGCCAAAAAAGAGGCTCTTTTTGCTGCCATCGCTGATGTCTGCAATGAGGAGCTCCATCTGGGTCTGCTGCGAGAACGAGGCCTTGTCTGGGCGGCCGAGGGCGGGGTCGACGGTGAGAAGCGTGAGCATTTAGTCTTTGAAGAGATTGAGATGAGAGGGAAAGAGAGTTGCTTGCACGAGTTGAACTGACAAAAAGATAGAAATGACGATAAATGGCGCATATTCGGCACTTTTAATTAAATTTGAGTTCAATCATAAATTTCTGAGTATTTGGCAAGATGAAGTGATGTTGTCTCCTGAGGTGAGCAAGTGGGTCACTAGGCACACTGCACGCTTGCGAGCTCGTTCCACATGCTCTCGACGGTCTCGTTGAAGAGACGCATGTACGAGGTGAGATTACGGAGGTAGGGCTTGATGCGCTTCTTGAGGCTGCGGTCTTCGTCGGTCTGAGCAATCTTTGGGGTCTCGGCTGGAATGACTGACAGAGGTGCGGGAGGCACTACCTCTGGCTTCTCAGGTTCTTTGAATTCACTTTTATTGAGCTTTCGCGCCTTCTTTCTTCCTGGGACGATGACTGCGTCGCTGACGATCTCAATCGACTCGTTCATGCAGACAGATTGAGACACGCTGACGACTGCAGGGTCAAAGGTCACCTGGGACGATCGCTTGGGCTCGGGGCCAGCAGGCAAAAGTGCATGAGTGATGGGCTGCACTGCCGCATTGGCAAGAATGGGTGTCTTATTGGCATCTGGTGGGGCATTGTCAGTTATAACCTTCTTTGGCGTCCCTTTTGCCTCTACTGGGCGCTTCTTCCCGCTATGCTTCAAAATATCTGCACGCTTTGCACAAAAGTCTCTGTAGAGGGCGCGAAGGTCGTAGAGCCAGTTCGTGCGTACCTGTGCGCGAATGATGAGCGCGCTCTTGGTAAACAGCGTGTGCGTCAGTGCGTGGTGCTCTGCTGCGAGGATTTCGAGGCGCTGCGTGTGCTCATAACGGAAGAGGTCTTCAAGTTGTGTATTTGGAATGGATGGCGAGGAAGGTTCTCTTTTAGTCTCTGTCTCTGCTTCAATTGATGGCATTGGTGAACACTTTTCGTTTTCGAATTGTGGGGTGCGAGAAACGGTTGGAGTGCTAGATGGGATTGGCTCTTGCAAAGTGGCTTGATTTGATTCCTCTGGCTCATTTTCTTCATTTTGGACTTCAGCTGACCCGACTGGGAGTGGTTGTTCGTTAACTAGCGTTGGTTCTTGTAAATGCTGACTGAGAGGCGAATCTTTTGATTCCGACGCTGTTGGTGTGCTTTCCGCTCCCGTTTCTGGGTCTTTCACTTGCATGTCGATAGCTGTCTCCGATGACTTGCACTTCTTCGATACCTTGTTATTCTGTTGGCTTTCCATCAGTGCCCCATTCTCCTCACCTGCCTTCCCCTGTGCACTCCGCAGCGCAAACGTGCGCGGTGGGCTCTTCCGCGCCTTCGCAGTGATGATGCCCCGCTTACCCTTCTGTGCAAGATTTTTAGTTATTTTCTGTGGTTTACGAGCTATTTCTTCTGATTCTTCATTTTCTCCTTCATTTTTCTTTTTTCCTTTGCATAATATGGACGGTGTCTCCGGCGCGGGCTCTGGCGCGGGCAGGACGAGGCTTCGCGCCTTGGCACTGGCAGCAGACGCGCTGACGACGATCGGCGTCCCGTCGGGCAGCACTGGTCCGCTCGAGGCGAGCTGTGGTGTCTTTGGGGTTCGACTGTAAAGCTTACTAGTTTTGGAGCGATGGGCGGCATTCGGCGTTGCAGCTCTCTTCGTCGATCGCTTCTCGTTTTCCGACTTTCCGCCCTTCTTCGAGATCTTTTTTGAGACTGACGCCAACCTTTCAGTTTCCTTTGCTGTGCAAGATTCCTTTGCAGCCACTGTTGCGTTGAAAGTCGGCGTTTTCGAGTTCACTGCACTTCCAACGTCACTCTGTGTCACCGGTACCGTCGGCCGGGCCGGACTGCTCGAAGACTCCTCGCCTGCCACAACTTTTGATACAGTATGGCTCGCATACGAATTGATCTCTGGAATGTCGAGCTTTGCTGCTCGGATTTCTGATGCAGACTCCGCAGATGCTTTCACCACTTCCTCTGGGCGAGACATCACCCAAAGGCCACGGCGAATGACAATTGGCTGTACCGCAGTCGAACACAGTGCAACTGCCTTCTCCTGGGGCGGCCCAGCCTTGGTCGCGACGATGCCCTTCTCTGTGCACATGTGGACGAAGAACTGCAAATCTCTTGGCGCTGCGAACGCCAAATCAATGAAAACGTTCGCTGGCATAGCCCTTCGCGCTGCTGCCTCGCACTCGCGCAGCAGAGCGTTCTCGTCAATATTCTGCGAGCTTCCCCCACTCGCGCGCTGCTTCCGCTTGCGCTGGACCATCTTGGCCGCCTTTTCGAGGAGTGGCGTGAGCTTGGCTTTCTTAAAAAGGGCCACAAAGCCCGCTGCCACCCCATGAGTAGCGACACTCTTAAAAGAAATAGCCTGCGAGCCCCGCCCGAGCATCTGGGCGACCTGGCCGAGCCACTCGAGCGTGATGTCGATCGCCTGGCGCTGCGAGAGAAAGATGCGGGCGGTGTGGACGTTGAAGCAGATACGCTGCATGTTCGCGCAGGCGAAGAGCACTGATATCATAGAGCTTTGTGACTGTGAATGGACCTCGGGAAGCGCAAAATCGGAGCACAGGACGAAGAAATCGCCCTGGCGCTCGATGTGGTGGACGGCGGAGCGCTCCGCCCCGCTGGCGCACACCGGCACACCGAGCATGGAAATGCTGCGGACCTTGGCGAAGTAAATTGAGGGTGACGGGGACCGCTTCATGGACTGCTGGCTGAGCGAGCTCAGTATGATATAGGACGAAATCTCCCGCCCGGTGCGGATCGTGCACGAGGAGGAAGAAGAATGCGAATCCGAAGTGCTGCTGTCGTGAATGAACTTCATGAATAGCTAAAATTTTTGATAAAGTGAATTATATCTAAATATCTCTCTAGAATCTGCAAAAAACCTTCCCTGGCTATATATCGTACGCTTTGGTCACATTCTACTATCTGCGCCTACGGCCGGTTGAAGTCGGTCACCCACTTCTCGAACGGGTTGGGTTCCGGATTCTTGCTGTCGAGGATCTTGGCGCGCTCTTCCCACTTGGCACGGCGGGCGTCGTCCCACTCTTGGTTGATGCACTGGCGCTGCCACCAGCCCACCCACCAGCCGACGTAGAAGGAGAGGAGCTGGCCGAAGAAGCGGATCTGCTCGAAGGACTTTGGTGCGATAAATGCTGGCGTTATCATTTGGAAATTTTGAGGAAATGACAAAAGTGCGTGAGACTTTGGTTATGCGAGTGAAAATTGTAAGAATTCACTAAAAAAGGCTCATTCTAAATTCGGGACGTCTTGCTCTGCGAACTGGAGGCCTCGCGCGAAGTACTCCTCGTCCGGGACGAACCACCCGACGATCTCGTACTTGCCCATGAAGTGCTCGTACCAGCGGTCGAGCGTCGCCATCTCGGCCTCGTTGAGCGTCGCGTAGTCCGCGTTGGCCTCGTCGTCTGAAATAGCGTTTTTCGCGAGGTTGCGGCTGCAGTCAGTCCCTGCAAACACCGAATACGGGCTCTCGGGGCCGTACAGATGCCTCGGGACGTGGAATACCTTGCGCTTCAGCGACACGTAGATTGGCGAGAGCTCGCTGGCGCGGCCGTTGAACTGTGCGAGCTCTGCGGCAGTGAAGCCGCGGTCCGTGCCCGCGTCGACCTCGCAGGGCCCGCAGAGCACCGGCATGACGCGGCCGAGCAGCGCCTTGGCCTGCTGCGAGAAAAAGCTGCGGATCTTCGTGTAGACCGCGGAGAGGTAGGCGGTGTATGGGCTCGTGAATTTCAGGATAGACTGCAGGATGCTTTGGGCGTGCATTGAGGTGTCAAATACGAATAAAATGCTCAAAAAGCGCTCAATTGCCTTTTATGCGAAAATCCAAAAGTCAAAAATTCCAATTTCAAAATTTCAATGTAAGTGCTGAATTCGTTTTCCCTAGAACGGCTTACCGACCATCGGCACGCCCCTGCCGTTGAGCGGGCCCTTGATTTCTTTCATGGCCTTCACCGGCTGCGTGTCCGGCTTCATCGCGGGGAACAGCAGGACCTCCTTGATGTTGATCGAGTTCGTCAAAAACATCGTGAGGCGGTCGATCCCAAGACCCCAGCCGCCCGTCGGCGGCAGCGCGTACTCGAGCGCTGTAATGAACCCCTCGTCGTGCTCCATGCCCTCGTCGTCGCCCGTCGCGCGGTCCGCCATCTGCTTCTGGAAGCACTCGCGCTGCACGAGGGGGCTGTTCAGCTCCGTGTAGGCGTTGCAGAGCTCCTTCTTGTTCACAAAGAGCTCGAAGCGCTCGGAGAGGCGCGGGTCGCTGCGGTGCCACTTCGCGAGGGGCGACATGATGCGCGGGTGGTCAATGATAAACGTCGGGTTGATGCAGCTCGGCTCGATGTAGTGCCCGACGAGGGCGTCGAGGAGGCGCGGCGCCGTGTGCGGCTCAGCGAGCTCAATGTCAGCATCTTTGAGAAGTTTTTTCAAAAATGTGATAAACTCTGGCCCATCAAAGTCCGCTGGGAAGGTTTTCCCTGTGACTCGCTCGAGCTCCGGGATCATCTGGACGCGGCGGAACGGCGGCTTGAAGTCGATGGATAGCGTCTCGCCCTCGGCTGTCGTGTACTTCACTATGGAATCGCCTGTGACGCTCGCCACGAGCTTGCTGAGCATGTCCTCGGTCGTCGCGATGAGGTCGTGGTAGTCCGCGTAGGCCCA
Organism: Perkinsela sp. pyNocScin1; assembly: GCA_964019655.1. Taxonomy (NCBI): domain Eukaryota; phylum Euglenozoa; class Kinetoplastea; order Prokinetoplastida; family Perkinselidae; genus Perkinsela; species Perkinsela sp. pyNocScin1. The sequence goes on from CAXHTR010000007.1 coordinate 274,104, forward strand.
GTAGAACTCGATGCTCGTGAACTCGGGGTTGTGCGTCATGTCGATGCCCTCGTTGCGGAACTGGCGCCCGAGCTCGTAGACGCGGTCGAGGCCCCCGACGACGAGCATTTTCAAGTAAAGCTCAGGAGCAATGCGCAGGAACATGTCCAAGTTGAGATCGTTGTGGTGCGTCTGGAAGGGGCGCGCGGCGGCGCCGCCGGCAATCAAATTCATCATCGGCGTCTCGACCTCGAGGAACCCGCGCTGGTCGAGGTAGGCGCGCAGGAAGGAGATGATCTTGGCGCGCGTCTGGAAGATCGAGCGCGTGTTCGGGTTCATGATCAGGTCGAGGTAGCGCTGGCGGTAGCGCTGCTCCTGGTTCTCGAAGCCGTAGTAGTCCTTTGGGAGCATGTGGAAGCACGTGGACAGTAGGACCATAGATGTCGGGACGATGGAGAGCTCGCCGGTCTTGGTGCGCGTCGGGTGGCCCGTGACGCCGACGATGTCGCCGCGGTGGAGAATTTTGGAGATTTTCGAGAATTCTTCCTTGCCGCCGTCGTACTGGTCGGCCTGCGCGAAGATCTGGATCTTGACGCCCTCGCCGTGGAGGTCGTAGAAGCGGAGCTTGGCGCTGGCGCTGCGGATGGTCATGATGCGGCCCGCGAGGCTGAGCGTCTCGGGGAGCTTCTGGCCGGCCTCGAGGGACTCGTACTTGGCCTTGAAGGCGTCGAGGGTCATCGAGAGCTGGAACTTGTGCGGGTACGCGCCGTTGAGCTCGCCGAGCTGCTTGACCATCGCCTCGCGCTGCTTGGCGTAGGAGGCCTCCGGGGCGGGGGCCTTGGCGGTGGGCTTCGTCATTGTTGAACTTAGTCTATCGGTGAAGAGGGCGGAGGCTAGATGGGTAGGCTTGACAAATTTGTTCATACAATGTACTGAGAGGAAAGGGAAACGTTACGCTGCCGCGGGCGGCGTGGAATTACACATAAGGTGTGGAGAGGGTTAGTGCGGGCTTAGAACGGGATGAATGTGGAGATGCAAACCAAAGAGAGGCGGTAGTTGAATTTTGATCTTGTATTTGATTCGGGTATGAATGGTGATGTTTTTGCCATATTCTACTGAAGGATTGGCTTGCTTTCGTTCGATGCCATTATTTACGAGTGCACTGACATTCTGAATCGAGCCATTGCAGATGGAAATAAGCAGATAAGACGTGAACATTGCGCCTCTCCCATGCGGATGAATAGCCTTGCAAGATTTCACCCAGTAATTCACCTTCTCAGCTTCTCCAATCTTACCTGTCTAACAGCTCATCGTGCAGTTCAATTTGGATAAGCATGCAGGCAGGCCTGAAAGAATTGCACTCCCAAAGCGATCAGGATTGCCATAGAGCTCGTACACGGGCACTGCGACGACGGTGTAGTTCTTCGGGACGCAAAAGGTGAAGCTCGAGGGCATTTGGAAGACAAAAATGCGCTTTGTCTCTTTCGGGACGCTCACGTGCGGTGGCGCGTAGGGGTAGACGACCATCTCGAAGTTGGGCCGCGTCCACTCGGCGATGCACGAGTGCACCTTAAAGCTGTTGGCATAGCGCACCCGTGCAGCCTCGGCCTCAGTCTGGGTCGCGTCGCTCAGCTGGAAGTTGACGCCGAGTGCTGCGGATTTTTCGGCATCCGCTGGTGCAGCTTTTATAGCGAACTCGTCTTCATTTTCAAAAAGTCTTGTTTCGATGGCCGGGATGGTATTCCATTCGACTGGGCTGGTGGCATAGGGCCCAGTGAATTCTTCAGGCTTTCCCAGCAGTTTTCGCAGGTGCCGCTGCATGGCCTCCATGTCTGTCTCGAGGCTGTGCTTTTTGCCCCCGGGGAGTCGGTAACGGCCTGTTGCCGGCTCGTGCAGGACAAGCGCATGGAGTGCGTTTCGGTGGTGGGCGATGAGCACGCACTCGACGCTGCGGAGCGTTCCCATGCGGTCGAACTTGATCTTCATGCGCTCGAGCTTGGCTTTCACTGAAACGTCTCTTGCAGGCTTGTGTGGGAGTTTTTCTATAAAAGTGTACTTGGAGATGTCAAAGACGTCGAGTTTGGGGGCTAGGAGCGCATCATCGCTGTGGTGAAGTTCGTTCATTGGTAAGTGAGTTTTTCAAAGAAAAGAAGATATGAAATACTTTACGAATCAACGAAAACAAGCAGACGTAATAACGTGCGTGTCTAGCAAAGATTCGCGTTAGACATGAGAATCTCAATATTTCCCTCGGCCACGTTCACTTCAGTCACTGCATTGTACGTGTAGCTCCCGTCGATTTCATGGAACTGTGGCCGCATAGAGAGGCGCCCATGCACAGAGACAATGACACCCTCGCGAATGCTTGACTTTGCAAAATCGCACCACTTCTGGCCTCGGCATTCTATACTAAATGCCTCTTCCTCCATGATCCGTGTTGGGTCGCTATTGGTGTTCTCTTCTTGTCGGATGGCAGAAGCATGCACTGGTCGTCGAACGAGCACTGAAAATTTAATCACAGGGTCGGGCCCGCGTTGGGTGCACTGCAGATCTTTGTTGACTGTGCCGACGATGTGTGCTTCATTGAAATATAAATCGCGCGCCTTTTCAGTCGAATTTGGCGCTGTATCCTGACTTGAGCACTTTTCTACAGAATGTACAGGTACCGCTACCGTTTTTCCAGATATTGATGTTTCTTCTTTATTCTGTGCTGAAGTTTCCTGTTCATCCACGATGAAATCGTAAGTTAATGGATACCCCTGAGGAATATGTACACATGGTGAAGAAGGCTCAGTCTCAACTTTTCTCTGCGGAACTTTGTCGTCTTCTGAAACAGGCGTCATAAGCCTCTCGATTTCTGCCTCCACGAGCTTACACTGCTTATGTAGATCTAGAACTTCTTGCATCATTGGGCAAAGCGGTTTACCTTCTCTTTCTATCTGCACAATGTCATCGTCTCGAAAAAGATCAATAGCAGCTTGCTTGTGCTCCGTACTCTGACGATGCTCTTCTAGTTCTCTCTCAGTGCAAAAGGAGCGTATACACACCCGGCACTCAAAGCTTAATTGGCCAGCTTCTTGCTTTACTAATGTACCTCCATTTTCAAAAGCTTTTATTAGTTTCTGCGGCTTTTCATTAGAATTGACTAGAGGTTTATCCTCAACAGCGCGGGGCTTTACAGCTCTGAGCGTATCGTTACTTGGCTGTGTATTATTTCTATGCTTACGAAGAACATGTTTCTTAAGTTCCAGCTCTTTGATAAATCTCTGCCCGCATTGTGTGCACCGAAAGTCAATAATCTTGTTTGCTCTAATGCTATCATGCGTGGTGTAGCTACATGTGCAATTAACGAAGAGCTTTTCACATGCTAAAGAAGATGGACTTCTTTTTGGCCGAGAAAGGGCAAGTATATTTTTAACCGCCTTGGATAATCTTAGAGAATCATCCAGTCGAATAAGTGCACCTGTTCTTACCTGCCTGAAACTCGTGGATAGTTGCAAAGCCTTCATTGATCAGTAATAGAATGGAGAATTTTAAGAAGAGTGGGCCTACTTGTAAAAGAACAACGTTCTATGTTAAGATCTTTCATAATTATAAATTAGCCCAAGGCATTTACTCATTGTAAGTACGCCCCATGATTTCATGACCGCTGCTAAATTTATTACGGACGTTGCTGGCGAAGGATTATTTATGAACCTTCTACGGATATAAGATTCTATACCATTTGTTCATGTATTTGAATAATAGTGGGAATATGCTGCTACAGCACCTGAATAATGCACGAGCTACTTTTATAATTATGCATGATCTTATTCTTCAGCAAGGTGGAATCTTTTTACCATCAAGGTTAATTATGATCTTGTAACTCAATAAGCAGTTATTTCGTGTAGGGTTGTCAAGTTGGATATATTCGCTTGTATTACTTTAAGCGTATCTAAGTATCACAAGAAATGGTTAAGAACGGAAACGGCCGTATAAGTGCGCTGTCAATGAGCTATACAGACACGTACGTATTTCTCTCTGAAGTCGGCACAGAGGGCCATTGGACCAAATTGACCGTCCGCCTCATCAGCAAAGCAAAGCCTGAGGAATTGGTGGAATCTCGGATCTACTATATTGCGAGTTTTGAGAATCGGCCGGCAATCAGCGATGTCTTTATCTACCAAGGAGGATACTGGGTTGAATCACATGGCGGTATCTACTGCCGTACGTACACTGCTCTAGAGGACAAGTCATTGCATATCTATGATTTCAAAGTTAAGCTACTAGGTGACTTTCCCGAAGACCAGACCATGGAAGTGCAACATTTTTTTTCATTTGATCCGGTACCAAAGCGCATTACTGATATTTATCAGGATTCAGTGCATACTCTGCTAGTAGATGTACACGGCGTGACATACACGACAAACGGATTGAAATATCTTAATTATGGAGATGATCACCAGCGCACATTAAGTAAGCTAAGATGCCACATGTGTCAATTAACGAGCATTCAAATTCTATATTTAGAGACCAAATTGAAGTACTTTATCGGCTTTGGTGACCAAACTGAGAAACCATTGGATGATGAGGTGGTAGTTGTGGTAGTTGGAGACAAGGACGGCATTATCACACTCATGTCCATGGATCGGCCAGATCGCATTCTTTCAGTTTGTACAGGAAATACAGCTGAAATTACAAGCATGGCCTGCCGAAAGCAGAAAAACAAAGATGGCAAAGATGAGCTTATTATTTATGCAACTGATACCGAAAAGAAGCTGACAATACAATGTGGTTTCACTGGAAAGATACAGCATTGTATTGATCTTAGTAGTACTTATCCCGATATGTCTGAATTTTATATGTTTAACCTTCTTCGAGTGCCCCTACCGGAGCGAATTGAAGAGTCTTACATGCTGGGTTTTAGTACTGAAGGTGCGTGCTTGTACGAGATCAATATTGAAACAGGGGCTTTAGTACCTGTATCAAGCATCAGTATAACCAATCGAAGTGAACTAACACCATTAGCAAACAACGTCACCGTGCACTTTGCACATGGCGAGTATCCACTTTTCTGTGGAAAGCGAGGAGATGAAAATTTCATTCTTAGCATAGACAAAGAAGGTGAAGATAGTGAAGTCAAGCGAGTCTTCTTATCCATGCGAGAGTTTCAAGATGCCCCTGTACAAGATCTTCAAAGTTCAGCATAAGTACTAAACGACTAGCACTCATTCTTCCGCCATTCGCCATTTTCTATTCCTATTAAATTCTTTATAAATTTTCAAGATCTCATGCCATCAGTTACCTAGATATGCCCAGAAAGTACGAAGTTTCAAGTGATCGGCAAAAATCATCCAGCACGCAGGCTGATGCTGACTATCTCGCCGCCCTTGCTGCCGAAGAAGCGTATTGCAAAGAACACCATAGGCATCCAGCGGGCCACCGCTATGATCGTGAGCCAGAAGAATTCGACTGGGCTTTTGAAGACCCCTCGCTTGTTCCCTCTTCCAAAGATGTGTGCTACTGGTGCACAGCTGCCAAGCCGAGTGCTTATCCGACGTACAGAACTTGCGTCGAATGTGGGTTTGGTGGCCCCATAAAGTCCAAAGGGTTATACACCTGCAAAATGTGTGGGGAGGCGTATTGCAACGCGGTATGTAGAGATATCCATCGTGGCTCCGGGTGCATGAGCTACGACGGGAAGTGAATTTTCCATTCTTTTACCATGTTTGCTTGAAATGTCTTCGAACCTTATGACATCTCACTGAGTTCCTCGTAAAAATGCTCAAATGACACTTGATCACCTGCTGCGTCGGCTCATTTCCATCATTTCAGCAGCTAAGCAGCAGCCATTCGATATCAAACGTAGCCGTGATCTCTACCGCGATGTTGCTGCCCTTGGAGGCGCATGCCCAGGTCTCTACCGCTGGACAATTTGCACACCACCAACGCCGATTTGTGCCCATTTCACTGCGCAGTTTGCACACCGAAGTGATGTCATACAATCCCCAGAGCTTTTCCAAGTTGTGAACAGGTGCATACCCAGTGAGCTCTTGCGTGTTCTGCGTGGTCTGGTTGCGAATACAATAAATGTGCAAAAGAGTGGGACTTCAAGCATATCCAGCGCCCATAGAACAGACATCGCTCTGCAATGCGCAAAGCGCTGCATGGATATTCGCCCTTCGCTATCATTCGACGAAGTCGTGGCGTTTATTGAGCGCTTTGACTCTCTCGATATTTTCACGTTGTCAATTGGCAAGCAGCTCTTCGACGAGCTCTTCCATCGCTCGTGGTATCTCATCGAAGAGGCACGGCTGGATGACCTGCACCGAATGCTTGCCTTTGTTTTCAAATATCAGAAGCTGCTGGGACGAGGCACTGTGCAAAGCTACCTTGAAGGTGCAGCCGAGCGGGTTGTTGACATCGTCGGAGATTTTTCGAAAAGCTGTGAATCAAAACAGCTAGGTGAAGAAGGACGAAAAGTCCAAAGTCGAGTGATAGAAATTGAAAATTTACTGCGCTCGCGTGGGTGGGAGCACAAGCAGCTTTGTGAGGCCTCTTCTTTTATTCAAGCGCAATGTAAGAGCTAAGCCGGCAGCGAGAAGTCAATGTCGTCGAGGCGTTTCTCAACATCAGCACGTGGACGGGCTCGAAGCTCGGTACCACAACCACCGAAGCACCTACCAGTGCTCCCGAACCTCTGTAAATTGAATTATCTAGGGGTCAGTCTGAAATCCACTGACCCCGACGAGCGAGATTTATAGATGAAACCCTTTTAAAACACCGTAACGCAAATAAATTCGGGAGCTGCTGAGATTATGAATGGCTAGAAGTGGGGTCAATGTAATTTTTATGGGGTCAAAATAGGGTCAGTGAGGTGTAAAATTCCAAAAGGTTGGGCAGACCGACCGTACCTTTGTGTAGTTCATTACGTCGTTCACATTCAAATGCTTTTCCTCTACGCACTTGACGACCAGCACCTCAGCCGGCTCGACCCAGCACTCCTATCTGAACAGACATTAATGGAAATGTTTGTCGAAGGTTTCAAGTTCCCGCATTACTTTCAAGATGAGCACGGTAACTACACCGACTGCCACGAATGGCTGCCAGTCCTTGTGAACGACGGCGTCGTCACGTGCTTTGCACTGAAAGAAAGATTTTATGAAGGTGTTTCCGATGGATCGCTGAGCGTGGAGTTCCTTCCACAAACCGTTTACGAATTCGCTGCTATTTACTGTGGCCTGACTGGCACAATGAATACAGCATTTCTGCCTCGATATCTGCTATCGCTCGATATCAGCGTCAACAGAATTACAGGGACATTCGCAATTGAAGCACTCCCAGCGTCTTTGATCGCTGCATACATCTATGATAATCTTTTCAGGGGAACATTGCGAATGGAAGCACTTCCGCGAGGTGTGGTCTACTTCGATGCATCACAGAACCAGTTTCAAGGACAAGTTAATCTTACGAATTTACCACATCGGTTGAAAACAGTCGAAATAGGTATGAATTGTTTTGAAGGCGTAGTCGATGTAGGCAATCTCCCAGAAACGTTGATTAACCTGCGCTTTAACCAGCTTCATCGGGTCTCCACATTCCTGAACTGCGTTCGACTTCCCCCTGCACTCGAAGCACTTTCTGGAGAGTCGAGCAATTTATCTGGCGAGCTAGTATGCAAAGACCTTCCTTCAGGCCTGCGAGATCTTTCGATAGCAGATAACAGCGTGATCGGCGTCTTTGAAGCTTTAGGTCTACCGAGAGGTCTCACTCATTTTCATGCATATAGGAATAAGATTTCTGGAAGCATCGATACGGCAGATCTACCCCCAGCACTTGAGAATTTTTCTCTTTCGGGCAATATTCTCGAAGGATCTTTGAAACTTAAGACTTTGCCGCAATTTATAGCAAGCTTCACTCTCGCAAATAACAAACTTCACGGGACATTGGACCTATCGAGGCTCCCGCCGACACTTCGCATACTTGAAATTTCGATGAATGCCTTTGAAGGAAATCTCGATTTGACGCAATTGCCACCCCTTATTACCGTTCTTGATGTCCATGGCAATGCACTTTCAGGAGAGCTTAATCTCTCTCGCTTACCACAGCAAATGATACGCATTCATGCCCATCGAAATCAGTTTCGGGGGCTTGTCGACTTAGCAAAGCTCCCAGAAAGCCTTAAAGAGATGGATATCTCTTACAATGACATTGAAGGGGAAACGAATGTGGAGGATCTCCCACAGGCACTGAAGCGCCTTATAACAAAAGGCACGAAGATCGTACGAAACGACACGCTGAAAGATGAGCCACGTGGCATTGACGAGTTCGATTAGACTGTGATTGCGCCTCGTTGGTGAGTTGACGTCGGCCATCTGTCGGCGTCGCCTATCTCCGTACGCATCTACGAGACTGGTATCGCTGGCACGCTCGACATCGAGAAGCTTCCACGCCCGCTGATACTCATTCTTATCAGTGTCTACGCGATTTCTGATACAATACATGTCCAAACCCTCCTAAAAGCCCCCAGATTCTCTAGGTACAAGAGCGAGGTATTCATAAAGAAGTTCTCGTCATCGAGAAGCTTGGTCGCAGCGTCGCACGACTCGACTTAACAAACTGTGACATCAAAGGCATTGAATTCAAAGACCAAGCGGATGCCAGGAGAACCGAGTGGTGTGACGACAAAGAATAATGATTTGTCCCAGCAATGCTTCACCCTAATTCGAATCATATATCTGTAACGTATCGAAATAACCTGACTTCTTTTCCAATCTCCAGTATTTCCTTCCTACTTTTCCCCATTCACCGACTTTTTTTTAGAAAAATGCTCACGCACATCACTTTCCAGTGCGCCGACTCGCCCCTTGGCCGCTTTGACCCCGCAGCGCTCACCGACCAGGCCGCGATGGAGCTCCTTGTGAGCGGCTTCAGCGACAGCTGCCAAAGGCAGTTCCAAGGGCCCACAGGGGAATTTCGCGACGTTTCGTCGTGGGACATTGTCATGTCGCACCACGAGGGAAAGGTTCTTGAGCTCGAAATCCTCGGCATGGCCGGCGACGACGAGGAAGCGCTCAGCGGAACGTTTGAGACGAAATACCTCCCGCGTAGCATGCACACGCTTGTTATCGCATACTGTTCGTTCGAGAGTAGCTTTTCCTTTGCAGGGCTCCCGCCGACGTCCCAATCGCTCAATATTATCGAAGTGCCCTTTTCGGGAACGCTCGACTGGGCTTCACTCCCAGAAGAGATCGACCGCATCGCTCTTGTCAACACGGGGTTTTCGGGCAGTGTAGACCTCACTGTGTTACCGGACTCCCTCAAAGAACTTTCGCTTCGATCGAACCGCTTTGAAGGGGAAATCTGCTTGACTTCCCTGCCCCCACGTATGTTCCTGCTGCTCATTCAAGACAGCAACTTGACGGGCAGTGTTGACCTCAGCCGCCTGCCAGAGACTCTGGTTGAGCTCGACCTCTCGAGCAACGGCCTGACAGGCGAAGTTTCCCTCGAAGCGCTCCCAGTGAAGATGCAATGCTTGAACATCAGTGACAACGCTTTTACAGGGGAATTGGCCATCGATACGCTCCCAGCGGCCATGTGCGACCTCTTCGTCTTCGCCAACGACTTCTCGGGGGAAATCGACCTGAGCGTGGCGCATGCGGGCTTTCGGCTTGACGCACACAGCGAGCCGCAGTTCGCGCACCGGAGAGGTACAAAGATGAGAAACGCGAAGCTCCGCGTAAAGAAGCGAAACGATGCATAGCTGTATTGATGGCGTGCTGAAGATAGGGGTAGAATGAAGAAAAGTGATATGAAGTGGGAATGAAAATGGGTTTGCTGTGGTCACATTGTTTATAGTTTCTTGCTTTGTTGTGTAAAAGAATGACTGTATACGGCCAGCTGGTACACGAGGCCACCTCCTGGTAGGTTTCCATCTAAACTTCGCGGACTGCTGATGTGCGGAAAGTGTAAGCTTGTGATTTCTTAGATGACCAACCGTCATGAAAGGTGTTGGTGCCTGATGCGCGCACTGTCTAGAAGGGATCCTGGAACTGTAAAAAATTGTGCTAACTTTATCGTTTTGAAAGACCTTGAGCCCTGAAAACAGGATTTTGGCGATCATGGCCCAGTCTTATTTGGGTGATGATAAGTAATATGAACGAGATGAGCCACGCTGAGCCGAAAACCGCTGCTGTTAACCTCAAGGCCACTTCCTCTTTACTCCGTCAAGCCCCTTCTTCAGAGACTAATACCCTGCTGGAGCTTTGAAAACCCTATCGTATACTGCCCTTAATCGAAGATCTGGATATCTTGCTGAAAAAGAGATGCTTGCCGATATTTGATTTATGCATAGATTCGTTCTGCATAAATTGAATTTAATCTTGAGACCTACTCGCACGCGATTTCATTGCCGCAAGCGCTCAAAGATTACAACTTTTTCCTTCAATACTCAACAATGATTTTCGTCTATACACCCGACAGTCAGGACCTCGGCCGGCTCGAACCAGCGCTACTCTCCGAGCAGACACTCATGGAACTTTTCGTCGAAGGTTTTCAGAATAAGAAGTTCTTTCAAAACGAACACGGTGACTACACGGACTGCCACGAGTGGGTGCCTGTTATAACCAGCAGCGATAACGTTTGGAAGTTTACGACTTACCCCCAGAGAATTCAAGAGAAACTTGGGGGCTCCATATGCGCAAAGTTTTTGCCAGAGACGCTACAAAATCTCGAAGTGCCTTCCATGGGGCTCACTGGCACGATCGACACAGCGGACCTCCCGCGAGGACTCAGTGTGCTTGCCATCTTCGACAACGAATTGGAAGGGGAATTTTCTATTGAAAGTCTACCACCCGAAGTTGGCCAAGTTGTCATCTCTCAAAACAAATTTGAGGGGTCCCTCAGACTCGAAGCCTTACCACGAAGCGTTTATATACTTCAAGCATCGCAAAATAATTTTTCAGGGGCCCTGGATCTATCGAATCTTCCGCCTGAAATGTTCCAGCTCCGTCTCTCACTCAATCATTTCGAAGGATTCGTAAGCTTCGACAATCTTCCAGAGGAGATGCGCGATCTTGATTTAAAGTTTCAAACGAAATTAGCAGGATCATTGACTTTTGCATGCCTGCCCCGATCGCTCGATGCATTGCACATAGCGTTCACGCATACAGCAGCAGAGCTTGTCTGCGCTGATCTCCCAAAATCGCTGAAATTTTTGAATATCGGTGGAAATCCTATATCGGGAACATTTAAAGCTGCAGACTTACCGCGACGTCTTATGCGCATAACGCTGGCAGGGTGTAAAATTGTCGGAAGTATTGATGCCTCGGGGCTTCCGAAGGGTCTATGCAGTCTCGATGCTTCAGGTAATGGCCTTGAAGGAACGTTGGACTTCTCGAGCCTTCCACGGCGCCTCAGGGAATTCAATGTATCGCAATGCCGGCTTTCAGGGGACGCAGACTTGACAGAGCTTCCAGAAAACCTCGAAACGCTTTTCATACAAAATAATGCGTTTGAAGGAGAAGTTATCCTTAGTGAGCTACCAGAGACGCTCACGACACTGAGTATCTCGTTCAATCGATTTTCGGGGAGTTTGGACCTGACAGAGCTACCGAATGCGCTCAAAATGCTCTGGGCAGCAGACAATCGTTTTTCAGGGGTTGTGGACCTGTCGTATTTGCCAGATGGGCTTGAAGACCTGGACATCTCGCAAAATGAGATTGAAGGTGAAACGGATGGCGAGGATCTGCCGGGATCACTCAGAAAACTTTTAACGAAGGATACAAAGATCGTTCGTAATGACGCAGTGGATGCCGAGCCCATGGACAATGAGGCCTGTAGGCAAATGAATGTCCGAGGCTTTATGCATATGATGCGCGCGTGAATGAAAGTAAGTGATAATATATTGAGTCAAGTGAATTGATTAATTAATAAGATACGGTTGGCAAGGTGGGAATGATGCAAGCTATCTTCAGATTTATCATGTGCTAACCATTTCTTGCGTATAAATGACACCGCTATAAGAAAAGGAGCTCTTAGGGGTTGTCATAGATAAACCATGTTTTATATAAAAATCCCGACGAATGAGTGAGATGTCGAGTTCAGTTGCGTGTTAGGGCTGTCAATATTTGGACAGGCAAAGTGGGCTTAGTCAGCCATCAATTTCCAAAGGTTTGGGAAACGGTGAATAAAACGTGGGTGCCCTGCTCCTACAAAATAAGACGGCCCATTTCCCCGCAAATTTATTCCTTATGCCAAAAATCTTTCACGAATACGGATAAGTTTCTCTCTGTAGAAAATCACGCACAGTAGTAATACACGTACTCCTCTCCAAGCAACCCACGGATTTCTCGAGAATTCAGCTATTCAGAAGTTTCTTGTAATCGAGCACCAAGAAGTTTATATGCAGTCATTTAGCTTTCCTACGGCTCTTTCACTCATTAAGAAGTTAAAATGCTCTTTCTCTACGCACCAGACGAACAGCACCTCAGTCGACTCGACCCATCGCTTCTCTCCGAACAAACTTTGATGGAGATGTTCGCTGAGGGCTTCAAGCACAAGCACTACTTTCAAGATACAAACGGCAACTACACTGACTGCCACGAGTGGATGCCAGTCGATACGCTTGACGGTGTGATCACGAGCTTCTTCCTCTTCCCGGAAGAGGGCGATATCAAGCTCGAAGGGTCACTCAATGTACAGTTCCTCCCAAGAACAGTTGATATGCTCATGGTCTACCAAAGCGGCATGACTGGGACCCTCAATACAGCGCTTCTCCCCGAGAAACTTAAGCGCATGATGCTCAGCAACAATAAGCTTGAGGGACCATTCGCGCTTGAAACGCTGCCGAGAAATTTCGAAGAATGTTTCATCAGAAACAATCGTTTCAGCGGAAGTTTGGCACTGGATTCGCTTCCGGTATCGATGCAGAAATTCGGCGCACAGCAGAACTGTTTTCAGGGGCCAGTGGACCTGCGCTCGCTGCCAAGCCTTCAGATTTTACATTTCGGCCTCAATGCTTTTGAAGGTGAGATCAATATCGACAAACTGCCCGAGACGATACGCGAGTTGAATTTCTCGTTCAGTTTCAAGCTCTCAGCCACACTGCACTGTGACAAACTTCCCCGCGCACTCGAGAGCCTCTGCGGTGACTCGAGCAATATTTCGGGTCAACTCGTCTGCGCTGATCTGCCTCGGAGCTTGGAAAAGCTTTCACTCGACAACAACGCCATAATTGGCACATTTGACGCAGCAGGGCTGCCCAGGGCGCTGACAGAACTTACCATCGGGGAAAACTCCATCTCTGGGACTATTGATGCGACGCATCTGCCGCGGGGTCTCACTTCCTTTTCTGCCTACGAGAATGCACTGGGAGGTCATGTATGTTTCGCAAGCCTTCCACAGTCACTAGGAATGCTGTCCCTCTCAAAAAACAAAATGGACGGGCCTGTGGACTTTTCGCAGCTCCCACCTGAGATGAATACGCTCGAATTATCGTTCAATTTTTTTGCAGGGGAAGCGAATCTCAAAAGCCTTCCCGAGGCCCTTTCCACGCTCCTCATAGACAACAACCGTTTTGAGGGGCAGCTCGATCTCTCCCAATTACCGCAAAGCCTCAAAGTGCTGCGTGCACAGGACAATTATTTTTCGGGGGAAGTTGACTTATCGAAGCTACCAGATGAGCTGCAGGAGCTGGATATCTCATCCAATTATATTTCGGGAGAAACATTCGAAAATTCTCTGCCACGGTCGCTGCACGTCCTTTTAACGAAAGATACTGATATAGTGAGAAACGATGCGATAGAGCAAAGAGATATGACCGTGGCGTTTTTGCTTCGCCTCTACGAAGAAAAGCAAGCGCTTCTGCGCGTGTTGAATCAGTGACGGAGGATAATGCATTTAAGTTGAATAGATAGTAGTTAGGAGAAAAGATAGTGATAAGGAGAATATAAGACACTCTTTCATCATCTGTAGGTTTCAATTCATCTCAAATGCTTTTTCTCTACGCAGCAGAAGACAAGTACATGAGCCGCCTTGACCCGGCGCTGCTCTCCCAGCAAACTTTGATGGAAATGTTCGTTGACGGTTTTAAGAATAAAGAACCATTCCAAGACGAGAACGGCCACTACACTGACTACCACGACTGGGCGCCGGTCACGCTCGACGACAGAGTTCTCTTCTTTTGAAAGATTGCAAGACGAACTGGAAGGTTCTATCAACGTGCAGTTTTTGCCGCAGACGTTAAAAAGACTCGTACTGTTATCTATGGGACTGATCGGCACTATGAACACAGCAGATCTCCCACGAGAGCTCCGCATGCTTGCAATTATGAGAAACCAGCTCGAAGGTGAGTTTCGCATTGAAAATTTACCACCGAATCTGCATTTATTGGGTATCGGTGAGAATAAATTTCAAGGTTCGCTCAAACTGGAAGCCCTCCCGCGGTCCATTATTTCCGTTGATGCTGCAAAAGCTAAATTTTCGGGGTCTCTGGACTTATCGAATCTCCCAGCCGGTATGCTCGACCTGGACATTTCAGCGAATGGCTTTGAGGGGCCCGTGAGTTATGATAACCTGCCGCAAGGCATGACCCGTCTCAATGCTCAGGTTCTCACGAAAATATCTGGCACAATGAATTTAGATCGCTTACCCCGATCTCTTGAGACCCTCATGCTCCATTTCACACCGACAGAGGTAGAGATTGTGTGTTCTGATCTGCCAAAATCGCTTGACATATTCGAAATTTGTGGAGGTCCCATATCCGGAACATTCGATGCTTCTGCTCTCCCGCGAGGCATGCAAGGCCTTGCTCTTTATAGCTGCAAAAGTGTTGTTGGGAGCATCGACGCATCTGCGCTACCACAGGATCTCGGAACTTTTACTGTAAAGGAGTCCTCACTCAAAGGAGACCTAGCCTTTTCAAACCTCCCACGGACGCTTATAGACATGAATGTTTCATGTAGTCGCATGACTGGCACAGCAGACTTGACAGCTTTGCCAGGTCAACTCGAAGTATTGGCTATAATTGAAAATGCGTTTGAAGGAGAAGTGAACCTTAGCCAGCTACCAGAGACGCTCACAAGACTATATATCTCATGTAACCAATTTTCAGGGAGTCTGGACCTGGCACATTTGCCACAGAATCTTGCGATCCTGCATGCAGATGAAAATTCCTTTTTGGGGGTAGCTGATTTTTCTCACCTACCGGAAAGTCTCATAGAGCTGAATGTCTCTTTCAATGATATCGAGGGCGAGACAGATGCCGAAGCACTACCGGCATCACTGCAGATTTTTGAAACATACTGCACGAAGATCGTCAGAAATGACGCACCGCACGACGATGACGAATAAAGTCAAACTGCAGATTCAAGTTCTACGAGCAAATGCACAGTTTTAAAGGATAGTATATTTAAGTTCATAAAGGAATATTTGAAGCTCAGGTACTGGAATCGAAGCGAGATTTCAGCAGATTGTGTCGATTAACTTTCTCTCGAGTACTATGAATACACTTCAGAAGCAAAAGATTGTCGAAAGGTTTTGACTCTGAAGTTGACTTCCTTCATTGCTGATTTCTACCTTCACGTTATTCTTGTCCCAAGCGGGGGCTTATATCCTTTGATAGATTTCATCCATCTCATAGGACGCGAGAAGCCTAGGATTCAGAATCCATGCGATGGGGAAAGACTTCTTCAAAGCTCAAGATTTCCTCGCATGGATATGCGTAGATTCGCTTACGAAGAAGCAGAGACGGTAAAATTTATCTAAATCGAAATTCATGGGATTCGTTTTGACTAAGCGAACGCTGTTGCACAGATGCAATAAGACTAGAAAGCAGACAAGTTGACCTTGGCGACATTGCCAAAGTAAATTGAAGTACTCGTGATCCGTCGAGGTTGGTTCCGCTGCAGTGTGAAGCTAAGCCACGGATATTCGCGTGCTCATTGATGCTTTTGTTGTAGGATGTTCAAACACAGAGAATAGGTCAACTTTACGAAAGTAGTGCTTGCTCAACTTTTCTTTTTCTTCACTCAAAACCCTTAACATATGCTCCTCGCATTCGCACTTCATAACACAGTCGACACTTCCAGCCTCGGTCGCCTCGACTACGAGAGCATGTCACAGCAGGCACTCATGGAAATGGTTTTCTCGGGAATTACAAACCAAGAAATATTCCAAGATGTGCACGGAAATTTCCTCGAGGTGTGCGAATGGCCAGGGGTTGGCTGCAACGCAGCTCGTGAAGTGCAAAAAATTAAATTTGATAAAAGAGATGACGGGCCGTTGCCTGATGGCAGTGTGCATCTCCAGTTTTTACCAAGCACGGTGAATGATATATGGCTGCAAGAGACCTGGCTTGCTGGCACAGTAGACTTTGGGCTTCTTCCATCAAAACTCGAACATTTTGTCATAATGGCAAACAAATTTCGAGGCGAACTCAAGTCCTTAAACGCTTTGAGTTCTCTTTTGAGACTCGTGATTACGGAAAATAAATTTCGTGGGACTATAGATGCTCTCGCCCTTCCTCGAACGCTCCTTGGTTTCTGCGTTGACATGAACGATCTGCATGGCCCTCTCGAAATTGAAAAACTTCCGCGGTCTTTGATCTTTCTGAGTGCGTCAGAAAACGCGCTCGATGGGACACTCGACCTTTCTGCCCTACCTGAGGGACTTCAGTACTTGCATATCGGTGAGAACAAATTTCATGGCAGTGCTGACTTGACGCACTTGCCTGGCAGTCTTCAATCGATCAGCCTTGACAAAAATGCGCTCACTGGAGAAATAGAAACGAGGCGCTTGCCACAATCGCTTCAAACGCTATCTGCTGGCTCAAACTCGATTTGTGCAAAGTTTGACATAGGAGCGTTGCACCCTTCTCTGGAGGTGTGCGATCTCTCGGTAAATCGAATGAAAGGTACGCTCAACCTGACAGCCTTGCCAGTTGCACTGACACGTCTCTCCTTAAACTCGAACTTGTTTGAAGGAGGTATCGTGTTAACGATGCTTCCAGCGTGGATGACGCACCTTGGGCTAGCAGAGAACAAGCTCTCGGGAGGTTTAGATTTAACAGCGCTCCCAGAAGCAATGCAGTTTCTCAATCTGCATGCAAACAGTTTTTCGGGCGAAATTCAGCTCGGGAGGCTGCCTCCACACCTCCAGGTGCTTACTCTGCAGGACAATGCACTCACAGGGGAAATTCTCGTAGATGTGCCAAAAGGTGCGAAAACCATCGATTTTTCGAACAATCATATAAAAGTCCACTTCAAGAGTAACGAAACATAAGTGATTGTCAGGCGTAGCACGGAGCGGGCAGAATACATAGCGCTCGCTACATGTACATGTGTTAATAAAGCATAATGAATTAGCATTGAGAGATTGCAAGTCAGAGCGTGCTTCTACCCTTTGCTCAAGTATTACCTACGCGATTCTTTACGTACATTTCAGCTCATTCCCATGCCACAGGGCTACCCATCGAACAGAAACGATGCATGTCAGAGCAAGTAGACAGCGCTGAAAGCCTCTGCCCAGGGCACTTCGAAGCAGATGCTTTTTCTTTTGAGACGTCTGCATTGCCGAAGACGCTCGAGCAGTACACACTGTCGGGGTGCGCTTCCACCGGGCCAGTGCATTGGGCTGCCCTGCCTGATGCCCTGGCATACCTCGACCGAAGTAGGATAGCTTTTGATGGCAGTGTTCTTTTCGACAAACTGGCAAAAGGTAATGCAGAGGCTTTACCTCGAGGACATTCGCCTGACAGGGAGCTAAGCGATGCCATTCTCAACAATCTTCCAGAGAAAATGAACGGGATGACTTTTTTGGGACGATCGATATGGACGAGTACATATGGACGATATGTACCGCGTGGGCCTGAAAGTCGATATATGCATGTCCAAGCGTGGAGAACTGTGCAATGCGCGGCTCAAGGTCATCAACAGAGATTGTGACGATTTTCCGACAAACTTGGTGCTCTTTGATGAGTAGTTACGTGTGATTTTGTACTTAACAGTGAATTCTCGCTATTCATACAGGACCAGAGTACGAAGTTGGTGTATTGTCAAGGTCCATTTCACTCTCCAAGCTCCATGTCACTCCATATCAAACTTCTCGTCATTCCGAGTATGCACTCAGTTTCAAAACTTTTTGATTAAGCATATGTCCATTTCCAAAGAATAAATGAAGAACTGCTTGATAGCACTACTTCACACAAGCTATCCCGAGGACCGGTCTTGAATGGAACAAGTTCAATTGTGCTATAAAACAGGGTTTCAACCCACCTGTATGCCCACAGACTTTGTAGAAAGGCGTGAAATAATTTCAGAAAGGTACTCCAGAAAGGTTTCCATATTTTTGTAACCCTATTGTAGAATTTGAAGCTTTCACGACTGCATTACGCCGAATCTTTCTCTTTCTTGTCATCTTAAAAGTAAATGCTTTTCCTGTACGCGCCTGACGACCAGCACCTGAGCCGCCTCGACCCAGCGCTTCTCTCTGAGCAATCCCTCATGGAAATGTTCGTCGAAGGTTTCAAGAACAAGCGAATGTTTCAGGACGAGAAAGGCAACTACACAGACTTCCACGAGTGGCCACCAGTTGGAGTGACTGATGATGGGAATATCGAAGATTTTGTCTATTTCCCAGACAGAGGCGCACCGAAGCTTGAGGGGTCCATCAATGCGAAGTTCCTGCCACAGACGCTCGAAAATTTTGGTTTGCCAAAAATGGGCCTCTCGGGCACACTCGACACAGCCGACCTCCCGCGTTCCCTTCTTGAGTTCATGGTTTCGAATAACAATCTACAAGGCACATTCGCGGCCGAGACGCTGCCTGAAAAAATCCGAACGGTGATCATTTACATGAACGATTTCAGCGGGTCTCTGCGCCTCGAAGCCCTCCCGCGATCAGTCGTCGAATTCCGCGGGGCCCGCAATCGCTTTTCAGGGGGTCTCGACGTGTCGAACCTTCCGCCGACCCTGACCATGCTCGATCTGGTCATCAACCACTTCAAGGGAGTATTCGGGCTCGACAGCCTCCCGAGCGCGCTCGGCACGCTCGACTTCATGTGGAACATGCAGCTTGCGGGGACACTGGTCTGCGATAAGCTGCCCCAAGCCCTCACGGAGATCAATTTGATGGCGACAAACTCGTCTGGTACACTGGTGTGTGCTGAACTACCGAGAGGCCTCGAGATTCTCCGCATCAGTGAAAACATGATCGAGGGGACGTTTGACGCTGCTGGGTTCCCACGGGGAATGACAGATATTGCAGTGGCGGGGAACATACTTGTGGGGAGCCTAGACGTGCCACAGCTCCCAGAGCGCTTGACAACGTTGGCCGTCAGCTTTAACGCTCTGGTCGGAACTGTGGACTTCACTCGACTGCCAGCAGCGCTCACAGAGCTGGGAGTGGCAAAGAATCAGCTCACAGGCATTGCCGACCTGACAGAGTTGCCGGAAGCGCTGAAAACTCTACAAATGCAGCAAAACGCGTTTGAGGGTGAAGTCAGCCTCTTGTGCCTGCCGGAAGTTCTCACAGCGATCGATATATCGGGCAATGAATTCTCGGGCAAGCTCGACTTAACAAACCTACCGCCCGACCTCCGCAAGTTTTCCGCGGCAGGCAATCGTTTCTCAGGGGTCGTTGACCTGTCAGAGCTGCCAGAGATGATCGAGGAGATCGATATCTCGGCGAACGACATCGAGGGCGAGACACAAGATGCGGATCTGCCGTACTCCCTGACGCGCCTTGTGACGCTCGGCACCAAGATCACACGGAATGACGAAGTCGAGAATGCGCATGTCGGCCAGAAGGAGCGCTTGGGGGAAATGGCTGCGGGCTTAAAACAGCTCTTTACCATGAAGTTTACGTAAAAGCGTCGTCGAATGCGGAAATAGATAATACGTATAGAAATGCGATATGCGATAGGATTGCTTTTGCTTGGGTGGAAGTCTGTGGCTTCGTAGCATACCAGTTTTTACAAAAATTCTCTTACAAATGTGACGATCACTGAAAGAAATTCTAAGACTGTATGCGAGCGGGGAGGGGGTATTGGGGGATGCCTGATGGTGACTGGTCACCCGAGATGTATATGCCATACTCGTATTAACAAACAGCAGCGCGGCGATGTTGGCGAGTTATCGCAAATCACATGTGTTTCTATCGGGTTCCACATGATACAGTATCGAAGTATACTCGGCGCGTACGACATGGTCTCTCATGATACGACTACTTATAATCTTCCTATTTTAAGCCAATTTAGCTTTCGCAAACATAGAATCTCGAGCTATGTGCTGTGGCTGAGGACAATGCACTCCTTAGTACGCTTTTTGGAGACGAGAGACGATGCGTGCTCGTGGAGTGGCATTCAATGCGATGCTGATCTGAATATATTCGAAATATTCCTGGGACAAGCGCAACTTGCGATCACGAGGGCCACAGTTGATTTCGCTTTCGTGCCGCCACACATCGTGGGATGCGGTGTCTTTTATGGGACATTCACAATGAATATCCCTTCGCTCAAAAGCTTGGTTACACTTTTTATGTCTTGAAATCGACGGGATGAGCGAACAGGAAAGTCATTCCTTGAAATCTGAAGCGGCAACTTTACCTCTTTTTAAAATTCGCTGTGTGCTCTTCTTATCAGTCATTAGTCATTTCAACTCGAATGCTTTTTCTCTACGCGCCTGACGACCAGCACCTCAGCCGCCTCGATCCAGCACTTCTCTCTGAGCAATCCCTCATGGAAATGTTTGTCGAAGGTTTCAAGCGTAAAAGCGACTTTCAAGACGAACACGGAAACTACACCGACTGCCACGAGTGGCCACCAGTTGAAGTTATGGATGGCGTCGTCAATATCTTTCTCGCTTCGCCAGATTTAGGCGTACAGAAGCTCGAGGGGTCTCTCAATACTAAGTTTCTTCCGCAGACTGTCGAGGTCTTTGCTGTTCCAAAAAATGATCTGTCGGGTACAATAGACACAGCCGACCTCCCACGGATACTGGACAAGCTCGCGCTCAACGGCAACCATCTCAAGGGAACATTCGCTATTGAAAATCTTCCTGCACAAATCACTTACGTGTTCATCCATATGAACGACTTCAGCGGGTCTCTGCGTCTCGAGACACTGCCACGGACAGTGCAGGATCTTCGGGTGGTCAGGAACAAATTCTCAGGGGCACTCAACATGTCGAATCTCCCGCCGGGCCTGACCATGCTCGATGCATCCCTGAACGGCTTTGCGACTGTGGCTGGCCTCGATAGCCTCCCGAGCTCGCTCGGCACGCTGGACCTCAGCATGGACATACAGCTCGCGGGGACGCTGGTCTGCGATACATTGCCACAAGGACTCAAGGACCTGCGGATAAGCCACACAGACACCTCTGGTACTTTGGTTTGTGCTGACCTCCCAAGAGGCCTCGAGATCTTTCATTTCAGCAGCAATAAGATCGAGGGGGCGTTTGATGCTGCCGGCTTACCTCGGGGGCTTAAAGAATTTGCCATGCTAATGAACAAAGTTGCAGGGAGCATCAGCACGGCAGATCTACCGCCCGCCTTGCGAGAGTTAGCCCTGAGCAATAACGATCTGAGCGGAACTGTGGACTTCACCCGGCTGCCAGAAGAGATCGCAAAGGTGGAGATGGGGGGCAACGGTCTCTCAGGCAGTGCTGACCTCACAACTTTGCCAGAGGAGCTGATGACACTCGCTATCCAGCGCAACAACTTTGAAGGCGAAGTGAATCTCTTGTGGCTGCCAGACTCGCTGATAGAGCTTCACATATCGGAGAACAAATTCTCAGGGGAGCTCGTTTTGACGAAGCTGCCGTACAGGATGACGGCGTTCGGTGCGGCCCGGAACCAATTTTCGGGGGTCGTGGACCTATCCGAGCTTCCCGACGTTCTACTAGAGATAGATATCTCGGAGAATGAAATCGAGGGTGAGACGAACCCCGAAGACCTCCCAAGAACGCTCCGGCGCTTTGTCACGCTGGACACGAAGATCGTGCGAAGGGATGACGTCGCGAATGCGCGTTTCAGCCTGGAGCAGCACCTGCAGCAGACGCTGGCGAACTTTCGGGTGCTCTTCGGCCTTCCATGAAAAGCTGATCCGGGATCAATTGTGAATGATTGATTCATAATTGAATCACAAAGATTTGTTAAGAGAGAAAGTGAAGCATTATGACTTTTAAATTTAGAAAGCGATGCGTCCATTCAACTCTATTTTCAAGGGATTTTGTATGCGTAGATATGCAAAACCTCCAGTGTTTGCCCCTTTATCCGAAAAAATGGAAAAGCTAGATAAAGAGGTAAATGGAGCGAGTTCTGGTTTACCGTGAAAGCAATGCCGAAATCGGGATTCTCTCAGAAGTGTATAGCACAAAATTCTTTTAAGTGTAATTGGCTATTGCGGCGTTGATCCTTCTGTATAATGCAGGGGTTCTTAACTGTGTAGGAATTCCTGCAATTTGTAGGAAAATGAGAAAAAAAATTTGAAAAATAGGGGTGCTGTAGGAAAATGAAATTCTTCCTACAGCCAGCGCAAGCTCGCATTGCGAGAGGATAAGTTTTTCAGAGTCTCGTGGAAGATCAAAAGCGCCGTTTAGAGTGATCACATCATACAATTGTAACCCAAATTTTGAGCTCTTCGGCCCTACGGGCCTCAGCACATCTTTCTCTTTTGTCAACATCTTACTTTATCACCAATTCATGCCAGGTTTGCTCTTAATTTGCCTAGCATCACATGCATCAGTGGTGTCTTTTCTACATGATAAAGTAAAAGTTAACGGCTCAGCGAAACTAACTTTGTGCACGAAAATCCATATTATACGTTCAGTAGCGCAGAGCCTTTTGCATCTCAAAGCAGAAGGTTGATGGTCATCAATGGGCAAAAACTCATTTGTCAAGAGCCAAAGAGTGGATTTCGTTTGTATAATCACACGTGGTGTCCACATTATCACACGCCGGGTACATCAAGGAATATGTAGAGAGCCTTAAAATAAACATCCTTTATGATGACTTTTATCGTGACGGGGCGAACTGCCGTCCCGTCCCGAAGGGAAGTGACGGCAAATTTCCACACCCATTCCAAATAAAGGGTGTAGGAAAATAGAATTATTCCTACAGCGTGCTGAAGGAAACTGAAAAAAGCTTGAGAACCCCTGGTATAATGTATAGAATTGTTTGGAAAAAATCATAGCATCATTATCAATCAAATTATTCGTTATTCTCAAGAATGCTATCCGCCCTCGCTCTTTCATCTCTTGACCCGACCCTCGGCCGGCTCGACCCGGCGCTCATGCCCACGCAATCCCGCATGGAGGTCTTCATCGGCGGGACCAAAAACAAGTCGCAGTTCACCGACGACAACGGCAACTTCCTCGATATCGAGCAGTGGGGCTGTCTGAACTTTGATGCCGACAAGAACGTCATTGAGGTGCGCCTCGATAACGATGACTCTGATGAAGACGAAGACAACGAAGAATCCGGGCTCGCCGGGTGCATCAATTTCTCGTATCTTCCAGACACAGTCCACGTCGTCTCCATCGCAAACAACGCGCTCAACGGGAGTTTTAGCACAGGCGACCTGCCAACTGCGCTCACGGGCTTTGAGGCTCAGGGGAATAATTTAAAGGGGTTAATCGAGGCCGAAAAGCTCCCAGAGAACCTCAGGTACTTCAGCACGAAGAAGAACAAGCTGGTGGGGACCATCGGGTGGACATCCTTCCCGCCGAAGCTCGAGGTCCTCAGTTTGTCGATGAACGAGTTGACGGGGTCCGTTGACCTGACACGCCTACCAGCGCCCCTCGAGCAGCTCTTTGCGCGCAGCAACAAATTCTGCGGGGAAATCGATCTCACGGCGCTCAGCCGGTGCCTCGAGATAATCGACCTGAGTGACAACGCAATCACCGGGGGTATCCGCTTTGCAAACGTCCCAAAGACGTTTATAAGTTTTTACATCGACGAGAACGCGATGTGTGGGGAGATCGACGTGCTGTCGCTGCCTGAGAACCTAAAGGATATCGCTATTGGGCACAATGCGCTCACAGGAAATTTTGCAATAGAAAAGTTACCGAAGACGCTGACGCAGATGCGCGTTGAGAATGTCCCTTTTGGAGGAGACATCGAGGTTGCAGCGCTGCCGCGGGCCCTGCAGAAAGTGAGCTTGGAGAAGGGTGAGTACACCGGAACCTTTGCATTCGAAGACTTACCCAAGCAAATGGATATGCTCAACATTGATACCAATCAATTTGAGGGGACGCTCGAGACTGAGGTTCTGCCTCCGACAATGCAATACTTCACTGTCCAAGACAATTGCTTCACAGGGGAAGTAGACTTTACGAAGCTCCCGCGGGACGTGATTGAGTTCCGCATCGATCGCAACCGATTCTCAGGGTCCATCGACCTATCAAATCCACCGCACGGCCTCGAAAGCATCAGCGCGGCTGACAATCGCTTCGTCGGGGATATTTCATTTGGGATGGTGACGCCCATGGTGATCAACATTTCAAATAACCTGCTCAAGAATTTGTACGGCGTTCCAAAATTTGTTCGGCTGATGTATGAAGGAAACCCTATTGAGAAGATGACAGAATCCCCTTACGTGTCTTATGCATTCGCACATCTCTATGAAGATTGATAGCAGGGAAAATAAAGAGTCAGAGTCGGGCTATGGGCTTTTTGATAGAAAAATAATGGAAAGAATAATACAACGAAATTTCGTACAACTTAGCATTTAAGAATCATTTTGATCACAAAACGAATTTCACGCATAGCTACTTCACCTCATCTTCTCATGTCAATTCAAATGAATCAGTTTCTCGTAAGATAAAGCACGTCGAAGACTCTCCCACTTCTTTCCAAAGGTCCTAGCACAGAATTTTAGTAGACCCATCTGACGCCCAGATGGACCATGGCCCCCTATTGGTGAGACACTGGTGTAGTGCATATTTTGCATGCAGTGAAAATGTGCGATCATTTTTGATGGGTAAAAGTGCAAGGTAAGGGCTTTAACCAAAAAAGGAGAGTGCACGGCGTGGATCCAAATACTGGACAGCATAGAATACAAAATCAAATCAATTCATCAAATCAATCAATCGAATTTCCTCCTGTGGGGGGCAAGCACCTTTCCAAAATTCTCCATGCCCATCCATAAGTCTTGGGACGTATAGGTGAGGGAAACGGGAATCTATATCCCAAATTCCTTGATTATTGATAAGAGAATGGTGGGGAATCGTACGTTATTCTTTTTGCAGGGACAAAAAAGAACATGGCCTTTTCTCATCTCTGATAGCACTTTAGTTTCGATTCGATTTCAAAGTCAATAAAAGTGCGTAACTCCCAGAAAATTGAAGGCCATCGTAATTCGCATTAGAGTTTTCATAAGGAAGGAATCGTGCAAAATATGAAGGGTAATTCTAGGAGGACTATGTGCTCCCTGTGCCACAGGGTTGAAGAGTTTATATTAGCGAAAGATGCGATAAAGATGAACCATTTTCGGCGTCATTACGCAAGAATGTATTGACGAATGGTCGAGGAGCTTCACTATGAGGAGATGCATTGTGGACAATGAAAATAGCATTATTTAAGCTCTGGGGCTCGCGAACTTAGTCCAAATCCATTTTAGACGTCCCTAATCATCGGTAATGATCTGAAAGAGCGTTGCGAGAAAATTGTGTGTATTCACTTTTTTAGTCGGCATACAAGTACATTATGATGATGACAAAATTTTCTGACTCAATATTCTTTCGTACGCTTATTCAATGCTCACTGCCATCTTTCTCTCAGCTGCTGACCTCGGCCTCGGTCGGCTCGACCCAACGCTCATGTCCCCTCAGGCGTGCATGGAGGCCTTTATCAGTGGTGTTGAAAAGAAGATACGCTTTACTGACGACAGCGGCAACTTTTTGGACATCGAGGAGTGGGAAGGCATCGATCTCGACGACGATAAAAATGTCAAAACTGTTGATCTCATGCATGACGTGCAAGACATAACAAAGGAAACGATCAAAGGGACTGTGCACCTTTCCTTTCTGCCCGAGACAGTGCAGGTCTTTCACCTCGCCTACAACGAGGTCCACGGGACGTTCAACGCTTTGGATTTACCCGCTGCACTCACAACGTTTGTCATCTGTGCGAATACGTTTGTGGGGTCAGTCGAGACCGAAAAGCTACCAAAGGAGCTGACGATATTCGATGTCGAGAACAACGTGCTCGAGGGAACCATCGCGTGCACCACTTTTCCGCCGAAGCTTAAGCATATCGTGCTTTCTCGGAATAAATTTACGGGGGAAGTCGACCTGACAGGTTTGCCATCGACCCTTTCTATTTTCAATCTCTCGGACAACGATTTCGTGGGATATGTCGATATAGCAAGGCTCCCGAATTCCCTTATCAATCTGAGCCTTCACAAGAACAATTTTTCAGGAA
This sequence comes from Perkinsela sp. pyNocScin1, assembly GCA_964019655.1. Lineage (NCBI taxonomy): Eukaryota > Euglenozoa > Kinetoplastea > Prokinetoplastida > Perkinselidae > Perkinsela > Perkinsela sp. pyNocScin1. The sequence continues at coordinate 300,480 of CAXHTR010000007.1, forward strand.
AGCTCGACTTCACGAAGTTTGGCGATCTTTTAAGGCATCTGAACCTCAGTCAGAATAACTTTTTCGGAGGAATTCATTTTGGTGGGAGTGCCGTGTACCTACATAGACTGGACATTGCCGAGAATAACTTTGATGCGGAACTCGAAGCAAAGGATCTGCCGCGCGCGCTTTCATTCATCGATCTCCCAAGAAACAAGCTTCATGGGGACTTTGACTTTGGGTCTTGTCCACCTCGAGCAATCGGACTCCGCCTGGCAGGCAATAGAAAGCTCACTGGGACGTGTGACACCGCGAGGTTGCCGCGGAGACTCCGAATTCTGGATATCGCACAGTGCAGCTTTTATGGAACTTTTGACTTTGGAAAGCTTCCAGCAGACATCCGTTACGTCAGCATTAACGAGAATAATTTTAGCGGGTCAATGAAGCTTGTTTATCAACCTCAGAAAATGGTGGAAATCAATGCTAGTGGCAATGAGTTTTGCGGAGAAGTCAACTTGTCGCTTATCCCACCAAAGCTCAAAAAACTTGACCTCTCGCACAATCAGCTCAGTGCTGTATTCGGTGCTCGGGAAGGGGTGGAATTGAAGATAGAGGGAAATCCGCTGAAATAAAGCGTCAGTGTCGGGCTTTGGGCTTCTTGATTGAAAAATAGATAGGACGAGTAGTACAGCGAAGTTTTATGCTCGTATGCATTTAAGAATCATTTTGATCACAAAAAAGATTTTTACGCATAGCTACTTCACCGCACGTACTCATGTCAATACGAATGAGTCATTTCTTCGCAAGATAAAGTACGTTGAAGACTCTCCAAGTACTCTGCAACAGACCCTTACAGAATATTGAAGAAGACCTTTCTAGCTCTCGAGGGGACGTGGCCCCTGGTGGTGAGGCACTGGTGTGACATAGAGAATATTTTGCATGTAGTGGAAATGCACTATCATTTCCAACGGGATGAGAAATATTCAAGTAGAAATGAAGGGTGAGAGCTATAACCTAAAAAGGAGATTACTTACCGCTGATACAAATATTGGACATCATAGAAAACGAAATAAAGCGATAAAGGCAAGGATACAGTGCTGGGAAGTCACGCTTAACTTCGAACGTGGAATAATCTGCATTGAAGATTTCACTTTTACGCATATAAATCTGATCGTGCTTCTACGATGCTTCCACTCATCTGCTACTTGCTTATACTTCCCCATTCTCCTATCAAACGCTTCAAATGCACCACAAGCTCCTCTACAGCTGCATTGACGGCGCCCACCTCGGCCGCCTCGACTACGACAGCATGCCGCAGCAGGCGCTCATGGAAATGTTCATTTCCGGCATCACCGACGCAGAGCGCTTCAAGGACACGAACGGCAACCTCATGGACATCGGCGACTGGCCGGGCGTGACATGCGCAGACGGCGAGGTCGACGAGATATTCTGGACGCCGAGATTTAACTTTCGCGAGCTCCAGGGCACGCTCGACTTCCAGTTCCTCCCGCCGTCCGTCAAGCACGTCCTTATTAACGGCATGAACCTTCCGGGGTCAATAGATTTTTCACTTCTACCGCCTGATCTCGAAGAGTTCAAAGTGTACAGCAACAAGCTGATAGGGTCTCTCAATGGTATTAATCGCCTCCACAGCGTCCGCGAGCTCTTTTTGCATAACAACCAATTTTCGGGGTCTGTGACGACAGCAGACCTCCCCCGCTCGCTCATCGACATTCGCCTGTGCGACAACGCCTTTGTGGGGGCCTTCGACCTCAGCGCCCTACCACCCGATCTCGAGGTCCTCGACGCGCAAGGGAACCAAATGAGCGGGTCCCTTGACCTTACTGTGCTACCAGTGCGCCTTGAGAAGCTCTACCTCAATATTAACCGTTTTTCAGGGACAATCAACCTCTTGAAGCTACCACCCACGCTCTATGAGCTCATGATCTGCCAAAATATGCTGACGGGGACGATCGACCTCCGCGGGGTGAGCCGCGAGCTCCGAGAGCTCAACCTGCACACCAATCGGTTTCACGGGAGTGTCGACCTCGACGACCTGCCGCCGCATTTGAACATCCTGTATCTCAGCATGAACAAAATCAGTGGGACAATCCAGACGGGAAAACTCCCGGCCACGCTCACAGAGCTCGACATGAGCGAGTGCGCCCTGAGTGGGACGTTCGACCTGACAAAATTACCAGCGGCGGCGAGGGATTTCAATGTCTTTACGAACATCATGCATGGGCCTGTGAATCTCGAGCACCTGCCCAGCGGGTTCGAAGAGCTCGCACTTAGCATCAACCATTTCACAGGGGAGCTGTGCCTCACAAAGCTGCCGGCGTCGATGAAACTGCTGCACATCGCCAAGAACAAGCTTTCGGGGAGTGTCGACTTAACAGCGCTGCCGCTCGGGCTCGAGTCGATGAGCCTGCGCCTCAACAATTTTTCGGGGACTTTGGACATCAGCCGCCTGCCACCGACACTTCGAGAGCTGTGGCTGCAGGACAATGCGTTTACGGGGGAAGTGGATGTGACGAACATCCCGGAGAGCCTTATCAACTTGAAGCTCTCGAGGAATCTGCTCATGCCGAGTTTTAAGCATAAGAACGCGATGATTGAGTTTTTATGATTCAATTGAAACTGTGTTGGGTAAATACGAGCACGTACAGCAGACGTGGGCCACTTCATCTCTTCTTCATCAAGTGTCGTGTATGTGCCTTGTTTCCCTATATAAAAAGAAGACCTTTGCACAGCATTTGTTTCTTTGCGCCGACGCAAGCAACCTTGGCCGATTCGACTACTCCAGCATGCCACAGCAAGCCCTCATGGAACTGTGCATGTCCGCAGTCATACAGTTAGAAGTATCTGAGGGTCAATGCATTTCAGATGCCTGTGACTGGTAAGCGTCAAGTTCAACGCACAGGGGAAGTGACCATCTTGCAGTGGGAGGGCACTGGTGGATGCACAAAGGCACGTGTCGCTTTGAATTTCATACGTGCACTATCACGATCTTCGCATTCAACAAATAAATAAATAATTGGGTTCAATAATAAATAACGACAGATTGGGTCTTCATTTTTGCTTCATTTACCAGTCTCAAATGAAATTCTCTATCCCCACCCTCTCATTCGCAGACATACCAGGCGCCGGGCGATTTACCCGAGAGTCTGTGTCCCAACAGACAGCGATGGAGATGCTCTGCGCGGGATCCGCTGATTTGGATCGTATTCAAGACAAAGATGGCGAATTCACTGATATTCAAACATGGAAAGGCCTCCAATTCGACAGTGATGGAAATATAATAGAGATCGTTTTCAGGCCCAACCAAGGGCTCGGCTTGTTCGCTGACAGTGACGAAGAGGAGGACACTGATGATTCGTTTCCAGCGATTGGCCGTGACGGCGCGCTGGACTTCCAGTGGATTCCATGCTCGGTTCGCATTTTCGACGCCCACGATCTCGCACTCCACGGGACAGTTGACACAACGGTTTTCCCTCGAAAACTCGAGCGACTGATTATTTCAGCCAATGAACTCGACGGAGAATTGAATCTACTTGGGCTTCCTCGGACCCTCAAGCTCTTTCACATTCAATTTAACAAATTTTCAGGGAATATACGCATCGCTGACCTTCCGCGCTGCCTGGAGTCCTTCGAGGCTGCCCAGAACGCTTTTACGGGTGAAATTCATCTCGGAGACCTGCCGCCGTGCATGCGACGCTTCTCCGTGCGAGGGAATCGGCTTTCTGGTAAATTGGACATGCGTTCCCTCCCTATAAGCCTCGCAAGTCTTGATCTCACGCGCAACGACTTTGCACAAGATACTCTGGTGGCCAACATCGACCATCTTCCGATGTACTGTATCACTATCGATAAGGCCAAGTTCGGCAAGATTATTGATGACGAAGGGGATGACATGAAAGATCGAATGGCGTCGTAGGAACTACTGTGTGTTTTGCACTGTGGCGTCTTTGCATTCCCTGCTATATTTCGATTAAAAAAGAGCAAATTTTTGACGCAATGCCACCATCCCTACTATAAACTCCTATAAATCATATGAAACGCATATCAGCTGGGTTCAGTTGATGCATATATCATATAGCTTTGAACTTCCCGCCATTCGTCACCTGCGTTCAATGTATGCTTTGAAACCTTTCGCTCTCTAATTAAATCAATGCTCTTCCTCCTCAGCACCGCTGATACCAAGCTTGGACGCTTTGACGCTCATATGCTCTCCCCACAGGACCGCATGGAGATCTTTGCCGAAGGCTTTGCCCCGCAGAGTCGCAGATACTTCCAGGACGACGATGGAGCCTACCTGCCAATCAGTAAGTGGAAAGGCGTTAGACGCGACAACTATAATAGCCCAACCTCGATCAACTGGAACGATTTCTGTGGAATTGTAGCGAGAGAGATGGAGGGTTTCTTTTGCGTTTCAGCCCTACCAGACACGATGAAAGTAATTAATCTGATCAGCACGAATTTCACCGGGTCAATCGAATTCGATGCGCTCCCGAAAAATCTTCGCGAATTCACTATGTCTGGCCATCAAATGAGTGGCAGCGTGGACCTGACGTCGTTGCCAGAGCAGATCAGGAAAATTGAGTTCTCCAAAAGAGAGCGCTCCGCATGCGAGGGCTTCTCTGGAACCATCTGCCTGACGCAGCTGCCGGCGTTTTTGCAGATTTTGGGCCTTGAGGACGGCTCGCTCACGGGCACACTCAACCTGCAGCGCCTGAACAAATGCCTTGAGCGCCTGAACGTGGACAAGAACATATTTGAGGGATCCCTCGACCTTTCTGGCCTCCCGGCCAGCCTTTTTGAAATCAACGTCGGCAGCAATGCGCTCTCGGGGACTATCGACATCTCCAGTGTTCCTGAGACACTCCGGTATCTCTGCATTAGCGAAAACGCGTTTTCGGGGGTTTTGGACTTAAGAAAGGTGCGGGAGTCCCTTATCGTCACAACGACCAGTCGGTCGGCCGCCCTGTTTAGGGGAGCTTTCGATCGGTCTGCCCCATTCTCGAACCCTGATCTCGAGGTTTTTCATCGCCCAATCAAGTGGACCGGTTCGTGGCAATAATTTTATAAACAATACGAAATTCAGTAAAATAGTCGTTGAGGTGAAATGTGTGCTCCTTTTCGAGTTTTTCAATTGCTTCAGCTTTGCGCCTTTTATTTACGATGAGCACACAAACTATTCACGGTAGGGGCCTGCAGAGTAGAAAGAACACCTGATATGGCAAAGTCCATGAACACAGCGCAAGCAATAAAGGTTGGGGCCTCATCAACTTAAAGATAATTATTTCTTTCGTCATCGGAAAATATCTTTGCATTGGCACCCGCAGCCTTCATAAACTCTTCACCAATACAAGTGACATACATCAAATTCCTCCTCTTGCCGATACAGCACTGGTGTTTCAAGATCCGTTTACAGGTGGCTTTCTGGGTCTGAAGATTATTGAACGAGGAAATACTCACATTTGTTGCTCAGGAACTCCAAAAATGACCAAGCTTCAAAGATGTACTGATCTGGTGATCGTAATAACACCCGGTGATACACATAGTCTTTCACCTCAATTGTTCGTTAGACGTTCCAATCGATATAAGAAGCTTTTTATCTTTACGAATGAGCGCACTGCCTTTTTTCAATTTACATCCATTCCCAATGCTCGTTATCCTCTCCACTGCCGACACAGACCCCCTCAGCCGCGTCGGCAAGGCCTCGCTGAGCCCGCAGACGCTCCTTGAGCTCCTCATTAGCGAGCTCGAGGATTCCAAGGGCATCACAGCTTCGGACGCCACCGACTGCACGCAGTGGCACGGCCTCCAGTTCGACGACGCCGAAGCCCCCCTCACCATCGACTGGTCGTTCTGCAAATGTGGCAAGGGCGGGATGCCAGTGCAGTGGATCCCAGACACTGTGACCCATTTCGACGTCGCCTTCAATCAGCTTTCGGGGACTATTGACCTTGTGATGTTACCGACAAATATTGTGCACTTTGACGTACAGTGCAATCAACTGACGGGGAGCCTTAACCTCACACAGTTGCCACCGAAAATCGAGTGCATACGACTCAACGACAACAAATTTACTGGAAGTTTACATCTGGCAGGCCTCCCAGACAGCTTGAGCCAGCTCTGGCTGCAGCACAACGCCTGCAGCGGGAATATCGACCTATCGCACCTGCCAGTCGGCATGACCGACTTGGACCTCAGAGAGAATATGCTCACGGGAAGCTTAGATTTAACGAAGCTCCCTGGGAGCATGCGCGAGCTCTTTCTGTCTGGAAACGAATTTTCGGGTGAAATAGACCTTAGCTGCCTAACGCCGGCGCTCGAGCAGCTCATTCTGTACGGCAACAATCTCACGGGGTCTATTGACCTGACGGGCGTGCGTGCGACAGTGCGACAGCTGAACCTGTGCAACAATCATTTCGAGGGTGAGGTGCCTATCCCGAAGGCGCTGCGATTCGCTGTGCACCTCGAGGGGAACGCAGATGTTGAGAGTTTCATAGAGTGAGAGAGGTGTAAATCGTGGAAAATGTAATTTTTTTGTAAAAATGTGGAAGTGCTCTGAAACTATCACGAGTTTTTATGTATTCAGATGAAGATTGTCAGTCAATATCGAATGAAAGCGATCAATTCAAGAGATAGAAGCAGATATCGGCAGAGGTTTAAAGATTCGGCATATACTGATTTTTTTCGGTCAGATGAGCGATGCACTTCGTGGCAAGTCTGTTTTGGTAGGAATGAAAGGTTTTAAAACTCTTGAGCGATCTCTTTGATTTTATGGCCGACAAAGACTCACAAAAATCAAATACGGATGAACATGTGAACATATGAGCGGCTGGAATCTGTACAAAGCTTCTATTGGGGTATCAGTGCTCTATCATCTCAGTCCCACCTTCCTTCCTTTCCATAAGTCATTCGAGACCTTCGCTGTGATCACAGAGCAGGAATAGCAACGAGTGGAACTTATTTGTATAATTGAATGCATTTTCTCTCAAGCTGGCTGCATTGTAAAAGAGTGGAAAAGTGTAAACGTTTGAAAATCATGACAACTCACCTACAACTACCTTTTGTTCCAACACTTCTACATTAGATTTCTTCATTTCTATTTTTCGTATTATTGCTTTCAAACCCCTTACGCATCATACGTCTGCTCCATCATCTGCGATGCACCGGATCCTCGCTTTATCTTCTGTAACGTCTGATTGGCCCCAGCCACGACCTCCAAGCCCCTCGGGCTGCCCGAGACACCCGATATCCTGTTCCCAGATATGTCAATATTCGCGACCTCGACGCCTGCCATATCCACGATGCCCTCAAAGCCATTATCTCTCGCCCAGATCGATTCCAGCCCAGGCGGCAGCCTCGTCAGGTCAATACTGCCGCTCAGCTGGTTGAAGGAGACATCAAGAAATTCCAGAGCTTCCGGCAGAGACTCGAAATCGAAACTCCCCATGAAGCGGTTCGTTTCTATGTTAAAGAGCTCAAGCGATTCCGGTAGCTCTCGCGTGTCCACCTCGCCCTCCAGCGCGTTCTTCTGCATGTTGAGGAGCTTCATCTCTCGACTGAGCGCCACAAAGCTAAAATTCCCCGAGAAAGAGTTGCTCCCGATGCTCACGTTCTGCAGCGACTTGGGCCAGTCCAAGGGCGCCGGACTGCCTTTGAATGAATTCCGCTGAACGAAGAGCCACTGCAGATTTGGGGGCAAATTCGAAAAGTCGAGTACCCCTGAAAGCGAATTTCCGTAAAGCGCAATGACACGAGCGCTTATCGGGAGTTCTTTGGTTTCTAAACTTCCAAAGAATTTATTCTCATGCGCACGGAAGTCTTTCAGGGATGTCGGCGCATTTTCGAATTTTATCTCCCCCGTGAGTTCATTATGATTCAGATGCAAAAGCTCGAGGCCCGCATGTAGCGCTGTCAGGTCGACTGTCCCCGAAAATTTGTTCTGATGGACGCGGAGCTCTGTCATTGTGCTGGGAAGGCGGTGCAGCGCTAAATTTCCGCAAAATGAATTGTTCTGAATGTTCAGAAAATTTAAATTTGGTGGCAGCGTCTCGAAGTCGAATTCCCCTGAGAATTGATTTCTGCCGAGGTTGAAGTGGGTGAGGCCCTTGGGGAGGTCTTTCGTACTCAAAGAGCCCGTCACCTCATTGCCATGAATTGAGAAAAATTCGAGTGATTGCGGCAGGTCAGTCGCTGTCAACGTGCCCTTGAGCGTATTGAACTCGAGCGTTATGCGCCGAACGGCCTGCGGCAAAAAAGCGATGCCGACGGTGCCGCCGAGGCAGGAATTGCTGAACTCGGGCTGGGAGAGCGTGATTTCGGTGACGCTGCCGGATGCGTCGCAGCGCACGCCCCGCCAGTCAGTGATATCGGCGTAGTTTCCCTTGCGGTCGAGGAAGCCGTCTTTGTTGCGGATGCGCTCGAAGGCCATTTCCATCTTGGCCTGGTCGGAGAGGAGCATCGGGTCGAGGCGGCTGAGGCTGGGGTCAGTGGTGATGAGAAGGAGAGATTAGAGCATTGGCAGATTGAAAAGATTCAAAAGGGAAAAGATTGAAAAAGTGATTGAGTTCTTTCTAAAGTTTGATGCAGATGAAAATCATCCAAAGTCTGAAGTTTCTTCTTTCGATTTGCTAGGGCTTTTCCTCTGCACTGCGTGCTTGTTCTCTTTCTTCCACATTCTCTTGCTCTGTAAAGATTTCGATACGCCCGCCCTCCTCTTCCCTTCTGATCCTGTCCATGAGGTCTTGAACTGAGGACTTCTTCCAGCTGAATAAGCTGACAAAGTCCCGAACGGAATATTTCCGCTCAAAGCGGTTTCCAAGGATCATTCCCATCATTCGCTGCTTGTGGGCTTCACTTCTGTGCTCATGTGGGCGATAATGCGCGAACTCAGGAAGGGGATCAGGCCGTATGACCTTCTGCCGGGGTGCCCTATTCCGCTTGGATGGCATGAGTAGAGATCAATAAATAACTGCGAATAAGCGTTGATGTCATACAATATGGCCTAGATCTGGTGGAAAAAAAGTACTAGAGTAAATAATTTGCTTCTATTCTCATACGTTTCTCAACATTCGTTTACGCTTGACCACTTTGCCGTTGAATTTTTACTAGGGACACCGATACGCACACCCTTTGCCTTTATTTTGACGAATCCTGGAAGCATATCTGCTTTGACGCCCTTCAGCTCAGCATTCTTCTCAGAAACAGTGAGCTCTATTAGTGTCTCGGGAAGGTTAACGAATCGACTGATTTCTTCAATGTCGTTCTTCTTGATGACAATCAGTTCCATCCTCGGCGGGAGCGCGTGAAAAAAAAGTGTTCCTGTCACCTGACAGTCGATGATGCGCAGCGCTTTCATAACGACAGGGAGCTGTGTCAAATCAGCCTCGCCTCGAATAGCCTCAAAGTCGAGCCACATCGAATTCACTTTCGGTGGGATCATCCGCATGTTGATCTCTCCCTTCACAGACTCAAAGAGAGAAATCCAGTGAATTTTGACGATGCTGTCATCCCTGCATGTGATTCCACTCCATGTGCACGCATCCAGCGGGTCACCTCTGAGGCATTCCTTCACTGCATTTGGGTCGTCAAACGTCATGAATAGCTCCATGCGATTTTGGTCGGAGAGCATGGAAGGGTCGAAGCGGCCGATACAGCTCGGGTCTACTGCGAAGGATACGAGAGGGATCATTTGATTTTAGAATTTAGGAAGTATCTCGCATAAATGGGCAATCGAGTGAAGCAAGAGCAAGATTGGATACTCTCTCTTAGTGGTTCTCTTACTTGAGGCACAAGAAACAGATCTTCATAGAATCTTCCGAGATTTGCAACACTGCGAATCAAGATGAAAGTGCTTGATGAGATCGAACCAAAGCTTCAGTGAAAGGTTCTTACTACAGACCTTGATAGCAAATGCATGCGACTCATTCTTTTAACATCGATATGAAGCGACATGTAACTGTATCAACCCTTAAAAAGGAAAATTTTGATTTGACTACACAGTATTCAGATACAGCCGTTCTTTACTCATATGTTTCTTTTTTCGATGTCTTATTATTTCATACTTTTACTTCGAATCTCCGAAGAGTGATAGAGAAGAGTCGAGCGAGTAATCGACTTCTTCAAAAGAATCGCTCTTCACCTGTATAGTAACGAAGTCGGGCAGCGACTCGACCTCACAACCGTTGAGCACTGCATTCTCCTCATGAATCTCTATTCCGACGAGTGTCTCGGGGAGATTTATGAAATTCGAAATTTCTTCGATGCGGTTTTTCTTGAAAGTAATTTCTTCAATTTTCGGTGGGAGCGCGTGAAAATCAAGTGTTCCCGTTACCTGGCAATTTACAATGCTCAGTGTGTTCATAGTGTTTGGTAGATGCGCCAAATCAGCCTCACCTCGAATGGGCTCATTCTCCAGCATCAGGAACTCGACATGCGATGGCAGCATAGACATATTAATCTCACCCCTGACTTCCTCAAAGAGGTGAATCCACGTGATTTTGATGATGTGGCCGTCTTCACATGTGACCCCAAACCACGAGCAAGGATCAAGCGGATCGCTTTGAAGCTTGTCATCGATATCATTCGGATCGTCGAAAGTTATGAAAAGCTCGAAGCGGTCGTGGTCAGAGAGCATGGAAGGGTCGAAGCGGCCGATGCCACTTGCATCAGCTGTGAAGGCTACGATAGGAAACATTTGAAAGAAAATTGCAGGAATTACCTCTTACAAATAAGCATTTGAATGAATACACGATCAAGAAAATAAAATTATCGCTCAAAAACATCTGAAAGCCTTCGATGATCTTTGAAATCTTAGTGCGGAACAAAGTCTCAACATAAAGATCTGATCGATTCGTCGGACAAGATAAACAGTGTTTGCTTTTTTAGCTCAGTGCATTCAAGAACGTTTCTGTTTACTTTGAGTGCAAAAAGGCATCGTCAACCGAAAGTCAGTGTACTTAAGACTGGTCCCTAAAAATGCCTATTTTAAGAGCCCGGACTGCACTCCTTGAGTTATTTCCTAATATTCGCCATGGGCTCGGAGATCAGCTTATCAAAAGGCCTTCAAATCTCACAAAAGCATGTCCTGAATAGACAGATTGAGATGCTTTATGTGAAGTTTTCTGGCATCGATGTGATGGTGCTTGTTTCAGAGAATTTCTCTTAATCAAACTTTACCATGTTCTCATATTCCATTTCGAGACGTAGGAAATGCCGAATTGAAATTGAAGTGCATCGGCTTCACTTCATACACTGTCTTCAGCTACTCCAATATTCTACTTTTATATCAATGTCTTTCGCGTTTGATTCTTTCATGCGTTTTAGTCCTCAAAGATCGAGAGAGAATCGATGTCGAGATAATCATCGAGATCTATCTTCGGCACTTTCTTGTAGGCACATGCCCCACCTTAATATCGACGAAGTCCGGGAGACAAGATAAATCAACACCATCCAGTTTTGCATTCTCCTCATCAATCTCTATCTCGACGAGTGTCTCTGGGAGGTTAACGAAATGCGAAATTTCTTCGATGCGGTTACCCGTAAAAGTGATCATCTTCATTTTCGGCGGGAGCGTATGGAACGCGAGAGTACCCGTCATCAGGCAATCAATGACGCTCAGCGTATGCATGCTGTCAGGCAGCTGTGTCAAATCAGCTTCGCCCCGAATCGGCTCGTGGTCTACTACCAAGGACTGAACATGCGATGGAAGCATAGATAAATTCATCTCGCCCTTGACTTCCTCAAAGAGGTACATCCAGTTGATTTTGATGATATGGCCGTCTTCACACGTGACTCCAGACCACGAGCAATGATCAAGTGGATCGCCCAAAAGCTCGTCAGCGACATCATCTGGGTTGTCGAGCGTCAGGAACAGCTCGAATCGGTCATGGTCGGAGAGCATCGAAGGGTCAAAGCGACCAATGCAGCTTGGGTCCATTGCGAGGGCTGTAGCAGGGAACATTGTATTCGAGAAAGTAGCTTTTGCAGTAGAATCAGAAGTGAGCCTGATGGCAATAAGTTAATTGTCTTCATATTGAAGAGTTTCATGATATGGACAAGAACTGAACAAACTATTTTCGCCATTAGTTTTCCTCTCCAGCGAAAAGGAAATATAGACTTCATCAGTCTATTTGTCTTCTTTTCAGCTGCTCAAAAATCTTGGGAGATTATGAGGGGTTGAAGCTGATTTGTAAGTTTTCATGGACTTTAGGGCAGAAGCTCAAAGCTCGCATAGACGCGCTGCAAGAGGCGATGTTCTCGTATCTCGCGCTAAATAAGGAGACACTTTATTTTGACTCGAAAAGCAAAACTGCAACATCTACTTCTAAGAGCTTTATATAACCACTCTTTAGGCGCTAATACACGCATAGTGGCGCACCATGAAGCATTTTCACTAATTTTACTTGAAAAATCGATCTGAAAAGTAAAACTGAAAACTGTGAAAAAGGCCCCAACACTGATAAAACCTGAATAAGCCCACACTCTTCTCAATATGTATCTTTTCCACGATTCGCCCTTCTACTTCTTCTTCGCAACCTTGCGCTTTGCCAATCTTACCTGATTGCGGTCTCGATCGTCTTCAAATGTTACCGACTGCGAGTCAACGTCTGTCAGGTGAATGCGAATTTTCTCATTGGGTAGCTTACGGACAGTCACAATCGCATTTTCCAGCTTCTTCTCACGAAATCTAAGAATCGTAAGTGAATCCGGAAGATTCGAAATCTCCCCGATCGCATCAATCTGGTTCAACTCGACGCTGAACTGCTCGAGTGTGCGGGGCAGATTGCTGAGGTCCAGAACCCCAGAGAGCGCTGTTCGGCGAACGAGGAAAATGCGAAGCTTTGGCGGCAGTTTACTCGTGTCCATGTCGCCCTCGAGGCCTTGATGGGAGAGGTTGAGTGTGTGAAGCTCGAGCGGCAAAATCTGAAAGCTGAGCGTTCCCTCGAGGTGGGCTTGGTCTGAATCCCAGCTTATCTGAACAACCCGATCAATTTCACACTGAATTCCCTTCCAGCTGCACGCGTCATATTCGTCGCCCTCGAGCTGTTCACGGGCATGCTCGACGGTGTGTGGCTTGAAGAAAAGCTCCATTATGGTGTGGTCACTGAGTGTACCTGCATCGACTCGGCCAGTGTTCGGGGTGTCGGCGCTGAGCAGAAGTGTTTGCATTTTGAGTTTGAAAGTTTTACGAATGAGCGTGAGTAGATAACTGAAGAAAAAGATCTTATAGACAGCACCTCCACCAACGAGGGGTGTATTTGTATGATTCAAATCAAAGTACGAGAAATATTTCCAGGTCTGACAAAAGCTTGATGGAGGAAGCTTGAGTTAGCAAGGTGAATACTATCGAACAAATTTTGGTCCCAAGCAGATGCAATCGTTTTACTTTTCGACTGAATTCGAAATGTTCTTTCATTTTCATAAACCCACTGGATAGTGTCATTCTGATGATTTCAGCATTCTTGTGATCAAAAACCATTCTTCTACTGATCTGATACAAAAACGTCAGCCTTTTAGGCGTCAATATCTTTTATAAAAATGGCCATTTTTATTGTTTCACTCCGCGATTCCAGCTCTCTACACATCGAGTAAAGCTACAGATCAATGACCTCTGCTCATTTTCATAGTTTAAGAATGATACAATTTTTCATCGTTTATGCATGGGCTTGTGCAATGAAATGAATTCCCTCTACAGGTCATATTGCGAAGCATCAGCTTTATCAATTGCATCTACTTTCACCGTGACTACGAGATTTCCTCTAATCTGTTGTCTAGCTCTGTGAACCACCTGGATCCTGTACCCATATACATAGGACCCGTTGTGACACGCCCATCCAGTGGCCTCCCATGCAATTCCTGTATTTTCGGCTTCCGAGAAACCGCTTTAAAGTTGAGAATTTGAATTCCATCGGGTATGCCGTCGTTATCAATGAAAACCTTCTGCATACTGATATGACAAATATGGCATATGCGCAAGGTAGAAGGCAGCGCGGAAATAAAAAAAGCGCCAGAACTCGGTTTGAATACGTCGTCCATGATGTGCATCTCTTCCAAGCGATATGGGAGCTTATCCATTCGAATTCTGTGGCTGCCCTTCGACTTTTCTGCACAAAAGCAGCTAAATGAACAGAAGTATCGCAATTCTCGGGGGAGTCGCTCAGTGGACCAGCCTTTGGTGTAAAGTATGAATTTGAAGTGAATAAACTGTAGAGAACTCGGCAGATAGTCCATTTCGATGTGGCATTTCGAGCGTGCGAACTCCGGCCCCATCACAACACTTGTGACTAGGCCGTGTGTGCACCGTATGCCGCGCCATGCGCAGGGCTCATGTGCGGTCTCTTCGACTTCACGGTACAAAATATGATCAGGCTGGTTGATGAATGAAATGAAGGCGTTGTGCATGAGCTCTAGCTGCATATGCAATTGGGCTTCTGTGGGATCAGCGCCGATCAGAAAGAGCGAAAGGGTCATTTTTATGAATGCAGTCGAGAAAAGAAGAGACATCGATCAATAAGATAACTTTAAGGAAAGGTGGAAAAGATACGCTTTACTGTTTTCATGATATACTTTTAAATAAAAAAGGATCAAAACTCGCATGTGACCGCATTTACGAATTAGCATTGAGAATCTTTTCGACTTCGTCACCTCTTCGTTCAGAAATAAAGACATTCACATTTGTTCACACTGTGTCTTTTATAGAAATCGTGGTCTTCAAAAATCACCTACAAGTCTCCTCGAATATGCTCTTTTCCTTTGGCGCGCGTTATTTCGTGGATGTGCGAGTTGAGCGTATCAAGCGATGCTGGTAAGTCACCAGCGTCGATCGTCCATTTTATGTCGTGATGCCGAATAGGATCGCTTTGAGGCCCACAGCTTAGAAGGCCATCGACACCAATTTTACGCATTCTAATTAAACACCGATCTCCCGAGCAATTTGAACGCTCAAATTCCGATACTCGTCATAGTACTTTGTATTGTGACTCACAGCAATTGATACTGAAACATCGACCCGCTTATCGACACCTGCATCGTCGACTTCTCGCACCCGTACTTTATCACGTGCCCTGTGCACGTGAAATGTCTTGAGGCTATCCGGAATGCCAGAATTATCGACGAGAACATAGTTGATGTGGTGTTCGTTGGAAATGAAGATGTAATTGAGGGATTGTGGAAGGTCTTGCAGGAGCACAATCTTGTACGTCGGCGTTCCAAATCGCAGACTGGCACTTTCGAGATTACGTGGAAGCAGCGCAGTGTCGAGGACGCCGTCTCTATTGACTTTGTAGGTGTTCCTTTGTTTGATCCCACTGTGCGTCATGTACAGATACTTGAGGTCTTGTGGAAGGTCTCGAATCGAGAAATGGAGGACGCTGGCGAATTCGAGGTGCAGAAACTCCATGCTTTGGGGCAGGAGGTCCATTGTGACTTCAAAAGCATTGTTGGGTCTCCATGGAAGAATAAGCCCAACGACTGTAGAGCTGCGGCACTGGACAAAGCGCCAGGTGCAAGACTCGTCGAGGATGGAGTCGGCGCGGAGAGCGTCGGTCCACCATCCGACGCCAGCGTTGGCTGGTGTTGCAAGCGAGTCTTTCATGCACTGCTCTTGCATACGGATCGGATCGTGTGGTACGATGAATGGCGGTGAGGGGTCGGCGTCAGAGAGGATAGTGGTGACGAGACTGGTGAGAAGAAAATGCATTTGAGTAGCAGTGCAAAAAAAAATACAATGGGTTTTTCAATGAAGAAAAGTCACTCGATGGAATTACCAAGAATCTTATGCATTCCTATTGCATCTAAAAGACCCTTTGGAATAAAAAGAATTGAACGTCATAAGCGTAAATGGGCCCTACGATGATAAATTGAATCGGTTGACTATGTGCACAAGCCTTCCATTCAAAAGTATTCATCTATCTTAATCTTGATTTGAGGGGTTCACAGGGGGCCTTCCATGCGCCCCAAAATATCCTAAAATCAGTTGACAGTGGGATCTACAAAACATCTGCTATCCAAAAACTTGAAATTCTTCTAGTTCCCTGCGTTCTGTGCACAGATAAGTGTCATTTGTACATTATGAAAACAGAGAGCGATCCATAAACTATGCCATCGTGCTTCACGACAAAGAATCCGGACGTTCTTACTCAGTGCGTAATTTTCAATGATATGGATGTCATTCAGTGTCTTTTCGTTGTCTCTCGAGAATCCACTTTGAGAAGGGATGTTTTTCCCCCTGTTCGTCTCTCACGGCCAAAATCCGATTTTTCTGAAATTGCAACATGTGTTTCTTGCATGTGTGTTTTGTGCGTTTCAGCAGAACAGCTGTCCCTGACAGATTATTTTCGTCGATGGATAGCGCAAATCCATGCGATGGGATACTTAAGATGGTACATGACCCTGAAAAATTATTCCAAGAGAGGTCGAGACGATTCATCCTTTCCGGAAGATGCGTAATGTGAATAGACCCGTTTAAGGCGTTATTTCTGAGTTTAAGCACCTTCATCGTCTCTGGCAAATGATTGAGATCAATTGCCCCAGTCAGGAGGTTGTTCGATAATTTTAGCCAGTTTATACTCGATGGAAGTACAGTTAAATCACAGGTCCCTTCAAAACGACTGCTCTCAGACTCGAAAATATGGATTCCCCTTGGAATATCCTTTGCTTCAAACTTCCATCGCTGTTCTATGCGACCTGAAAAACGAAAGCGCCGAAGTTCTTGTGGAAGATCTGCCGTGCTCAAGTCTGTATTACAGTGGAGCTCGAAAAAATCAAAATCGCTGAGCTTTCGAGGCAGAAATCGGAAGTTAAATTTGTACAAATCCATGTTACCCAAATAAAGGTAGTATACTCGAATTTTGAGGACATTGCCCTCCGCATCGCACTCTGCACCTTTCCATTCACAGACATCGACGTACGCATCTGGATCATCTTCGCTGCTTGTGACGCCAAGGGTGAACTTCTGGAGTGGCGTACAGTCTCCGATGAAAATTTCGAAGCATGCTTGGTCGGAGAGCATTGTGTAGTCGAGGCGGCCAAGGGACGGGTCAATTGTATTGAGAGCAGGCAGAAAATACATTCGATTACTGAAAGAAAAATGGATTATAGAATTCCACACATTTCAAACGAGATTTGATCATTCCATTACCTGAAGCCCATAAGTATATTATAGATTGATCTATTTTATTCACCTCAGTGCTTTCCTGGCTTTCGCATGTGACGCCGCTCCGTCGAAACCTTTAGCTGGTCGCGCTCGTCGGCCAATTTGACGTTGGTATCGCACCCCGTCAGCAGATGCACCCGTGTTCGTTGCGGTATCTTGTCGATACGTATAAGCGCGTCTTCGAGCCCGAGCTCGACGATGCGAAGCTGACAGAGTGTCTCTGGGATGTTGCAGATCGGGCCAACATCACTGATGCAGTTCTTTTCGACAGCAAAAACCATGAGAGCCCTCGGAAGATTCGACATGTCGAGAATTCCGGTCATGCCTGTCTCAATTATGCGGAAAGACTCGAGTTTACGGGGGAGATTGCTCGTGTCCAAGTCTCCGACGATTTTTTTATTTTTGATGTTGAGTGCGTAGAGCTCTGGCGGTAAAATGTGGAAATCGAGCGTTCCCTCGAGCTTGACGTCGATCTCCTGCCACACGATCTCGACGATATCGTCTTGAAAGCACTGCACGCCATTCCACGTGCACGCGTCGTACTCGTCGCCGCCGAGTGCCTGGTGCGCCTGCGTGAGGCTATTTGGCGTGAAGAAAATTTCCATGATTTGCTGGTCGGCGAGCATGAGCGGGTCGATGCGGCCCACGGGTAGAGCGTCGGTGCTAAGAATGGCTGTGAGCATAGTTGATAACTATAGAGTACGAAGTGGAATACGGACAGATTATAGATGAAAATCGCAGAATACCTCGTGATACTCAAATTCCATTCGTAATTACAGTATTGCAATCTACAGAAATTGCTCTTATGCATTTCTTTCAGAGAGTTATCAAGCGATATATTCTTCACCCCAGCAACGAAAAGAATACTTTTTATGCATATATTTGATATCATATTCCAACTAAGCCTATTAGCGTTTAATGAATCTCAGTGCACTACGTTGTAGCGTGTGTCATGCCTCTTGCGAACATTCTATTGTGTGACATAACCTTAAGCAGAGAAACTTTTTTTGAAGTGAATTGAAAGTGAAGCCGTAGAAGTAGCTACAAGAGTTTGCCTTCCTGCGTTAGAATCTCATGAGGCTCATATTGTAGAAATATGATCTTTGCTCTTCAGTCACATGTTTTGCCAATCTTCCAGGCCTTCTCCTTCATTTCTAGTAAATAAACTTAGTTGCAATAAAATATACCATAATAGACCTTTAACTCCCAAAGTAACGACTCGTAGACTTCAAAACTTTAATTCTATCAATAACATTCATTACACTCGTCGCTTTTATCCAATCTAGTTCCGATTCTTATCACCCAGGTTGAGAATGACCCGCTTCGCGTCTTCCGGGTTCTCGTACGTGACGCTATCGATGCCACAGCTTATAAGATTAATCTCGTAGTCTGTGCCCTCCGGAAGTGCACCGACATAGAGATCCGTATGCTGAAGGTTGTCTTCAGCGATTCGGAAGTAATCAAAGTCCCTTGGAAGATTCACTAAATTTATGAGTGCGCTTATCTTATTTTTCATGACATGTAAGCCCATGAAACCCCGTGGAAGGTTCCCGAAATCGAGCGTTCCAGTAAAATGGCAGCTTCTGAGGTACAGCTCCTCCATCGTGTCCGGCAGCGCCTGCAAGTCGATCTCGCCCACTAATTCCTGATAGGAGAGATTGAGCAGCTTAAGGCGCCGCGGGAGCATCTGGAAGTTTATGCTCCCAGAGAGCTGAACGAACCGCCAGGGCCAGTCTATCTCCCCGACGTTTCCCTCGTCGTCGCATGCAACTTCTAGCCACGTACATGCGTCGTCTGGGTCGCCGCTCAGTCTCGAGCGAGCATCCTCTGGATCGTCTGGGGTGAAAAACAGCTCCATTAGATGGTGGTCAGTGAGCATGGATGGATCGATGCGGCCAGCTGGGAGGCTGTCGATTGTGAGAAGGAAAAGCATTTTTGGTAGTAATTTCCGTGGTGAAAATGAAGTTTTACTGTTTTAAGTAAAAATTTTGAAATTGAAGTGTTTTGGAGTTCTGTGTGTAAAACCAGCCTATTTACTATCATTTGCGCACAGAAAATGAAATAGTCCATTTCTGCCCATAATGCCTCAGACACGGACTCTATCCGAATCGCTTCGGTTTTCGTACGTGACTTGTGTAAAACCGCACCCTGAAATATCGATGATAAGCCTCGGATTTTCTGGAAGGCCCCCGATGCGAATTGTCTTGTTCTCTATGTTTGGCGCACAGATAGTCATTTTTTCGAGACTTTGTGGCAGATTACATATATTTTCAACGCCAGTGAAGCTCAATCCACGGATTTGCACGAGGCGCAGATTTTCTGGCAGATGGCCGAGATCTATTGTTCCTGTGAACAGACAGCTGCCGATGAATATCTGCTGCAGATCCCTCGGTAGCTCTCTCGTGTTTATGTCGCCGTACAAGTTTTGAAACCCAAGGAAGAGCTTTGTGATCGTTTGTGGCATAACTGTAAAATCAATAGATCCGTCGAGCTGCTTGCCCCGCCACGCCCACTTGATGGCGATAACGTTCGTGCCGCTGCAGTAGGTAAAGTCCCACGAGCAAGCGTCATTCGGGTCTCCGCCGAGCACTTCGCGGCTTGCGCCGAAGTCATCTGGCGTGAAAAATAACTCCATGCGCATCTGATCTGTGAGGAGTTCTTTGTCGAAGCGGCCTGCTGATGGGATATCACTGAGTAGTAGCTGCAGCATTTGAAGTGAAAGTATGTGAAAAAGGTGATAAAAGCAATTTGCTTTCTTTGAAACCTTTCTGTAGTTCTCTTTCACTTTCTATTCATAAATATTTCATGGAAAATACATTATCGGAATGCATCACCGAATGCATGAAGCTGTTCATATCATTATTCTCTCACGATCACCTTCCTCTTCGAGCTCGACTCGCGTGATGCCACACCCTTTCAAGTTGATCACCAGCGTATCACCTTCTCGCAGCCTTGCAACGAAAATTGTTTTCTCGACAATATTCGGTGCATATACTCTTAATTCCTCAAGATTCGGTGGCAGATTGCAAACGTTCCGAAGATCATGAAATTGATCCCCATAGATTTGCACCTGGATGAGCTTTCGAGGTAAACTACCGAGATCGATGATCCCTGTGAACAAGCAGCGCATAATCGTAAAATGCGTGAGGTCTCTTGGGAGGCCCTTCATATCAATCTCGCCGTATAGACCCTGAAAGCACAGTCGGAGATCTGTGAGCGCTTCCGGCAAAAAGCGAAAATCCATTGAGCCCGCAAGGCTTTTACCATATGACGACCAGTTGATGCCGATAACTTGTGCACCGCGACAAGTGATACCTCCCCAAGTGCACGCATCATCTGGGTCACCGCCGAGCGCGACGCGGATCGTTGCGTCGTCTGGTGTAAAGAGTAGATCCATGCGCATCTGGTCAGTCATGAGGTCCCTGTCGAAGCGACCTGCAGATGGTATATCGCTGAAGAGTAGGAGGAGCATAGAAAGAAAAAAATTGAAAAATACAATGAATCTTATGTTTGATACAGCTTCTGATTCTACATGCAATGAATATTATCAAGTAAGTGTACAATTCTTCATCTTTTTAAATAATACGGTACTCTGAAGGCTCTTGAAATCGTGAAAATGGCCTTGGCTTTATGACCCGCCCACTCATGTCCTCTACCTTTGCCACGCTCTTGTCGACGTGAATGGACACAACGCTCTGCCATTTGCTCACCACAGCTGTCGTATCGAACGCATTCCCGTAGCAGTGCAGGAACTGCATGTGATCCGGGACGTTCTGAACAAAAATTTGCCCACACAGTTTATTTTTCGAAATGTTGAGCTCGAGCATGCCGGTTGGCAGCAGGCTGAGGTTGACTTCCCCTACGAACTGATTCACAGCCAAGTTGAGGTACTCGAGCCCCGCCGGCAGCGCTGTGAGGTTGAGCGTCCCGCTCAGCGAATTTTGAAAGACTTGCAGGCCTTTGAGGGTCTGCGGGAGGCGGATAAGACAGATAGACCCCGAAAGATTGTTTTTTGGCATTGTAATGCTTTCCATGCGCTGTGGGAGGTGCTTGAGACGGAGTGAGCCGTTTAAAGAGCACGATCCAGCGTGAATGCTACGAAAACCATCTGGCAGAGCTTTCAGCTTGAGTGTTACGCTCAGTGCCATGTTCCGTATGTTGAGCGATTGCAGTGCTGGTGGGAGTTTCTTTGTGTGAACTTCTCCCGAAAAAGCGTTTCCAGAAAGGTCGAGTGTTTGGAGCGTTTGCGGCAGTTTGTCGAGCGATACACTGCCTGAAAGCTTGTTGCACCCCACAGAGAAGACTTCGAGCCTCGACGGAAGATTCTCCAGATCAATGCTCCCTGCGAGTGCATTGTGGGAGACATCAATAAAAAGCAAATCTGGAGGTAAACATTTTGTGCTAAGAGACCCCTCGAGCGCATTTCCCGTCGCGTGGAGTGATTCAAGCTGCAGGGGTAGGCTGCCATTCTCCAAGGATCCCTTCCACTGGCACTGCGCAAACTTCAAATTTTGCACTGTTTCCGGGAGGTACGCCAAGTTGATTTCCCCACCCTGCGGCTTTGTCTGCGACCAGAGGATTGCGATGACATTTTCGTTTCTGTCACACAAAACGTCAGCCCAGTCGCAGGCATCAAGAAAATTGCCGCTTTCGTCTTGGTTGAGGGCTTTGACTTCGTTGGGGAGCCCGTCGATGAAAATCTCCATTTTGGCCTGTGTTGTGAGGGACGCGTGGTCCAGGCGGCCGAGAGACGGGTCGATGGTGATGAAGAGGGCAGTTTTCATTTGAGATTGGAAATGAAATTTGGAAATGAGCGATGGTCGCACAAATAAAATCACACGACTTCGAAGTTTTGTAAAAATTTTCCTCTACCGGGCCAAAAGCGCGCTTACAGAAGCATTTCAGTGTTCAATGCACGCCACTGTAGGGGGAGTTTCTCAATGGCTATGCTGTATCGAAAATCGTTCTCCTCCAGACTGAGAAACTTGAGGCTCTCTGGAAACTTTTCAATGTTTACTTTCCCTGAAAATTTGTTATGCGAAATGTCGAAATGTTGGAGCGTTCGCGGCAGGATCTGTGGCACCAATGTTCCAAATAGTGCATTTGAACGCACCAAAAACGTCTCCAATGCCGAACTGAAAAAGATGCCAGTATCTTCAAACAACATGTGCTGAGAGAGTTTGTTGCTCCCGGCCTCAAAGTATTTAATTCCATTGGGGAGTTTAAAGTGCTCAATGGCTTCAATTTTGTTCGAAGTTATCGAAATGCATTGCATCGGCGAGGGAAGCGCCTTGAAATCAACACTACCTTGAAACTGATTTTGAGCGACGTCAATTTCCAGCAGGGTGCCTGGGAGGGACATGAAATTCAGACTTCCACCAAATTTGTTATCAGATGCGACGAAATGCTCCAAGGCCTTCGGCAGCGCTGTCAAGTCGATCTCCCCCGAGAAATGATTTGTATCTATGTAGACCGTTCCGATTTGCTCCGGAAGGTTTGTCACATCGAAGCTCCCTGTTCACCAATTAAAGGAGAGAATGAGCGACCAAAGGCTTTTTGGGAGGTCGCGTGTTTGCACAGTTCCGTGAAGTTCATTTCCCTCGAGGTGTAAATCGACAATTGACTCTGGCAAAAATCGGAAGTTAATAGTCCCGCCAAGTGCACTGTCCTCAAAGCCCTCTAAGACACTGAAGAATATACCGAGGACATTGTTGTCCTCCTTTTCATCATAAATATCTTCAAGATCAATATCTGGCCACTCATGAATGTCCCGAAAGTTCCCATCCTCGTCGGTGAAATCGGTCTTGTTCTCTGTCCCCTGAAAGGCGATGTCCATCTGCGCCTGTGGTGAGAGAAGGGTCGGATCAAGGCGGCTCAGATTTTTATCAGAATCTGATGCAGTGAGCAGAAGTCTGAGGGTTCGTGTGGACATTGATACGGATAAAGATTAAAAAGCAGTGAAACCCCAGGATGACAGGCTATGTAGTGCACATGTAAATATCTGATATGGTATCATTGATTCTTTGTCTTTTTTGATCTACTCATCTTTCCCCGCATGCATCTCACTCATTGGCCTCTGTGTTTTCAGAATGCGCGCCTGCCACGAGTGCTTCTTCCCTGCAGGGTCTACAACAGACGAAATAAAGTTCTCGTCGATAGAAAACATTATGTCCCAAAACTTCTTTCCCTTCTGGATGACAGCCTCGCCGATCAGGCGATTTTGGCTGACTGTCAGCCGGTTCAGTGCTCTTGGGAACTTTTCAATGCGGAATTCGCCGCTAAATCGGTTTTTGTCGAGCTGTATCTCGACAAGTTTGTCTGGAAGTGACGAAAAGTTGAGACTCCCGAGAAGGAGATTACCCCTTGCATGAATGTTCTCTATGCCAGGTGGGAGCGATGTGAGCACAAAACTGCCGGTGCACTTGTTCCCACTTATGATAAAGTTTGTGAGCGTCGCTGGCAGTGCCGTCATGTCCACTGTGCCCACCATTTGCTGCAGCTGTATGATGCATTGCGCCAACCTTTCTGGAAGCATTTGCACATCGATAGATGCCTGTGTTTGTAGCCCGGTCACACCCCATGTAAGACTCATTGTTGTCACGTGTGGCGGAATATACGATAAGTCGATAGACCCCTTTGAGCGGTCATAGATAGAAATCCATATGTCTTGCACGTTTCCATCAAAGTCGCAACTCACGCCTCTCCAGTCGCACACGTCTTTGTATGCGCCGTTATCGTCCTGGAAGAACTCTCTGTCGGGCATGCGCTCGACCATGAGCTCCATGCGGGCTTGGTCGGAGAGTGAGGCGTAGTCGAGGCGGCCGAGTGACGGATCGAGTGTGAAGAGCTTCAGGGTAAAGTGCATGTACGTAGGTGTTCAAATAGTATGAAAAGTCATTATAGTGAATGCGGCTGGGGAGAGCGAATTTGTCTTTTTAGAATAAACAAAATTCTAATCTCAGTGTATTCCCCTCAAATCACGAAACGCTCAATCTTTCGATAATGTTTTCGTTGCGCTTAATTTCGAGTGATCTTCTCGGATGATGAATGCTGTGAATGTCTCAAGACGAAGATACCTGAAGTAAAGGCTCCCATATCAGCCATCTTGAATCTTGCAAAGTCATTCCAAACGAGAAAGACTTTTGTTTTGACGTGTTATAAGAAAGGCAGCGCATCATCCACATCAGTAGGCTAAAACTTTGGTATAAACTTCCTTGCATCGACATAATTCGAAAATTGGTTGTGTTCGGCAAGGAAATATTTTACCTTCCGGGCCATTGTATCAACCAAAAGCTCTCCAGAAAGCTCGTTGTAGCTAATATCGAGCACTTCGAGACTCGATGGGAGCGTTCCGAGTGCAATGCTCCCCGAGAATTTATTCTTGTTCGCTTTGAAGTATCTCAGCCGTTGCGGTAAGTTTTCGAGGTCGAGGGACCCTGAAAATTCATTGAAGCTGATGTCCACTTTTTCAAGTGACTGTGGAAGCGCTTGCGTACAGAATTCCCCGTGGAACAGATTTTCTTTGAGGTAGAGACTCTCAAGACTCGGTGGCAAGTCACGCGTATCCAGGCTCTGGTCAAGTAAATTGTAAGGGAGAAATATCTCGCGTAGCTGCCTGGGAAAAAACGAAAAGTTCATGCTTCCGCCGAGGCCGGAAACTTCTGGCTCATCGGGATTATAATCAAGAACTATGATGCGACCATTTTCGTCAAAGTCTTCGTCCTGATTCTCCTTGCAGTCGACGTAGTCGATGGTATTTCCATCTGCGTCTTTCAGGATATTTCGCTTTGCTGCCTCGAATGCGATTTCGAGGCATGCTTGGTCAGAGAGGAGGAGCGGGTCAAGGCGGCCGAGCGCTGGGTCGAGGGCGAAGAGTTGAGTGAGTAAGAGCATGTTTGTCGGTGTTGAAACAGAAGTTTTAAAAATATATCCCTACCAGGGAGAGAATATTTGCATTTCGTCGAATGAATCAGTGATTACACTCAAATAATCTATCGTTAGATAATGAACAGTGGCTAAGCAGCATTCTTGAAGCACCAATACGATGCTCAGTCAAAATCTGGAAACAGATTCGTATCTGGAAACGCTCTTTCTTCAACATTGTTCGAAAATAGGTTGTGTGCGGCGAGAAAGTACTTCAGCGTTTGGGGGATCGCTTCAGGCAAAAGTTCACCGGCAAGCTTGTTGAAACTGATGTCGAGTGTTTCCAAGCACCAAGGTAGTGTCGCGAGTGAAACTTTGCCCGAGAATTGGTTTCGACTCGCTGCGAAAGCGATAAGCCTTGGTGGTAAATGTTCGAGGTCGAGAGACCCTGCAAATTTGTTCATACTGATACTGAGGCGTTCGAGGGTCTGTGGGAGGTCTTTCGTGCACCATTCTCCATGAAAGAAATTGTCTGCAATGTAGAAAACTCCAAGGCTGTTTGGCAAATCACGCGTGTCAAGGGTTTGTTCGAGCAGATTGTTTCGCAGCATTATCTTGCGGAGCTGCCTGGGCAAAAACGCAAAGTTCACACTTCCACCGAGGCCGATCTCTTCAGCTTCTCCAGAAGCTGACTGATGGCAGAGTACAATGATGCGGCCCTCCTCGTCAAAATCTTCTTCGTAGTGCTCGTGGCAGTCTACGTAATCAATGGTATTTCCATCTTCGTCCTTCAGTATGTTTCGCTTTGTTCCTTCAAAGGCGATTTCCAGGCACGACTGATCAGAGAGAAGGAGCGGGTCAATTCGGCCGAGCGCTGGATCAATGCTACTGAAGAGGACTAGGGGAGCGTGGAAAATCATTGTGATTGGTAAGAATTGATGAAATAGAGCAGGCCTTCTTAAAAGTGTAGGAAGTGTAGGACGGTGTAGGAAAAATAGGCGAAAATTAAGGCGATTACGGAGTGGTGTAGGAAAATGAAATTTTTAGTCCATTTTTCCTACACCAGCAGGAGCCGGTGTAGGAAAAGGTGACCGCCAACTATGGATTAACTTTCACAGAGAAATATACAAAAGAGTCTTTTCAAACCTTGCAACTTCGAGCTTCAAAATTTCGGCGCCTCGGCCCTTCGGGCCTCGTCATTTCCTTTCATGGTGTACTTTGCGAAGAATTATGCGTCGTGGACAACTTACCAATATCGAATACCAGTCTTTCATTGTACACGTTAAATAAAGTCAGAATCGAAGCACAAGCTTAAAAAGTTAGATATTATGTTCGGAAAATGCTTTCTCACACATTCAAGCTTTCATGAATTTTGCTATCGCAATGTTTTCTTATGAAATAGTACATCATGCTGTCTGGCGAATTTAAGATTGTTGTCACCCACGAATGATGTTATGAACACTGAGAAACTTTGGAAAATGAATCTTTTTTGCTCAAGTTGAAATGAAACACCACAATCTTTTGCACTGTAATGCTCTCATAGTGGCCCTGCTTGAAAAGCAGGGCCGTTGCCGTCCCGTCCCGAAGGGGCGCGACGGCAAATTTTTGCATGCGCCTTTCCTTTTGAAAAGTGGTGTAGGAAATCGAGATGGCTTCCTACACGTGGTGTAGGAAACCGGATTTTGACCGCAGAACCCCTGAAATAGAGTGTGCCGAGGAATTCACCAAAAAGATCTTGGCTTGTACTTCATAGGATACTTTTTGATATACATTCTGAGCCACACGCCGAAATATATTTCTCACTCTTTTCTCACTATGATGTATGATGCCCAAGTCGTACTCCTGTTGGGCCGCAGGGATTTTCACTTGCTACACTTTGTGTTTATTGTTTGGACTTACAATATCCCCAGGGTTCAGAATCATATGCGAGGCGATTTTTCACATCTTATCAAACTACTGTTCGCAAACCGCAGATTTCAGGTCGAAAACTGTGATTTTTGAGTCGAAGGCTTTAAGCCCTACATCACTGGCCATTGAACTACAAAATAGTGTGTATCCAAAGTTGTAGCTTGAGCTTTTGTATCCACCATGTTTTCTTTTCAGAGCGCGACGAAAGGAGTTATAAGCGATCAGTAAACTTTTGCATTATCCCTGTACTTACCTTTGCGACTGCACTAAAATATGAGCATCAATATAAGCAGTGAAAACTGGAAAAAGAAATACACACTTATGTTTCACTCTGCCCAAACACCACCGACAATACTCAATCAACTCTATTTCATATAATAATCCAATATATCACTTTCGCTACTAAATAAACACGCGATTGCTATCCTGTGCATCCTCGAAGGTGAGCGCTTCGATCTTGCTCTCCATGAAGTTGAGAAGCAAGGCGTTCGCCGGCAGCTTTCCGATGTGCACTTCCCGAGTTTCGTTCCCCCACTCCTGATACTCGCACTCCTCGAGTGATACCGGCAGGTCGCACACATTGACAATGCCCGTGAGATTGTTCTTCGTCACGATAAGCGCAGTGAGGCTCGACGGGAGCCCACCCATATCGAGCGTCCCTGTGAAACGGCACATCGAAAGCACAAAGCGCCGTATACCAGGCGGGAGGTATGCAGTGCTGACTTCGCCAGTGAATATTTGCCCCGTCATCTCCACTGTGAGGGCGTTCCGGGGTATCATCGTGAAGTCGATCTTCCCTTCGAGGACAATGTTGAGGTTGTACCAGCGGACGACTTTCACAGCATCGCCGCCATAGCACCGGACACCCTCCCACGTGCATGGATCGCTCTCATCACCGCCGAGCTGCCTTCGGGTGATAGCTGGGTTCGCCGGTGTAAAAAAGAGGTCCATGACTTGCAGCTCACTGAGATTAGCCTTGTCGACGCGGCCTAGTGCATTTGCGTCAGCGCAGAAGAAGAAGAGCATTTTCGTTGAATGAAGGGATAGGAAATGGTAATGAAGTCAGATTATCGCGAAAGGGCAGTAGGTAACGAAGTCATGCGATTTCAAGAGACTTGGAGGATAAAGGGAAAGTGCCCCACCAACCATTCCGCTCTATTGCCGCTTCGGAACAGCCACAAAGTATGTGTCCGATAGAGCTGCGCCCCGAACGCTGTATGTGCCGACGAGCTCCCACCCAGTCGCAGCCAGCTGCTCTTTCCATTCTTCAGATGTCAGCAGGTAACTCCCGCACTTCCCAGTGACCTCTTTGTACAAATCCCTCGCTGCCCGCGTATGGACCACCTGGTGCTCTGGCCGGAGCAGATAGTGCTGTGGGTCCTCCACGAGGTACACCTGGAATATAATCGGCAGCTCGAGCGAAGCCAAAGTCTGCAGAATGTGCCGCTGGTCAGCAGTGCTGCGGGCCCTGAGCGCGCCCGGGGCGAAAATGACGTCTGCTTCTGCTGCGTCGAAAATCTCAAGAAAAATGTCGAGAACGTCTTTTTGATGAATATCGACACCGTCCATCTCCTTCCACGTCGCTGGTCCTTGCCGGGATTGCTTCAAAAACGCGCTGCACAGGCGGTCATATTCTGCTTTGAGCATTTCTATCTCTTCATTGCTCCGGACATGGTCGTAGACGTCTGCAGCCTGTGGAATTTCCTTCGAGTCGATAGCTTGGCCCGCAGTATCCTCCAGGAGTAGAATTCGGAGAGTTTTTTCACACACTTTTGGTTTGCGAAGTCTTTCAATGCTTTTCACACCATTGAGCCGCTCTTTGACAAACTTTCCTGGGACCTCGATGCCGAGCCTGGCGTAGTCTACCTCGACATCTTCGGCCTGGTAGTCGAAGCAGCCATCGCCAGCCTTTATAGTACTCTCCGTCTCCTCTATGTCTGCGTCTACCTCCCCTGCACTCTCAGCGTCACTGATCTCTGGCACATACCGATCGTTGCGCAGGCGCCGCTTCATTTTCCCAGCCTTGGGGTACCGCGGCCCCCCGTTCTCGTAGTCCAGTAGCTTAATCCACAGCTTTGGCAGTGTGAGCTGCCGCTGCGTAAAGTGGCCGTTGTGGGCCCGGATGAGGTGGGCCCCGAGGAGCGCGTTGAAGTTGGCCTTGTGCACCTTTTGGATATTTGCGTCGCCCATAATCAGCTGAAAGATTTCCTTCGCTGTGTCACACAGCGCTGTGAAAGCGGCGGCGAGGCCACTCCCGCTCCGCCATGTGAGCGCTTCGTGGCGGACGTTGTATCTTTTTTGGATTTCCTCGAACCAGTGGAGCTTATGAACGCGCCATGCAGCCTGGATCTCGCCTGGCACGCCCAGCAGGTCGAGATTGTCAAGATAATCGACTGCATAGTCAAAGACCTTTTGGGCCGTCAGGTGACGGGCGTGCAATGTCTCCTTGGCCCTGAATCGATGTGGTTGCATATCATTCGATTGGTTTGATCTACGATTGGAATCCTTGAAATGAAAACTCGGCCGGGAAGCGACGCAGGGAATATTCATGTAGTGCGCGCTGTTGTGTGCGAACCACTTTTCGAGGCGAGCAAAGAGGCTTCTTCTGTTTGAATGCAAAGCGTCCATCGAGACGACGAGTGGGCTCGCTGGGTTGAGATTTTCGACTGACGAGCCTTTTTCAAAGCTTTCATCCTTGTACTCTTCTTTCGGGACAAAGCGCGAATTTTTCGAGTTTTCACCCATTTTCTCCTTGTAGACATCGAGGCAGCGCTTACTCGCGAGATTCGTGCGAAAGTAAAACACACAAGAGAGCCTCGACCAGGGCATCGCGTCAGCGCGCTCGAGCTCAGTGTTGCAGTGGAAGTGGTGCGTGTCGAAGAACACGAGGTCACGTGGCTGCATATCGATACAGAAGCCAAAGTCGGGGAACCCAAGGCAGAGCCCACGGTAGTCGCCGTGGAGCACACACATGGCACCGAGCCCTTGCTCGAAGTCGCCGGTGTCTTTGTGCTTTGCGGTGCGGAAGTTGCCGTTCACAGTCAGCGTGCTGAAAACAGTCTTGCGTATTCGTACGTTGTCGGGAATAGCGGCGTCTTGGCGACTCCAGCTGTTTGGACATAATTCTTTATAAAAAGCATTGGTGTACTCGACGAGAGGGAAGACGTCAGCCCACTTTTTGAGGGAGGCCATCGTGAAAGCCGTCTTACGGCACTTGCCTTCGACGGGAGTCCCAAAGTAGTCGTAGTAACCAGCGATGCCGCTCTGCGGCTTGACGCCACCGTTTATTTTGGCTCTGAGTTCTGTGGAGCGCGCGGCGGGTCCGAGGAGCTTGGTAGAGATCTTGGCGACCTGCGGCGGTAGGGCATTTTTCACGAAAGCGCACACGATTGTCCCGTTCGCATCGTGAAAGACGAAGTCAGTGTGGAACGTAGCGTCAAACGCAGACTTGTCTACGTATGGGCAGATTTTCGGGGAGGACATTAGAAAAGTTTAAGTACATGGAGAGAGTGACTAGGATATAAGGGATACAAATTTTTTAGAGATATTAGTTACGGTGTTTTTTAGATCTAAACACAGAGGAGAACAAGAGTGCGTGCATACATAGGTTCCAATGCCCGTGTTTTACTACTAAACACTCATAAATTGGAAATTCTAGTCATAAAGGATGGATTGTACTGTTTCCAGTATAAAAGAACGCCTTCTATAATTCTGGAAAGGCCCTTTACCAAGTATACAATCTTTAGTAGGGACATTCGTTTTCAAGTACCTCTTTGAAAGCAAACTTAATTGGATTCTAATGAACGAAGTGAGAGAAAGATATAGCATGGGTCTCTTCTAATGTTGGGTTCTTTCACATTTGAAAAGCGTTAACTTTTATGTCAGCAGTAAATCATAGAGCTCTCCACCATGTATTTTTCTTAACTTGTAAAATTTCAGTTCCAAATCAATGAGTATTACGAACGTGCACATACTCGTGCCAAATGCAAGATTTCTGTAAAACAACGTAGAGACAGTAAAGCACTATCTCAGAAACTAAGATCAACAAGTAAAAATTTCCAATCATTGGTTCTAATTGCACAGTCCCTACTATGCATCCATGTCTAGAATTTACTATTTCATGTGTAATCCGGCATAATTCTAGTGAAGTATGATGTATTTTCTAGAAATATACAGAAGTAATAGCAGTAGTGCTTTTTCTAGTCGACTTTACATACACATATCAAGTGCAAAATCTGCGCCGCTATTGAGATACTATTCTCCCCCACTTGATGCATATCAAAGATTTAATAGACAAGCAATTTAAAAATAGAGTTGTGCTTCGGTATCAATAGGAAAAGATGCTCAAGAAGCAGAGTTTTTCTCTAATTCAAAATACCCCGATCATTCTCACTGCTCATAATGATCATGAGAATTCACTTTATGGTGCTCAATACTACTAAATTTCAATTCGATTCCTATCCTCGTCACTTTCACAAGAAAAGTCTATGAAACCGCAGCCGATAAAGCTCGGTTGCAAATCGTTCGCTGGCAATTCCCCTACATGAATTGTCTTTGATTCAATGCTCGGCTCCTCAATGACCAGACTTTCCAAGGTATATGGTAAATCGCAAACATTCTGAACGGCAGTGAAACAGTTATCATACACCTCAAATACTTGCATTTCTTCTGGCAAGTGGCCAAGATCGATTGTCCCACTAAAAGCACATTTTTGAAGGCAAATTTGAGTGAGACTTTCTGGAAAGCCAGTTGCATCCATCGTACCGGAGAGCGCCTGCTCGTTCAAGCTGATAAACTCTGTGTATGGCGGTATGCGCCGAAAATCGATAGACCCTACCAGATGAACCTCCCACGGGCACCAGTCGATTCCTGTGATGCTCTTCTTTGTAGTCTCTTCGTACTCGTATGTGCATGTTATGCCCATCCATGTGCACCCATCATCAGCGTCTCCGCGGAGATCTGCACGCGCTCCGTTCTCGTCTTTTGGAGTGAAAAAGAGCTCAAGCATTTGCTGCTCAGTCAGCATCGAAGGATCAAATCGGCCAAACATGGAGAACTCTGTACAGAGAAAGGTGAGCTGCATTGCGTAATTAGTAAACTGCTAAATTATCAAGTGAACACACTGGCTGATAGAAGTGCCTATAGCAGTTGCACTTCGACATAACCATGAATGGGTGCTTAAGAAACATAATTTTTCTACTTATTCAGAATATCAGCTCAGAATCTCAGCTACTCATAGCGAGCATGAGCATTCACTTAGAGGTGTGCAAAACGACTAAATGTGAATTCGAGTCCTATCCTCGTCTCTTTCGCAATAGAGATCAGTGAAACCACATCCGACAAAGTTCGCTTGCAAATCGTTCGCTGGTAAGGCCCCTACGTGAATAATCTCCGATTCAACGTTGGGCTCCTCAACATAAAGATGCTCTAAGCTCAGGGGCAAATTGCAAACATTGTGCACTGCAGTGAAGCAGTTATCATAGACTTCAAACACTCGCATTCCTTGCGGTAAGTGCCCGAGATCGATTGCCCCACTGAATGCACATTCCTGTAGACATATTTCGATGAGACTGTCTGGAAATCCAGTTGCATCCATCGTACCGGTCAGCGCCTGGTTGTACAAGTTGATAAATTCTGTGTGTGGCGGTATGCGCTGAAAGTCGATAGACCCTACCAGGCGAACATCCCACGAGCACCACTCGATTCTGGTAATATTCTCGTGGTTGTTGCAATAGATCCCAGTCCATGTGCATCCGTCATCAGCGTCCCCGCGTAGATCCGCCCGGGCTTCGTTCACGTCTTTTGGGGTGAAAAAGAGCTCAAGCATCTGCTGCTCAGTGAGCATCGAAGGATCAAATCGGCCCATCATGGAGAAATCGGCACAGAGAAAAGTGAGCCGCATTGCGTGATTTAATCAAATTATTACTAACAATCACAAGTAAACACACTAGCTGATAGAAGTTCCTTTTAAAAGCTATAGAATTCCCACTTTGCCGCATACTTAATTTTTCTATCCTATACCCTTCACTGTTTCTAGTACACGAATGTCCGAAGATAAAGACGTTTTTTATGTCTACGCTTCGTAACTTCAGCCGCATCAAAGTCCCAATTCCCATCATTCAGGCTTATGTCGAGATTTCTCAGCAAACCGGGGAGATTCAACGCGTTGATCTTTCCCGAAAGCGCGTTGCCCTTCATGTCAAGGGTTTCAAGGTACGGTGGCAGGCTGTCGAGGCCCAATTCACCTTCAAATTGGTTATATGAGAGGATAAGCTTTTCCAAAGACTCCGGTAGCTCAGTCAGTCGCAATCCGCCTGTAAAATCGTTAGAAGAAATGTCGAGAATTTCGACATTTAGAGGAAGCCTATCTATTTACGCACTGCCCCAAAATTTATTTCTATTCAGGAAAATCTTTTCGATATTTTGCGGGAACATCGAAAAGTCAACAGTCCCTTCCAGCTTGCACTCGGATGCACATAGCTTTGTGAGCGCTTCTGGGAGGTCCTCGGGGGCAAGTGCCCCTGACAGTGCATTTCGAGAATTATCAATGACTTGAAGCGTTCGTGGGAGCTTGGCAAAGTGAATTTTGCCATGAAAGCGATGCCCCTGAATCTCGAAAAGCTCCATTCGTGGCGGCAGGTCGTCGAGATTCGCTTGCCCAGAAAAATTACTTTCCGCGATTTCGAGGCTCACCATGGCCCTTGGCAGGGATGAAAAATCAACTTCGCCTGAAAAATCTTGGCGCTCGATGCACAGGCGTATCAGCGTCTCTGATAGTGATGCAGCATCAAGAGTTCCCGTTTTCTTTGCCACGCCGTTATAGAGATTCAGCTCGAGCGTTTTTCTGGGTGTGAACTGGGTAAGTACATGACCCTGCAATCGTTCATTCGAGAAGTTTACTTCTGTGACGTTGCACTCATCATCGCAGTCCACGCCTATCCAGCTACATACGTCCAAAAAGTTACCGTCCTCATCTTTGAGCTCACACTGTGATTCATCAGTCATCTTACTCACGAGGAGCTCCATCATCGTTTGATCAGAGAGGGAAGATGTGTCTACTCGAGCGAGCGCAGTATCTGCTGTGGATATCAAATGCGATGCGATAGCACGGAGAAGCATGGGATTTTACTAGTACAGTTAGAAAATCAGTCGACAATTATGGGAATCTGAAAATGTAGAGTCAAATACTAGCGCTAAAATGATACTTTATATTCATTGCGGAATCTGCTCGCCGTGATCTTTCAAATGGTGCCTTTTGGGCTTTTCAACGTCAAATATGTCAACTGAGTCAGCGCAGATCAGAGTTTGAGCTTAAGAAATTAAATGCAGATGTCTATCCGCACACTTTAAGACTAAGTGAAAGTAAAAAACATCTGAAGAACGCTAATACAGACGCTATAATCATCAGTCATATTTTGCATTCTGACACTGCACGACCATTCGTGCCCAAGCCCTATCCACTTTTGAAACACAGCGAATATGTGCAATCGCATTGTACTGCAGCCGAATCGCTCGCATTTGGCTTGCAAAATGACCAACGTAGAGCACCCGCTGCTCGAGCTTATTGCTGTTCAGATTTATCTCTTCGAGCGTCTCTGGCAGATGCATGAGATTCAGTGTCCCTGTGATTTTATTCCCTTGCAGCCGAAGCTCTCGGAGGCCTGATGGCAGGCGAGTGAGCTTGATGCTCCCAAAGATGTGGTTGTAGCTAAAGTCGATCACTTGGGCCCGCCAGGGGAAGTGGTCTGCGTGCAGTGCATAGAACTGGTCACATTCTTGGATAATGAGTGCTTCGACTGTCGATGGGACATAGTCAACTCGAAAATTGTCGTAAACCCTGTTTCTGTACTCGATTGACGTGAGAATACCGTCTATGCACTGCAAGCCCCTCCAACCGGAGCAAAAGTCGTCGCTATGGGCTCTGTTCACAATTTTTTCTTTGATAGATGTAGGAATGTTTTGGAAGAACGTGTGCATGAGCGTTCGTTGCATGGAAGCACTTGAGAAGGTATCAGTGGCTGCAAAGGGGGGAAGGATCGTATAGAGAAGCATTTGAAAATGAAAAAGAAATGGTGATATATCGAGAGAATGACAGGGCCTTTATTACTCAACCCTTTACGTCTATCAAGCGCCTTTACTATTTTTTTAAATTTTCGGTAATTCTCATGGCATGACGTCGGCCTTATTGAGTTTTTCTATCTTTCGGAAAAATTTTCGGGACGAAGTCGATGGTCGCAGAAATCCATCATTGCACGCATGAGTGCAAAAGTCACGCATCAAACTCTTGTCGATGAAACCCAAAAAAGTTCAGACTTACTCTCTCTGCATCTTTCAGACTCTCACAGATCACGCTCTGAATGTGACAACCCAGGAGTCGAATTTTGAGATCTGTGGCTGGAAGCTTGCCAATGTATATCTCTTTTTCTTGAACACTTTGCTCACCAATGTCACACTGCAGAAGGCCTGATGGGAGATTCACGAAATTTACAACAGCAGTGATGCGGTTCGATTGCACAACGAACGTTTCTAAGAAAGTTGGTAGACTGCCCATATCGAGTGTCCCAGAGAAATCGCACTCTTTCAGGCAGAAGTTTATTAAAAGCGGTGACAGATGGCTCGTGCCGACTTCACCGCGCATTTCATCATGGCCGCTGAGGTGAAGGTCCGCAAGCGTCTGTGGGATGAACGAAAAGTTGACTGACCCTTTGTGTTCTTGGAACCAGCTAATCCAGCGGATTTTGACAATGTTTCGGTCGCCATCGCAGAAGACACCGCCCCACGTACAAGAGTCATCCGCACTGCCACCAAAGCCTTCTTGCGAAAGAGCGAAGTCGTCCGGTGTGAAAAATAGTTCCATCACCTGTTGACTGTCGAGCATTTTAGGGTCGATTCGACCCACATCAAGGGATAGGTCAGCGCAGATGATTAGGAGCATACGATTCTAGGAAAAATGAAGAGAAAATACCTCATTTTCTGTGGAACCGTATTCAATGATACGGAAGATTAACAGTTTGAGAGCAATCGTGTGCACGCTCAAAAAGCGAGACGTGCAGAAAAATGGCAAGATTACACACTCTGCAATAAATTTTTGTGACCCTTCGATACCTCTATTGTAAGGTCAGATCATGTGTCGAATATATCGAGGCAACTTGGTTGACTTGTAATCGCATGACACACAAGATGCAACTATGAGCGCTTCTTGTATCATCTATCGCATACCCTTTAACTTTGAATGCTAAACCGTCCGAAAAGCCATTTTTATTCGAATTGATGTATGAATACACATTTCTCACAACACCGAAACAGTGTACCACCGTATGTCCTGTGAAACCTTTTCGGCCCGTAGATATTTTTTGAAATCGTGCAACTTTGATTCACCCGATTTTATGTTTAGTATGCACTGGCCCTGGATTCTATTGCATACTGTTGCTGAATATGAATTATCACAGCTTTTATATTTCCCGGGAAAATACTTTTTTGAAGCAGTTGAAAATCATTCAATTTTTCATTTTCATTTCATTGAAAAGGTACACGTAATCAATCTTTCAAAGCCTCTCTAGCTATTTCATAAATGCTGCTTGATATCAGCGCTTATTATGCTTATCAGTTAAATATTTCTCATTTACTTACTTACAATTTTTATTATTGCCATCATTCCAGTCAAAACGGAAACTGAAACAACGGAAGCATCGGCTTGACCAGCACAAAGTCCCCTTCATCCCGCCCTTCATCCGACAGGTACGGCGGCGCATTGCTAAAGCTCTTGATCTTATTGTGCGAGAGATAAATGAAGCGCACGAGCGCGCTGATCTTCTTGAGGTTCACTCTGCCCGAAAACTCGTTGTGCGACGCGTCGATCTGAACGCAGGACGGCGGCAGGTTTGTGAGCGTCACTGGCCCCACGAATTTGTTGTGCGCGATAAACACAGACTGCATCGCCTGCGGCAAGGTCTTAAAGTTGAACTTTTTCGTAAAGCTGTTGTTCGAAATCTGCAACAGCTGCATCCCCGGTGGCAGCTTGCTCGTGTCGATTGTTCCGTGCAGGTCGTTCTCAGCGAGCGAGAGGACTTTGACGCCAGGCTTGAGCTTTTCAAAGTCGAAGAGGCCTTTGAACGCAGCCTTGAAGATCACGAGCTTTTCGATCCGATCCGGCCAGCGTGATGGGTCGACGTTTCCATGAAGCTTATTTTGTCCAAGTCGAACGCTCTGCATGCTCTTGGGCAGGTCGCAAAATTCGATCTCACCCGTCAGGCGGTTATTCTGCACCTCGAAGAAGGTCATAGTGTCTGGGAGGCCCTTGAGGGACAAGGACCCCGAAAATTGGTTCTTGTAGAGATTCAAATGCTCAAAGGCTGGCGGAAAGTTTGCGAAGCGGAGAGACCCCGAGAGCTCGTTGCCCTCGACCTCAATAGATTCGAGCAGCGGCGCTTTGCTGAGCTGCGTCAGGTCAATGCTCCCCGAGAAGCGGTTGTTGCGGGCGACGATCTGCACCAATTTCGGCCCCAAATTCGTTAAGTCGAGGCTCCCCGTGAAATCGTTGTTCGCGACGCTGATGACGCGCATTGGCGCCGGGAGCGTCGCGAAGTTGACACTTCCCGTAAATTTATTTGAGTCAACAACGAGCTCGAAGGTTTGCGGAGGAAGACCAGCGGTGTCGAGTGTCCCCTCGATGGCATTGTCTTCGCAGAAGAAGCCGCGGAGGCCCGATGGCAGTGACTTCGTTTCGAGGGTGCCCGAGAGGCCCTGTTGCGGCACATCGATGTACTGTGTGGTGTCTGGGAGAAAGTCAAAGCGGATGCTGCCGCCGAGGGGATGGAATCTGGTTGGGTCGCTGTAGCGGTAGCGAAGCGCAGTGACCTTGCCGTCGTCGCTGAGGTGCACGCCAGTCCACTTGCTGATGTCCTTGAAGTTGCCGTTGCCATCCATTGCTATTGGTTTGAGCTTGATGTTGGCCATCGCGATTTCCATCTTGGCCTGGTCGGAGAGCAACATCGGGTCGAGGCGGCTGAGGCTTGAGTCCACGTCTGGGCAGACGATGAAAAGAAGCGTGAGCATTTTTGAGTTTAGTAAGAGGAAAGCAAAAAGCATTAGTACAGGGGTTGAAACTGCTTGGCAAGCTTATCATGTAAAAAAAATTTCACCTTTGTCACTGTAATAGAATCTTTGTGCATTCCATCATTTCTCGTCGATAAAAGCACAATCATTTTCCCTTATATCATCAGATGGAAAAATGCATTCACTTAATGAAATGCATCCTTTTCCAAAATATGATCCAATTTACTCTGCTCAAGCTACTTTTTTCTGCGAATCCGACAAAAAGGAACATTTTCTTCCTTCATCACCCAGTAAACTTGTACCAAGTTTCTCAAATGACAAAAGAATTATGCACAAAGCTGCTCATAAATCGCAGCAACCTTCTATTTTATTTTGCTTTCCCCAAAAGCTACAAATGAAACGTCACATGCTTCCCACCCGTTTTATGCGCCGCAGACAGGGGTCTGACCTTCATAACTCCACTGCGTCGGAGCTGCACGTCAAGCAGCCTCGCCGGTAAATCTCCGTAATACAGAACTGGCTGCTTTAGAATGTTCTCTGCCAGACTGAGGGAGATAAGGCTTTTGGGCAGGCAAAATATGTCTACTGTCCCTGAGATCTGATTGGAGCGCATATTGAACGTTTCGATCTTGTTGGGCAGTCGCTGCAGGTTCACACTGCCATGCAGGCGGTTCCTTGACAGATTGCAGTTGATGATGTCCCGGGGCAGCCGACTCGTGTCGACAGCGTAGCATTGGCTGCAGCTCTCGAGACTGAGGTTCCGGAGCGTCGGTGGCAGGAACGCTATGTGGAGCTTTCCTGGCGTGCTGTAGGTAAAGTCAACACCGGTGAGCATGCTGCCCTCGCAGGTCATCTCATTCCAGGCCGGTGTGCTTGCACTGCCACAGACTTTGTAGAGGCACGTGTCCCGAAACATAAAGCTTCCTTTTGCGCGGCGGATAAGAAATGGCTCGAAGGCGTCGGCGAAGAAGCAGCGCATGAGATTGTCTTGAAAGTTTGATTCAGTTTCAGAGAGCGCACAGTGGTAGAGGGGTATTTGGAAGAGGATAGCTGAAATGAAAAGCATTACTTTGGGAAAATGAGAGAACAGATCGAAGGTACTTGTGATAAATGAAGAATGCAAAAAGTACTTGACTTCTTATGCCGACTTGACTACTTGATGCGGCGCCATCAACAAACATTGTTGAAATCGCTGGCCGACTACAAAAAATGGGTAGATGATATATTTCAAGGGTCCCCGTCCCCTGAGAGTTAGAGCCTCTTCACGAATTAATGCTGGATGTGGTGTTAAGATGATGCGTACGAAGCTTTCCATGATGCTGCGTCTAGACAGGATTAAGTAAAAAGAGCCAAGAGTGAGAGCAGCATTTCTGATTCAGATGATTCATAATTAATTACGTTGATAGCGAGGGAAGCAGGCAAATTTTGAAAGCGATTTTCAGTCGAATGAAAGAAATTCGATTTATTTGTATTCATTTCTTTACTCAGATTAATCTCATCTGGAATGCATTCTGTATTATCAGTGGACATTTGACACGATCGTGCGTACAAAAGAAGAATTTTGTGCCACGTGATCTTCTTCTTGTGTTACATACCCATTCGACGGATATCCCCAAAGAGCTCCTGCGTCACTCGCTGTGTCCCATCGCTCCCAAAAATAACAATACGATCGACCTTGTTCAGAAAGAAGTTCACGTAGAGAAGAGATTCACGTTCTTCGACGAATATGCGCTTTTGCCGAATTCGGTTCTGAGAAAGGCTGAGGGGGCGGAGCGAATTCGGCAGCTGCTGTAGATTCACTCGGCCGGATATCGCATTTTCGCGCATACGAAGCTCTTCGAGGCCGGGTGGTAGATGCCGAAGGTCGACAGAGCCGAAAATCTTGTTGCAGGACAGATTGATGATCTGCGCTTTCTGTGGAAGCCTTCGAGTGTCGACTTTGTAACACTGGTTGCACACTCGTATTTTGAGGATTTCCACAGTTGGGGGTGCATAGTCGATGGCAAAGTTCCCAAAGTCGAAATGTTCGACTTCTATT
The DNA here is from genome assembly GCA_964019655.1 of Perkinsela sp. pyNocScin1. Classification (NCBI taxonomy): domain Eukaryota; phylum Euglenozoa; class Kinetoplastea; order Prokinetoplastida; family Perkinselidae; genus Perkinsela; species Perkinsela sp. pyNocScin1. The sequence goes on from CAXHTR010000007.1 coordinate 340,493, forward strand.
TTCTTGATAAGGCCAGAAAAGGTGCAGTCGCAGTACTTCGCCCAGGATTGTGTGAAGCAGTAATCGTCTTCCGGATGCCCATTTGAGATAATGCCGAGGCCTTGGGGTGAGATTTGACGATGAAATTCCTCCATAAGGGCATGCTGAAACTGCCGCGCAGTGTCATCGACTCTGGTGTCGAGCGCAGAAATACAGAAGAGCATTGGTAGAGATTTGAAGGAAAGACAGAGTTTAACCGGAAGGTTTTTCAACTGAAAGGAAAAGTCTTTCCATTGATTATTGATGTGAATCTCTATTATAGTCAGGCTAACATGTTTTCGATAAAATTGAACGATGCGTCGAGCCTTTCATAGAGAAAGGTGATACTGCCAAGTGATCTCTATTCATGAGATGATCTCGACCAATTGAAGTACGCCAAATTATCCCATGATCAGCTCAAGAATCCTTGATATGAACTTATCGCCGAATTCTACCAATAGACATGCGAACCTGACTAGTATCTGTCCTATATGTCTTTATTTTCAATGTATGCACAAATTTTACGCAGACTATCTGAACAGCACGTAAGGCTCAATCAAGCGGAAACTCCGCATGCAGGTCCGGATTTCCCTCGATATTCAAAGGGCAGATTCGCTCTGTGATTTCTGGGTCACGCAGTACCCCACAGAGGCGGTTGTTAGAGACGTCAAGCTGAAGAAAGTCGATGCTGCTTGGGACACAGAATTCGCCCTGAAAAGCGTTGTTCGATGCGTCGAGGAAGTGCAGACTCACTGGAAGGGAATCGATAGACAAACTTCCGCAAAGTTTGTTAGTACCGAACGAAAGCGTCTCGAGATGGCCTGGGAGATTTTCAAGGGAAATGCTTCCGGAGAATCGGCAATCGCTCACGTCCAGAATCCGGAGCTGCGGCGGCAGGTCTGTCAAGTCGACGGACCCCGAGAAATCGTTGCTGTAGAGGTGCAGACCTGTCAGCGATCTCGGGAGGTCGGGGAACGCAATCGAGCCGAACATTTTGTTCTGCGACACATCGAGATATTTGAGTCTCCGAGGTAAGCGCGCCGCTGCGATTGTCCCTGCGATTTTCCCTTCGTCGAAGGCGAGCTCGAGCAGCCCGGCTGGTAAGTCATCGAGTGAGACTTCACACCTAAAGGCGTTCTGCCCGCAGTGGAGCTGCTCGAGCGTATTTGGAAGCTTTGTCAGCTGGAGATCCCCATTGAACGCATTATTCGTCAGGTAAAGCTCTCGAAGACCTTCTGGCAAGCTGCGCAGGTCCGCCTCCCCTGTCAGCTTGTTTTCGTGCAGGTAAAGCACTGCGAGCCTGTCATTGAGCTTCGTCAGGTCGACTTCTCCTTCGAAAGCGTTTGCGCCAAAGTTGGCGCTTCTCAAAGTCGCTGGGAGCCCTCGTAGGTTCAGTTCGCCGTGAAAGCGGTTCGCATCGATCCAAAATCTTTGCAGACGTTGCGGCAGATTTTCAATGGAGATTGTCCCTGTGAGCAAGTTACCAGTCAGAACGATGCTTTCGAGCGTTTCGGGTAAATCACTCGTTTCCAAGGTCCCATCGATCCGATTGTATGCAAGATTCACTTCCTTGAGACTTCTCGGAAGGAAGCAAAATTCGACTGTGCCACCGACAAAACCCATGAGATCTCTGTCTTCCGGGTCGATACCGAGCATCATTCTGGTGACTTTGCCGTGTGCATTGAAGCGAAGACAGCTCCGCGCTTTAAAAGAGTTAAGGCCCCCGTTGCTGTCTCGAAAGACGTGCTTGAACTCAGTGTTTTCGAAAAAGAGGATGATAAGGTCTTGTTCTGGCAGCATGGCCGGGTCGGGGCGGAGTAGGCCTGTGTCAGCTGTCAGGAAGAGAAGCGGATGCATTCAAAGCTGTAGCGTAATCAAAGAGAATGGATATAACTCGAAATCATTGATAGTGAGCCCTAAGAGAATCTTTGCAATGCGCAGCATTACTTACGCTTCAAACATTGTGGTTCTCCGCTCAATTTGGTAGAGGACATAAAAACGGATGAGTATCATAGGGTCTTCAAACCCGGATTATAGGACCTTCCATCAAGAGCGTAACTTTGGAGCCAGGGACCCTTAGTATGATTTTGGGCTGTCCTTTCGCACATTTTATCTATCCGCATATTTTCTATTCTCAAGATGAACTTGAAAAGTCACCAGACCATCCCTTGGAGAAGCTTTCGGCCATCGGAAGTAAATCTCAAGATTTCAGCATTCGCCGAGATTTATCTGATGCGGGCATGCGGGATATTGAATAAATTTCTCCCACGTGCGCTGTCCTCCGGGTACACCCCGCGGAGCTCCCCGATCCGCATGCCTCGCAGACTTATCGTGTTGATCCCTGGCGGAATGTTGCTGTAGAAGACCACTTTCTGCACAATTTCGTTCGACTCAATAAACAGCGAGTGCAGCGCATGTGGCAGCTGTGTCAGGTTGATGGGGCCAACAAAAGCGTTCTGGGCGTACCGAAAGTCTTCCAGCTTGGGTGGCAGCCCCGTCAAGTCGAGCACGCCACAAAAAAGGTTGACTGAAATATCGATGTACTGTGCTTCACGAGGGAAATTCCGCATTTTCACTTGACCCTTCTGCTCGCAGTAGTTGATGCGGAGGTTTCGCACAGTGGGTGGGATGAAGTGCATGGCAAAGTCCTTTGCGTCGCCACGGGAGGGTTGGCCGAATGGCTTGCGGAAAAGGTTCGAGTAGACGATAGCAGTCAGAACACCGTCAGCGCACGTAAGGCCGAGCCACGATGCACAAACGTCACTTTCTGGGTGGTCTCGCGACAGGTGCATCATGGTGATATCTTCGAGGTTTTTGAAAAATTCATGCATGAGGAGGGTTTGCATTGTGCGGTCTGTGATCGGATATGTGCTAGAATCAGCGCTGAGGCAGAGTTGGAAAAGCATTTTCTGCGTGAAGAAAAGAAAGAAAAGCAGAATGGTCGGCTATGTTGAAAAGCAGCATTTAATTCAAAAATGTGCGAAAGTTATTGAGGGAGCATTCTTCAGTAAGCTTTTGAGAACAAAGTTCTGTCACTGTTTAGGCACAAGGTTTGAATGAAGGGAAAGCTGCCCTCACTCGAATAAGAGTATTTTCTGCTCAAGAAAAGATTTGGCCATTATACCTGTCCGGGAAGCTTTTGGGCGCATGAATAAGAGCTGAATGTCATCTAAATTACCACTAAAATCCTGGTCGAGAGAAAAATCATACCTTGTTCATCCCGATGCAAAAAACATTACTTATATTACTAAAATTAAACGATTTGTGATTTCCATTTTATTTTCATACCTATCGAAGAACGAGGTTCTTCAAGTCCCCTTGATTCTCAAAGCGAATCTGCTCAATATTCCAAAACGAAAAGTTAATTCGAATGCTCGTGTTCGGAAGTCTCCCGATGAAAAGAGAATCTTTGTGAATGCCATGCTCTTGGACATCGAGCTCGATGAGATTCTTCGGGAGATTTCGAACATTCACAATGTCAGAAATCGAATTGTTAGCAACGATGCAGTACTCGAGATTTCGTGGAAGCTTTTCGATGTCCAGTGTTCCAGTGATTGCACAAGAGCGAATGCGAAAGTATGTCAATTCTTCTGAGAGATGGCCCAGATCAACTTCACCAACGAGTCGCTGTCCAACGACATTAAAGAACTTCATGTGTCGAGGGAAAATTGAGAAATTGAGGGATCCTTGAAGAACTAAGTCCACTTCATGCCAGTCGAGGTTCTCTATGCGGTCATCGTCGCAGCCGATACCGACCCATGAGCAAGCGTCGTTTTCGTCGCCTTCGAGGAGCTCGTGTGCGTCTTCGTGGTTGTCAGGTGTGAAGAATAATTCAAAAACTTGCTGCTCGGTGAGCATATCCGCGTTCATGCGGCCGGCAGGAGTGCTGTCTGCAAAGTAGAGGCTGAGCATTGTCATGCGTGCTGAAAATGATGTGCAAATGTAAAATTGATCGTGAAAGAGATAAACGAGGGCACTTAAGAAGATGAAGATCTTTCATCTTACTTTTGAAAAGAGTATAGAATTTCAGGGAAGTTGCATACCGAAAGAGGATACAGTTCATATTGAGAGTACGGGAACAAAAGTAATTTGAGTAATAGAGCGTCTTGGCATCAATGAACAAATATAGAAACTTTAATGCTTTTCTCATGAGCTGCACACGCTATTGCTTGTCTTTCATGCATATGAAATTTTTTTCCTACGCATGAGAACTATTGAAATACAAATGACACAGCATTTTCATTACAAGACGTAAGGGATCCTTCTGCTATCTCTTACATTCATTCTATATGAGTTTACCCGCTAGCGCAGAACCGTCAGCTTTGCATTGTCCGGGCCACCAGGCACCCGCTTTACATACGCTTCATGGCATTTTGACAAGACTCGTCGAAACCCTGGAAGAGGAGCTCCATCATTGTCTGGTCAGGTAGCATAGAGGAATCGAAGCGACTCGCCGTCGGGTCGTGGCTGAGCGCAAAGCGGTGCTGCATTTGAAGTAGTCAAGGTATGAAATTTGAGGCATTTATGCACAAAGCCTTTCGTGCACTGCTGCGATAATTAAATAAGTTCTTTCACTTTTTTTATATTTCAATATTTTTCTATTTTGTACGACGCAGAATCCTCGTCTAGTCGTCCGGATCTCCGAAGTGAATGTACGCCTTTCTGTGCTTGGTCCCTGTTTCATCGACAAAGCCAAGAATATCAGTGTCGTTGATAGACAACAACTCCTCGTACGCGGAAGACACGACTGCAAGGCCCGAGAGCTTGGTTTCCTCAACGTGCACTTCATAGAGGTGCTTCGGGACCACACTGAGGTCCAGTGTTCCACTTATTCCGTTACCCCGAGCACTGAAATATTCCATGACAGGTGGGAGCTCGAGAAGATTGAGCTCCCCTGTAAAATTATTGTGACCGAGGTCAATGTGCTCGAGCGTTTTGGGAAGCTTTGTCAAATCGAGGCTGCCACTGAGCTCGTTCCCGCTAACGTCGAGGCGCTCAAGGTGTGCAGGTAGGCTTGTCAAGATACAGCTTCCTGCGAACTTGTTTTGAGAGAGATTACAGTATTTGAGCGCCTTTGGCAAATTTGTAAAGTCGACTTCACCGCTGAAGCCCGAGCGGTACAGCATGAGCTCAGCGAGACCCTCCAGTAAAGCGCTTGGGTCAAACGTCCCTGTAATGCGCGTCATCCTATATATTTGCAGTTTTTTAAGACGCGGTGGAACAAATGCCCATTTGAGGGTTCCAATAAGCCTGCATTGCGGGTCGATCTCAGTGATATTGTGTTCCTCGTCGAATTCGACACCGAGAATCTCGTAGGAGCTCGCACGGTGACCGGGATCGGTTTCGGCTTCCACGCCTTCAAAGAAAAGCCTCATTCGTGTATCATCGTCGAGCGACGCAAAGTCGACGCGCCCAAGTGCTGGGTCAGTGGTGTGCAAAACGTGAAGTGATGCGAGCATTTGGTTAAGCTTAAAAAGGTCAGGAAAACTCCTAGAAGTATGTGCGTTAAATGCAGTTGAAAGGGCGCTGTTGCATAAAAAAGCATTGATGAAAATCAAGATGCTTTTTGCTTTTTCAAATGAATCACAGATGTTAGGCTTTTCGAAACACGCTCTTTTTGTTGTTCTTGCGGCTCGTTCCAATAAAAAACATCACAGGAATAAACTCACGTGCTTCGATGAAGAACGCAATGACACTAAATGATAACATACAATAAGATCTGTTTAGATCGATCTCCTGGAAAGTTGTGGTAGGTCGATCTCCTTCCGATTTCCTCGGAAGATGTTTTATCAATGGTCAAAATCAGTAGGCGAAAGCGCTCAATAAGCGTGTGTTCATTTTTGAAAGAGAGTAAAATTCAAAAAATGGTGATTCATAACGCAGACAATAGCTCCTGTGTACAGTTGTTCGTATTGCTCTGTCCATTCTCGACTTTTTATAGTTTTTCTTCTCGTTTACCATTCTTATCGTTTGTCTGAGACTACGTGTCTCATGTACTCAGCCCAGTTCTTCAATGTATCGTTTCGAATAATCTCGGTTCCATGCGTCTTGAGACGAATCAGCTTTCGTGGAAGCTCGCCATCTTTCACTTCTCCAAAGATAGCATTCTCGGAAAAATTTAAATCGACAAGCCCATCTGGCAGCTTTGACAGGTCGACTTTTCCCGAAAATTGATTTTTGCTTGCGAAAAAGAGCACAAGACTCTCTGGCAGCATCGAGAGGTTGAGTTCCCCTGAGAAGCGATTGCCGTCGATGCGAAGCGTCGAAAGGGTTCGGGGAAGGCTTCCGAGCCAAACTTTCCCTTCAAATGTGTTCATCGATATATCGAGTGTTTCAAGCGTGCTTGGCAAGCCACCCAGTGTGTGTGCCCAGTACACAGTCCCACTCAGCTTGTTTGAGGCTACGTATACCGCCTTCAAATCGCTTGGCAGATGGTCAAAGATCACAGACCCTTCGAGCTGATTATTTGAAGCATTGATATGCTCGAGACATCGTGGCAACCAAGCAGCGTCGATGCTCCCACAAACTTCGTTCTTCGCAAAAGAAATACTCCTGAGCAACCTCGGCAGACCCATTGCGTCAAACGTTCCAAAAATCGCATTGTCATCAACCGAAATATAGTCTAGTACTCTTGGAAGATCTCGGCACACGAGGTCGCCGGATATGTTCATCATATTTGCTTGCAGGTAACGAAGTCCCTTTGGTAGTTTACGACATTGCAGAATGGCTGAGGCCTTGGGGTGACAGGAGATGCCGATGTCCTGCATCGCTCCCGGGAGGCTGCTTATATTGACATCGCCTTCAAAGTCGTTGAAAGCTACTATCAATTTTCGTAGCCCCTGTGGCAAACCCGACAGATCGAGAGACCCGTGAAATTGGTTCTGCATCGCTGAAAAACTTTTCACTGATTGAGGGAGGAACTGCATCCGTAGTTCTCCGCTAAAGTAATTTCGACTGATGTTCATTTGACGAATATGTGGCGGAAGGGTTTCGATCGCAAAAGTCCCTGTGATTTCATTCCCATTGAGCGACAAGCGCTTAAGGTCCCGTGGAAGCAGCGCCGTATCAAGAGTCCCAGCGATGCCAGTGCCCACCACAGCCAAGTCCTCAACAGTTTGCGGAATAAACTGTGTGTTTAGCGACCCACTGAGTCTTCGAGCACGCCCTTTCGGGAGGTGTACAAAGGACTTGACCACGCCACTGCTTGCATCGACTTGGAACCACTCGTGGCAGTCGATGTAGTTGCCGTGTTTGTCTTTGAAGTGGTGCTGGCGCTTGAAGCCCTCGACAAACATCTCCATGAGGGCTTGTTCGGACAGGAGTGACGGGTCGAGCCTGCCGAGGTGCTCGCAGTCAGGAGCGTAGAGGAAAAGCATTTGAATAGGAGAAATATCAAGAAAGACGCAAACTTATGGTAACCTGACACAGTTTGGAAAGCTGAAGTGTGCTGCATTTTTTTCTTTGAATCTCTTTCAATAATCATTGTACTCATCTTCAGCGCGAAGCGTAACCTCCAGCAGGTCGTTGTGCATCGCTTTTGCCTTTCGGTGCCTCAGCAGCTGCCTGTCCACACAGACGTCGAGGCGCTTGCGGCACTTCTGAAGGTTGATCTTCCCCGAAAAGTCGTTGTTATGAATGCCAAAGCGGAGCATGTTCTTCGGAAGGTTCTGCAAAATTTCATCGCTGAGTTCCCCAGTGAGCCGATTGTCCCCAAGATCGAGCACCTCTATGCTCGCTGGCAGCTTATCAAAGCGAACACTGCCGTCAAAGGCGTTTCCGGAGAGAAAGAGCTCGTTGAGCCCAGCAGGTAGCTGGCACAGGTCAACAGCGCCCGAAAAATTGTTGTGGCTGATGTAGAGCACGCGGGGTTTTTCAGGAAGTGCCGCTTAGTTCACAGACCCGGTGAATGCACATCGCACCAGCGTGCACTGCTCGAGGCTCTTTGGTAGCGACGTAAAATCGAAGAATACGCTGTGCCCTGTCTCGTTGATGATCAAAAGCTGAAGCGCAGACGGCAGATCTTTGGCTTTGATAGAGCCTTCGAAAGGCGTTGAGCTGATGGAAAGCGTTTTCATTAGATCTGGAAGGCTCAAAAAGTCGAATGCCCCATGGAACGCACAATCTTTAATTTGGAGAATCGTGACCTTCCGTGGGACAAACTTTGCCTCAAAGTTGCCTCCCATAGGCGCATCGGACCCGAAAAGACAGCTGCCTAAGGGGGCGACTATGAGATAGAAGACATGATCGTCATCGGACGCCTAAACGATGTCCCACTCACAAAACTCGAGGAACTCACCCTCTTCCTGGAAGCGCTCCTAGGACTCCTCGTCGAAGCCATGGGCGAGGAGTTCGAGCATCGCCTGGTCAGAAAGCATTGAAGTGTCGATTCGGCCAGTTAATGGGTCAGCGCTCATGCAGAGGCTCAAGAAGACGCTACGCATAGTCGTATACAGTGGTAGAAAGAGTTCTAGAGAATGAAAGGATCTGAAGGTTTCGGTTTCGGTGTTGAAAATCTCTACAGTAAATTTTCGCCTCGTGCATTGACTCCAATTATTTCACTTATATCTGAATTTGTATCACACTGCAGTGCTTAAGTGTCTCCCAACAATTTCTATGTGAATACATCGAAACTTCACTTTCTATGCTCGACACAATATTTTCTGCATCGCTCGCTCAAACTTAGAAGAGCGCATAATCTGCAGTACTTTGACGTTGCAAAGGTGCTATTTCTTGGTCTTCAAAGTCAGCATAGTCGGTTGTTACCAACAAATCTGCAAGCGAATACTTCAAAATTGAGCTCTCGCCATTTGCGATTGTATCATGAGCACGTGTAAAAGGATACATAAGATGGTGGAGAGTCTATACTTCGGAGTGGACCCCCCTATTGTGCTTATAAATTATCGAACTCTGTAACTGTAACTAAAATAATCACTTATACTCTTTGTCCGAGCATTCGCATGAAGCCTTTGAGCTCGAGCTGGATTCGGGCGCTCTCATCCAATTCTTCGTGGTCGATTGCATCCTTTCGAACTACCTCTGTTTCTTTCGTCAGAAGGCGCTTGAGCGATGATGGCAGTGTCTCGGCATCTGTTTCACCCTCTATTGCATTGCCAGAGATGTTCAGCTCCTCGAGATCTTCCGGTAGCTTTGAAAAGTCGACAACCCCTACAAATTGGTTTTCTGCAGCTTCGAGCACCTTGAGCTTCTTTGGAAGCCCCGTCAGGTTCAGACTGCCCGAAAATCGATTCTTCGAAATATCAAGACTTTTCAGCCAATTTGGAAGTGCTGTTAAATCTGCGGTCCCAGAAAATTGACAATTCAAGAGATTCATGGTCATGAGATCCTCTGGCAACTTCGAAAAGTCCATTGTCCCTGTGAGCGGGTTGTACCCAACATCAAGCCCTCTGAGACTTTTTGGCAGATTCTCTGCATCTATCCCTCCGACGATCTTGTTGCCGAGGATCCCGATTGACAAAATTCGCTGCGGCAAGGCTTTGGCATCAAATGTGCCCGTCATGAAATTTCCGTTTGCTTCTATACTTCGAAGTGATTTTGGCAGATCTGCACACACAAGCTCCCCTGTAGTGTGCGTGTACGCTATGTTATACGACCTCAGCGCCCGAGGTAGACGCGCACAAGTCATGGTGCCAGCGACCCGCACCAAGAGCTTCACGTCGAAGTGGCGCATCGGTGTTGGTAGGCTGTCAAAGCTCACAGGCCCCTCAAAATCATTGAGCGAAAGATCCAAGTGAAATATATCTTTTGGGAGATTTGATAAGTCCAGCGCCCCTGAAAATTTGTTCTGATTCGCGAGAAAGAGACCAACGGACCGAGGCAAGGCTTCGAGTTTCAAAGAGCCATGAAATTTGTTGCTCGAGATGATCACTCGGAAGGAATGTGGTGGGAGGCTTTCAACATCGAATTCGCCTTCCAGCTGATTATTGTCGAGCGCAAGCATCCACATGTCCCGTGGAAGGTCGGCAGTATCGATGGTGCCTGTCAACCCTGTGTTCGAAAGCCAGAGCTCTTTGACTGTCTTCGGTAGAAATTTTGCATTTATCGAGCCTCCAAGATCTTCCCCATCGCCCTGGGCAGCGTTGAATTTCGCGATTACGCCGTCTGTAAGCGTAACAGGCACCCACTCGTGGCACTCGGTGTAGTTGACGTGTTCGTCTTGAAACATTGTCTTGTTCTTGAAGCCTTCGACGAACATTTCCATAAGGGATTGCTCGGAGAGGAGCGCTGGGTCGAGCCGGCTGAGGTGGTGCTCGTCAGGTGCGTAGAAAAAGAGCATTTTCATTTTGAAGTGAATAATGAGCAAAAGATTCCAAATAGTGCACTTAATAAATCTACAGGTCTTATACCTAAGGAAATGCTTGAGTCCATCGAAGGGCGATACTGAGGTAAGCTATACGAGGTTATTCAGTGATGCAGACACCTGTATTACGACCTCATGTCGAGTCCCGGTGATTTTTCACTGACAACGTTTTGTCAAAATATTTGGACCTTGCCTGCCAATGTCCACTTCAATCAATGATTCTTGAACTTAAACATAAAAGAAAATGTCCTTTAGCACTGGCTGCGGTTCGAATCACACGATCTTATTTCGCAACCGAAGATTTTAAGACGCTTTTCCACCTTTACTCCTGTATCACTGAGGTAGGCATAACTGCGCGTTCTTTATTCCAATTCTCAATTTCTGGGCCTATTCTTGATCAAATGTTGTCTTCATCTGAATGACATTTTGATGTAAAGAATGCTCGTAAAAAATAGACCTGCAGATCATCCCCATCGTTCAGCCTCTTCGTAGATGTAAATATCTTGCTATAACTTCGTAAATCGAAAATTATCAACCTTTACCTATGATTCATTCACCCATGACCACGCTGTCGCAAAAACGCTTCAAGCATTACTCGCATACGGGTTTCGTCATCCAACTCTTCAGCGTCCACTGCGTCATTTCGAACGATCTTTGTACCAACCGTCAAAAGTCTCTCGAGCGATGCCGGCAACTCCTCGTCAACCGCTTCACCCTCGATCGCATTGCGAGAGATGTCCAGCTCTTCAAGCTCTTCTGGCAAATTCGAGAGGTCAACAACCCCCGAAAACAAATTATCGCCAGCTTTGAGCAGCGTGAGCGACTCCGGCAGCGCAGTCAGGTCCAGACTGCCTGAAAATCGATTTTTCGTGATATTCAGCGTTGTCATGCCCTCTGGAAGCGCACGAAGATTAACTTCCCCTTCAAACGCATTACGCTGTATTGCCAGTATTTCCAGAAAATCTGGAAGCGCTGTCAAGTCTGCGGTCCCCGAGAGTTTGCACTGACACAAAGTGACGTTCCGCAGTTCTTCTGGTAGGCTTGCAAAGTCCACAGATCCCTGTAGGTCATTGCCACCTGCTTCAAGCGATTCAAGACCCTCCGGGAGCCCCGATGCTTCGATGCTGCCCACAATCTTGCAGCTGGTTATTCGAATGCGCAGCAGCTCACGTGGGCAATCTTTGGCGATAAATGTCCCCAATATTGGGTTTCCACCGATATCGATGTTCATCAGTTCTTCCGGCAGATCAGCGCACACAAGCGCTGCTGCGGTATCTGTGAAAGCGATTTGCAGTGCCTCGAGGCATCGGGGCAGGCGTGCAAACGTCAGTGTTCCGCCGAGTTTCATGAGGTAATTCATATTGAGATGGCTCATTTCTGGCGGGAGACTGTCATAGCACACAAAGCCCTCGAGCTGATTCAGTGAGAGGTCCAACTGGAACAGGCCCTGTGGTACATTGGATAAGTCGACATTTCCTGAAAATGAATTTTCAGCTGCTTGAAAGATTTCGATGGTCTCTGGCAGCGTTTCGAGTCGCAGTCTTCCTTGAAATCTATTCTTGTAGATGAACACTTCGGAAATTTTCGGTGGGAGGGTTTCAAGGGCGAAAGCCCCTTCCAGCAGGTTTTCAGAGATATCGAGCGTTAAAAGTCTTTGCGGGAGGTCTGCTGTGTCGATCGTGCCAGTGATTCCCATGGACGGTATCTCAAAGTTCATTACTGTCTCTGGAAGAAATTTTGCGTTAATTGTTCCCTCGAGTTTGTCTTGCACTCTTTCCACAGCCGCAAACTCTGTAATCTGGCCGTCATGGAGCGTTACGGGCGCCCAGCCGTTGTAGTCAGTGTAGTTACCATGTGCATCTTGGAAAATCTCTTTATTCTTAAAGCCTTCGACGAACATTTCCATGAGGGATTGCTCAGATAGGAGTGACGGGTCGAGTCGGCTCAGGTTCTGCTCGTCTGGAGCGTAGAGGAAGAGCATGTTCATTTTGAATTCTATTGAAGGTGTACAAGCTGACATCGGTGGTGTGTGCAGATTTTGTGTCATAGAGCCGAAAGAGGATTATTTGGAATTCTCGAACAAGCTGTTTATCTTATTTTTTGAGATATTGTACATGTGTGCCGATCAAAGATTGAAATGCAAATTTTGTCTGTACGATTCCGAAAATCAATGCTTGGAACTTTTAAAGGTCTGCAACGCCCGTTCTACTGCTATGACATTGTTATATTTACTTGAATAGCTTTCATTTACGCGAGATTTCCTTTGTCTTTCTTTCCCACACTACGTTATCTGCGTTGCAGAAATTGTGTGAAATTACTACGTGAAACGTTGCACGGCGAAGCATTGCGAGAAGCAGTAAGGCACTTCTCTGGACATTGATGGGAGATATAAAAAATCTCAACACAAGTGGAGCTCCTGTAGAATGGTAAACACATGCGCTACTGGCATCACATTGATATCTTCGATATACATGTATTACTGATGTTTATATTCTCCCTATGAACATACTACGTCAGCACCGTTGTCGCTTTATTTTTCACGTGTACTTCCGCGGGATTATGAGAGACATTGATCGTTTTTATCCCGATCGGAATGTGCGCGAAGTCAATTGTAATCTCCCCTGAGAGCTGGTTTCCCTGCAATGTGAGTTCATAGAGGATCTTTGGCAGCTCGCCGAGCTCAATTTCGCCCGTAAAATTATTTCCATGCAGATTGAGAAACTCTAAGGTCTCAGGCAGAGCTGTTAAGTCCAAAATCCCTGATAGCTTGTTGTCCGCAAGCTCGAGATGTGTCATGACAGCTGGTAGCTGTGTCAAGCTGATGTTCCCGTCGAATAAGTTCGAATTGAGGGCGAGAAACGTGAGTGTATCCGGCAGAGCTGTCAGATTGAGTGTGCCTTCCATTCGGTTCGACTGGAGATCGCAGTCAGTGAACACCTCAGGCAACGCTGCCGCGTCAATTGTTCCGTGAATCGAGTTTGAGTACGCCAAGAACTTCAAAAGCGACCTCGGCAAGCGCTTCATCTCAACTTCTCCTTTGAGCGAGTTTTGGTCAAATCTTATTTTTTCAAGTGAATTCGGAAGTTTATGCAGAAAAATATCCCCCGCAAGCGCGTTATCATTCAAGCTGATATCTCGAAGCCTAACCGGCAGCTGTGTCATATCAACACTCCCATGAAATTTATTTCCATGCAAGTAACAAGTCTCTAGCCCCTCGGGCAATGCAGACAAGTCGAGTGTCCCGTTGAGCATGTTCTTAGCTGCGGCGAGATAAGTCAAAAGCCGCGGGAGTTTTTGAATTTCAAGAGGGCCTTGGATTTTGTTGAGGTTCATCGACATATGCGTGAGAGCCCGTGAAAGTTCAGCCGCATGAATTTCCCCGTGAAAGTTATTGCTGTCAATCGATAGCTCTTCCAATACATCGAGACGTTTCAGTGCTCTAAGATTGCCACAAAAGTTGTTCCCATCTATCAGTAAACTTTTTAGCTTGATCGGAAGCAGCTCAAACTCGATTTGGCCATCGACATTGATTTGAAAGATCCATATCTCATCTACTGTGCTTGGAATATATTCAAGATGCACAATGCCTTGTGGCCAGACATTGTCTTGTGTGCTATCATACGCTACTTGTTTTACTTCGCCTGCTTCATTGCAGTATATACCGGGCCATTCACATACCTCGAGGAAATTTCCGTGCTCATCTTGGAATATTTCTTTGTTCGTGATTCCTGAGAAAACCATTTCCAACAGTGCCTGCTGTGACATGCTTTCGTAGTCGAGGCGACCGAGGCTGGAAGTATCGGCTGCGTAATGAAGTGCGAGTGCAATAAGAAGCATGACTTAAATATTCAAGTGAAGAAAAAGAAGAGTAAAGGTGGCTTTTCTCGCGTTGATCTGACTCATTCTTGAAGTCTGAATGCCCCGTGACAGCATATACGAGTACATACTGAAAGCTTAGTGCAGGGCTGCCGCGAAGGCTGAGCCCGTCACCCGGCCCGGGTGAGAGAATTTTCTGCAAGCCAAAATAGCTTGGGTGGCCCGTGTTTAATTCCAGACAGCGGTAATTTCAGATGCAGATTTCCAAATGTACTTTGATTTGTTCAGGTGCCTATTTGCGATGAAGCAATGCTTGATTTGAGCTATTGGCTCAACTTGAGTTCATTGAAAATAACGAAAACGAAAAATTCATGAATCGGTACAATTTCCATCGTGTGGTGCGTTGAAACAGCTTAATACTCTGATAAATCATATAATCACCCTGAATATTTCTGTAGCTCTCTATATATGTATTCCTTCTGCATTGATTAGCGTGAAGAAGACTCACGTGAGGTAAGACCCCGTGCACATTCATCGAAATCTGGTTTTGTTATGCAAAAGAAAATTCGAATCTCTGTGCCATCAATAAGACCATTTCTCTCGGCAGTTCTGATTAAATTTTGCTGCATTTTCTTAGCTTTGATTATATTTCAAATGCAAAAATTTAGCGATTTGTAGAGCAAATTACTTGTTTTCTTTCTTTGCATGGCCCAAAGAAATAAAAATTGAGTGTATTTCAAAGGGTTCTGTACAAAACCATGCGTTCGATTGCTGTTGTGAAAAAAAAAAATTCACTTCTTTATTGATTCTTCTCATGCGATCCATAAACAAATTTCAAATTTTTCACCCGTGTCCCGGGTGAGAGATTTTTCCGGCACCCCTCTTTCACCCGATTTCGGGTGGTCACCCGGTTCGCGGCAGCCCTGGCTTAGTGTCTTTTTCTCACTGATTTACATTACGAAGCGAGGTAATCTGGGCGGCGTTGTTATTTCCGGAAACATGCAATTCTCACCTGCTTAAGTCATCAAATGAGCAGACGAACTATTCAAAGCTTAGCTTAGCATTGTAGCGGAACTTACCTCGACAAGACAAATGTTCTTTCATTCACTCTAGGAAATGAATCTGAAGTCGACTTGCCTGCTTTCTAATCTAATCGCTTCGATGTAAAACGAACGCATTATGTACGTGCACACTGCAACAGCCTTCCTTGCTCTTATCGAGCTCCATCAATTTTGACTAACTGAATGACCCTTTGAAGTATCGACGCATATCAACGAATTCCCGTGATACTTCCTAGCTATGCAAATCATCAAATCTCCTGCGTTTGCATCTGTAGTTCCACCCGTATTCTACATAGAGATACCCGCATCAGAAGCTATGCGATTATTATCACAGATAATAATCTGTGCAATCGGTGCAAAAAATTAACTATGCTATGCGAATACTTCACTCTGTGATAAGAATTCGGCGGTGCAAATAATTAACCGCCGAATTATCATCACAGAGATCAACACCCGCATCTGACCTGTATCAGAGGTGCTCAACCGGATTTTCGAGTGCTCGCAGCCGCGGTGAACACAAAGCCTTGAAGTCTTCGCGAACAACGTGACCCTGTGCCACAAGCCCTGCTCGATACGCGGAAAGCGCAAAGTCATCCCTCGCAGGAATTTTCGACATCGGTGCCCGATTTGAAACGCGCGGGTCCACGTCGATACCCTCAATCTCTTCGAGTCGAGTGCCCGCACCGCCTTGATACAGCACGATCCTGACGAGCCCATCGGGCAGCTGTGCGTTTCGTAAAAATGCTTTTTTGACTGATTTGTGCCATATAATAAGCAGGCGCATCGTTCGTGGCAGCTGCGTCAGGTTAACGTTACCTCGAAACCAGCCTCGACGAATGAGGAGCTCCTCAATTCGGCTCGGCAAGCGACTGAGGTCGACTCGCCTGTTTCCAGATATGGAAGTTTCACTCCCAGCGCTGTAGCAAAGGTAGCGCAGATCCCGCGGCAGGCGCGCAGCGAGCCAGCCGTGGACCATGTCGACTTCGAAGAGGTGGACGAACTCCAGCGAGCTTGGCAGCCAGTCCATTTCGATCTTCCACTGCGCAGATTCGTACTGCATGGGCATTCGAATGAAAACGAACGTTTTGAGGATGCCATCGGTGCACGAGACACTGCGGCCCCACGTGCAGGGGTCATGGTTTGGCTCGCCGTGCGTCAAGAGCTGCCAGAGGCTCCGTGCCAAGCGTGTCGATCCCTGTAAATTTCGCTCGATGCATTTCATCATGAGTATCGACTGGTTCTGGGCTGCTTCGTTCTGTGGGGTCACGGGGTCAATAGCGAGGGCGGTGATGATTGTGACTAAAGCGATGCACATGTCGTAATGTAGATACAAAGAGGGAAAAGACAATAAAAATGATGTGCTTGCAACACGGATGTCATCATAAGGCTGATATAATACCTTCATTCCTCTATCAATTTTTATCACTTTAAATCTCTACCTTCGAACTGTCGCGTAGAGCCGGCGCAACATCTCCAGCTGAGCTGTAGTGTCCATCGCATCGCAGCGCACTGCGTCCCTTCTGACGACCTTTGTGTCTTTCGTCGAAAAAAGCTGGAGCGATGCCGGCAGCGCTTCGGCATCTGTTTCGCCCTCGATGTTATTCCCTGAGACATCAAGCTCTTTCAGACCTTTTGGTAGCTTCAAAAAATTGACAACTCCCGAAAAAGAATTATCTGCTGCGTGGAGGAGCGTGAGATTCTCTGGCAAATGCGCTATGTTCAGACTGCCTGAAAATTTGTTTTTCGAGATATCGAGCTCCTGTAGTAGCGCTGGCAGATTGGTAAGGTCCACTTCTGCATGAAGTGCATTGCTCGCTATTCTGAGCACATTGAGACCTCTTGGTAGTGCTGTCAAGTCTGCAGTGCCAGAAATTCGACAACTTCGAACAATCATGCTTTGAAGCGCCTGTGGTAGTGCCGGAAAGCGCATCTCCCCTGTAATGTCTGCGCCATTTATGGTGAATTCTTGGAGACTGGGCGGAAGTCCCGAGGCATCAATACTTCCCGTAAGCTTGCTACTTATCACACTCATGCGTTGCAGGCCCCGTGGAAGAGTCGCAGCATCGAATATTCCAGAGACGGACTCACCGTATATGTTGATTGATAGCAAAGATTTTGGGAGATCAGCGCACACAAGCTCTACCTTTGTCTGTGATAAACTGAGCATGAGGGTCTCTAACGATCGAGGTAAGCGCGCTACAGTCATCGTGCCAGATACTCGTACGAGAAGGTCCATTTTCAGAAAGGTCATACCATGCGGCAAGCTGTCATAGCTTACAAACCCCTCAAAATCATTGACTGAAAGCTCTAAGTGGCACATGCCATCTGGGAGATTCGATAAATCCAGGGGCCCCGAAAAATTATTTTGTCCAGCATAAACAGCCACCATGGACCGCGGCAGGGCTTCCAGTTCGAATGGACCTCGAAATTTGTTTTGATTGGTGCCCAATTCACGCAGATTCGGTGGGAGGTTTTGAATGCAAAACTCGCCTTCGAGCTGGTTGATCATGATTCCAAGAACGCGTAGCTCTCGTGGAAGCTCTGCTGTGTTGACAGTGCCGGTGAGCCCCATAGAAAATAGAACGAGCTCTCGCAGCGTTTGTGGCAAAAACTGCGCGTTGATAGAACCTTCCAGTTTGTCTTGTACCCTTTCAAATGTTGTAAAATCCACAATTTGATTCTCTTCGAGCTCGACAGGCGCCCACTCGTGGCAGTCAGTATAGTTGCCGTTCTCGTCCTGGAATGGTTCTTTATTCTTGAAACCTTCAACGAACATCTCCATCAAAGTTTGCTCGGACAGGAGTGCTGGATCAAGGCGGCTAAGGTGCTGCTCATCTGGTGCATAGAGAAAAAGCATTTTATATTCTTTTTGATATTCATAGATACAAAGGCAGCGTATAATGGTGTCATGCGTAGCTATAGAGTCGCTTGATAGATGTACGCGACATTCACTTCTTTGGATACAAAAAATTATTCACGGAGCTGGTGAGGACCGTGACTCAATAAGATCATCACTGAGCATTATAATAGCTTAAGTCTTAATATATATTCTCATTAACAGAGAAGTAGCATACTCAAGCGTGGAGAACCACTTTTCAAGCACATTTCATTTTCTGCAGCTTGCATTTTCAGTGCGTGGCCACGCTCCCTCAAAACGGCTTTCGCCCCAATATCTCAGAGTAATCCGAAGTTTCTTTTTGCACGATTCCTACAATTTGCAAGAAATTCGCCACACATAAGAACCCCCAGCGTTTTGGCTCAGCGAAGGCCTTAGCTCGTTGCACTCAGCATCACCGAGACTCGGCAAATGTACGCAGCTGCGTGAAAATAATATTCTTCATTCCTCATTCAGCCAAATTCTGGTACTCGCCCGATTTTTGGTATATTAAACCAAAGAAAGAACCTTTCCAATGATACGACATACCTTTGAGACTCCGTCATCACTTCTCATTCCCGACTCACGAGCATAATTGTGTGCATACACTGAAAATAAACAAAATGAACACATCTAAGGTCGAAGAAGCACTTCTCCCTACTCCAAAAATATACCGCAATTTCACTTTAAATATTCTCTCCTATAGATAGCACCACTTCACTCTTGCTCCGCGTTTCCATGCAGTATCTCCGCCTCCATCGGGTGCGTTTCCCCATTCTCGTCAAGAACGAACTCGACGCCTGCATCCTCGAGGCTGAGCCTTTCTGCAAAGCTTCCCAGCACCACTGCGTCCTTCGCGAAGGAGTTGTGGCTCGCGACGACCTCAGCCAGCTCCTCGGGCACATTGAGCAGACGGAACTGCCCGCAGAAGTGGTTCTTGTCGATGAAGAGCGACTCCAGAAGTGGCGGCAGGCTGTCCAGCTGCAGCTCACCCACAAAGTGGTTGCAGCCAGCGTCAAAGTCGCGCAGCGACGCCGGCAGGTGCGTGAGCACGAGATCCCCCGTGAAGTCATTGTCGGCGATCTCGAGCGAGCGGAGGTCCGGTGGGAGCGCCGTCAAGTCGCAGCCGCCCGAAAATTTGTTGTTGGTGATGCGAAACTCGACCATGGCGCGTGGCAGTGTCTTGAAGTCGAGCGTCCCGAAGAATTCGTTGTCTGCGATGTCCAAGTACTCGAGGACTGGGGGCAAAAACTTTGTCTCGATGGTGCCCTGAATAGTTTTCATTGAGATCGTGAAGTGCTTGACTGTCTGCGGCAGAAAGTCCATGCGCAGTGTCCCGGCGAGCTCGATGTGGCGCTTGATGGGGGCGATCTTAATGAGCTTGCCGTTCTCGTCGCACGTGTTGCACGGCCAGTCGCACATGTCGAGGTAGCCGCCGTTGGGGTCCTGGACGCGCGCCTTCGCGGGGGCGGCCATGCCGCTGATGTGGATTTCCATGCGTGCCTGGTCGGAAAGCGAGTCGTAGTCGAGGCGGCCGAGGGCGTGCTGGTCGTCAGCGCAGATGAGGGATAGAGCGAATAGCATTTTGAATTGGTAGAAGAAAATATTTCTTTCGAGAGAAAGAATAGATGATGCAGAGATAGAAAAGTAGAAAAATTTGAGAATATAGGCGAATGATAAGGATTTGGTACAGGAGAAACGTTCGTGAATGGTTGTGAACGTATCTCTGGAATGTGATGGCGGGGATGTGTTCTGGGTGGAATTTCGATCAATGCAGTGAAAAGACTTCACATGCAGATTCGCCTTTATGTGACATAAGTTATCTTTGAAATCTCTGCTACTGTGCTTTCAGCTGCCTTTCTGTTTCGTGACATATGATCTTGAATGCAAAGTGGCTTTATTATATTTTTCTACAGGTGGAGCAGAACCCTATGCATGCGATACATTCCACAAAGGTCAGCCAAAGTAACGAACTGTAAGCGGTTCATCACGATGAAAGATGGCTCGATGCCTGCAGCGGAAAGTGCAGGCATAGCCTCTGCGATGAAGAAGGAGAATTCTTTGATGAAGCTCTGCAGAGATTTTGCTCTGCTGTACATAGCCGCATTGTGTGATTTTGAACTCGAATTGAAGTCATTCCATTATGGATAGTTCTGGCTGAAGGTCCTGAGGATTAATGCACATGCCAGCATAGGGCATATTCGAAACCCTTCGTAGCCAATCTTTGCGCTGTATCCCAGCTTCTTCAGGCTCTTCATCCGCATCGTATGCGAGGAAATTCGCATTGTTCCCGCATCATCGCCCATATTCTCTCTTTAACACTTCTACAATAAAATGTATGAACACGACTAAATTTCTCTACCTGATCTTCCCTTTCGACCCCTCATCACTGCCGCAGGTCCCCGAGCGACTTTCCGCGCAGTATCTGCTCCTCGAAGGGGTGCCGCTCACCGTTTTCATCAAACACCATCGGGATAGCGTTCCCATCGAGGCTCACCCGCACGCGCAGGTCGCGACAAACTGTGGCGTTCCCCACAAACTGGTTCTCGCTCGCCACGAGCTCCTCGAGGGACTCCGGCTGGCGCAGAAAGCGGAACTCGCCGCTCAGGCGGTTGTTGTCGAGGAGCAGCGACTCGAGCGTGTTCGGCAGATTATCGACGTTGATGGGCCCTTGAAAGAGGTTGCAGGCGGCGTCAAAGTCCCGCAGGCCGTCGGGGAGGCGCTCGAGCATGAGACTGCCCGTAAATTTGTTGTCGTCGATCTCGAGCGCGCGGAGCTTGGGCGGTAGGTTCGACAGGTCGCAACTCCCCGAGAATTTGTTGTTGGGGATGCGAAAATGGACGAGGGCAGGCGGCAGAGTGCAAAAATCGAGCGTCCCGTGAAACATGTTGTCGGCGATGTCAAAGTACTCGAGGACAGGCGGCAAGAACTTTGTCTCGATCGTTCCCGTGAGCGTGAGCATCGAAATAGTGAAGTGCTGGACTGTCTGTGGCAGGAAGTCCATGCGGAGCGTCCCAGCGAGCTGGACGGCGTGTTTGATTGGACAGATCCTGACGACGTTGCCGTCGGCGTCGCAGGTGTTGCACGGCCAGTCGCAGATGTCGAGGAAGCAGCCGTTGGCGTCCTGGATGGGCTGGCGGGCGAGCGGGCCCATGCCGCCGACGAGGATCTCCATGCGGGCCTGGTCGGAGAGGGAGTCGTAGTCGAGGCGGCCGAGGGCGGGCTCGATGCAGTAAGAGAATGAAATTGGATGCATTGTTATAGAATGAAGGAATGAAAGAAAATGCTTCTGTGTTGCACGTGTGAAAAGGAGAATGATGCATCTGAAATGAGGTTGAAGAGCAACAATCACTTATATTTACATGTCGCTCTTTGACAAGTCATGCCGAGGTATCCACTGTCTATCGAACCCGGTTATCTCAAGAATTGGAAATGGAAGCTGCACTGACTCCATTTTGGCCCTCTGAAAATTCCATTGATTCCGAATAGTTTCATTTGCTGTCGCCTCATAGAATTTTTCCATCTCTGTAGACAGGCTCAGTGGACTTTCTCTAAAATATCCTATTATCAAAGGTTGCGAAGCATTGCCAGGAGCAGCATTTGCTTTCATGCCTTTGTCACCTGAGCTGCCTGAATTATTTGCCAAGGATTTCCATAGGGCAAAAGATGAGATGCACGCAGGACGGATAATTCGATGAAGTTTAGCTGTGCTCAAGAATCGAGAATGAAGCATCATGATTTGCATGCGCCTGAAGCTTCGCAGATCTTATCGAGTTATCGACTGCAGACCAACACTCTCATCGCATGGAGCAGGCAGAATACTGATTTGAGTTGCATGTTTTAACTTTCATAGACCCAATTTTCAAAGGTACATCTCTTCGTACGCATGCCGCTCTCCAAACTCATCTACAACCGCCTCGATCGTATTTCCCTCCAATCTTAGCCTGAGCTTGACGCTACGCTTCACAACCGCTGTCCCTGAAAAATTATTCGCACTCGCTGTGATGTCCCGCAGTGTGCCTGGAATGGTGACCAGCCGAAATTGGCCACACAGCTGATTACCATCCAAGTAGAGCGACTGCATCGATAGTGGAAGCTTTTCGAGGGCTATTTCCCAGAAAAATCGTTGTTGCCGGCGTCAAAGTCGATGAGTGTCTCTGGAAGGGCTATGAGCAAAATACTGCCAAAAAAGGCGTTGTCTGCTATCTCTAGTGACTGTAACTGCGGCGGCAAATGCGCGAAATCGCATCTGCCGCGAAAATCGTTGCTTGGAATTCGAAATTCGATGACATTGCGTGGAATCTGGCTAAAGTCTATTGTCCCGTAGAAACTGTTGTCCGAGACGTCAAAAATAGTCAAACCTTTCGGGAGCAGGCGCGTCTCGATGGTTCCGGTGACTGACCGCATTGAGGCCGCGACGTGCGTCACTTTTGGCGGCAGAAAGTCAAAGAGGACGCTTCCAGCATTCGCTGTGCCCTGCCGGTAGCATTTAATGACAATGACATTTCTCTCAGCGTCGCATGTGACGGCGGGCCAGTCGCAGACGTCGATGAGCATGCTGTGGGCGTCTGTGATGTTCGTCTTGGACTCGGCGTTGAGGCCGCTGACAAAAATCTCCATGCGCGCTTGGTCGGAGAGGAGCTCGTAGTCGAGGCGACTGAGGGCTGGGTCGACGCAGGTGAAAATGAGGGGGTGAAGCATCTTTATTGCGAATGATTGGTAACGGAAAGTAAAGGAATGAATGAATCATACGCATAGGCTTTCTATGAGGCATTACGCATAGTATGGTGAAAGCGACTACTTGACAGACTTTTTGGCTCTCTTTAAGACCGCAGCCCGATTCGAGAGCATACCTGCGGTTCAGGGGAACGCTTGCTTCTCTTCCCTGCAATGACTTGATAGCTGTTCTCGAGCATATCTCTTTCCCCTTAAAACACCATATGTTTCTGCATAATACGAAAGGATGATGTTCTTTTTCAGGTTCGCTCATGCCGTAGATTTTTGGTCTGAATTTTCGATCAATTAGGACGTGCCTTGAAGAATGATAAATTCATGCGATAAGAGCGTTCGAAGCCCCATTTCCCTTTTATCATTTTGCTTTGTGAGACTTTTACTAACAGTGCAACAATACCCTTTTAGACCTCTTTCATTTTCACCCGACCTCTATCACTTTTCTCTTCAAAATAAAGCATTTCAGTGCCCTTGACCTGAAGGAAAATGTCATTCAGCGACTTTGGAAGCTTCCCGATACGAATTTGCTTCGAACTTTCAATTGGCTCCTTAATAAAAAGCATCACAAGGCTGGACGGTAGATTGCAAAAATTTACGAGCCCTGTAATCTTATTGTCCATAACTATAAAATTATCCAATTTGTGAGGTAGGTTTCCAAGGTCAAGTGTCCCTGTGAAGAAGCACTCTTCGATACAGAAATATTGTAATGCTTCTGGAAGATTCGTTGTGTCTACCGCACCGACGAGCTTTTGGTCGTACAGATTGAAGTACTCGAGATGCCGTGGCATCATCGGAAAGTCGATCGAGCCTTGTAAAGTAAAATAAATGCTGTGCCAATCGATCTCGGTAATATGGTCAGATCCGTCACATGTAACCTTACTCCAGGTACAAGCGTCATCTTCGTCTCCAAGAAGTGCTTCTCGTGCATCTTCAAGGTTGTCTGGGACGAAGAACATCTCCATCATCTGCTGATCAGTAAGCGATGACGTGTCAATGCGGCCGATGCCAGCGATGTCCATGGAAAAGAGTCTGAGCATAAGTTATATTGAGATGCTACCAGAGAGAACTAGAATGGTCTCAAGTATAACGCTCGAAAGGTTTCTAAAAATAATGAGCTAGCTTACGTCGACTCTCGAATCCCTCTGCATTGAGTTTCAATTTAGATCTTGGTTGCGTTTGAGCATTTTCGGCCCTTTAGGATGAGGCTTTCCTTCCTCGTCGACAACAGCTGTACACCACGTGAGGCCGAGAAAGACACCTTTCTGCGCGAGTGGAATGACTGCAGTCCCTGCAAATCGGTTCGTGTCCAGGTGCAGCGAGTGTAGCACCTCTAATGCTGTCGTAAGTCGCACACTTCCACTGAAAGCATTTCCACTCAGTGCAAGCACTTGCAGACTTTTCGGTAGATCGGAAAAGCACACTTCGCCATCAAACTGATTTTGCACGAGGGAGAGGTAATTCAAAGTCGGTGGGAGCGCTGACAGACAAACGCTCCCTGAAAAAGAATTATCTTTGACATCAAAAGTCTCGAGGCCCTTTGGCAGGGAGCGCAGGTCGCATTCGCCGCTAAAATCGTTCGACGCGAGCTTCAGGTGTTTTAACGCTTCTGGGAGCGCTGTCATATCGACGGACCCCTGCATGTGTGAGACGTAGATTCGGAGCACCTTGAGGCCTCTGGGGAGCGCACTCGTCTCCAAAGTTCCATTGAGCCCAGTTTGGTTCATGATGACGATTTCGAATGTTTTTGGGGGCACAAATTCAAAATGAAGCGTTCCAATAAGCTCTTGCCAAAATGGTGACCCTAAAAAATTGATATGAGTGACATTTCCTTCATCGTCGCAGGAGACGCCACCCACGATTCGATATCCAAGAAAGACCCATTTACATCCTGGTACTTTTTTTGCCCCTGCGCATGTGTTCCGCTCATACAGAGTAGTAGAGTAAAAAGAGTGAGTCGTAGTCGAGGCGGCCGAGGGATGGGTCGATGCAGGTCATGAAGCGTGTGAGCATTATCTTTTTGTATGATAGTAAAGGCAAAGAACGCACCGGATCGATGGCTTGACTTCAGAAATAACATACAGCATAATAAAATCATTAATAGCCATTTTGATGATGGTGATTATACATAGAGGTGACAAAGATCTTTTCTTTCAGGGCCTTTCATCGCTGAATTTCCATTCCTCTCTAATCTTTCCAATGGCCACCAATGATCGCAAATATATCTCTATTTTTAGTTTGTCGCTGCCATCTGAAGTCCACTGCAGAGCAAAATAGACCTTAGACCAGCTTCACCAGCTTCCGCTCAGTCAGACTCATTTTCCTCAAACTCAAGAATAAACACTGAATTAGCATGCACACCGCCGCTTTCATCAAGGACACGATCGATGTTGTTGCCAGCGAGATTCACGCCGAATCCTATTCCGTGAGACATCACAGCGTCCCCGCTGAATTCGTTATCACTCGCCACAACCTCCTCAAGGGCGTCTGGTGGGTTCACAAGCGAAAATTTCCCTGTCAGCGAATTGCCGTCGATGAAGAGTGACACGAGCGTTGGCGGCAGCTTATGCAGCTGAATTTCCCCTGAAAAGGCGTTGCAGCCGGCGTCAAAGTCGGTGAGGCCCAGCGGCAGGGCGGTCAGGTCCAGACTGCCTGTAAAATTGTTGCTGCCGATTTCCAGCGCTGTCAGGCCCTTTGGCAGCTTTGTCAAATCGCAACTGCCGCTGAAATTATTGTTGGCGATGCTGAACTCGCGCATTGCTGACGGTAGCGACGTAAAGTCCACAGTCCCGAAAAATTTATTGTTCGAGCACGCGAAGACCTCGAGGACTTGCGGGAGCAGCGAAGTCGTCAGCGTTCCAGTCAGATTCGTCCGCACCGATATGGAAAAGTACACGCACTTTGGCGGTATGTAGTCGAGATACAGCGTTCCCCTGCGGTCGGCGAAGCGGGCCTGGGGCTTCATGCGGATGACGTTGCCCTCGTCGTCGCACGTGATCGATGGCCAGTCGCAGACGTCGATGATCGCGCCGTTCTCGTCCTGGACGCACTTTCGTGACGCGTCGTCGAGGCCGCTCACGAGGATCTCCATGCGCGCCTGGTCGCTGAGCGAGGCGTAGTCGAGGCGGCCGAGGGCTGGGTCGACGCACGGGAAAAGGAGCATTGAGATGGTAGAATAGAAGAAGCGCAAAGATGAAGTGAATGATCGGTGTAAGTGAAGTAACGCATCGATGCATCGAGTAGAGATAATAAGAAGAGGCAGTCTCTGCTTCAGCTCTGGATTTGTAGAACAGGGTAAATAGGATTCAGACATCATTAAAGACGCTCCTAAAATATATATTCGTATATTTCACTATATGTTCACATGAGCCTCGGAAACTACCTGTGTCTTTTACCAGCTTTCATCTTGCACATAAGATTTTTTTTAAATACTTTCACGTTGCTTAATCTCTCAGCTTTATAAGTTCATCGCCATTTATATTTTTTTCTCTTTCTTCCCTCTCGTGTTTTGCACCACTTTCATCGATAATGCCCATAATCTGCGTTTCATAAATCATGAGCGTTCCAGTGTATGAAGAAGCAACAATTGCGAGCCCTGAAAATGAATTGTTTCTGGCCCACACGGCAGTGAGACCCGCTGGAACAACGCTCAAGTCAAGCCTGCCACTCAGTCCGTTGTTGCTGAAATTGACTCGATGGATGCCTGATGGGAGATGAAGTAGATTCAGAGTCCCTGTAAAACGATTGAAGCTGACGTTGATGTCTGTGAGCGACTCTGGGAGCTTCGTTAGGTCCAGCGTGCCGCTCAGCAGGTTGCCTCCCACATCAAGCTCGCTGAGGCTTCTGGGTAGATCCGTCAGAACGCAGCTCCCCGTGAACGCACAGCAATAAAGCCAGCAATTCTTGAGTAAAGGCGGCAACGCAGTCATATCAATCGTCCCAGTAATTCCCTCATGGTTAAAAATGGCAACCTTAATGAGCTTTGGCGGGAGGAAATCTAGGCTAAGCGTCCCACTTAGTGGCTCTTCATCTTCGAAAGTTAGATCGTTGACATTGCCCACCTCGTCACAAGATAAAGCAATCCATTCACAAACATCGTAGAACGCGCCGTTTTCGTCTTGAAAGTAGGACTTGGAATCTTCGTCGAGACCTTCGATGAGAATCTCCATGCGAGACTGGTCGTTCAGGGAGTCGTAGTCGAGGCGGCCGAGTGCGGCCTGGGTGTCTGCAAAGAGGAGTCTGAGAGCTGGTAGCATTGATGCGGAATGAAGTAAAGCTCTTAAATGTGAATCGCATCGAAAGATAACGACTGATATCAAAAAGCTACACGAAGGTACGAGTTCAAGACCGTTCGATAATAAAGGATTAACGGACACTGCAGAAAATCAACGCCTTTGAACGCTGCACTGCTTATAAGTTCTTAGCACTGAGACAGACAAACCATCTCTTCTCTTCAAATACACACGGCGTCTCTTTCAAAATACTCCAACATTCTTCACCAAAAATAAAAAGAACATCAGCGGGAAACACCAGCCACAATCATGCTTCCAAACTTCGAATATATTCATATCCGATCATTCATAATATTCAATGATTCACTCTGAAACCTACGGATACAAGTCACTGACTCGAGCGAGCCGAATGTTCACGTCCATCGGGTGTGCACCGCCGTGAGGACCAACGACGCAGCTGATCTGCGTGCCACGCAGCGAGAGGGTTCCCTCGAAGTCCCTTTGCAAGACAGCTGTCCCGCTCAACAGCGTGTCTTGTGCGTAAAGCTCGGTAAGATTCTGCGGCACATGGGGCTTGTAGAATGGGCTTGAGAGCTTATTGCCCTGTAAATGGAGCTCTTTGAGACTTTGGGGCAGATTTTCGAGCGAAATCTCCCCGCAAAAGAGATTATGTCCGAGATGCAAAACCTCGAGCGTCGTCGGTAGCTTCTCCAGATTGATTTCCCCATCAAACTGATTTTTTCCCATGAACATCTCAATTAAGTTCTTTGGCAGCGCACTCAAATCGCAAGACCCGGAAAATTTGTTCGCACTGATGTTGATGTGCACGACACCTGGAGGGAAGCTCGTCATATCCACCTCCCCTGTAAAGCTGCAGCCTGATAGGCTGAAGACTTCGAGATCAGTAGGTAAACCTGCTGTGCGCAGCGTTCCTGTGAGATCTGGCTCCCACATGATGGCAAATTTTTGCACACCTGGTGGGATATACTGCATGTCCATGGTGCCTGCCATGTCGCTCTCAAAGATTATCTCGATGACCCGATCATCAGGCGCAGATGGATCGCAGTCGATCCCCTTCCACTCGCACACATCCAAGAAGACACCTTCTTCTGCTTGGAAATCTTCTTTGGACTCATCATCGAGGCTCGACACGAGAAGCTCCATGCGGGTCTGGTCTGTGAGCATATTTGGGTCGAAGCGGCTAAGCGCAGGATCAGCTGTGATCAGGAACAGTGGTAGCACTGTTAATTGAAAAGAAGGAGAGGAAGTGGAGAAGGATTCTATTCAGAGAATGAGGCTGACACTCGTGAGAGTGTAATGCTAAGAAACATTGGTATAAGCCCAAGTCTATTCTATTCGCTGTGATCAGTCCTTATTCGATGTAGAGACGATGT
The DNA here is from genome assembly GCA_964019655.1 of Perkinsela sp. pyNocScin1. Lineage (NCBI taxonomy): Eukaryota > Euglenozoa > Kinetoplastea > Prokinetoplastida > Perkinselidae > Perkinsela > Perkinsela sp. pyNocScin1. The sequence continues at coordinate 368,935 of CAXHTR010000007.1, forward strand.
AAGTAGGGTGCGATACTTCTTATTCACAGGAACCTTTCCTCGCTCTCCGATCTCTATACACCACCGCAATCTTTAATCAGTCGCCCCTCTTTTCTTTGAACATACGTCATCCCTTCCTCATCAACAATGCGATCAATCGGATTGAAGTCCAAGTACACATTGCTTGTACACACATTGCTTGTATGCACTGGAAACAACTGCCTCCCCGCAAAAACGGTTCCCTGAGGCTTGAATCATACTGATGCGCTGTGGGAACTGTAAAAGGACGAATTCTCCACAGAGCTTGTTTCGCATGATGTTCAGCGTCTCCAGAGCGTCTGGCAGATTATTGAGGGTGACTTCCCCCTCGAAGGCATTGTCGCTGAGGCAGAGCTGCTGCAGGGAATCTGGCAGGTGCGCCAAGTCAATGCTCCCGACAAGGCAATTGCAGTCGAGGTGGAGGACTTCAAGGTTTGCTGGGAGGAGCGACAGATTGACACTGCCCGAAAATTTGTTCACACTTGCTCGCAAAACCTTCAAAGGGTCTGGCAGGGCAGTCAGGTCCAGCGTCCCCGACAGCGCATTTTCGTCGAGGTGCAGATCGACGAGCCCACGCGGCAGCAGTGGCGTGCTGAGCGTGCCTTCGACCCCAAGGCCGTAGACCATGAAGAAGCGCACGTGCGCTGGGACAAAGTCGAAGTTGAGGGAGCCCGCAAACTCTTGCTGAAATGTCATCCACTTCCAGTGCACGGCGACAACGGGGTGGTCGGCGTTGCCCAAAACGCTGGGCCACGCGGCGATGTCGCGGTACCCAGCGCTGGCGTCTTGGAAAAAGGCCTTTGAGGCCGAAGAGAGGCCGTCGACGAGGATTTCCATCTTGGCCTGGTCGGAGAGAAGGGCGTAGTCGAGGCGGCCAAGGGCGGTGTCAGATGCGAAGAGATGTGGAGCGATGAGCATTTTTTGGTAAGTAATTGAATGAATATACGATGAAATGTATGAAGAGCATTCAGCTAGCACAGGGTTTCAATTTGGTGGTAAATTTACCACCAGGTGGTAAATGGCACTTTTCAGAATTTCATTTTCCGAAAATTTTTTTGTAAAAGACAAATCACGCGCAGCCAAAACCTTTCAGATTCGCTATTCAATTCGCGATTTCTACCTATTTCAGTCAATTTACTATAAAAGAAATGATCTAAGCGGTAGATTGAAGCTCGAGAATCGGTAATCACACAAATTTTGAATCTTCGTCGACCACCTGCTGACCGGACGTCTCTACAGGTGGTAAATAGGATCAGAATTTTTCAAATTTTGCTGAAACCCTGAGCTAGCAGCTTGGTACGTACTTTACCTTAGGCAGTGTCTCTCATCATTATGAAAAGTTTTTGCTGAGTTACCCCTTTAATCCCTCCTAATTTTGACTGAGCACATTTTCGGACGTTGCATGAGTGCCCTCTTTACGTCAGGAATTTATAAAGTATTTCCTCGAGGGTTACCACGCCCACAAAAGCACATGATACTGAGATTCTGCAGCATCTAGTACAAATAATGAGATAATTCAGTGCAATTACAGTGCAGTGCACAACATCTGACTAAATAAATACTACTTTATCCAGCTGATCAAATTTTATCTAACTCTTGTATCGCATCTGCTCAGTAAATATGAACAATTTTACTGTTCTTGCCGTCCAAAAACATTCTTTGTTTCTTATGCGGCTTGCCTGACTCGTCAACGACAGCTCTCACTTTGTTTTTTCCTAATTGAACCCGAGGCAAGCTATTCGACACGACAGCAGTTCCATCAAACGAGTTATTGAAGAGATTTATCTGCATCATACCCGGGTGGGATTCTTTGATGATGACACTACCTGAGAGCGCATTGTGTGCAAGTAGAATGTTTGTGAGAGTTTCTGGGAGATTTTCAAATTCGACTTCGCCGGAAAGTTCGTTGAAGCTGAGGTCGAGCATCTTAAGCGTTGCCGGGAGCTTGGACAAATTAACACTGCCTGAGAAAGAATTCTTGAATGCGGAGAGGCATTCCAGGCCTCTCGGCAGGGCGCTTAGGTCGCAGCTGCCGTTGAAATCGTTGTTCTCGATCGAAAACTGCACGAGTCCCATCGGCAGGGATGTTAAATCTAATGTGCCACTCATTCCTGTGCCTCGAATACGCAAGTCCTCCAAGCTGGTAGGCAGTGCACGCGTTGCTATCGAGCCAACGATCCCGAACTGCATAAAAATATATATTTCCTGCACCTTCGGCGGGCAAAACTGGAATGACAGCGACCCGACGAGGTTAATGTGACTGACATTCATTCTAAGCTCGATGACACTTCCATCGCTGTCGCAATCGACGCCGTACCACTCTTCGATGTCAGTAAAAGCCCCATTTTCATCTTGATACGCCGCCTTAGACTCTTCAGAAAGGGTACTGACGAGCATTTCCATGAGCGTTTGATCTGATAGGGAATCGTAGTCGAGGCGGCCGAGGGCAGGGTCAACAGACTGGACTGTGAGGCTGAGAAAAGAATTTGCCATTGTAAGAAATCTCATCAGAAAATAGTTTAAAAATAATTTGCTTTCGAGAGGAACGGCGATTGTAAGGGAAATAACACGGCAACCGCATTAAGAAGGTTCATTCCGAAGGCTTCGCCGAGCTACCTCATAGGGGCACAGGCTCTGTGTACTTCAGCGCGTGCCAGTTCGGCCGCTTATCCTTCTTATACTTTTCAATAGCTGAACGAGTAATCTTTGTCCCGCCTATGTCGACCACCCGCAGATTTTTACACTCTGCTACAATATCGAGCAGCTTCGCGTCGATATATTGGCATTCCCACAGTATCAAAGTGTGCAGATGCGCTGCGTTGGCCCGGATGATGGGGAGAAGCTCACTCGTAGAGACATACATGGAGTCCATCTCAATCGATAGCAAGTTGGTGAACTTTGACAGATAGTATAGCGATTGCGAGCTCATATTGCTGTAGCCGAAGCGAAGATGGCGCACACTCCGCTGCAGTGTCGGGCTCATAAACATCAGGTACATGTGCTTGTCCTCGCCCTGGGGGTCAACCTCGAGCACAGAGATACTCTCTACCTTCGTGCACTGTGCCAGTGTGGCCATGATGATGGGCCCAATTGTGACGTAGAGGTAGATCTCTTTCGCCGTATCTTTTCTGTCAGTGATGTACGAGAGCGCTCCAGCGAGCTCGTGGTCCTCAAAGGGGTAGGCATGGGAGTCATAGTAGCAATCGTTTGATCCAGTGTTGATTTGGATGGTCGTGGCCTGGGGCACCTGCATGAGCGACTTGACGCACTCGTATGCATCGCCGATTTTACTATACATGATTTTCTGTAACTGTGGGAGCTTCTGTAGCACAGCCATATCATCTGGAAGAGCGTCGGTGCCTTCCATATCGAAGATGCGTAGCGTCTTGCACTTGGCAATGTTCTCAAGGTCTGCGTGCGTGAGCTTGTCGAAATCACATCGGTCAAAATTCAGGCGGAGCTCCTCGCACGGGTGCAGGTGCAGCACCTCAAAGTACTCTGGGTGGTACGCCGGCAGAATAATCCGCTGCCAGCGCTGCGTCGGGTCGCTGAGGAGGGGGAAGAACTCCTCGAAGGGTCGGTCATGGCGGGTGTAGTTGGATTCCCGGCCAATCTTGGTGTACTTTTGTTCGATGCATATCGGTTGGAAGATGTTGGACACGCGGTGTGTTTCGTCAATGTACTCCGGAGACTCTCCCCATGTGCACAGCCACTTCTTTTTCTTAGCGAACTGCGTAAGGCTAAGGATGCCTTCAATAGACAGGATGCTCTCAGTATTTGTGCTGAGGGTGGCTGGGCCACACTCTGCGGCGAGGAACAGGCTTTCGACGAGCACAGGCTGGTCATTCTGGCTGTCGCAGAGTTCGCGCTCGGTAATACGCTGCATGCGCTCTTGATAGGACTCTTCATTTGTTGCTTTGGTTGGCTGTGTGGAGCTTTTACGTGATCGCTTCATTGGATGTGTGAAAATTCGAGGCGCTGGTGCATAAAATTTGTTTAGAAAGTGGGCGCCTTACGATTCTACTCCATTTCTCCTTTTCAGTACGAAGGAACAACCATAAACGTCTGTCCGCACAAATGTGATTGAGCTACCGTGAACGATCGTAGTCCCCGCTCCACAGCTCCTTCTGCTCTTTCTCGCCACTGTGAAGTAATTTTGCCTCGTCGTTCGGGAGAGTATTATGGCGCGGTTGGGTTCCGCGAAGCGCATGCAATCTATCTCGTGGAAGGCTTCCCGGTGGTTGTTGGGCTGGATCGATCACATCGGCACCCCTCTTCCACTTCGAGGAAAAAGCCACTTCGTCCTCTGATCAAACTTTGTGATGCCGAGGATGATATCTATCAAGGGGGTTTTGGAGGTGTTTGCCGATTTGAGGTTGACTATTCTGGTCGAAAGGAGACGATGAACAAGGACTGGCGATGCGTGGTGGCTAAGGATTGGTATCACGAGATTGGTGATGCGGGCAACTTTTGCCTCGTGTGATTCGCAAGGCCTCTCTCTCTCTCTTTCTTTGAGAGCGCGTGTCGAGGGCACAGATAACGCATACGCAAATATTCATCGCATAACCTCATCACTTTTGATGACAGAGGCATGGCACTCGAGTAAAAGAAGATTCTGCGCCATCGAGACCGGTGGCGTGGCAGCTTCTCATCATTCAGCAGAAACTGGAGAAATTTCCAGATATTGTGCTTTCGGATAACTCTTCCGGAGTTAAAAGTACAAGCCCCATACAACATGCGTCTAGTCGGTTGTTACAGGGCAGGAATACACGCTTCAAGTCCTTTGTGATCGACTATAAAAACCTGCGGTACATCAGGGATGTGTGATAAAGAAATGTTCTCTTTGCCAAGATCTTCTCTGCCAGAGCAGCACAATTAGCATGAGCTCATTCGAGAATGAAGTTTATCAAAAGCAATGAGATAATGTAGTGCCGTACGAACGATCCGGTAAATGATAAAAAATCGTATAAATTGACCTGTCTATGAATGCTGCTACCGTGAGCCGCAATATATTGATCAGATTTTTTCATTCTTGTCACATAAGATAAGTCTCTTGTCTTAGAATCCTTCTTTCCTGTGGATGTGGATTTCCTGACTCATCAATGACAGCTGTCACACGGCTGGCCCATCCACCCACTCGAACCCTGGAAAAGTCCTTTGACACGACAGCTGTTCCACTAAATGCGTTGAAGGAGAGGTTTATTTCCACCTTGCGATGATGGAAATCTCTCATCGCAATACTACCAGAGAGCCCGTTGAACTGTAGGCAGACGGTTACTAGAGAATCTGGGAGATTGGAAAATTCCACTTCGCCAGAGAGTTTATTGCGGCTGAGGTTGAGATGGACAAGCTTCGGCGGGAGCTTGGACAAATTAATACTGCCTGAGAAAGAGTTTCCGTATGCATAGATATGCGTCAGGCCGCTTGGCAGGGCGCTGAGGTCGCCACTGCGCCACAGGGCGCTGCCACTAAAATTGTTTTCTGTGATATCCAATTCCTCAAGAGCCATCGGTAGAGATGTTAAATCGAATGGGCCACAAATTCTTGTGTGCGTAATATCCAAGTACTTCAGGCACACAGGCAGCAAACTCGTCGTCAATGTTCCCTGAAGAGAGTGCTGATAAGAAAAATCTATTCGCTGTGTGCTTGGTGGGGTAAACTGAAACGACAATGACCCAGTGAGCGCATCGGTTGAACCATCATCCAAGCAGATCTCGGTGACCGTTCCATGGCTGTCGCACACAATACCGGCCCACTCTTCGATATCAGTAAAAGCCCCATTTTCATCTTGATACGCCGCCTTAGACTCTTCAGAAAGGGTACTGACGAGCATTTCCATGAGCGTTTGATCTGATAGGGAATCGTAGTCGAGGCGGCCGAGGGCAGGGTCAACAGACTGGACTGTGAGGCTGAGAAAAGAATTTGCCATTGTAAGAAATCTCATCAGAAAATAGTTTAAAAATAATTTGCTTTCGAGAGGAACGGCGATTGTAAGGGAAATAACACGGCAACCGCATTAAGAAGGTTCATTCCGAAGGCTTCGCCGAGCTACCTCATAGGGGCACAGGCTCTGTGTACTTCAGCGCGTGCCAGTTCGGTCGCTTATCCTTCCTATACTTTTCAATAGCTGCACGAGTAATCTTTGTCCCGCCTATGTCGACCACCCGCAGATTTCTACACTCTGCGACAATATCGAGCAGCTTGGCGTCGATATATTGACACTCCCAGAGTATCAAAGTGTGCAGATGCGCTGCGTTGGCCCGGATGATGGGAAGGAGCTCGCTTGTACTGAGGTACATATGATCTAGCTCGATCGATAGCAAGTTGGTGAACTTTGACAGATAGAAAAGCGATTGTGAGCTCATATTACTGTAGCTGAATCGAAGATGCCGGACGCTCCGCTGCAGGGTGGGGCTCATAAACATCAGGTACATGTGCTTGTCTTCGCCCTGTGGGTCGATCTCGTTCACATGAATGGCCTCCACTCGCGTACACTGTGCCAGTGTGGCCATGATGATGGGCCCAATTGTGACATAGAGGTAGATCTGTTTCGCAGTGTCTTTCCTGTCAGTGATGTACGAGAGAGCCCCTGCGAGCTCGTTGTCCGGAAAGGGGTAGGCATGGGAGTCATAGTAGACGTCACCTGACGATGTGTTAATTTGGATCGTCGTGGCCTGGGGAACCTGTACGAGCGCTTCAACAGCTACATGCGCGCCTTCAATGATGTTATAAATGACATTTTGTAGCTGTGGGAGCTGCTGCAGCGCAGCCATGCTCTCAGCGGTAGCTTCAAAGTGCTCCATGTCGTAGAAGCGTAGCGTTTTACACTTGGCGATGTTCTCCAAGTCTGTGCGTGTCAGTAGAGGGCCATCTCGGCTACTGTACATTCGGAGCTCTTCGCAAGGGTGGAGATGCAGGAGCTCAAAGTAGATCGGATGATATTCTGGTAGGGTGATCCGCTGCCAGCGCTGCTTCGGGTCGCTGAGTAGCGCAAGAAATTCTTCGTGCGGGAGATCGATTTCCCAATCCTTCGACTCTCGGCCCAGCTTTTCCCACTTTTGCTCGAGGCATATTGGTCTGGAGATGTTGGAAACACGGTGTGTCTCGTCGACGTACTCTGGGCCCCAGACGCACAGCCACTTCTTTTTCTTGGCGAACTGTGTGAGACTGAGGATGCTTTCAATAGACAGGATGCTCTCGGCATTTGCATGAAGAGCGGATGGGGCACACTTAGCCGCGAGAAAGAGGCTTTCCACGAGCACAGGTTGGGCGTTGTGGCTGTCGCAGAGCTCGCGCTCGGTTATGCGCTGTATACGCTCTTGATAGGACTCCTCCTTTGTTGACTTTGGGGCTTCAGTTGGATTTGAGGAGCTCTTCGGGGATCGCTTCATTTTTTTGTATTAGAGACTGGTAAGACGTGTAAGAATAAGCTTTGTTTGAGATTTTAGTGTATTTCTACTTCTGCTTATCACAAAATTATGCTTTGCTGAAGCATTTGCGATGGAATACTGAAATTCGCTCTAAACTGCAGTTTGGCAGCACTCACACACTTACGAAGAAAATCATTCGCTTATTCATTTCCATCGCCACTACTGCCCTCTGCATCACTGCTCGAAATACTACTATCAGTATCTCTTGGTGCATAGCGGCGTGCCTTGTACGTCAGTACCTGCCAAAACGGCCGCTTCGCCTCCTTGTACTTCTCTATTGCCTCTACAGTCACCCCTGTCTCGAGAATGTCAATATTTCGTAGACGCTTGCAGCCCGCGATGGCCTCGAGCAGCGCATCTCCGACCTTGCTGCAGCCAGCTATGGTCACGCTCCGCAGAGTGTCCGCGCTGGCGCGAATGATGCGACAGACGTGCTTCGTCGAGAGCCCCAGCGCATCAAAGTAAATTGACTGTAAGTTTCTGAACTTCGCGAGGTGAGACAGCGACTTTTTGTCAAACCTCGTGCAGTGAAAGTACAGATGGCGAACGCTTTGCTGCATATTTGGGCTCATGAACAAGAAATAGATATCAAAGTCGTCTCCCATAAGGCCTTTGACGTCTTCAAGGAAAATGCTTTCGACATTTTTGAGTAAACCGAGGGCGGTGAATGCAATGGGCCCGACGATGGTCGAGAGATGCAGATGGCGAATTGTATCGTTTCGGGCAGAAATGTACGAGAGGGCATCGGATACCTCTCCGGCTACGAAAGGATACACAGGAGAACACATATCATCATTCAACCGCGAATCCGCTGTGCTCAACTGGAGCATGGTGAGGTGCTGGAAATGCTCGAGGAAATCAAAGACACACATTGCATGTCCACCTCGCGATACAATTTTCTCTAGATTTGGAAGAGACTCGAGCAGGCGAAGATCTTCGGGATTGAAATCACCATAGTCAAGGTCTATGAGGCGAAGCGACGTGCACTTGACGATAGCTTCAAAATCCTCGCGCTCGATCACGTCGAATCCCCCAAGCAGACGAAGCTCCTCGCATGGGTGCAAGTGGAGGAAGTCGAGGGAGTCGTCGTAGTACGAGCGTAAAGTTATTCGGTCCCACTGCTGCTTCTCATCGCTGAGAAGGTCATGTATCTTCGCAGCGGAAATGTTCCGCATCCACTCTCTCCTGTCTTTTCTCTGAATACAGACCGGAGGCATAGTGTGCATAAGTCGATGCGTTTCGTCGACGAGCTCTGGGCCCCATGGGCAGAGCCATTTCTTTTTCTTGGCGAACTGAATGAGGTTAAGAATGGAGTCTATTGAGAGAAACCCCTCGGCATTGGTTTTTGATCCAACTTCCAAAGCGATGAGAAGGTCCTCGACGAGCGCAGGCTGGGCGTAATGACTCTGCCGAATTTCGCGCTTGGTCACACGCTGGGCTTCGTTCATGGTGATTGTCGAGATAGGAATTGATTCAAAATGCGTTTCAAATCTTTGCATTTAATTTCATAAAAAGCACAAATGTCACGACACACAGTTTTTCTACCCTTCTTGCACTTCTTCAGGTACACTACCATCTTCTGCACCCTCATCGCTACTGTCTTTGCCAGTGGCCCAGAGGAGCGATGTATACTCGGATGCCGAGTACGTCAAAACCTGCCAGAACGGCCGCTTTGCCTCCTTGTACTTCTCTATTGCCTCTGCAGTCACCCCTGTCTCGAGAATGTCAATACTCCGCAGGCTTTTGCATCTCGAAATGGAATCGAGAAGTGCATCTTTAATTCTGCAGCACCCAAACAGACTCAGGCTCTGCAGATTGTCAGCATTCGCCTCGATGATGCGACACATATGCCTCGTCGAGATGCCCAAGCCGCGAAAATCAATGGACCGCAGATTTGTGAACTTTGCGAGATGGGATAGCGCATTTTTGTCGAATTTTGTGCAGTTGAACTGCAGATGGCGCACACTTTTCTGGAGGTTTGGGCTCATGAATAGGAGATAGAGATCGAATCCAGTATAGGATATGGCGCTCATGTCCTCAACGAAAATGCTTTCGACATTTTTGAGTGAGCCGAGTGTGGCAAGCACGACAGAGCCGACAGTAATCGTTATGTAGAGATGGTGAATGGTATCTTTTCGATCTGAAATGTACGAGAGCGCATCAGTGAGCTCAACAGGCTGAAATGGAAAAGAAGGATAGTTGATGTTTGTGTGGTTCGAGGCGTTCATCTGGAGCATTGCGAGATGCGGAAAATGTTTGAGCGCGTTGAAGCACGTCATTGCATGTGCGCCTAGGTTCGATACAAGTTTCTCCAAATTCGGCAAGCGCTCAAGCAGGCGCATGTCTTCGAGATCATACTCGTTAAAGTGCAGGTCGATAAGGCGGAGTGTCTTGCACTTGGCGATATTTTCAAAATCGCTGCGCTCATGCCGAAGTGTGAACTCGAGGGAAAAGAGGAGCTCCTCGCACGGATGCAGGTGGAGGTGCTCGAGGAACTGTGGGTCGAACTCATGAAAAATGATTCGGTCCCACTGCTGCCTTTCATCGCTGAGAAGATCCAGTATATCTTCAGCACTTAAGTCCCCTCCGTTGATCCCGGTTGCTGTAAGGCTCCATTGGCTGCGTGGATGACCCTCGTTTGGCCCGAAACCGACTGGCGGAAGCATGTTTGATAGTCGATGGGTCTCGTCAACGAGCTCAGCGCCCCAAGGGCAGAGCCATTTCTTCTTCTTGGCAAACTGGATCAGGCTTAGAATGGATTCCATTGTGAGAAAGTTTGTATTATTTTTGCGTGATCCCGATTCCAAAGCCAAAAGAAGGTTTTCGACAAGCTCAGGCTGGGCGTAATGACTCTGCCGAATCTCGCGTTTCGTTAAGCTTCGGTACTCACTCATGGGACTCATTGAGGCCCCCGTCGCTTGATTTTGCGAATCAAGGATGCTCATTGAATTCTATCAGATGGCACCAGTCCATTGCAAAGGAAAAACATATTGACAAAACGAAGAGCAGAAACTCTATGAAATACAAGCGGAAAACGCAGGGCCAATGCTGAAAATTTGTCTACAGACGCATTCACTCATTCTCATTCTGTGCACTACGACCTTTTACCTCTTCATCGCTACTTTCACTGCTACACGCATCGGCCTTCGGTGGGTGTCGGGGCGGTCTGTACGATATGACTTGCCAGAACGGACGCTTCGCCTCCTTGTACTTTTTTACTGCCTCTTCTGTCACCCCAGTTCCACTGATATCAATATCTCGAAGGTTTTTGCAGCTTGCAATGGCTTCAAGAAGCCCGTGACGCACTTTGCTACAGTCTGAGACGATTAGTGTTCGCAGGTGATCGGCATTTGCATGAATTATACGGCAGACGTGCCTGGTAGAGACGCTCAAGCCTCGAAAATCGATCGTCCGTAGATTTTTGAATTTTGCGAGATAGGAAAGCGCCTCTTTGTCAAATTTTATGCAGTTGAAGTGGAGATGACGGACACTTTGTTGAATGCTCGGGCTCATGAAGAGCAGGTAGAGGTCGAACCCGGTGTACGAAAGGGCACAGATGTCCGCAATGAAAATACTTTCGACGTGTTTGAACTGCCCGATCGTGGCGAATGCGATGGGACCAACTGTGATTGATATATGCAGATGGCGTGTCGTCTCTGCTCTTTCCCGAATATAGGAAAGTGCATCCGTGAGGCAAAAATCCTCAAAGGGATATTCAGGGTCCTCAGGGTCAGCCTCGTTCGACGCGTTCATCTGGAGCATCGTGAGATGCGGAAACCGCTGCAGTGCATCGAGGCAGGTGAAAGCTTCATCGGATAGACCGTAAATAATTTTCTCCAAGTGTTGCAAGGGCTCCAGCAGGCGTATGTCGTCGGGATCATAACGGTTACAGTAAAGGTCTAAGAGACGAAGATCTTTGCACTTCGCAATCTGAGCAAAGTCTTCACGCTCTAGCTCCCCAAGTTCGAAATCCAGATGAAGTTCCTCACAGGGGTGCAGGTGGAGGAGCTCAAAGATCTCGTCGTCAATCTCACGAAGAATGATTCGGTCCCACTGCTGCTTTTCATCACTGAGATAATCGACGACCTCATCGCCCGAAATTTCAAATTCTTCTTCGCGATCGTACTCGCGGTAGAGGTCGGTCTTTTTGTGCTCAATACAAATCGGCAGGACAGTGTTCGACAGTCGGTGCGTTTCATCGATGAACTCTGGGCCCCACGAACAGAGCCATTTTTTCTTCTTTGCAAACTGGATAAGATTGAGAACAGAGTCAATCGATAGGCTGCTGTGTGAGCTAGCGAGTGGTCCCACTTCCGACGCAAGGAGAAGGTTTTCAACGAGTTCAGGCTGAGCATAGTGACTGTGCCGAATTTCGCGCTTGGTCACTCGTTCAGCTTCATTCAGTGCTTCAGTGGATGCTCGCATAGAGTCACTTGATGTTGGATACTGCTCTCTGGGGATACTCATTCAATTTCCTAAGAGAGAAAGCCGATTCAGAAAGAAAAGTTAACGTGAAACAGTAAAATGAAGAAGAGGACTTCACAGATTTAATGCATCGGTGCACACAGAATGTAATCTATCACCCACCCCCCATGAGTGCTCTGCAAAGATGGTGGAAACGGACCGGAAGCCGTCAGTAGCTAGGGATCGCAAAGATCAAAATCAGGTCAGATCTTGCTGCGCATGGCAGTAGTCGTTCGATCCAATGAGATTAAGGCAATGTGCAGCTACTCCGTATCACTGTCATAGACCGTGAAGTTGGAAGCCCCTGAGGCCACATTGTCGCTTACACTTCCACGATTCAGGATCTTTGCCTTATACACCAAAGCCTGCCAGTTCGGCCGCTTCGCCGCTCTGTACGCCTCAACAGCCGCTGCAGTCACTCCGCTCTCCCCAATGTAGGCATTTCGTAGCCGCTTGCACCTCGCAATGCTCTCGAGAACCGCATCGCCAACATTCTGGCACTTCCAAAGCGCCAGGCTTTGCAGGGAATCTGCGTTGGCAATGAGCACTGGGCGGAGATCGTCAGTAGAGATGTTCACGCCATCAAGCTCAATGGCTTGAAGGTTTTTGAGCTCTGCGAGGCCCTGCAGTACATCTGCATAAAGTACGACGTCATGAATATGCAAATAGCGCAGCGTTGTCTTCCATTTTGGATTCGAAAAGAGCATGGATAAACTACTCTCCTCTTCCATGCCCTCTCCTTGTATCGAAATGCTCTCGACCTTGGTGCACTGTGCTAGAACGGCAAGCACCATAGGCCCAGCCATTACTTCGACGTGCAGGTGCCTCGCGGTTTCCCTTCGATCAGCAATATACGAGCTAGCTTCACCGATTTCGTTGGTCGCGAAGGGAAACGAAAGCGAGTCCCATTCACAATCATTGGAAGAATTGATTTGGATAGCGTTGCGCTGCGGTAACTGTGACAGCGCTCTGACGCACGAATAGGCATCTTCAATCTCATTATACAAAAATACTTCCAGGTTAGGCAGACGCCGGAGGGCGCGAAGACTTTTCAGCGAAGCTCGGTTGTAGCCAATGTGAAATACACGGAGACTACTGCATTTCGCTATATTCTGGCAATCTTCGTAGGTCAAGTCTCCGAAATCAAATTTGAGGCGGAGCTCTTCGCACGGGTGTCGCTGGAGGAGCTCGAAGAACTCAGGGTCATACGCAGAGAGTGAGACGCGATCGAAACGCTGCATTGGGTCACTGAGAAACTTCCGAGTTTTTCTATACGAAATCTCACGCCATTCAAAGTTCGACTCGACGCACATCTCGGTGAATTTCTGCTCCATGTAGATAGGTTCAATGATATTTGACGGCCTGTGTGTTTCATCGACAAGATCCGGGCCCCACACGCAGAGCCAGTTCTTGCGCTTGGCGAAATGGGTTAAGCTGAGGATATTCTCCATGGACAAGAGGCTCGCGGGGTCTCCCGAGGGTATAAATTCTGTCGCGAGGAGGAGGGACTCGACGAGCTGTGACTGGGCGTAGTGGCTCTGCAGGATTTCACGTTCAGTGATGCGCTGGACACGCTCTGCATAGGACTCTGTAGAATTGTGTCTTGTGCGTTTCTTTGGTTCTGGGTGGTCTGTTTGCTGGCACTTCATTTGACCTTGAAATCAAAGAATGTACGAAACGAGAAACATTGCTGAGAGGATTTCTCTGGCTACTGCTCGAAGGAATAGGCTCTATCGGCTACTCTAATCACCTGAAAAGTTCCATTAAAAATCAAATTGACACTGTGATTCAGGGTGTGTACTTCAGGCAGTCAGGGGTCGATATTTCCATATTTTTGCATCTTTGCTCACTGGTTTCGCTTCGTGAAGTGGGAGCACTCATGCCTAACTCCAACTCCGTCGACCCCTCCTCGAGCGATCCTTGAACTCCTTATACTCCAATGCCCCCCAGTTCGGTCTTTTCGTTTTTCTGTATTTTTCGATTGCTTTAGCAGACACAGCAGTCTCCCATACAACGGCGTTACGAAGCTTGTTACAGCCCGCAATGGCCTCGAGCACGCCGTCACCAACCTTTCGGCAAAATCTTAGTGTCAGGCTCTGCAGCTTCTCCGCACTGGTATTAATAATCGCTACCACTTCTTCTGTCGTAGCTTCCAACCCGCCGAAATCAATCGATACTAAATTTTGAAACTTTGCGAGATGCAAAAGCGCCTCTTCGTCGAATTTGGTGTTGTGCAAGTGCAGATGGCGTACACTTTTTTGAATGGAAGGGCTCATAAAGAGCACATAGAGGTCGAACCCGGTGTATGAGAGCGACTCAATGTTCTGCACGTAGATGCTCTCGACCTGCGTGAATTGCCCAAGGGCGGCGAACACGATGGGCCCCAGTGTGGTGGTGATGTGCAGGTGGCGAGTTGTGTGCTTTTTACTCGAAAGGTACGAGAGCGCCCCGTGGAGATCTTTGTCCTCAAAAGGAAAAGCAGGGGACTCTAAGTCGCAGTCGTGCGACCCGTTTATCTGGAGCAGATCAAGATGCGGAAATTCTTCGAGGTCTTGAAAACACTTGAGTAAGTCTCTATTACGGTCAAACACGATTTTGGACAATTTTGGCAGCTGCTTGAGGGCCTTTACGTCTTCGACGTCGACGTCGTTGACGCACATGTCGATGAGTCGAAGGTCTTTGCACTTGGCGATATGCAAAAAATCCTCGTGGGAAAGTTCTTCGAGCCCAAAGTCAAACCGAAGCTCTTCGCACGGATGCAGATGTAAATATTCGAAGAACTCTGGGTCATACATGGGTAGATTGATGCGATCCCACTGCTGTTTTTCGTCTCTGAGCAGAGCAAGAACCTGCGCATCCGATATAGAATCCCACGTATAGCCGGACTGGCAACATATCTCGCTGCGTTTCTCTTCAATGCACAGTGGTGCGACCATATTTGAGATTCTGTGCGTTTCGTCGATGAGATCTGCACCATAGGCACACAGCCACTTCTTTTTCTTGGCGAACTCGGTCAAGCTGAGAATACCCTCTATCGACAGCAAGCTGGGCGTATCGGTATTTGATCTGACCGCGGAAGCAAGGAGAAGGCTCTCGACGAGTTCAGGCTGGGTGTAGTGGCTTTGTAAAAGGTTTTGCTTGATGATGCGAAGGGCATTTTCATCTTGCGAGTCCACACTTGAGGCGTTTGTTCTGCGATTCGGCTCTTTCTTTTTCGTATTTTGGGCTTTCGCTCTGGGCATGATAAATGGCTTACGATTAAATAAAAGAGAGAAATAAATAGATTGATTGCTCGAAGTGACTCTTCCTACGTTCGGTGTATATCATTGTGTATCGAATCGTATTCAATGCTCATTAGAGTCTTTTTTGCCCATTTGTTGAACCAAATCAGCAGAAAATATAGTTTAACTCGTCGAAAACGGTCCCCCAGCTAAAATTTATGCCTGGAACTTGTCTGTGACATCAGTGCCGGCTTCATCGATGATCTTTCCAAACTTGTGCGTATCGAGACGGAACCGTCCATATTTCCACATGTCCTTTGCCCGCACAACGAGGACATCCTGGGCAAAGTCATTGCCCGAAATGGCAAAGCCTTGGATACTTTCAGGTAAACGCTGCAAGCTGATCGTCCCGTACAGCTTATTTTTCCGCGCATAGAATACAGAAAGGTTCGGCGGCAGGTCCCCAAAATTGATTTCACCCGAAAAGGCGTTATCCGATATATTAAAATGATAGACGCGGCGTGGGATATCAGCTATAATGAGAGACCCTGAAAGCTCATTGCCCTGTACGTTCAGAATACGCAGCCCGCCTGGAAGCCCTGCCATGCTGAATTCTCCTCTGAACGAATTGAAAGAAATGTCAAACTCCTCGAGCCCTCGTGGAAGAATCGACGTATCAACCGATCCGCTTATTTCGACGTCAGAGATAGAAAAGGAAATCACTGAGTGTGGGATCCATTGGAGATCCATTGAGCCTCCGGGGCCTATCGGCGGGTTCTCATCGACTGGCTCCTCGCCCTCGTTGAGGAAAAGATTGCATCCAAACTTGGAATCGAAATTGATTTTTGAAACGTTTCCATCGCTGTCGAATTTCAAACCTTCCCAGCTCTCGATGGGTATGAATTCACCATTCGCATCTTGAAACGCTTGCAAATTATCGACGTCGGCGCAGAGGGCCTCCATAATCATCTGCTGGGACATGCAGTCCATGTTGAAACGCCCGGCCTCGGGGATGTCTGCAAAGAGGAAAAGTTTTGGTGCACTGTGCATTGTACGAATGGGAAAGAAAAACAAGTACAACTGAAGTCGCATGAAAAAGAAAGACACTACCCCTACAATAATTGAAGTCAAAAAAGTGCTACGAAAGAAAACAATCAGATACTTCATTCATTCTCTGAACGCATTGTACTCGCCTGCTACCTCCGCATCATCCCACGCATCTTCGTCATATTTGAGGAATTGCAGCTCCATTGCATGGGCCTTGCCATCTCCATCAGTAACAGCCGTCACACCAGTGTCGTACATCCATAAATGCCCAACAAAGCTCTTCTCCACGACTGCAGTTCCAGTGATACTTGCGCAGCCACTTGCTTTAATTCGCCAGAGCTCGGGCGGTGGATTTGTGAGTCGAAATGACCCGGCAAAATTGTTCTCGAGGACGCCAATGTCCTCGATGCTGTCTGTGAGCGATGAAAAGTCGAGTTCCCCCGAAAGCTGATTCGCCCCGAGATAAAGTGTCTTGAGCGTCGCTGGGAGCCTTGACAGATTGACACTCCCCGAAAAATTGTTGCTGTGCACATTGAGCCACTCTAAGGCTGGGGGAAGCACAGTCAAGTCGAGCCCGCCATCAAAGGCGTTGAGCTCGAGGTCGAGTTCGGTGAGGCCCCGCGGGAGGTGCTTGGTCTCGATCGGACCGGACATTCGCTCTGTCTGCGTCACATACAAAATTTTTAACCCAGCAGGAAGTGCCTGAGTGTCGATAGATCCAGATGCGCCCACCATTGCAAAAGCGAAACTTGTGATTAGCGGTGGCATGTAGACGAGATTGAGCGTTTCGCCGTTTTCGGGTGAGGCATGGGAGACCATTTCTACCTGTGTGACGTTTCCAGCACTATTGCACTGAACGCCTTCCCAGTGACAGACATCTTTGAAGTCTCCATCGTCTGTGAGTATTTTATAGCGCAGCGTCTCTTTGAGGTCACCGATGAGAAGCTCCATGCGTGTTTGGTCGGAGAGCGAATCAAAGTCGAAGCGGCCGAGTGATGGGTCCGCGGCGACAGTCAGATGGAAGAACATGAATTTTACAAAAATAGAGGAGAAGCGAAGAAAAGCATAGGAGATTTGAAGTGAAGCTCATGAACTAACATTCTACATGATTTCGATGATGTTGAAGGTTGCACATCCTCAAAGTGATAACTAGCTCCTTATGAGGCGATTCTTTGCTTAACAACTGAAAAAGATTATCGCGGGGCCTTGAGACTGCCAAGTAGCCAAGAGAATTCGTCCAACACGCACTGGAGCTCTTCTACCTATCACAAGCATAAGCGCAATGTTCCAGAGATTTTTTCAGCGAAGTGACTCCTTTGTGACGGTTTCAACTTTTGTGAGGCCCAATGAAAGCAGAGAAATCCCGAAAGATAGATAGATATCGAAAATTCTCATGCACACTGCATAATAGGAAAAGCTGATAAGGAGATCTTTTCTATCAAAGTTGCTCATACAGTTCTAGGGCCAGTGGAATTCAACATTGCGACTTTAAGTTATCAGCTTTCAGAGCCTGGGCACAGTGCATCAGATTCCTTTCCGCCACCGTGCTCCATTCTCATTCAGTAAGAAGTATATTCCCGACCCCTCGTAATACAGCGTACCCTCGTAGGACCCTTCCACCACCGCTTTACCATCAAGCTTCACGCAGCCTCCGACATTAATACTCGACAGCCCCTTTGGGAGATTCACTGCCCGGAGCATCCCCGAAAAATCGTTCGGGCCAAGCTCGAGCGACTCGATTGAGCGAGGGAGGCGGCTAAGGTCTAGTTCCCCGGAAAAATAATTGCATCCCACGATCAGTACTTGGAGTGTTCCCGGGAGGCTCATCATGTCAACACTCCCTGAAAATTTGTTCAGTTGGAGGTTGAGCCAGCACAGTTCGCTCGGTAGCGCAGCAAAGTCCACTTCTCCGCGTCTGTATGACTCGCAGGATGCGTAAGCCAGCTGGTAGCGATTGCGTTTTGAGTGTCCCTCGCACGTTGTTCATTGAAAAGCTGAAGAATGTGACGTGTGGTGGCATGAAGGCGATGTTGAGTGGCACTGGGGGGTCCGGCTCGGCAAATGTGTCAAATTTGACGTATGTAACGTTTCCATCACTATCGCACTTGACGCCTGTCCAGTCACAAGCGTCCCTCACTTCGAAATTGTGGTCATGTATTGCCCAGTGCAAAGGTTCCTTCAATTCGCTGAACATGATTTTCATGCGCATTTGGTCAGAGAGCGACGCGTAGTCAAGGCGGCCGAGGGACGGGTCGACGGAGATGCATAGCTGGAAAAGCATTTCTGATAAGAGAGGGAAACAGGAAAAAATTCTTATGATGTCACACGCACGGGGAACGACTTAATTGCAAAAAAGGTTAAATATTAGTCAGAGATTCGCATCGGGTTGCGGAGGCTACACTTGTGGAGCAGTAGCTCGAGATTTAGACCAGAATATCGTTGCATGTATCAGTCGTTATTGTAGTGTGTATAAATATAGAATAGTATGACTGTGGAATATTGAATATCCATGGTGTATTTGGTTAAAATATGGGTGGATTATCATCGAAAGGTGGAGAATGAAGGATCATTGCTACAATTACATCTACCCGTGTTGAGCTTGCATTCGAGAGATGTGTGCTTGCCACTTATGCACATTACCCGCTTGATCGAGGACTGACTTGACAGGATCTGCATGGAGAGCAAAGTGCATATTTCCAGATGCTTTTGCCAAAACAATCGTCTCTTTGAATGCATTATTTTGAATATTCAGTCGATAGAGGCTCCGAGGAATGGATAGCATCCGAAATTCGCCCGAAAATTCATTTTTGGACAAGTTGATGACCTGTATAGACGCTGGCAATCGCTCAATATTGATTGAGCCTGTCAGTTTGTTTGCGCTAATCTGCAGCCATTGCATTCGTGGAGGAAGGTCATTCAGGCACACTTCTCCGCAAAAGCTGTTGTTTTCTGCATCAAGCTGCATGAGAGATGAGGGAAAGTCAGAAAGCTGTATGCTTCCATGAAAATTATTCTTGAATATGGTTATATCCTCCATTTTTCTTGGAAATGCTTTGAAACTCAGAGACCCATGGAGCGAATTCTCATAGACTCGCAGTATCTTCAGATTGACGGGTAAATCAGCCGGGTCAAGCGTGCCATGCATGTTTGTCTTGTATGCTTTGAAGCTTACGACGAGCGGTGGGATGAACTCGAATGGGAATTTCTTTGCAGTGAATTTATTGACTTTTCTTTCTTGTAAGTTGACTTTCTCGACTCGACCATCATTACACTCAATGCCTGCCCACTCGCACACATCATGGAAGTGTTCGTTAGCATCCTGAAAAACTCGCTTATGAAATTCGACTAGCCCATCGACGAGCATTTCCATGAGGGCTTGGTCGGAAAGCGATTCGTAGTCGAGGCGGCCGAGAGATGGGTCGACGGTGATGGACAGTTGGAACATCATTGAAGTTTAGAGATAAGAGCAGAAAAGCCGCTATATCAGTGGACTTACATTTATAAAGTGTAACGAGACAATTTAACTCCACTATCGCCCCCTTCAAACACAGGAACCGTTTTCACATTTCTCAATATCGACTCAAAATTTTCGCATTTTTCCTTTGCCACCATGGCTTCTTTTGCTCTTGAAAGATTTGCTCCTGCCATTCGTGCCGCTCGCCCGCTTCATCGACAACAGACTCAATACAGTCCGCCTTGATGTCAAAGTGCATTTCCCCTGATGCCTTTGCGAGCATGAATTTTTTGTCGATCTTATTGCCCGTAACATTCACGTCATACAAATCTTCTGGAAAGGAAAGCAGCTGGAATTCACCCGAAAATGCATTTCCTCTCAAGTCGATAATCGTCATCGACGCTGGCAATCGCGCAATAGAAATGGAGCCTGTCAGCTTATTCCCACCGACGTACAGTTCTTCCATATTTGGTGGAATCTCATTCAGGCACACTTCTCCGATGAATTCGTTCTGACTCGCATCAAAGTGTGTCAGCGAGGGAGGTAAATCACTGAGCTGAAGGCTTCCTTCAAGTTTGTTCACAGCGATTTTGATCTTTTTGAGTTTTCTTGGGAATGAAAGCAAATCCACGCTGCCATGGAGTGCATTCTCATGAACCTTGAATATCTCAAGGTTACGAGGCAGGACAGACGCATCAAGCGTTCCATGGAGGTTGGCGCAATGCGCTTTGAAGCAAACGACGAGCGGCGGGATAAACTCGAAGCGGAACTGTCTCAATGTGAATTCGTCCCCATTGAGATTTATGTGTGTGACGCGATCATCTTCGCAAACAATAACTTCCCACTCGCATATATCCGAAAAGTCTATTTGATCACCCTCGGGGTCAGAATCATCTGTACAATCATAGAGCATTTCCATGAGCACCTCGTCGGAGAGCGATGCGTAGTCGACGCGGCCCAGAGACGGGTCAACAGGGGCGAAAATCTGGAGGAGCATTGTGCTGTAAAAAATTGAAAGAATCGATGGGCTTAGGGCGCCAATGACTTAGAATAGACTTAAGCTCATGCATATAAGTTATATAAGCCCCCTCACACAGTCACAACTGTTCGAAATTTCTACGTACTTTTGCTTTGATGTTCAATTATGTATTCTTGCCACTCGTGCGTCTTGCCCGTTTCATCGACGACTGACTCGATAAAATCCGCCTTGATCAGAAAGCGCATAGGCCCGCTCGCCTTTGCGAGGACAACGTGCTCGATCGCGCTGTTTGACCAAATGTTCACGACAAGCTTTTCGGGATTCACGAGCATGCGGAACTCGCCTGAAAAATGATTGCTGCTCAGATCGATTTCTTCCATCGAATATGGTAAGCGCTCGATGTGTATAGGCCCGGAAAGCGAGTTCGAAGAGATGTCAAGAAGGTCCATGACCGGCGGCAGATCATTCAGGCACACTTTTCCAACAAAATAGTTCATGGATGCCATCAAGCCTTTCAGCGTCGCAGGTAGATCAGAAAGCTGAAGGCTTCCTTCAAAATGATTATTGTGGATACTCATTTGTCGCAATTTTTGCGGGAGCGATTTCCATTTCAAAATGCCATCAAGCGTATTTTCGCTGATGTAGAGTACGTGAAGCAGTTTGGGCAGAACAGCCGTATCGAGCGTTCCATGGAGATTGGCACGACAAGCTGAGAAAAACACGACGAGTGGGGGAATGTACTCGAAGGGGAAGCGCTTTTGGGTAAATTGGGTGTCACTCAAATTTATGTTGAAGGCGAAGTCGTCCTTGCACTCAACCTCTTCCCACTGGCATACATCTGCATAGTTGCCGTTTGCATCTTGGACGTATTGCTTCTCTTCGGCAGTCCAGCCGTCGACGAGCATTTCCATGCGCGTCTGCTCAGAGAGCGATCGGTAGTCGAGGGCCGGTCCATCAGGCCGGCATGACTCCGCATGCAATGAAGGTTCTTGGCTTCATTTTCTCATTTAAAGAATAAATTGTATGTGATAAAGTAACTTCACCATGATTCATTTGTTGAAGATCAGTACAATCTCCACAAATTTCTATTCAGTGACTAAAAATCAATCCTCATAACTCATCTCTACTCAAATTCGAACACATTTCGGTGGATCACCCTCAATTGGAGAAAAGGCATTCAGAGCGAGTGCGAGGTCTCCAAGGGATTCTGGAATCTTTGAGAAGTCTAATTTTCCCGTAAAGCGGTTACGCTGAAGGTTAATGTAGGTAATCCCCGACGGCAGGCGGCTAAGATCAACGCTGCCGCATAGCTGATTCCCACGCACAACGAGCGTCAGCATGGCCTCAGGGAGGTAACACAAATTTATCCCACCCTCAAGCATGTTCTCGCTGATATCGAGATGCTTCAGCATGCTCGGTAGCGAATCCAGCGCGATTTCGCCTTCAAACCTGTTTTCCGCGAGATTGAGCTCGATCAAATTTTCAGGCAAGGCTCTGAGGTTCGCGCCCCCCGAAAATTGATTGAAAAAGACGTAAAACATTGTCAGACCTGCTGGCAGACGACTGAGGTTAAGTGGCCCCGAAACTTGTGCGATGAGAGCACAAAGTCCTGCAAAGAGGCTGGAAGAAGCGATGTGTTGATCGTTCCGTACAGGTGCGGGTCGCATGTGTTGGTATAGTAAAAATTGATGAGCTTTTGTGGGAGGTAGTCGAGAAGCAGTGTGCCACTCCCAAAGTACGCCGTGTCAACGAAATCGATCGATGTGACATTTTTCGCAGAATCACAGGTAATAATATCCCAGCCGCAGACATCGTCTTCGTTGGAGTCATCGGCGAGAGCTTGGATAAAGTCTTCGGCCTCACTGAATAGCACTTGGATGCGCTCATTATCCGTCAGCGTCGAGGGGTCAAAGCGGCCGAGCGATGTGTCAGCTGCTAGGAAGAAGGAAAGCATTTCGATTTCAAAGAGGAAGGAAAGAAAAATGCAATTTCTCTCAAACGTTGGAAGTCTCGCAGAGTAGCCAAAGGATGCCAATGAAATCGAATGGGAACTTCTTCTTGGTCATCCAGAAGAGGAAATTATCAATGCTTGTAACTCGATCATCGGTGCATGCGACATCATTCCACTCGCATACATCGAGGTAGCCCCCCTTTGCGCTTTGAAAGATTAAATTGATTTTATCATTCATTCCTTCTACAACAGGGTTTCAACAAAGGGGAATTTCCTCTTACTACTTCCACTTTGCTCGATGCTGAGGTAATTGAGTTCGAGCATTGATCTATCATACAAAGAATTCTGCAGAGAAAAAATTTGAAAAAAGCTTATGCATCCAACCAGTACCTTTTACTCATACACTATACTTTTGCTAACTCTCTATTGTTTAACGAAAATAATTTACACATCCGCATCCTGAGAGCGCTCGAATCTAACCGAATAGACTCATATAATTGTCCGCTTTTTGATTCACAATTTTGCTCCCCTACTTGTGCTTTTTACCATTTTCATCGCGCACGCAGGTGATAAAGTCATGGTATAGCGTAAAGTCCATTTTTCCCTTCGTGCGCCGCAGCACAGCGGTTGCGCTCATCTTTGTCGAAGCGATGTTTATGACTCTGAGATTCCGCGGAAATTCCATTAACTGAAATTCGCCCGAAAAAGAGTTGCCCGCCAGAGACAGAAATTCCATCTCTTTTGGAAGCTTGCTGATGGCAATGGACCCTGTCAGATGATTATTTTCCACACTCACTTCTCTGATTTTTTTTGCTGAATGAGCATTGTACAGAGTAAAACTGAAGAAATCGATGGACTGTGAGTGCGAGCGGCTTGGGAATAGACTAGATATTATGATAATATAGTCTGTCCATTACGGTCATGGCGGATTCAACCAGAGTCAATAAAGAGACATATACTATTCATTTCACTGAATATGGCCCCTTAGCGCAATTCTTGGAATAGACCTGTAGTCACGCAAATCGCCGTACTTCTTGCCCCGACTCATCCACAAGTAAGCGAATGCTTGACCAAGCGCAACGGATTACACCTTCATAAGACGCAGCCAAAACTGCTGTTTCATCGAATTTCACACATTTCTCCACATCGATACAGCGCAGATTATGTGGAAGATTCACTGCGCTGAGGCTCCCCGAAAAATCGTTATAGCTAAGGTCGAGCACGTCCATTGCACCTGGGAGTGACTGCAGGTCCAGCTCGCCGGAAAAATTATTCCGTCCGACGAGCAGATATTGGAGCGCACGTGGTAGGCTCGTCAAATCGACGCTCCCAGAAAATTTGTTCCCCTGGAGATTGAGTTGCTCCAGGGCACCTGGTAACACGGTAAAGTCCACTTCTCCACGCAGGGCGTTCCGCTGGAGACCGATACGCACTAAATTCGGTGGTAAATTCGCTGTGTCCAAGGAGCCGTGCATCACCTGTGTGCGCGAAATATCGAGATATTCAAGTCCGCGTGGGAGCATGTGGGCGACGAATGTTCCTTCGACTTTTCCAAGCTGAAAAGTAAACGCTGTGACATGTGGAGGGATCAGCTCGAGATTGAGCGTGCACAGACCCCTCTTATACACCGCAAAATCGAAATGTACCCGATTGACGGAGCCATCTGCATCGAATTCAACGATTCCCCAGTCAGTGATGTCAGAGAATTCGCCCTTCTCGCTCTGAAATTTCGCAGCGACTGTTTCACCTAGCCCACGCATGAGAAGCTCCATGCGCGCTTGGTCGGAGAGAGCGAGCACGTCGAAGCGGCCAAGCGCTGCATCGATGCAACGGAGAATGGATATGAGGGGATGCATAGTGAAGAAAAAGAGATAGCGCAATGAGCTGATGATCTTCAGCTGAATAATACTTTGATGGACTTTAAGCGTTTAATAGAGGAGCTTTTCAATTGCAGCCAACCATATTTAAAGCCTATCCGACGCACCACTTTCAATCAGCGAGGGCAACAATCTGCCCCCTTCGATTCTTCTGACAGGGTCTTTCCTCGCCATTCTCATCGACAACAGCTTCTATTGCAAACCCGAACTGGCCCATCGAGAACGTGCACGCCTTCACCACCGAGTGCACAACGATAGTGCCTGAGACCTTGTTCCCCTGCAGCGAGAAGACCCGCAAGCTGTTGTGCGATACTTTTAGGATCACACTCCCGTGCAGTGCGTTGTTCTCGAGATTGAGATGCTTGAGCTTTTTCGAAAGGTTGTCGATGACGACATCCCCTGTGAATTGATTGCGAAAGGCGCAGAGCTTTGTGAGTGTTTCTGGCAGTTTGTCGAGTGTGAGCGTTCCGCAGAGCTGGTTCTCCTCCATCTCAAGGGTTGCAAGCGTCTCTGGCAATTTTTCCAGGTTCACACTCCCTGCGAATTTATTTTTGCCAATGTTGAGAGTATTGAGTGGCCCCGGCAGCGCTGTCAAATCTGCGCTTCCCGAAAATTTGTTCGAGTAGATGTCAAAAAATTGCAAATTTGGCGGCAGCTTGCGCAAATCGACTGTGCCCGTGAATCCTTGAAACTTTGCAATGAATTCGCCCAAACACTCCGGGAGCGTTGCGGTCTCAACTGTACCGAAGAGCAGTGGATACCACGCAGAGGGGCGTAATCCGATGTAGACGTCTTTTGTTGTTCGAGGAAGAAACTCAAACGAAAGTGTTCCTTCCAGGTGTATATCAGGCATGAAAATAATGCTTTCGTCTCCTTGAGCACATTCGACTATGTTCCACGCCGTGTACTCTTCGTATTCGCCATTCGCGTCTTGGAGCATGGCCTTGGACGCGTCCGTGCAGCCCTGGATGAGAAGTTCCATCATTGCCTGGTTGGACAGCAGCATCGGGTCGAGGCGGCCGAGGGCTGGGTCGATTGCGAGTAACAATGGTGCGCAGTGCATTTTTTAAAGTTTTGAAGATTTTTGGAGTGAAAAAAATAAAAAATAAAAGTCGAAAGGTATTGACTTGTAGAAGTCAAGTCAAGTCACGTTTACATGCAACCAACCGAAATCTCTTGATTATTACAGGGCGACTACTGCAAGGCGGACTTGTCCGCGCAGCGTTCTCCAGACTTCACTCGAAAGTCGATAAATGGATCAAAGTCGAGATTCGAGTGCTAATCAGAGCGAATACCATGGAAATTTTCCATCATTAACTTAAAGACTTAGTGCTACTGCCCGGGCATCCCCTCAGGAACTATGCTTTTGAATGCTTTTTCTACGCATCGAAGGTACTCGGTGATCAACCTTCTCTTGAAGCCTATCTTAATTCTGAAAAATCACCGCGCCGATTATTGCGCTGCGCTGGGAAAATTTCCATAGAGATTGTCGGTAGCTCATGCTGCAGTGAAGTGCAATTAAGATAAATGATCAATTTGTGGCAGTGTTTACCAGCCCTTTGAATGTATACGCCTGACTCACTCTATTCTGAGCCGGGTGAAATCTCAAATGACTACAGCATTCTTTACTTCACGCTTGATTCATAGGGATTTTGTAAACAGCAGCTGCTCGCCGGGGGCCTGCGGCTGAAACTAACTGTAGCTTGGAAACACTGGCCTATGACTCAGTGCCATCACTTGTTCTAGTTCATTCCACTTCCTCATTTTCAGTGTTACTTTCATGCACGCTCTCTAAAACGCTTTCCATACGCGGGCGCTCCCATCTCTCCTCGTACACCAGCACCTGCCAGTTTGGGCGCTTCGCTGCTCTGTACTTTTTGATCGCCGCGGCTGTCACTCCACTTTCCCCAATAAAAACACTGAGCAGACGCTTGCACCTCGCGATACCCTCAAGAAGCGCATCCCCAACGTGACGACAGTCCCACACAGTGAGGCTCAGCAGATGATCTGCATTGGCGAGGAGCACTGGGGCGATATCATCGGCCGATTCCTCCGAGGAGTGTATCTCGATCGACCGCAGGTTCGTGAAGGCAGGCAGGTAGTGCAGTATATCCGTTTCTTTCATGTAGAAGTGCTGGACTGTCTTGTGCAAAAGCGGACTGATCAAGAGCAAGTATGAGTAGTCCTCAGGCCTTTCATTATACCCTCTGATCATGATAATTTCGATGCCAGTGCACTGGCCAAGCGTGGCGGATACGATGGGTCCGATAGCATCCGATAGATACAGATTGCGCGTTGTGTCCTTTCGCTCGGTAATATACGCCAGCACTTCTGCGAGCTCACAATCTTGAAAAGGGTACGTCGGGATGTAATCGTTGCGCCTGCCCGAGCTATTGATCTGAATTGTTCTGCGCTGTGGAAACTGCATGAGCGCCTTGAAAATTGGATAGGCCTCTCCCATATCATCCAAGAACAATTCCTGCAAATTTGGCAGCTTTAAGAGTAATGGCACGTCCTCCAGGGATATTGTGTTCCAGCCCATGTCGAAGACGCGGAGGCTCGTGCACTTGGCGATATTCTCTACATCAGCACGCGAAATCTTTACTTCAGGAATCTCATCAAACTTGAGGCGGAGCTCCTCGCACGGGTGCAGGTGGAGAAACTTAAAGGTTTCCGGGTCATACTCTGTGAGTGTTATGCGGTCAAAGCGCTGCCCCGGGTCTTTGAGCAGCTCGAGTATCTCCTCGCCGTCGCTGTCTCTCGATTCGCTTTCTGGCTGTATGGCGAGCTCGTCGAAATATTTTAGCGTGCAAACGGGAGCAGTAAAAGACGATAGCCGATGCGTTTCGTCAATGCGCAGAGGGCCCCACTCGCACAGCCACTT
This sequence comes from Perkinsela sp. pyNocScin1, assembly GCA_964019655.1. NCBI lineage: Eukaryota > Euglenozoa > Kinetoplastea > Prokinetoplastida > Perkinselidae > Perkinsela > Perkinsela sp. pyNocScin1. The sequence goes on from CAXHTR010000007.1 coordinate 396,260, forward strand.
TTTCTTCTTGTCGAACTGTGCCAGGCTCAGAATGTTTCCCATTGAGAGGCTGTACTCGAGCAAGGTGGGTGGGTCTTGCTGTGCCGCGAGGAGGAGACTCTCGATGAGGACAGGCTGCGCATGGTGGATGAGACGGAGTTCGCGCTCTGTGATACGTCGACATTGCTCCTGGAGGGATTCGGTAGGGCTGGGCGTCACTGGACCATGCAATTGTGGGATTTGTGCACTTGAGCTCATTTTCAGAAATATAATGGGAATAAAGGACATAATTCAGTAGAGCATTGAAATGCTTTCATCGCACTACTCATAAAATTCCTTTAGGGAAGCGCTGTAGCACTTGGCTTCATTGCCTTCACTCCCAATTTGCATCGTCAAACTCCGCTTCGTCCAGAGTCTCCCAGTCGCGCTCACGAAAGGTCAGAAACGCACGCTCCATCGCATGTATCCTTCCAATTTCATCTGTTACAGCTATGACCCCAGTCCCCTTCAGCCACACTTCGCCTGGAAAGCTTTTTGCCACGACTGCTACTCCAATAATGCTTCGACAGGCGCTGACATTCACATACTGGAGCGTTTGTGGAACTTTTTTTAAGACGAAAGACCCTGAAAAACGGTTTTCGGAGACGTCGATTTCTTCGATGCGCCCCGGTAGTGACCCAAAGTCCAGCTCCCCTACAAATTGATTATTTGCGAGGTAAAGATCCTCGAGCCCCTTTGGGAGCTTTGTCAGATTGACACTTCCCGTAAATTTGTTGCTGTGCACATTGAGCAGCACTAGCCCCGGGGGAAGCACAGTCAAATCAAGCTTACCGTCAAATGCGTTGCCATTAAGGTCTAATTCAGTGATGCCTCGCGGAAGGTAAGCAGTTTCGATCGGCCCAGATATTTTCTCTGTCTGCGTCACACTCAAAATTTGAAGCCCAGCAGGAAGTGCTTGCGTATCGAGAGATCCAGATGCGCCAACCATTGCAAAAGAGAAAGTTGTGACAAGTGGTGGCATGTAGACGAGATTGAGCGTTTCACCATTCTCGGGTGAGGCATAGGAGAGCATTTCTACCTTTGTGACGTTTCCATCGCTGTTGCACTGAATGTCAGTCCAATCACAGACGTCTTTGAATTCTCCATCGTCTGTGAGTATTTCATAGCGGAGTGTCTCTTTGAGGCCACCTATGAGAAGCTCCATGCGTATTTGGTCGGAGAGTGAATCGACGTCGAAGCGGGCGAGTGATGGGTCCGCGGCGATGGTCAGATGGGAGAGCATGAATTTTACTGAAAATGAGGAGAAGTGAAGGAAAGCATAGTGACTTGTGAAAAAGTGACGAAGCGGCAGCTCACATGATTTCATTACTTTTGAAGGGAATGCACCCTCGAAATGCATACTAAGCCGATTCTTTGCTTAACGGCCGAAATAGTGTATCTCGGGGAGTTGAGACTGTCAAGTGGCCAAAAGAAATCGTCGAACACGGACTGGAGCTAATCTACCTATCACAAGCACAAGCGCAATATTCCAAAGATTTTTTCAGCCAAGTGACTCCTTTGTGAGGTCCAATGCGAGCCAATAAATATCGACTGACATCGGAAAATCTTATCCACACTGCATAATAGGAATAGAAAGCTGATAGGGGAATCTTCTCTATCAGAGTTGCTCATCCTGATCTGGAACCAGTGGACTTCAACATTGCGCTCTCAAAAAGTCAGCAATCGGAGCCTGGGATCAGTGCATCAGGTTCCTTTCCGCCACCGTGCTCCATTCTCATTCACTAAGTAGTATATTCCCGACCCCTCGTAATACAGCGCACCCTCGTAGGACCCTTCCACCACCGCTTTATCATCAAGCTTCAGGCAGCCCCCGACATTTATACTCGACAGGCCTTTTGGGAGATTCACTGCCCGAAGAATCCCCGAAAAATCGTTCGGCCCAAGCTCGAGCGACTCGATTGAGCGAGGGAGGCGGCTTAGGTCGAGCTCCCCGGAAAAATGGTTGCACGCCACGATCAGTACTTGGAGCGTTCTCGGGAGGCTCCGCATGTCAACACTCCCTGAAAATTTGTTCAGTTGGAGGTTGAGCCAGCACAGTTCGCTCGGTAGCGCAGCAAAGTCCACTTCTCCGCTGAGCGCATTGTTCTCGAGATCGATATAGGTGAGACGACGAGGAAGTCCCGCTGCGTCGATGGAGCCGCAAATCGTCTCCGAATGCGAGATCCGCAGTGTGTCGAGGTCACGGGGCAGTCCTTCAATTTCCATCGTCCCTTCGACATTTTCCATGCGTAGCATGAAAATTTTAGCATTTGGCGGGATGTATCTCAAGTTGAGTGTGCACGTGTGCGTCGGCGAGTGCTGGAAGTCAAAATAGATCCCACTGACGGTTCCGTCTGCATTGCATTCAACATTCGCCCAGTCACTGATTTCACGGAAAGCCCCGTCCTCGTCCTGGAAATGTTGCATGATAGGCTCGTCGAAGCCACTGATGAGGAGCTCCATCAAAGTTTGGTCAGAGAGGGCGCGTATGTCGAAGCGGCCGAGTGCTGAGTCGGTACAGTGAAGTAAACATGAGAGGCTGTGCATGGAATATAAAAAAACTTCAAGGAAAAGATATCATTCGATTTGCTAAATCAGTGATTATAACCACCTGAACTTGTTTTTAGTGACTCGCTCAATTTTCAGACTCTTAAAACTGAACCCAAAATCTCGTCGATCACAGGGATTTCTAGAAAATATGGTAATTTACACTCATTGAAGATTGGCTCACAGCTCACGCGCACATCAGAATTGCTCACAAAAATGCTTATTGTCGGAGGTTGACAAGCACTGGTGTATCGCTTGTCTATAAAATTCACCGCAATCGACAGTCATGGCGCATAATTTTTGTGCCTTCTGTCGTTATGCGAATAAGTGAACGCGGAAGATATCGATCATCTGTTGCCCCGACGATGGCATTTTCGGATATGTTCAATTGGATGAGCTCCCCCGGGAGCCTTGACAAATCAACTTCCCCGGAAAAGAGGTTATTATGTGCAAATAATACCAAGAGACTCTGTGGCAACTGTGTGAGGTCTAGGCTCCCCGAAAAGCGATTCATGTGTATGTGTAGCTGAGAGAGATTATCTGGCAGGTGAGTAAGCCGTACACTTCCTTCAAAACCGTTCACCGATATATCGAGCATTTCAATCGTCGGTGGTAGCCTTGAAAAGTCTGCAGTCCCGCAAAAATAATTTTTGGGTAAATAAACCCAGTCCAATAGCCGTGGCAGCTGCAGAAAGTTCACAGACCCTGAGAGCGCACTTTTTATAACGGTGAAACTGATGAGCCCTGGCGGTAGCATATCAGCATCGATACTCCCAGATATTCCTGTATTGTGACCAGTTATACGCCGTCCAAAGGTCTCACTCGAATCGAATAACAGCTTTCGTAACCCCAAGGGAAGATCAGCGCAGACGAGCTCTCCAGATAAGCCGATTGGACCCGCTTGAAACTTTTGGAGTGCACGTGGTAGCTTCGCACAGTGCACATTGACTGATGCTTGTTCATTGGCAGAAACGTTGAATTCCTCCATTGCTGCTGGAAGATTGGTAATATCTATTTCACCTTCAAAAGAGTTATGACCTATACGCAATGCCTTGAGCCCGTGTGGCAAATCCGACAGATCGATAGACCCCTGAAAACAGTTACTTTCTGCTATAAGCATTTCTAGAGACTGCGGTAAAGACGCAGTCAGCAATTTCCCGTTAAATTGATTTCTACTGATATCCATTCGAAGCAGATGCGGCGGGAGGCTCTCGATCGCAAACGTCCCCTCGAGTTTATTACCATTGAGCAAAAGATATAAAAGGCCTCGCGGAAGCATTCCCACGTCGATGGTGCCAGTCACACCACAGAGAACGAGACCGAAGTACTGCACAGATTCAGGGATAAACTGTGGCAGTAGAGAGCCCTCAAGCAGTACGTCATCATACTCTTGTCGGAGATTAAAGGATACAACTACGCCATCGGTGGTAATCACTGGATCCCACTCATGGCAGTCCGTGTAGTTGCCATTTGTATCTTGAAAGTAGGTCTTGTTCTTAAAGCCCTCAGCGAGAATCTCCATTGAAGCTTGCTCGGAGAGGAGCCCTGGGTCAAGGCGGCTGAGGTACTGGTCGTCTGCTGCGTAGAGGAAAAGCATTTGAAATTGAGTGAATTGCAGAGGTGATGAAAAGTGCACCGTCTATGAGGAAATCGTCTCTTATAGTTCGAATAATTGCTTCACATAGAGTCGAGTAGAACGTAGCAAAGGCTATCGATTTTTACCCTAATCGATGTCGAGTGCGTATTTTCTGCATATCGAGACAAGCCCCTGCACTTCTCGAGCAAATTCTCGAGCTGAAGAAGAAGCTGCTTGAAAAGTTTTGTGACAAGCGCATATGGGACCTGTGAGACTCATAGACAAGACCATCTTCATTGCCATACCAAAGGATTCAGACTTCTCCCTCTTTTTACGCAGAGCAATCGCAAACTTTCACCACAAACTACGCTGGTGTTCTGTTGTATGAATAAGTTACTTTCTTTTTACTCGCACAGACCATCATTCAAATGATCACCATGACATTTCACGCAAGCTCAATACTGAATCCTTCGATGCGTCGACCGCTTGCCGCTCGGCAGGACCACCTGCCCGATGCGGTTGCCCCGGAGGTCGATGTCCGCTTGCCCGCGGTTGACAGTCATCTTCTCCTGGCGGATCGCGTTGTTCGCGAGCGAGAGCCACTTGAGGCCCCGCGGCAGGCGGAAGAGGTGCAGCGGCCCCTCGAGCTGGTTGTCGGAGAGCCGCAGCGTCACGAGCTGCGGCGGCAGCGTGCTCATCTGGATGGCCCCGCTAAATTTGTTCTTACTGAGAAGAATCTCAGTGACGCCCTCGGGCAGGGCATTGAGATTCAAGCACCCCGAGAGCAAATTGTCGTGCAGGGCGAGCGTTTTCAGCGATTTTGGCAGCGAGTTGAGCTGAATACTCCCGGTCAGGAAATTTTTGGCGATGTTTACGATTTCGAGCGCGTCGGGCATTGCCGTTAAGTTAATGGACCCGTCGAGCGCATTGCTGGGCAGAATGAGCCCAGTGAGCGTCTCCGGTAGACTTTCGAGGTGTATTCTGCCTGAAAGCTGATTTGCATCAGCCTGAATTTTTTTGAGGGCTATTGGCAGGTTCTCAAGGATGCAACGGCCCGAAAAAGAATTCTTTGCTATGAAAAAGTGCTCAAGCTTCGGCGGCAGGGCATCAACAGCTATGGCCCCTGCAAAAGCATTGGCGGAGATTCGGAGAAAGTCGAGCGCCTGCGGGAGACTTTCAGTCGCGAAACTCCCACGCAGCTTATTCTCACTGACGTCAAAGTGCTCGAGCTCACGCGGCAGGGCAGCGGTGTCGATTGTGCCGATGAGCCGCTGGTTGGTGATCTCCAAGCGCTTCAGCGTGCTCGGCAGCCACTGGAAGTCGACTCGGCTGTCACTCTGTGGGGCGCCGCTCGTCCACTGGATGCTCACGACGACGTCAGGGCGGTCGAAGCTGCACATCACGCCCTGCCAGAGGTCGATGTCGTGGTAGTGCTGCTTTTCATCAAGGAAGGGACCCCTGTTCGCGAAGTTTGCGACGACGATCTCCATTTGGGCCTGCTGGGTGAGCGAGGCGTGGTCGAGGCGGCCGAGGGGCTGTTCGTCGTCAGATGCTATGAAGAAGTTGAGGAGCATTGGGAAAGGTTATATGGGATGAAAGAAGCACAAAGTCAAAGAGATGTTGCTCAGGAAGAAGCGAGTGCTTTTTAGTTCGTATAGCAGAAATAATTAATCATCTCAATCTCTTTGCATTTATGCATATTCTTTCCCTCATTCGACATCAAACTCATACTCTTCGAATCTCAGCCGCACAACTGTGCGCGTCAAGTCTGTACCGGTCGTAAAACTCCGTGTTTGTGAGATATATCCGCGTGTCAACTTTATTTCCATCGATTTCGATCGCCCGCGTGCGACCGGCTGGGGTCCGCTTTGTCACAGAGACAAGGGAGAGTGACTTTGGCAGAGACCCGCTGCAAACGTAGACGTACTTGATCGGATTGTCTGTCAGGCGTATTTTTTTGATCCCAGGTGGAAGGCGCAGCAGCGATATTTCCCCCTGAATGAAGTTTTCACTTAAATCGAGCTTTTCGAGGGCATCCGGAAGTGTTGCCAAGTCAAGCGACCCGGTTAATTTGCCGGATTGAATGATACAATTTTTAAGTGACCTCGGGAGCAGTCGAGTCTCGAGCTGCGCTAATATAATCTGGAGGCTCAGCTCGAGAATTTTGAGGCCAGGGGGCAGCCACTCAAGCTTCCAGCCGACTTGGTAGAGAACATTGTTCCAGCCGATTCGATTGACGAAGCCATTATGATCGCAATTCGTGCATGACCAGGCGCACACGTCTTCGCTGAGATGCTGCTTGCGAATGCACAGATTATTCATGCAGAGCCTTTGGTATGCTTTTGATGACGGGGAACTTTGTATATCGACTGCGGAGAATATGAGAATGCTAAGCATTTCAAATTTGGTGATACTTTTGCTATAAAGCTTGCAATGAAAGCAAAGGTTCACTGACAAATGCTATTCATCATAAATTTATAACCCTATCCTTGTATTTCTTGTATGTGTACCGTTCGTATTTAGGACTGTGCGAACTCTTCTACAATATCTCTCTATAGCGTCTGCAGTGTCTTTGCGCATTCAGAAGTGTGCATTAGTAGTACTGGGTAATCCTCGTGCTGAATCTTCCTTTATTTGACGTGTAGCACAGAATTTATAAGTTTCAGGTGCTTCTTTTGGCTGTTTTCTTTCAGAGCGAGGACCGGAAGTTTACTTTCGTGGCGCATAGCCAATGTCTTCTGAAAATCTTGAGCGACTTTTCTTTACAAATGTTTGAGCTGTGTAGAAATAAGAATAATTGTCTTTCTACTTGGCATCTAGCTAGATTCATGTACTCAGGAGCTCCTTTTGCTAACTTGCTATTCGAGCTCTTCTACGATGCAATTTTTCGTCTTAGCACAAAGCCGCTGACAAATCACTTTAATAAAATCTTCTTCCCCTTGATCGGCTTACCGCTCAAATTGACTACTTTGCCAATTGTATTACCCCTGAGGTCGATGACTGCCTTATGCTGGCGCATCTGTATCTTTTCCTGCGTTATGTTATTGTTTGCGAGCCCGAGCGAAGTCATGTGTGGCGGAAGCGCATTGAGCATAATCGGCCCCGTCAGCCGGTTGCCTTCGAGACCAAGCCTACCGAGACGTGCGGGGAGCTTGTCGAAACGAACACACCCAGAAAATTCGTTTCCTCCGAGCTCGAGGCGCATGAGAATAGCTGGCAAATGACACAGGTTCAAACTGCCTGAGAGGCGGTTGTTCGCCGCGGTGAGGCCATGAAGACCACACGGGAGCTTTTCGAGTGTAATAGAGCCTGAAAGCTGGTTTTGGCCAACATGAATGCTCATGAGCGAATCTGTGAGGCCTTCAAGCACCAGGGACCCGTGGAATTTACCTGATTCAGCGTTGAAAGTTTCCATGGCTGCTGGGAGGCTTTGCAGCTGCAGCTCGCCGCCAAACGCACAGTGATTGATCCCGATAAGTCGCAGTCTCTCTGGGAGATTTTCGAGCGAAATTATCCCGCTCAGCTGATTTCTGGAGAGAATGAGTGTCTGCAGACCTGATGGAAGGCGCTGTAGCGAGACTTCTCCTGTAAAATAGTTCGAGCCAACGCTGAAATCATGGAGCCCCGCTGGTAGCGCTTCCAGGTCAATGCTGCCCGAAAAATTGTTGTCGTAGATGCGAAACTCCCGCAAATCTTCCGGAAGCGCAGCCGTGTTGAGCGTGCCCCTGACCGCTGTCTCCGTCAGGCGAAATTCTCGTACTGTTGCTGGCAGCCACTGCAGGTCGATTGATCCCCGCGGAACGTTGAGCTTCGTCCAGTGGATGATTTGCACGTCCTGGCCGATGCATGTGACGCCCGGCCACCGGTGCATAGGGAGATAATTTTCATGATTGTCCTGCCAGGGCCGGAGGCTCTCGAGCTGGGCGACGAGCATCTCCATCTGGCTTTGTTGCGATAGCATCGCGTAGTCGAGGCGGCCGAGGGCGCTGTCGTCGATGGTCGTCAAGCGAAGAGATAAGTGAAGCATTCTGAAAGCAAAAGATACGGAGAAAATTGATAGTGCTGGAGCTAGTCGAGGGCTAAAGTGGGGAGTTATTCACGCAATTTACTTTCATGAGTGCTCAGAAGGTCAGGAAGCTCTCTCAGCCCTCCTTATTGCCAATATCGATGCCCTAGGCATTCCACTTCTGTGCGATGCCATCTACGAGTCATAATTTCACATCTCTAAAAAACTTTTCTCACTTTCAGTCACTCTCACTCTCTGTCTCTATCTCACTGCACTCCCAGAGCTCTTTGACATTGATACCCCGGAGGTCGACGCCCCGGCGCAGGAGCGCGCTGAGCCGCGCCTGGTCTCCGCAGCGCAGCATCGTCATCGTCTCGAGCGGGTTGCCAGCTGTGAGCACGTCCATGTCTGTGTCGACGTTCCACAGATTCGTAAATTTGTTGTTCGAGATGTCGAGCTTGGGCGGGATGACACGCGCGAGGTCGACGCCCCCGGCAAAGGCGTTGCTCGCCATGTTGAGCTCTGTGAGGCCGAGGGGCAGCTGTGAGAGGTCCACGCTGCCATAAAACTCGTTTCCATTAATAAAGAGCTTCCGCAGCGTCGGCGGGAGGCGCACAAAGTCAAACTCGCCGAAAAAGCGGTTGTCCTCAATGGAGAACCACACGAGCTTCCGCGGGAGCTTTGCAGTACTGACTTTGCCCTGAAAACGGTTCTTGTCGATGCAGAGGTCAGTGAGCACCGGCGGCAGCGCGTCGCAGTCAAAATCGCCAGAGAACGCGCACTCAGCGAAATAAATGTCTTCCAGCGATCGCGGGAGTGCACCCACGTTCACTGTCCCCCCGATGCGCGTTCGGTCGATGCGGAGCGTCCCGATATCTCTGGGAAGAGCGTCGAACTGCAATTCCCCGGAAAAACCGTTGCCGCCGATGCGGAGCTCATTGAGACTTTTCGGAAGCATTCCAATGCGCACAGTGCCGAACATTGCGTTGTTCGCGATGTTGAAGGTCTCGAGCGAACTCGGAAAGTTCAGGAGCGCGAGGCTGCCTGTGAGTACGTTATCGTGCAGAACGACATCTTCCAAAAAGCGGCTGAGCGTGCTGACGTCGACGTCCCCTGCAAAACGGTTGTTGTTGGCGATGAGCTGGCGGAGGTTCCCGGGTAACCTCGTGAGATCCATTCGCCCCGAGAAATTGTTCAGGGCGATATCGATGACGGCGAGGCTGGGCGGCAGCGCGCCCCAGTCGATTGTCCCGTGAAATCGGTTGCTGCACACATTAAAGAAAAGAAGCGGCCGCGGCAGCCGAGCGGTGTCGATGGTCCCCTCGAGGGCATTGTGGCGCAGCATGAGGAGCTGGAGGACAGGCGGGAGGTCGCGGACGTCGAACGTGCCCTCGAGCATGCAGTGGCGGAGGACAAGCTCGTTCACAGTCTTTGGCACAAACGAAAAATTGACACTGCCACACAGGGAAACGTTGGGGTCATCCTCAAAGAGGTCGATGACGATGCCGGTGACGTCGCCGGTGCGGCTGTCGAAGGCGATGCCGCCCCACGTGTCGATGTCGGTGAAGTGGCCATGGGCGTCGACGAAGTTGTGCTTGTTCGTGACAGGCGCGAAGACGACCTCGAGCTGGGCCTGCTGGGACATCAGCGAGGGGTCGAGGCGGCCGAGATCGTGGAACGTGGTGCTGTCGGCTGCGTAGAGGGGTAAGAAGGTGAGCATTGAAGTAGTAGAAATTGGTTCAAGGAGGAATGAAAAGTACGCAGTGGTCTGAGAGGGGTGTGAAAAGTGCTGAAGACGTTTCTCGAGGAGAATGACGAGCAGATGAGTCATATGAGGCTACAAGAGATTGCTATCGTTTTTCTGAGCAAAACCAACTCTACGAGAGCTCGAGAGTGATTCATAGACCACGACCACTATGTGAATATGATGATGGCATGATAAACGAGGCCAGCAGCTCGTCCAAAGACGTAGGTCTTACGTGTAGAATTCAGTGTCTCTGAATTCAATCTGTATGTCGCCTTGAAAAGTGGCTCATAATCAACCTGAAGAGCCTCGAATTTTTCCATCGTTTTATTTATCAGCGCTTTATTTCTACCAAACCCCGCAATTCTTCATTTCATTGGACAGAGTTATATTCTGAATGGAAAGCTGACCGATATCGTAAAATTTTTTTTGAAACTTACTCTTACTTCATAATTTATCCTAACCCATGAAACGGGCCTCAGCTATTCTGTGTATCGAGCATCCTTGCTTAAATTGAATCTACGAGAGCACACGCTCTGCATCGCCTGCATTCTCGAGGTCGAAGCGATCTATCCAGCAGCCAGCGAAGCGGAGCTCGAGCTGACCAGGGGGCAGCACACCAATTCGCAAGGATTTCAAAGAGATATTCGGCTCGGAAATGTAAAAGCTCTTCAGTGAAGTCGGGAGATTCGCAACATTTGTCACACCCGAAATTTTGTTGTCTACAAAGTTCAAGTGCACAAGACTCCTAGGCAGTGCGCCAAGGTCGAGGGTCCCCGTCAGGTCACACGCATTTATACTTAGAAATTCCATCGTCTGCGGGAGATTCTGCGTGTTGATGTCCCCGCGTAGACTCTGGTGCACCAGTCGCATGGCTTTCAGATGCAGCGGAAGCATCGAAAAATTGAGCTCCCCCTCAAGCTCAAAGTGCCGGGATACCCAGGTGATGAATTCTATCTTCCCATCAGGATAACACGCGACGCCCACCCAGTTGCACGCATCATCGTCCATGCGGCCGAGAAAATCTTCGACTCTTTTGACGTTGTCTGGGGTGAAGAAGAGCTGCATACGCTGTGTTTCAGTGATCATGGAGGCGTCGACTCGTCCTAAACTTGGAATATCTGCAGCGAAGATGGTGAGCATTCGATTGAAGAAATGATTGATAAGAATTTGAAAGAAGAATCGCATTGCGTCGAGAAAAATAGAGCAAACCAAGCTTTCAGTTACTTTCGTATAAGTACATGAATTGAAGATGAAGCACTACCAATCAAGGGACAGAAGTTCACAAAAGCCTTTCTTAGGTTTTTGAAACTTACCCATTACCTTACCCCTGATCTCCCCGTTTCCCAATCATGACCGCCTGCATAGTTTCCTTCACGAGCATCTTCGACGGCTGCACGCCGGGGACGCTGACACCGTCGACAAAGTAGAACACAGCCTCGAGATGCTTCACTGGGATGCGATGGCACAGTGCGTGCAGACAATGCAGCAGAAACGCACAGCAATGAACCAGATCCTTGGCCGACACAGCTGGGACAAGCTGCTTCCACAGAAACGAGGCATCGAGCGCCGATCCCTCGCCGATGTCTTCAAAGTCAGCGTTTCGGAGCGAGCCGTAGAGCCATGTGGTCGCCTTAATGAGCGTTAGGACGTGCTCTGGGTCGACGACTGCCGCGAGCATCGCGAGCGTTGGGTCCTCAGCGATCTTCTTTTTCACGTCTTTTTGGATAAGGCAGTCTTTGAGGGCGTGGCTGTTCGTTCCAAACTGATTGTGCATCCCGATGAGGGCGCGTATGAATGGCTGAATCCCAGCTAGAAGCGGTTTGAATGCAAGAAGGCACGCTGTGCACCGCTTCTGCAGCGATTCCTTTGCGAGCTGTTCGCCGATTTCCCGGATGCCAATGAGCATTGCGCTGGCGCACAGGAAATTGCCCCAGAGGGCTTCTCGAAAGTTTTCGAATGCTTTGAGCACTTTTGTTGTGTTCAGAGTGACTTGCTGTGCGTATTCGCTCTCTGTCAGCAGCTCCCAGTGCGCCGCGTTCACCCAAAAGAGCATGCGGATAAAGTTGGCAATGTTGGCTGGCCGGAGTAACGCCTGATCCACATCGTCTGTCTGCAGTGATTCACTCACCTTTGCAATGATATCCGAAAAAATCGTATTGGTCGGGGCCACCCCAAGGATAAAGAGGCAGGCGCCGCATGCCACGCCCTCAGAGGTACGCATCTGCTGTAACTTATCCCGACAGGCTGCGACCACGAGCACATTTTGCTCGGCTTCAGCCATAACAGTCGACGAATTCTCTACGGTGACGCTGCCGACAAGGCTCTGCGCCTTATAGAGGACGCGGGCCTCGAGCATGACAGCGAGCTGCTTGGGCGAGGCACCAGCGATCTTTTCAATGAACTGCAGCCAAATCTCGCGATGAAGTCTGCTGGGGTGAATGCGCATGAGTGCCATTGACGTGTAAATGTGGACGACATTCTGCAGCGTGATGCCGCGGAAGCCCACGGCGCACTGTGCGTCCAAGAAAGCGACGACAGCGGTACGGGTCGCGAGCTGCTTGTGTGCGAGGACGCTGACGAGGATAGCCATGGTATTCCAGTCGATGTCTGACGCCGGAAGGTGCATGATGTGCTCGACGAGCGCTTGCATTTGGGGCTGGAAGGCCGGTGGCAGCGGAGTTAGTGCTTTGAGCAAGAAAATGGCCTGTTTTGCAGTCAGCGATGACTTGTAGCCATCAAAGTGCATCATCGCACTTGCAAAAGCGCTCAAAAGATATTTTTTGAGAGATTTTTCGCCCTCAGTGGGAGGACTTGGAGTGACAGTGAACCACATGGGGTCATCACGGAGCGCATCATGGATTATTTGCCCGTGGTAGCGGGTGACGTAGTACACGAGTGCACTACTCAAGAATGGGTCTTTGAAGGCGTCCACGCCTGAAAAAATGCGTCGAAGAATTTCACAGGAGAGCTTTTCGGGCGCATCTTGCTCCTGCGTGCAGAAGAATCGAAGCCATGCCGAGAGGTCATGTATTGAGATAAGGACTTCATCACCATCTGGTGCGTTTTCGTGCGTGCGCATTTTGATAAGCACTTGAGCCAATCGCTCGTAGATCACGCTTGACAGTGCTGAAGCACTGCCTCGAGGTGCAGCGCGCATAATGTACAAAGCGAGTGATATGAGTTGGCTGTGATTAGCTTTATCGACTATGGTAGGAACGACTGCGCAGACAGATGTAAACATTTCTGGATTGTGTGTGTGCTGGGCTATGTATGTGAGTAATTTAATGCAACGGAACACTCGAGAAGCGCGTGCATCTTGAAATGCGCTGTCAGCAGTTGTACACAGTGCACGGAAAAGTACTTTACTTTCTGCTGTTGGATGTAATTTTGACAATGCTGTGAGAGAGATCTCAAAAAAATCAATATCAACTATTTTCTCCTTGCGCGTTGTATGCGCCTGCACGAGAGTAGTTATGGACGTAGTCATAGCAGAGATTAGACTGGTGAGCAGCTCAGGATCAGTGACACCATAGTGCAGCCCCGCTTTGAGTGCGTAGGACATTCGCTTCAGGCGGCTTTTCAGATGGGCTAAAGGAACATGATGCTCTTTCAGCTGATCTTTTACTGTACTAGTATATCGCTGCAGTAACTGAGAAGTAATACAATTGTCAATATGTGTGTTATGATCGGTGATCGTTCGTAGAATACCAGAGATTTCCACACTTCCGAGCGATGATATATCTTGAAGAGTAATTTCGAGGAGCTCTTTCACAAAGCTCTCGTGAATAGGGTCATGATTCTTTGGAATAAGATAAAGGACACGCCATGTGTTGCACAGTGTTTTCAAAGTAATGAGCCTTCGTTGCATCATCTTTGCCACACGCTTGTGTTGAACGAGGACTCGATTTACAAGTTTTAGTGAATATAAAGAATTTTCATGTGAGACTGCTTCATTTCGTTGGCAAATGCTAGTGATCTGTACGAATGATGCGGTAGAATGCTGCAGTAATAAAGCATTACCTTTCAACCCGCGTGCTACCTTGAGTGCTGACGAAACCTTGTGAAATGCAGAAGCACTGAGGGTAAATATTTGCCCTAGTTTTTGTTTTTCGCTCGATATATCTAGGTTTCGACACCGAAGGATAGCTTCTGATGCATACAAGAACTCACACAGTGAATATGTATTAGTCGACTTTAGGTACGATGCATGAGATTGTAGCTTAGAAGGGTCTACTTCTGAGAATTTAGGCTCAAAAAGCTGACTTCGATTAATAGTATCAGGAAACTCTGTCCATAAAGATTGATAAGTTTGCTCAAAACTTTCTTGTATCTTTTCCTTTTCTACTTTATCGAGTTCTCTCGTCGCAGGCTTTTCAATATGTGCTAAGCACGATACTTCACTTATTGATAACTTCGATGCGTTGCTTCTAGCATTCATATTGAGATGCCTCACAAGATTTAATGTATTGTCGTGATGTTGGCCATTTTTGAATCTATTTAGCAAGTTCTTTAACGCTCCACCGCAGACGAGAAAGCATCTTTGCTTCTTCAGGTCAGAGTCTAAAAGGACAGATATCATCTTCATGATAAGCTTTTCTTTTTGAATAGATTGATCACATTCTACTCCGCAGAGTGAATTGAGGATTGACGCTGCCTGGGGTGCTTGAATCTTCCTAGAATCTAGCGAACGGACTCTTGCTAACAGATGGTGAAGCATGATTCATATTTATAAGAAACATATGATTTATGATTATCGAAGTACAGTCAAAGTACCTCTGCATGCATGAATCAGAGCTAAGGGGTAATATTCACGCTATAATTACCAGAGTTATATCTGGTAAATTTGGAATGTTGAAACTTTCAGTAATTCCTGAAGGGAGCAATATTGACCACCTTAGCAATGTAAGTAAGTGGAAAGTGAGCAGTTGACTGCAGCTTTAATCAGTTCTCTTCCTACGATTTAAGTAGCTAGTTGGACAATATTCTAGGAAAATTTTTCTCTTAATGACACTATCTTATGGTTTGAATAAATTACGAGTAGCAATTAAATGAAATGAAGATTGATGTGAACACTAAGCTATTTGAAAATCTCCCCAGTGAATGCTACAACTCGAGAAAATCTGTGTGGGAAATAAGCAATGGGGCTGTTCCAGGAATGCAAGTACCATCACTCGCTATCACGCATGACAAATACTTAAATGAAATGGTTGATGAAATAATCACAAGAGACTGGCGAGCACAATCATTCACCCCTGCCTTAGTTCAGCTTGCTAATGCTGCAACGCTTCCTGGTGCTGTCGGTCATGCAGTGGGATTACCAGACATGCATGCAGGATATGGATTCGCTATAGGAAATGTTGTTGCTACTGCAATGCCAAACCAAGGAATACCAGAAGGTGTGATAAGCCCTGGTGGAATCGGTTTCGATATCAATTGTGGTGTACGCGTAATAAAAACATCGCTTAATAAGAAAGATTTAACGCCAGAAATCAAAGAGAAACTAACGCAGGAATTATATGAAGCATCCCTCCCAGGCATGAATAGAAAGGGATATATTAATTTCAAGCATCGAAAAGAACTTGATGGAGTTCTTACTGGTGGTATGCGATGGGCACTAGAAAATGGCTATGGGTGGGAAGAAGACTTGGAACTATGTGAAGATAATGGGTGTATCCAAGACGCTGGCGCCTCACTTGTTAGTGATCGAGCAAAGAGGAGAGGACTTCATCAACTAGGGACGCTTGGCACAGGAAATCACTACCTCGAAGTACAAAGTGTTGACTCCATAGTCGACAAAGAAGCCGCACAAGCATATGGACTTTTTGAGGACCAAGTTGTTGTCATGCTTCATTGCGGATCTCGAGGTCTAGGCCACCAAGTTGCATCAGAGGCTGTACTGGCGATGGACGGAGCTATGAGACGAGAAGAACGAACGATGAATGATCCACAGCTCTCATGTGCGTACATTTCATCGCAAGAAGGTACAGAATATTTCAAGGCGATGAATGCGGCCGCAAACTTTGCATTCGCTAATCGTAGCTGCCTCACGCACTTTGTACGAAAGTCCTTTGCCAAAGTCTTCGACCAGTCAGCGGATGACTTGGAGATGTCCGTTCTCTACGACGTGGCCCACAACATTGCGAAGCGCGAAGAGCACTTCGTGGATGGCAAGCCCTACGATCTCATGGTTCACCGCAAGGGGGCCACAAGAGCTTTTGGACCGAATCACAGCGCTATTCCACAAGCATACCGATCCATCGGCCAGCCAGTGCTCGTCGGGGGCTCGATGGGGACAAGCAGCTGGATTCTCAAGGGAACGCAAGAGGCAATGGACCTGACGTTCGGCACGACATGCCACGGCGCGGGCCGTGCGCAGAGTCGCTCACAGGCCAGAAAGCAGGATTGGAAAGCGGTATTTGATGATCTAGCCGAAAAGGGCATTTCCATTCGTGTAACCGAGCCGAAACATATTGCAGAAGAGTCTCCAGAAGCATACAAGGATGTCGACAGCGTCGTTGATGTGTGCGACTCAGTCGGGATCTCCAAAAAAGTGGTGAAGCTGAAGCCCCTCGCTGTTGTGAAGGGATAAGACAGGAAATGCAGAAAAAGATGCATAGCTCTGTGAAAGGCTGCGTGCAATCTCAACAATTAGAACGAATGTGATAGTGTAGATTTGTCTTAGTTGAATTCGAGTGTTATCCAGTCTTTGCGCACTAGAGCAATAGTTATACAAGCTTCAATCTCTACTTGAATTTTTTAATATGACAGAAGAGCAGCTTGAAATCCGCATCACACCACAAAAGTCGCTTTTGGGTGACCCTATCACTGCAGAAATCCGATGCGACAAGCAATTTCACCCGGAATGGCTCGAAGCAACGTGTATCATCGACCGCGCGTACTACCAGAAAAAGTTTGCGCTCAAATGTGCAGAAGACACCGCTACACCGATGAAATTCCATCTGAGTGGCTTTGCGCCTTTGGAGGCACTGAGTCCGATCTACCTTCAGAATATCGCAACGATCGAGTTTCGTCTGCGAGACAGGGCGCGAGTACTTGCGCAAGTTGAGCTGATTATGCAGATTAGTAAATGCGATGACAAAAAGTTTATGAAAACTGTGCACGCACTCGTCGACGACTAAGAGAGAAAATTGGAAGAGGATAGGAATGTGTGAAAAAAGTGCGTTGATCTCAGTCAGATATTCATGATCAGGGCAAAGCAGTAAATTCGGCCCTTGAGTGTTTGATTCACCACTTACTTATGTCAATTATATGACTTCCACTTCACTTCATCTTTTTCCTCGTATTACCTATCCAAAATCATGCATTTTCCATCTTTCGCGTTGCTTTCGTCCACGCTCATCGTCTCGTGCCTCGAGGTCCCGAAAACTTCCAAGGAAGAAGGCCCCCTTCTCTCCTCCAACCCACTCCCCTCATACAGACCAACTACACAGCACTCGACGTACGCCACAGCTGCACAGCAGGCCACCATGGAGGGCCTCATCGCGACCTTTGCACACGCTTCGAATTTCTACACGATCTGCCACGATAAAGAGATCCGCGTGTCTGACTTCAACAACAGCCAAAACTTTGACATGACGCGCCCACTGCCGGTCCACCAGTGGGCGGGCGTGCACGTCGACCAGGGCGTTGTGAACCGCGTTATCTGGCCCAAGATGAAGCTTGGCGGGACCTTCGACTTCCGGCGCATGCCGAACACCCTCGAGACGCTCTACATCGACAAGAACGACTTTGAGGGGGTCTTTGAGACGCGCTACATCCCCAAGCCGATGGGCTTCATGACGCTCGAGGGGAACTTTTTCACGGGGACGATCGACTGGCAGAACCTTCCGGGCGCGCTCACGTGGCTCGACGTCCGCAACAACCGGCTCACGGGCATAATGGACCTCCGCACGATCCCCGAGACCCTCGAGTCCGTCTACATCCGCGGGAACAACATCCGCGTCATTCGCGGCTTCAGCCAGGAGTCGTGGGCCGGTGACCTCGACCAGTCCTATGTGACTGGTGACGAGAGCTTTGTCGCACAGGGGACCGCTAAGCGCTTTATCGAAGAGCTAGAGCCTGAAGTAAAAATAGACGGCCCGAAGGCCGCGAACCGAGCAGTCGTCCACGAGAAGGAAGAAGAAGAAGACGAAGAAATTGATCTTGTGGAGGAGTTTGAAGAAGATCGTTCCGTCTTGGAGGAAAGCTTTGTTGAGAAAGCGGAAGACTGCTCCGATGCTGAGAAAGCAGTTGAAGAAGCTGCGAGCGCCGACTGGGGCGAGTGGTACATCCGTCTCGCCCAGTACGCAACATACGCCGTCGCCTGGGGGCTGATGTTTGTTCTCGGGAACGTGTTTGTGCTGTGAGGGCATGAGAGAATAGAAAAAGCTTGGAAAGCACAATGTTAGTATAACGAGCAGAATATAGGGTGAGATTGTAGAAGCGACTGCGGTAGCTCAGGCGAAAATTTCAGCTTAATGTCTCTTTTTCTTTGACCATTAGAAGTAAATGCCGACTTAATGAATTTTGAGATTTTGTACTGACGAGAAGATTTTGTGAATTTTTACTATAGAGGAATTCGTGCAAAGGCTTTTATGTCATTTGCTCGTGCACTCTTGAATGCTGATGGGAGCATAAAAGCGGCAGTGGGATCACGATATTTTGTTCTTTGCTATGATAGCGAAAGCGGAGAAACGAATGGGAATAAAGCATTTTCTTTTGACTGCCAAACGAAGTCAAGCGATATGTGCAGTGGCTGCAGCACTCGATTGTTAGGGGGCAGAGCTCAACTTTCGAAATCCTCGCATTGATCCCGATAGATTGACTTACTTTCTTAAAAATTATATACCGTATCAAATCACATGTTCTTTGCCTTATCGGCTGACACGGCGCTTGGCCGCATTGCTATCGACGGACTCACAGACCAGTCACGCATGGAGTTGCTCATCGCTGAGTTCACCGCAGATGCCAAGCGCAAGTTCCAAGATGAGAATGGTGACTTTCTCGACATCGCTGAATGGGACGGCGCCTTTTTTGACGCAAATGGTGCGCTGACGAGTTTTGAAACTAGTGGGGACTTCGCCGGGACTATCGCCATGCAATACCTGCCGCAGACCCTGGAAAGCGTCCAGATTATATTCAGCGAGGGGCTCACAGGCACTGTGGACGCCCACATGCTCCCGCACAGCCTTACAAAACTGCACATACACAAGACCGCGATGGAAGGGAGCGTCGATATGCGCGCACTGCCACCACAGCTCTCTGAGCTGTGCCTGACGATCAGTGCATTCACGGGAAGCTGCGATTTCACGTCGCTCCCAGCGCCCTTAGTTGTGCTGGACCTACAGGCGAACAAATTTGCGGGCAGTGTTTGTCTAACAAGCCTCCCAGTGCATCTCGCCACGCTCAATATCGCACAGAACGCTTTTTCAGGCTCTTTGTCTCTTGAACGTTTGCCACCATCGCTCACGAAACTTCGCGCGAGTGCGAACGATTTTAGTGGCAGCATCAGTCTCCAAAGCCTCCCTCCTGCGCTTAAAGTCTTGGACATTGGTGGCAACCAGCTGAGCGGGAGCATTCGGCTTGACGCGCTCCCACAAGGCCTCGAGCGCATCGACCTCGAGTCGAATCAGCTCAGCGGGTCACTCGACTTCGAGCATCTGCCCGCCTCGCTCCACAATCTGCACATTGACTTCAACCACTTTTCGGGTGAATTCATACTGCGTAACCCGCCGCCCAACTTGGGCTTCGTCACGGCGTACAACACAAAGTTTGAAGGCACTGCCATCGTGCGCCGCTCTATCGACCAGGGCGTCTGTCTTGATGGAACCCGCGTCGTCGACGTTGTGGATGAAAGCGGTGCTCAGCACCCGTCGAAGGGGGAGTTTCTCGGCGTATACAGTGATGAGGAATAAGGCAATTTGTAAAGGATATTTGATCGAAGATATGATACGATATGAGACAATGGTATGATGCGCTTCGGTATGCACGGTTCAAGTCTCTTTGATGTTTTTTCCATATGTTCATATTTTGCGAATAGCTTGTTCAATGCACGGTGCTCGCAGCTGGAAGGGTTTATTTCAAGGTACGTAACAATCGTGCAAGAATAGCATTCGCCGGGGTCTCTGTATAAAAGGCATGTCGACACAATCATTTGATCCTTCCCGGTTCCACCCCTTCCTTCCATTCGAGCATAGCAAATTTGGATACAGGATTTGAGTACATGTACTCTCTAGTGACGGCCCTCCGAGGAAGCATCAGTCTTGTTTAGCATTTTTGGTTCATCTAGTCCTCTCCGCAATATACAATGCTCCTTTCTACTCTTATCTTGCTTGGAGCTGATTTCGCACCGAACAACCGTCAAAGTCCGCTCATCACGACCAGCAACCTGATGCAGCGCACCATGCAGCAGTTCTACGGCCTTGGCAGGGACGACGCGCACGACGGCATCCTGCTGCCCATCTTACTCCTCCGCGCTGGTTCGAAACAGGCCGACTGCTGCACGTGGCTCGGCATCAGCTGCGCCGACGGCGCAGTGATTCGCATCGTGCACATCCTGCCGGCGGCTGACTCGCCCATCGCCGTTTCGATGGCGTCGATTCCCCAGACGACACAGTTTGTGCACTTTGGGAAGGGCAGGTCAAGCGTCTGGGAGCACTTGTCAGTCCGGCACTTTCCGCGGAGCCTGCGCTATCTCTTTCTGAAGCGAATCAGCGTTGACCTCCAAAATTTTACGGATTTCACGCTTGACCTCGGGCTCTTACCGAGAAACGCCGAGGAGATGTACATCCACGTCGAATTCCCACTCTCGCTATGGAGAACTGTTCGCATTGCGAAACTCCCAGAGACACTTCGAATTTTGTGTCTTGTCACAATGCATGCTGTCCCCAAGGTCTACGTGAACAGCAGTGACGTCCCGAAAGATTTACAGAAAATTGCGCTGAAATCGCTCGCTAAGCCGGCAAAGCTCACCCCGACCAGTGGCAGAAAGGTAGACAAGCGGATCATTGCGTGTGCCCAGGACGGGCGGTGGCCGGCGAAGTCGGCATACTTTGAGCAGTACGTCTTCTTTGAGGATCAGAAGAAGAAGCAGATCGAGGATGCTGACTTGGCACCGGTGAGGCCTGGCAACTTTTACGAAGCGGTATGGGGCGAAGAATAGGAAATGCATGGGGTAAATAGACTTAAGTCCAGATACTGGAGGCCAAATGAGGCCACTGCTGCGAATTTTCTTTTTGCGAGCTGCCGTAGCCATAAGGAATACGGATTTGAAGGTACAGTTCCCAAGTTTTCGCAATTTCTACATGATTTCTCTCTAATTTCCTCTAATATCTCAAGACTCATGCTTTCTCTCTTGTGCGCGGACATCCCTGTCGCCGGCAGAGTGAACAAAGACATGCTATCCGACCAGCAGCGAATCGAAATCTTCTTCAGCCCAGATAATTTTGCTGACGCTCGAGCGCTCCTCGGGGGTGATGAGGACGACGCCTGCTCTTGGTCTGGCGTGGATTGCCTTGGAGACGGGTCGACGATTGACGAGATCAGTTGGCACGGGTCATGGTTCGTTTTAGAGGGCAGTATCGACTTCCATTCGTTTCCATCGCAGCTCAGAATAATAAATACGTACGATCAGCGCTTACGTGGGGAAATCGACACGACAGCGCTCCCGGACACGCTCGAGGTGCTGTGCCTGCAGCACTGCTATTTCACCGGGGTAGTGGACCTCGGGAGCTTGCCATCAAAGCTCGATGAGCTCTTCCTGACGAAAAATCGGATCACAGCGGTGGTGAACTTCTGTGACATCCCTGAAAGTTTGCGATGCTTTGAGATAAAGGAGCCGAACGTCAAGGGCTTACGGCTTCATGCCGGTGCACTCCCACAAAATACGCATGTATTCGAGTTCAAGGTGGGATCTATCGATGAAGTCACCTATGAGAACCCTGAGGAAGCCTGTCGTGTGATCCTCAAATCGTACGAGCAAAAATAAACATAAAAGCAATCAAAATGCAAAAGAGAATGGTATGCAATGTTGGAAGCGTTTTTTCGAGAAGCCAAGTATATTAAATGTTGTCTTGCCTCTCTCATTATTCGAAATAGATCATACAATGCAATCTTCAACCTGTATCGCACTTTGCTTGATCTTATCAGTTCGAAGCTCTGACACAGAGGAAGTCCCTCAGGAATCCGCCCTATCGCAGTCCACCCGCATGCAGCAAACCATTTGCATGCGGCGTGTCCTTGAGCCATGCACATATCGAAGCTTTCGTACAATGTATAAACCACTCCTTCCGCATCTGCAGGGCGCTTCATCGATTGCGCATGACAGCTGCACATGGAAGGGCATCGAATGCGAGGACGGTGCCATCAAGTCAGTCCTTATCGATCGAGGCATGTACAGCCAACCGTTCAACGACCGTTTCATCGTCAATATCCACTGGCTCCCATCGACCGTCGAGTACGTGCACATTCGAAATATGAGTCTTCTGAACGACTGGCGTCCGGAGCGGCTCCCGCGGCAGCTGCGCTACCTCCTCCTCTCGGAATGTGGTCGCCATTGCCTGTATTCCGACGAAAGTGTGAAGGCAGGGAGAGCAAGTTTCGCCAGAGTGAACCTCCAGGCACTCCCAGCTGGCCTTGAGGAGCTCTACATCTTGGGATCATGGGGAAAAGGCTCACTTGCGATAGGGCTTTTACCAGAAGGTTTGCGCAGACTGCACATCAGCGGCTGGTCATTGAAGCACGCGTACATTCAGTATGAAGTGCTCCCGGAAAGCTTGCAGGCGGCAAGTTTTGTGAGCAACATGCACAGAAAAGATTTAAAAGTTCATGCAGTTGGGCGGCAAAAGCGGGACGACCGGGTGTATATCAATCAAAAAAGAGCGGCGATTCGGCAGTTTGTGGCAGAGTCAGAAGTGTACAAAGCGTTCTGTGAAAAGAGTCACAAGCTTAAAGCACCGAGGGAGAGACTTATGAGACAGTAAACATAGTGAAAAGTAAATCTAGTCACAAAATGGAATTAACCTTTTTCAGTTCTTCATTCTTTTGTATTTTTTGTCATTACTTCCCTGATCCTACATGCTCACTTCTCTATGCGCCGAACTCAAATGCGCGGGCCGCATAGACCCTTCCGTGCGCAGCGATAGCCAGCTGCTCGAATTGCCCTTCGTCCCACAAAGCGAAATTATTTTTAGAATGAGCATGACAGGCCATGATGAGACAGCGTGCTTCTGGACCGGCGTGAGCTGCGACGCTGACGCTCGCGTCATTTCTATCCACTGGGACATTCCCACCAGCAACATGGCTGGGTCTGTCAACTTTCCAATGCTCCCGCCAGAAATCATAACTGTCCACTTCAGCCAGCAGCAGCTCACAGGGGTAATGGACTCAAGCCACTTGCCGAGAAAGATGCACTTTTTTTATATCAGGCGGTGTTTCTTTGCGGGCACAGAGGAACTGGATAACTTTCCACCGACGCTGCAGCACTTGTACGTCTGCGGCAATACGATCACACTTATTGGAGCCGTACGGAATGTTCCAGAGACTTTACGATTCATTCATGTACAAGAGTCCTGAATGAAGCAGGAGCTGCTGTGTATTGAGAAACTCCCTACAGGGCTGAAGATTGTAAAGATTGCGAGCGGAAGCATCCAGATAATTGGCCTGGAGTGCGTGAGTGACACCTATCGTGTTGTTTGGAAGAGATAAGCAGAAGAGAAGAAGTGATTCTCTCTGTTATGATGAAGTGTGTGTTTGCCCTCATTTACAGAGAGAATCACTTGTGTATATGATTTTTGGAACGCTAGTAACGATGCATCGCTCGAAAATAGACATTGAAGCATCTCATGCACGTGCGTCCTATGACGCATGGTCACCGCTTCAAAATGAATGCTCATTTCTTTGTTTTTCGCTGTTTTTCATTTCGAAAGTTTTCTCTGAATTTTTTGTTTGCTCTACTCTCCAATGCTTTTCATTCTCTCCGCAGCCATTGACGCCCTTCATGACCCGAATAGGAATGCGCCGCTTTCGAAAGACTTGCAGCAAATGTGCATGCTTCGCTTAGCTGCCATCGACCTTCGCACGCTTGAGCCCGCCTACATGCTCGAGGGAGCGCACAAGTATTTTACCTGCGACAGCTGGTACGAGCTTGATGACTGCTGCAACTGGAATGGTGTCAAATGCAGCACCAATGGGAACCGACGCGAAGTTATCGAGCTAGACATCAATCAAGACACTTTGAGTCAGGATGCTATTTATATCAGCATCGAGTGGATGCCACCGACAACGAAAGCAATTGTCCTGCGAGGTGTGAAGACGTCCCTCCTGAAGTCCCTCCGCGTGCTCCCGCGCGACGCGGAATACATCTTCTTCGGAAAATGCGACATGACCGGGCCCTTGAAAAAAACCTTGAACTTCGAGCTCGGCGACCTTCCTTCTGGGATCGTGGAGTTCGCCATGTGCAACTGTTTTGGTGACTATCACTTTCGAATGGATAACCTCCCGAACACCCTGCGAATCGTTCACATCCGCAACCACTCGCCGTCGCCCGCCTACGTCAACTTTCGGACGCTTCCAGCGTCGCTTGAGGCCCTGTGCTATGCAAACTGGTCCGTCAACCCAAAGCCGAAGATCCACCCCATTGGGGGCAAAGCAAAGGACAAGCGAGTGATCAATAGCTACACAGATGCACACGCCAAGTTCATTGATGAACACGCAAAGTTGAGTGACTACATCGGCTAGCAAAGTTGGCATGCGTCAAACAATGGGAAGGCATACAGGTGAACTTCATATATTAGTCATTATTGTCAGAAATGTGCTTTCCTGTACATTTGTTTCTCTGTCTTTTAACCCCTTGGGAAATTCTATGAAAAGCGTGAGCAAACCGAGCGGCACTGATAAGGAATGAACTTCCGATAGATTTGATCTACTCCGGCAGGCTGGAAAGTATCTTCGTGCAAATTTAAAAGTGACCGAGATTTCGAGCGATGTGGAGAACACTTTGCGAAATCTCGAAATTCCGGACTTTGTCCCGGATTAATCAGCTGTTCTATCTCTGTCAGCATACGCCGAGCGTCTCAACAATGCAATATCTTCTCGGTGATTGAGCAAATTCGGCTGCTACTTTCCGAGCATAGAGTATCCCTGAGCTACAGAGCTCGTCAGTTTGGACGAGGGCAGAGACTTTGTCAAGATTATCTCTCGCTTACACTGGCGAGAGATAATCTTTATTTTCATTTTGTTCATCACACTCTTACGGCACACATGTCCCAATTCTCTTTTCCTGTCTTCTTAATACCAAAATGTACACTTTGAGTCATTTCATTACACAAATAGCGCTTGCCCACGCTGCTGATGCCGATAGCCCCCAAGTTCCGCTCATAGACCAAATGAGCATGCAACAAGCCTTCGCACAGGTGCAGCAAGACCGCAGCTTCTCTTATCTCTCAGTTCAATATGTCCAATCGTATTTACTTCGAGCCAATTCTTGGCAGAACAACTGCTGCACGTGGCGTGGCGTCGAGTGCGTGGAAGGTAAAGTCACGGCTTTTGTCCTGACATACACAGAAACTGGCCGGAACCTCGACTTTCGCATTGGGTTTCTGCCGCACACGACACAATTTGTGCACATTGCCGCCGCCTATCTCGTCGATTTTGATGTTCGGGACATCCCACGGGAGTGTCGCTATATTTTCATTCGAAACACAGAGAAGAAGTGCATTTCACACCAAAGCCTCGATCTCGAGACATTCGATGCAGTCGATCTCCCACCGCAGGTCGAAGAATTCCATATTGCACTGATGGGCCCAGTGTGGAATCGAGTTATTATCAGGGACCTCCCACAGACGCTTCGATTCCTCTATATATCGAACGACACGACAATTGAATACGCCTTGATCGACAGCAAAAACCTGCCAGCGCATCTCGTGCGCATACTTGTCAACCATGGCAGGTTCCGGAAGAAGGCTAAGCTCTATAGCATGGACGGTGGCAAGATTGATCAGCGCATACGGGCAACGAACATGAACGACACGCTGCGCTACAACACGTCTGACTACAGCTTCTATGACAAATACAACGCAGTCGTCAACTCGATCAATAGGGACATCCTTGAAAGTTGAAATTGAGTAAAAATGGTAGAATTCGAGGATAAGGAAAGTAAATCGCAAGTCAGTGAAATGTTTTAGAAATAATCAATAAGTACATTTCCTTCGTTCTTTTTCTTCGTATATCTATTTGATACACGTGACCTTGAGAGAGATGGTATTGCGAGTGCTTTACACATCAGAGTTATTTCGTCGCTCATTGAGCTAAATATCGTGGGACAGTTGTGAAAGATAAATAGCCTGGAGCTGAGATCTTGACGATTCACTTTCGATTCTTCAAAGTTAAGGTAAAGCTTTGTCATTTGTGTATGAAGACGTAACCCGGTTGTCTTACTCGAAAAATATTTTGAATGAATGCTTGCTACCAAAAATGAAATTCCCATTCCCAAGTCATCAATTTTGTAAGAAAAGCGTCAAAAATGAACAATATCAGCATTTGGAATGCTTTTTTAGACGCTGAGATGGACAAAAATTATTTCTGAAAGGTACGAAAGTGCTGTGCACTGTACATAGAGTAAGTGATGATCAAGTCCATGTTAATGAGTATCAAAAAAGGCGTCTTCCATATTTTGACACCTATTTTTGAATTATCACTCATTCCATACTCCTTTTGCTTTCTTTCAATGCTCATAGTATCCCTCTGCGATAGCCCTCAAATCGGTCGCATGCATAGAGATATGCTCACAGAACAGCAAATATTCGAACTTTTCTTCACACCTGACAATTACGAAGATGCACAAAAAAAATTAAAAGGCGATGAAAACGATGCATGCACATGGACAGGAATAGAATGCGACGATGATGGCAAGATACGGTGCCTCGACTGGCACGATAATGCGTTGGTACTCGAGGGCTCCATCAACTTCGCATTTTTCCCTCCGCATACAGTGCAGCTCAGCATTATTCGACAACAGCTAATGGGTGAAGTCGACCTGAGCCACCTCTCACCCAGCCTTGTACTTTTCTGCCTGCAGTCTTGCGCTTTTAGTGGAACGCTCAATATGGAAAAACTCCCACGCCAACTGCGCGAATTCGTCGTCGTTAATAATCGCATTACTGAAATTTTGAACGTCCACAGCCTTCCTGAGACTCTCGAGGATATTTTCATTGAAGAGGCCGGTATTCAGAAGGAATCTCTGGACGTTGGACCACTTCCACAGAGATGCACATTTATGAGCTTTCGTAATACGAAAATCCATCGCTTTATCTTTGAAAATCCAGAGGATAGGGAACTTCTGATCGTGTAGTGAGTGCTTTCATTTAAACTGATGACATTTCGCTATATATCTGCTAGTCTCTGGATTTCTGGGTCAATTTCTACGTCAATTCTATGCTCAGCCTGTATTTCTGCGACAATAGTGCCCTCGGCCGTATTTCAAGAGATGCGATCACACAGTTCGAAATCACACAGCAAAATGTTCGAAGTTTTCCTCACGCTTGAAGACTGCAAAGAAGGACGTGCAGAACTGAAAGGTGACGAGAACGATGCATGCACATGAACAGGAGTCGGGTGCGACGATGATGGCCACGCTTGGTGCCTGAAGTGGCTCGTCTACGACTTTGTCCTCGATGGTTCCATCGACTTTGCATTCGTTCCATCTCATATAGAGCAGTTCAGTATGTACAAACAGCCGCTCACTGGTGAAGTTGACCTGCGTCATCTGCCAGCCCGCCTCGAGCTTTTGCGGCAAGTTGTGCAGGGGCAAGTTTTTGAGAAGGAGTGCCTCGTCTGTGAAGTGCTCCCGAACGGTAGGGCTCGAGTATTTTTGGAGAGAACGAGCATTGTGCTCGCTCGCTACGAGAATCCAAAGAATAGCGCGCAGTTCAACTTTGAGTGAGAGAAGTACAGGTGGATTGATTTTATAGACTTTTTCTATTTTCAGCTGTAAAAGATTCTTCTTACTCCAAAGATTTTGTAGATCCACTGATCATTTCAAAATGCACATCTTCGCGTACTATGCAGACTATTGCACCAGACCAGTCGCTTGCATCACTTTGTCCACACCGAAACTCATTGTGCTCATGATTACTCCAGTAGTGATAATTTTCCTGATTTACATGGCTGTGTCTATCAAATGGCAAGAAGACTTTGATAAAATGCGCGAAGAAAACAAACGCAAAATTGACGATCTCAACGTAAGTCTTGCAGTTGTAACGGTTACGCTTCAGGAAACCCTAGCGGAAGCAGATGCCGCGCCTAAGCCAACGCCTGCGGCGCTTCTTCGCCAACTCATCACAGCCGTGGCTCCATCGTGGGCGTACGCTGGTCAAGTAGGACAAGCAGAGATCTGCAACATTTGCCTCCAGCCGTTTCAAAAAGGCGCAGTGGTGCGGCGACTAAAGTGCGGACACATCTTCCATGCGCAGTGCACCGACAAGTGGTTTCAGAAAAGCTTCACGTGCGGATACTGTCGTCGAGCGTTATTTTGATGATACCCACATAGGAAATGAACTTTATAAGTTACTTGCAAAATGATTTTGAATTCGTGGTATAAGACAGACTATAGTCTAACTCGATGTTTTCGAATGACTGTGTGCGCTACGTATTTTGTCTCTATTGCTTTATTTACCATAAATGTGAACTTTCGAACTGCATGCGAAAAGAAGTGCTTCCAAGGCCTTATTGCATGTAAATCCAGATAAAACCTTACTATTAGGCGTAGGAGTGAGTCAAAGAATGCTATGAACTTGTACGTGCTCACAGAAAATTGCAATTCTTTTCGATTTTTTCCTTTAACGTAATCTTCTATGCTCACCCATCTCATTCTGAGTACTGATATAAACAGCCGCAAACAAAATCAGAATACATCTCCATCAGATCAGACTTGTATGGAGACGATCGTCCAGAACATTGCCGACGTGCACTTGTTTCAAGCCGAAGGAGGCAATTTCCGCCCTATTAGCACCTGGAGCGGCCTTGGACTGACTACCGATGGCATGCATGTTTGCAGCATTTACTGGAGAGCTTGTTTTCCCCGTGGTGGGTCTCTGTGCCTTCGAAAGCTCCCAGAATCGCTGACTGAGATCGAAATCACTGAAAACCATGCACTCAGCGGTAGCATCGACTTTGATCACTTACCAGAGAATCTGTGGAAACTTGTTCTGGAAGGAAAGTTTGCGGGCACGCTCACTGTGGAAGCGCTCCCACCGCATCTCGACATGATTCGTCTCAAATCCAAAGGGTTTACTGGAAGCCTTCACCTCGAAAGATTGCCACATGACCTGTGTGTCTTATCCGCTGCACACTGTAGTTTCACTGGGTCCATTTCCCTGAGCGCTTTGCCCAAATACCTCGAGACCCTTTCGCTCGCTGGTAATGAACTCTGCGGGGAAATAAATCTGAAGCAGTTGCCTAGTGGCCTTCGCGGTCTCGACCTGAGTGAGAATGACTTTCAGGGTGAAGTCGATTTTTCCGCCTTACCAGAGGGCCTCACGCACCTGTCACTTGCTCGAACGAGTGTTGAAGGTGATATTACAAAGTTGATGCACCTACCAAAAAAACTGGAAGAGCTGAGTGTGCACAATACTAAGCTGACAGGTGAACTTTCGTTGGATGAGCTCCCCATGACGTTACGGAAGCTCAACATGGCAAACTGTGCGCTTACTGGTCATCTCAGTCTGCATGACTTGCCACCATGGCTTGCGCTCCTTGCGCTCGAAAACAATGCCCTTTCTGGCGAAATCAGCGCCGAAAGGCTGCCCAGTGGCCTCAAGCATGTCTCACTCGATGGGAACGCATTTGAAGGAGAAATCATCTTTTCCAGGCTTCCAAAAAGGCTTATGCGCTTTACGGCCGCCAAAACGCACCTGTACGGCGAATTCATCGCTCGTGACCTACCGCCGCAGCTCCATCATCTCAACTTGGCACACTGTCACTTTTACGGCTCTCTCGATACTGCTGACCTCCCACTGCAGCTCGAAATTCTCAACGTATCTGCCAATCAGCTCAGTGGGCAGATAGATTTCATTCAATTACCACAGGGCCTCACACATCTGCACCTCAGCGGCAACACCTTTGATGATGAAGTGGACCTCAAGCGCCTCCCAATGACACTGCAGGTATTGGAGATCAATGGCAATGATCTGCTCGGCAAAATGCCGATGGCACACCCGTACAAATATCTCCCAGATGGCCTCCAGATTTTGAACCTCAGCGACAACAGTATCTCAGAAACCATCGACTGCACACTCCTGCCGAAATCGCTCAAGCTGCTCGATGTTTCTCTCAATGCGCTGACCGGTTCCCTTCACCTGCATAAATTGCCAAAGCGCCTGCACACGCTCAAGCTCGAGCATAACGATCTCTCAGGGACGCTCCAGCTTGACGCGCTCCCGCAGTCGCTGCGCCTCTGCAACCTCGCACAGAACGCCTTTGTGGGATTTCTCAACGTCAGTCGTCTGCCGCCCAGGCTCGTCTCCTTCTCTGTGACAATGAACCACCTCTGCGGGACTTTTGCGAGTAAAACGCTCCCAAAAGCCCTCAAGAGCCTTTCTTTGGCTGTGAACGAGATGAGCGGCAGCTTAGACCTCCCGGCCTTGCCCAGGGGGGCTGTGTCGCTCGCCTTCTCGAGAAATCATTTTTCTGGGGAAATCGACATGACGGGCCTGCCACCCCCGACCCGGATGTTCGCAGCGAGTAAGTGCCGCCTCAGTGGGACGCTGGATCTTTCGAAATTGCCCACAGGGCTGCAGACGTGTGCGCTGTCCAATAACAAATTTTTTGGATCTGTTGCGCTTAAAGATTTACCAAGTAGTCTGCACACGCTTCTGCTTCAGGGAAACGAGCTTTGGGGCTCTGTGGCACTTGAATCACTCCCGCAGGGCTTCGGCAAATTTCCTGCTACTGCACTACCTAAGAAGGGAACGTATATTCCAGAGCGAGTCCGCGTCGCTTTGAACGCCATCAAACCTCCTGCCAATGTCAGTGCACAGCAGATACAGACAGCGGACACAAAGCTCAAGAAGATGGAAAAGCGGCTGAACATCGAGCGGAGCATCTTCCTGCCAGATAGAGGCCTGGCGCTGCATGATAACGCGCTCTCGGGTTCGCTGCAGCTCGTCGGCCTCCCACCAGCGCTGCCGCTGCTCCAGCTAGGGAACAACTCCTTTACAGGGAGTGTGGACCTGACAAATTTGCCTGAGAAACTTGAGGCGCTCGCGCTCTACAAGAATCGGCTGCGTGGGAGTTTGGATTTGACTTCGCTCCCAAAGGGCCTGAAAGAGCTTTTTGTCGGGGCGAATGATTTTTCAGGTGAAATAGACATCTCTGCACTGC
Organism: Perkinsela sp. pyNocScin1; assembly: GCA_964019655.1. Classification (NCBI taxonomy): domain Eukaryota; phylum Euglenozoa; class Kinetoplastea; order Prokinetoplastida; family Perkinselidae; genus Perkinsela; species Perkinsela sp. pyNocScin1. The sequence continues at coordinate 427,529 of CAXHTR010000007.1, forward strand.
CGAGTACGCTTGAAGTCGTGGCTGCAGAGGAATGCAACTTTGAAGGGAATTTCCGACTGGATGATCTTCCAGTAAACCTGAGAGTTCTGAGTGTGCACTCGAATGCACTCGAGGGGGAAATATCACTCGGTGTACTTCCGCATGGGCTCGAAGTGCTTGACCTCCGAGATAACCGTTTTACGGGGTGTATCAATCTCGAGCAGATGCCGCAGAAAATGAAATCACTTCGCCTCGGCGGGAACAAGCTCACGGGGAAGCTTGAATTCGAAAAGCTGCCACCATCGCTCGAAGTGCTCACGCTCGAGGGTAATGCATTTGAGCCAGTGGAGAAGGCGGATGTACCCAGAGGCCTTCGGCGGTTTGCTGTTGGAGATGTAGTCTTAGAGGGAAAATCTGAAGACAGTGATGTGAAAGACGTGGCAGTGGTGCCAGGGTTCATTCATCGACGGCTTTAAGATGATACATCAAGATCCATTGCGCCAAAATTTTAACAAACAATATTATAAATATAAAGACCAGGCCTCGAGCATATAATTCATTCCTACCACTTTATTCTTTCCAGCTGAACAAAGGTCATATCCGCTTTGTATAATTTCCAGGCAAACAAATGTTTCGTATCTCTGCGCCGATTCCGCTTCAATAGGCCGATTCGACCCATCTATGCTCACTCAGCAGCAGATGCTTGCGCTCTTTTTCACTCCGGCAGACGAAGAAGAATTCCGTCACAGGATCTCATGGACCCCCGATGATGGGTGCACATGGACTGGTGTCCAATGCACAAAAGAAGGAATTATCGAAAAAATCGAGTGGACTTCGTGGCATGTTCAACTGCAGGGGTCGATCGACTTCCGGCGAATGCCATGAAATACACAGTTCATCAACTTTTTCAATCAGGCCCTTTCAGGCGAAATCGACGCGACGAACCTACCAGAAAGTCTTCACACGCTTTGCCTGCAGGACTGCGCATTCAGTGGGACAATCGATCTCGGGCACCTTCCACGGGGCATGGTTGTGCTCGAGATGTACGACAACCGTGTGCCTGGGGTGCAAAATATCTGCAACTTACCAGCGGGACTGGAGTTTCTCATCATCCGAGAGTTTTATATCAGAGAGAAGTCCGTCGACGTCGGTGCACTCCCAGCAAGTGACTTGCGAGTCAATTTGATCGGCTGTGGCTTTACTGCCTTTGCGTGTGAAAGGCCTGAAGACAAGCATCGGGTCAAAATTTGAGAAATCTAAAAGTCATCATATAGATATGAAGAAAGTAGAACGATAAGCAGAGATTGTGCGTATCTATGGTTTTTATAGCTTCTTGATTCTTGTTCATTCTTCTGCCGATTTTCTATTTCAACCAATGCAGCTGCTCGCACTTTTCTTTGCAGACCCATCTGCAATGCCACACCTTGGTCGATTTGACCCTTTGATGATGGATGACCAGACACGTATGGAGCTTTTGCTCGGCGACCGCAAGATGTCTACTGGATCGAGGCGGCTTTTCAAAAAGCCCGACGGCGAATTCCGCGACATCAAACAGTGGGGTTATGTCAAGTTTGACGATGAAAATGATGCGATCATCGAAGTCAACTGGAGCTGCTCAGGTATGCATGGAGGCCTCGAGACGCAGTACATGCCCTCAACTTTGCGAAAATTTGTCATCGACAATAACCGCCTGAAAGGGACTGTCAACTGGCATACGTTGCCGGCAAAACTCGAGCACTTTTCTGTTGAGTGGAACCAGCTTTCGGGAAGCGTCGATTTTTCGAATCTGCCCGAGAATTTAGCCGTGTTATTGATTGGATTCAATAAATTTAGAGGCTCCGTAGATTTATCGGGAATAACAAAGTCTATACGGAAGCTTGATTTATCCGGCAACCGCTTCATTGGGGAGCTAGACTTGAATCTCCTACCAGAGGAGGCGCAAGTCAATCGCGACTCCGGATTTAGCCCAATAAAGGGCTACCGCGATCGAATAAAGCGTAATTGAGCATATGAAATAGATTTTTACTTGAGGTGCACATTGGTGCATTTTCTTTTTGTGAAGCTCTGTCCCTTTTAGCTTTCTATAACTACCATTTCCGAATTGAGTCCCGTCCTGAAGCGAGTTTCAAAAAAATTGCATCCTAGACACTTTTTCTATGGAAGCAAACGAAGAATAAGATTTTTGCGCCGCGGCCCTTCGGTACTTCGAAATGAAAGGTACACCAGCAAAAGATTGAATGAGGCTAATAATGATTCAAAATTTATGCTTTTGCTTTTATCCAATGCTTCTTTACGCTTCAAACTCAATAAATTTCTCTGCAGCAGACTCTGCACTCGCTCGCGTCGACGTGTCTTCCCTTTCTGATCAGAGCATGATGGAGCTTTTCGTCAGTGAATTGAAAGGTTTGGTCGAATGCGGGTTTCAAGATGCGGAGGGTAACTTTATTGATATATGCCAATGGAAGGGGGTCAGTTGTGATAAACAAAAGAATGTTACCAGTGTATGTTTCCTCGATGGTGGCCTGACTGGCAATGCAATGCTGCAATACACACCGAGGAAGGCGCATGCGGTCAGTCTTACAAACAGCGTTGAAAAATACACAGGAACACTCGATACCTCAGCCCTGTCAAACAAGCTCAAGGTTCTTTGCATTGAAGGGAACGAATTTTTTGGTGAAGTCGACTTTACCGACCTGCCACAGTCGATAACGAGCGTCGAGATCGCAGGCAATAAATTCACAGGGGAAGCAGATCTTGATGTGTTGCCTCCGAACCTTGATTACTTTGATATACAAGGCAACGGATTTCACGGCGTTGTCAACTTTGCGAAACTCCCAAGGAAGCTCTCAGTCTTCGACATCTCAGAGAATGCTTTTCAGGGGACGCTCGTACCTGGGGACCTCCCAGACACCCTGACGCACCTGCATCTCGATAAGTGTCGATTCACTGGAACAGTTGACTTTTCTTCTTTCAAGGCGGAAATTCATGAAGTTCATTTGATGGAAAATTCCTTTGCAGGAAGTGCGCAAATAGATAAACTTCCGGATGGTATCCAAGTCCTTGATATTTCTTCAAACGATTTTTCGGGTACATTGTGCTTGCACGATCTGCCAGGATCTATGAGCGAAGTCATTCTTTCGAACAATCAATTTTCAGGTGAAGTTGTCCTGACAAGCCTGCCACCATTCCTGCGTACGCTGGATCTCCAGGGCAATGCACTCTCGGGGGAGATCATCGCTTCGGCACTTCCAGAATTACTGGATGTTCTGGATATCAGTGGCAATGATGGAGAGTGGGAATTTGACGCTGGTGCGATTGCAAAGCGGATGATTCACACGTTTGTGTACTGAGAAAAGCAGGGAAAAAGATACATGTATATTATACGAATAAGGATAATTACAAAAGGTCAAGGGTCACGAAAATCACGCGTAAAGCTGTGAATAATTTTTTCTCCTCAATTTTCACGTGAGAATGTCCAGGCAGTATTTCTTCTTCCATGACGCATGGAAATTTAGAAGTAGTGATATGTGCTCGCGCGCGAACTTTCACCTGAGGAGAAACAGTTATGCTCGATTGAATGACGACGCGCTTCAATAATAGTGTATGAGCACCCTTGCGTACAATGAACTATCATTTAAGAGTCATGAGCAATTTATTCTTTCAAAAAGATAAGTTTTTAGAGCAAGAAGCGCTCATACAACTTGTAAGCATCGAACTTCAAAATAACGGCTATCAAAGCAGGCAAACAGAGGACCCACCTGGATGCAGAAAAGCTCAGCCATCATGTGACTATCCAATCAAAAGATTTCAAATTTGAAATTAGCCTTAAATTTCAAGAGAATATGAACTTCGTATACATTTGTTTGGTATGGATAGCATGGCACTCTTCAGCATTGAGGGGACATCGTAACTATCACATAAACTTACAAAAGAGGGTATTTCTCGATAGATTCACCACAATTGCATGTCAACGTTCCAAAGTTTCCTCTTTACATCCAACTTGATGCTTTCCCAGACCATTGCACCACTTCTGACCCTTTCTGCTGATTCTGCACTCGCTCGAGTAGACACATCTTCCCTCTCTGATCAAATGATGATGGAGCTTTTCGTCAATGAAATGCCCGATGCGTCCAAACGTCACTTTCAAGATGAAAAAGGTGATTTTCTCGATGCATGCGATTGGAAAGGTGTGGCTTGTGATGATTCAGGCAATGTCATTAGTATTCAATTTTACGATGACGACCTCACTGGAAATATACTGCTCCAGTACGCTCCTCGGAAACTTCGCAATCTGTCTCTTTTGAACGACAAGAATGATTATACAGGTACGCTCGATACTGCGTCACTCCCGGAGACATTGGAATTCCTTAACATCGAGGGCGAAGGTTTTTCAGGCGAAGTCGACTTTTCGGCTCTGCCAAGGGCCATGAAACACCTCACTATCGCAGAAAATAATTTTTCTGGGCAAGTGAATCTGAATGACCTTCCTCTGGAAATCGAGGTTTTTGAAATTCAAGGGAATGGCTTTCATGGCGAAATTCACTTTGCCAAGCTCCCAAGATCGCTCGAATTCATTGATATTTCTGAAAATGCACTCTCAGGGACACTATTGCCAGAGGAACTCCCAGGAGAGCTTAAAAAGCTGGTGGCATCGGAGTGCAAGCTGGAAGGGACTGTTGACTTTTCGAAGTTCCAAGAGAAAATCCAAGAAATTCACCTGAATGGCAATAAATTTTGGGGGAGTGCGCAATTTGATAAACTTCCGCCAAACATTGAATTTCTCGATATCTCCTCGAACGAGTTTACGGGTGGATTGCGTTTAAATGAGCTTCCAAAATCCATGTGCGAGCTAGGGCTTTCGAACAATCGATTCTCAGGTGAAGTTGACCTTGACAGTCTGCCACGAGCTCTGGCTCAGCTGTGGCTCGATGGCAATGCGCTTTCGGGAAAGATTAAAGCGTCAAAGCTCCCGATGATGGGTATTCTCGACATTCGAAACAATGCGGGGAGCTGGGACTTTGATGCAAAGGCGATCAAGCGGCGGGTTGATGTATTTGATTTTTGATAAGATTAAGCGAAGGGGAATAATTTGATGGTCATTAAAAATCGTTACGTATAAGTGCACATACAAAGTGAAAGTTCCGAGACTCTTTGGAAAAAATCGTATTTTTTATTCAGATTATTACGTTATTAGAAATGTACGACAGAAATTTCTAAAAGGTGGTAATTTTGAGACCCGGGGTAAGTCTCCGTACTTCTGTGAGGCAAAATTTCTAGCAGGTGGCTGAAAGTGTTCAAAGTGCAAGGGAAAAGTGAGTTTGGTGCTTTGTCCAAGGATCCATGTCCCATTCAAAATCCAGGGCTAGTGATTGCATAAATTTTATTTCGGTTGTAATGCGAAGATTGAATAGAATTGTGGAATTTCAATAGCCATGCATCATGTGTATTGCTATCACTTTGATCACATCATACAAATGCAGCTCACAATTCTCTGCGCAGATACAGTCATGATGGGCCGATTCGATGCATCGATGGTACCCGAGCAGCAGATGCTTGAGCTTTTTTTCACGCCCAACGACCAGGAAGATGCTCGAACTGAGCTCGGCGGTGATGCTGACGACGGGTGCACATGGAATGGAGTGCTATGTAGTGCCACAGGTGCGATCGAAAAAATCGAATGGTTTCCTTGGGAAGCCAATCTCAGCGGTTCTATCGATTTCCAGCGAATGCCGACCAAATTAAAACACTTCACCGTTTATAATCAGGCGCTTACTGGCGAAATCGATGCGACGAGCCTTCCCGAAAGTCTCACGGATCTTTGCTTGGCGATATGTGCATTTAGTGGAACAATCGATCTTGGGCACCTGCCAAGAGGAATGGTGGCGTTTGAGACATTCGACAACCAGGTGACGAGCATTCAAAATGTTCGCAACTTGCCCATAGGGCTCGAAAGGCTCAACATTCGGGAGCTGCACGCTACTGAAAAGACAATTAGTATCGGTGCCCTTCCAGATAGCGAACTCGCCCCTGATTTTTCCGGGTGCGGCTTTCAAAAAGTCGACTGCGAGAACCCTGACGATGTGCCAAGGGTCAACATTGAAGAAGAGGCTCAAGATTCAATGTAAGAATGAATGAATGAAGAAAAGAATGAAGAAAATTACAGACGATGTGGGCGACGAGCAGTGCAGTAAATGAGAAGTATTGGCGATTTATCTTCGATATTTTTTTAGAACACAAATGAAAGAGCTTTTTGAATGTTTGAAATCACTCACGGCTACGGTGCAATTCAAAACTCACAAAAACTAGTAAAGAATCGCATGCAAAATCGCAGTCATCTGATTTCTATCGAAAAACAATATGGTTCCAAAAACTAAGGCCCCAGGAACTCCCAAGCCCTTCCCCAGCGCCCAAAGATCGAATTTCTTCGCTATTGGGCGTTCAGTCACTGATCTTAACTAAATGGCATTTATTCGCTCTCTCTGTCTGAGAAACAGCACATCTATCTCTCTTCCTCTCGATCGAATAAATGCTTGATATTCCACTTCCCATCAGTGTTCTCTTTCTCTGCGCCGACGTGAACACTGATACACGAAGGATGCAGAAACAAATGCTCGACCAGATGTTGCTCATGTCCCATTTATCAAACGGCCATTATATTGAAAGACTTGGAGCAAACAATCTCATAGAGGGCGAAGATTTACATCAGCCGAAGCTCGTGTGTGATCCATGCCGGTGGGGCGGCGTTGTTTGCCAAGGAGGCCACGTCACGAAAGTCGAATGGGATCGAAACTTCAAAATTGGCGAAATGCATATCGAGTGGCTACCAAGAGACGTGCGATCAGCCATAATTGAGGATCAGCGTGTGCAGTCGCTTGACACCAGGCGTCTCCCTAGGGGACTCCGAATATTGCACATTGTAGACTGTGGCCTCAGATCGAAAATTGCCTTCAATACGCTGCCGGAGAAACTCGAGGATCTTGACTTAAATGAAAACTACATTGAGGGGACAGTTTACATTTTTGACCTTCCGAAGGGCATGCGGCGCATAGACATTCGATGGAATTCGATCGATCGCTTGGTCGTTCACAACGCTTCGCTTCCGGGATGCCTTGAGTTCATCAAGGTGCGCCAGCCAGTGCAAAAAGTCAAAATGGTCGAGATGGAAGGAAGAAAACTCGACAAGCGAGTGATTCGGGAAAAGACTTTTGTGTAGTTGTGGTGACTTAAAGCGAAAGATGTGATTTGTATAGGCCACATTGACAACCTTCTTATAGTATTGCGAGACAATTGCCATACCATTTGTTTATGATAGCCTGCATGTCTTAAGCTCTATCAATCTGCCCTCGAGCGAGCTCAATATATTATCTGAAATTCAGCAAAGCATAGCACTCGATTCTGATATGTTCATCACAAAAAAGTATGGCTCATAAGAGACGATGTGCGTTTTCTAAAATCTTAAAACTTCGCACCAGATCAAGCGCTCACGAGGAATACAGAAATTCTTTGATGTCCTGTCGCTCATCGCTTCGACTTTTTAATTTCGAATTTGAAGATATCAATGCTACGTATGCTTTTCACGCAACTCACTCTCCCTCTCATATACACCGCAGACGCGCAAATCCTCCACGGCCAGCAGACTGCCATGGAAAAACTTGTTCAATCAGACACAACTATGGCCACGAGCTTTGATAAGCTTCACACCCACCCAGGAGGATCTATCCATGACTGCTGCACATGGCTCGGCGTGGAGTGCACGGGAGGCATTGTGACTGAAATGGTCCTACCGCACTGCTTCATCACCTTGGACTTACGCTTCCTCCCACCGACGCTGCGCTTCTTCCACCACCGCGAGCGCTACCTTAATGTGACATACAGTGTGCGCTTCCTCCCGCGAGACCTCCGCTACATGTACATCCGATCAGTGAGTTTGTACAATGTGGGGTCTTCGATAGATAAAGGCGTGTTTGACGCGGCATATCTTCCGACACACTCAGAAGAAATTCACATCTGCTTTCGCGTTCAATTGTGGTCAACAGTAATTATTAGTAAAATTCCGCCAAATTTGCGATTTCTGCACATCGGCTGCTCTCCAAGTGTCGAGAAAATTGTGGTGGACAATACAAAGCTGCCACCTGGGTTGATTTCATTACGCGTTTTCAAGGATGCACAAGATGCCAAAGTTAAAGTTTTGACGTTGAATGGAAAGAAACCTGACCCTCGGGTCAGAGCGTATCATCGCGAGCAGCTTCTGTACAAGCGCGACAAGGCGCCGATGGAGCTCATCGATGGCAAATACCTGCGATCGTTCGATGCCAAGTGGGAGGCGCTGTCGAGAGGGATTGGTGTAGCGCAGCGCTCATTGGACTTTTTATTGGAGGAGTGCCGGCATTGATTCGGGTTTTTATGATGCTTATCAAAAATGCGCTGCTTATGCGTTATGGCTCAGGTCTTACCATTCCTTCACATGAAGCAGGTATTAAGTCTCTCTTTAACCATATAAACAGCGATTGAAATGTCTCATGATCACCCAGCGCAATCTATGAACACCTGTGGAAGGGTTATGTTATCAAAAATGTATTCTCGAATTTCCATTGAAGTCAACTAATTTCTCAATATCACGATGCCCTACCTCTCAAAGCTTTTCCTTTTCGCAGACATCACCGGAGCAGGAAGATTTGATGCAGGCTCTGTGTCACAACAAACAGCCATGGAGATCCTGTGCGGATCTGTTAAAAATCTGAAAAAAGTGCAGGACAAGAATGGCGATTTCATGCCCATCGAGCGCTGGAAGGGCCTCAAATTTGACAGCGATGGTAACCTCGTAGACATCAATTTTGACTCGAATACTCTTACTTATCTCTTCGATGAGGGTGGAGCTCAGCCTGAAGAGTCCTCTATAGGGCCTGGAGGTTCCATGGACCTCCAGTGGATTCCGTCGACAGTGACTTCGTTTAGCATTGCGGATCTTGAGATGATTGGGTCGCTGAATACGGCTGATTTGCCCCGAAAACTGCAAATATTCGATGTATCCTTCAATGAATTTGAGGGAGAGATCGGCACGGGCGGTCTTCCAGAGACGCTGAAGGTGCTTAACATTCAGTACAATAATTTCTCGGGATCTCTCATACTCGCTGCCCTCCCACGCGGCCTCGACCGTTTCTTCGCGACACAGAATGCGTTTACGGGGGAAATCAAGCTTCAGGACCTACCGCCGCAAATTTCCGTTTTTGCAGTGGAGCAAAACGATCTCAGTGGGGAAATCAGTATGCGGCATATTCCGCTCAGCATCGAGCGGCTCGACCTCACGCACAACGACTTTGGGCAAGATGTCCTTGTCGTGCGGCGTATGGCGAGATGGAAGTATCGGTGCATCCAAATCGATAAGGAAAAGTTTGAAAAAATAGTTGACGACGAAGGCGATGATATTTCATATCTGCTCCCTGGCATAAGGTCGGCTATAGAGTGAATGAATGAATGGGATTATTGATTAAAGGATAGAGTTCTTTTTCATTGGACTTTGGAAAGTGACACATTCAGTATATTGTAATTCTCTCAGATTTTCAAAGAAGATCATGAATGAGACCTGCAGTGCATTGACCTGGACAATATAACTTGATTTCACGTACTGAAGAATCGCGCTCTCTCTGAAATGGTAAAAGACATGCGATAGATGTACTGCGCCTTTGTCGCATGGATTTGGACACCGCATCCCGAACAAAACCTGATCTTTGATAAAAAAACACTGAATTACTTACAATTGAATCGAATTTCATAATGGGCACATTCACGTGACTCAGCATTCGTAGAAAGCTCCTTTTGCATTTCGATAGATCATACCTCTATTTCTCAATCTCTCGTTGTATTTCTGTCGTGAGATTCTCCATTTTATTCATCCATTGTACAACTCATAGAATGCCAAAGCTTCTCCTACTCGCAGACCTGCCTGGTGCTGGGCGATTTAACATAGACTGCATGTCCCAGCAGATGGCCATGGAGACCCTCTGCGCAGATGTCGAAAATATTCACAAAGTGCAAGATGCAAACGGTGATTTTATGCCCATCGAAAGCTGGAGCGGCCTGAAGTTCGACAGTGATGGCAACATATCCGAAATCGACTTTGATTCAAACTATGGCGCAAACCTCTTCCGTGACGAAGATGAGCCAGAAGTTGATGAGAACCCACCGATAGGTCCTGGTGGATCCATGGAACTCCAGTGGATCCCGCAGTCAGTACGCAAATTTTTCATGCAAGAAGTTCGTATCAGTGGCACAGTTGATACGCACAAGCTCCCTCGAAGGCTCGAAGAATTCGATATTTCCAAGAATAAGTTCACTGGGGAATTTCGAACGGAAGGTCTCCCAGACACTTTGCGCGTCCTGAACATTCAGATGAACAATCTTTCGGGGTCTCTCAGTATCGCTGCTATCCCACGCTGTATGCACCGGTTCTACGCTTCGTACAACAATTTTAGCGGAGAAGTCAACCTCAATGACTTACCTCCGGAAATCGCTGTCTTCCATGTCCAACATAATGCGCTTTGCGGGAGTATAAGCATGCAGCATATTCCCTTGAGCATCAAACACATGGACATCAGGCATAACAAGTTCTCGCAAGATGTCCTTGTCGTGCAAGCGACTGCGGATCCAGACTATCAGCGAATCAGCATCGACAGGGATAAGTTTGCGAAAATTGTCGATGACGAAGGCCATGATGTGAAAGACAAGTTTCGGGCATAGTGCATTTGCGTGACATACGTCTAATCTCTTCGAATATGAAATTATGAAAATGAGAATTATACTGAGAGTTTAGTAGATATTTTCGGCCTATCACACTATGCCACGCTAGAATTGTAGAAATTGATTTTTTTTTGGTGCTTGAATGCTTGTCAAAGTAAAGAAAAGGGTCTCTTAGCATCGCACTTGAGATAAAGGATACACGCACGTTGAGGCTTCGTATTCTGAAAGATCACAAAGGTTTTTGAAGTGTTGTACTGTGTAGCAAATTTTGCATTTGCAGATAAAACCCAGTGTGATTGAAGTTCATGGCAACTATATGGCTCTACTTATCAAGTTTTAATCAAAGAACGAGCCTATTTCATTGTCAAAAGTGTAAATTCGTCGATGTTCTTCAAAGCTATCTTTCAGGCCACACTTTACTTTCCTGTATCTCTACTTGATGAATTTCAGTCTTTTTCTCACATTCAATGCACCTCATCTTCACACACTTCGCCCTTATCAGTTCAGCTGACTGCACTGTCATTCCGGACCAAAATAGAGCACAGAGCGACAGACAAAGGCAAACAGCACTTTTCCAACTTTTGTTTTCTGATATCTCGCCCCCAAACATAGAGCTCATGTCTGAACGCAAACCCTTTAGCGATCTTTGTAACTGGGGCACCGGATTTTTGGGACACGGTCGCACATTTCGAGTCCGCTGCAACGGTGAGGTGCTCGAAAGCCTCACGATGATGCGGATTCGTGGTGAGAATCTTCATCTTGATTACATGCCGAGCACTGTGCGGTACATGCAGATCCAGTACTGCGAGCAGCAGTACGCGGTGGAGACCCGCCGGCTGCCGCGACTGGCAGAGCAGGTGCACATCAGCAACAATTACATTTATGGGACAATTGACCTGAGAGCTTTGCCCGAGAACCTCGAGCACTTCAATGCGTCTGCGAATGCGATAATCGGGCCAATCATACTGAGCCACCTACCCGTCAAGCTCACTTTACTCAACCTGTCTTCGAACCAGATCCGACAGCGGGTCGTGCATTTCCATCAGATTCCGCGCACGCTTCGCACAGTTGATTTACAGAATAATTCGATTAAGGCGGTGCAGCCACTCAATCATGGCAGCGGCAGCCTTGGGTCGACGCATTTCCGCGGGGACTTTCGATTGGCAGAAGATTTTGAAGAATAGATGATAATGGGGTGATCTCGTAGGAGATGGTTCATAAGATCTTTATGTATTCGTATTTCAGTTGCTTTATCTAGAGAGGAAGACAGCGAACGCTCGAGGCTCTTTGATACGTGTTAAAAAGAAAAAATGCTTCCAAAATCAAATTTGAGCGCTTTGATTGCAAAGAATTCGATGAATGTCGCCTTACTCTATCAAATGTCAAAAACGCTCATCGCTGCTGCGCTTTTACCTTCAAAGGGCGCAGGGGCCATCTTTGTAAGCCCACGCCTTCCTTACTTAATCTTCTAAATTCAACCTTAGCAGAGCATAACTTATGAATTTATTATTTTTCAAGCTGCTTGACCACTTTTCAAAAATCGAATACACATGAATCTTCATACAATGCGTAGCGTACCAGAACTCTTCCTTTTTGCGGACATTCCTGGTGCCGGGCGCTTCAACATGGACTGCCTGTCCCAGCAGATGGCCATGGAGGCCCTCTGCGCAGATGTCGAAAATTTAGACAAAGTCCAAGATGCAGACGGTGATTTCATTCCCATCGAGAGCTGGAAAGGTCTAAAGTTCGACAGCGATGGAAACGTCTCCGAAATTGATTTTGATTGCAACCAGATGCTGCGCTTTATCCCTGGCGAAAGCCAAACCATCGGCCCAGGTGGGTCCATGCATCTGCAATGCATCCCGCAGTCAGTGACTTCGTTCAGCATGCAAAACGCTCTCATAGGTGGAACAGTGGACACGTCAAAGCTCCCACGAGGACTGAAAAAGTTTGATATTTCGCTCAACTGTTTTTTCGGAGAATTCAATATGGCAGGCCTCCCGGATACGCTGCGCGTGCTCAACATCCCAAACAATAGCCTATCAGGGTCGCTCATCCTTTCTGAAATCCCGCGAAAAGCGCTGCAGGTTGACATCTCGTACAACGATTTCACAGGAAAAGTTCGGTTTGAAGACTTGCCACCTGAGATTCGAAGTTTTACTGCTCGAACCAATAAGCTCTGTGGGGAAATCAGCCTGCAAAGTATTCCCAGGAGCGTTGGCCACTTGGACATCAGAGGGAACGAGTTTGCACAAGATGTCCTTGTGGTGCGGGCGACCGATAAGCCGAAGTACGGTCGTTTTCGCATCGATACGAAAAAGTTTGGGAAAGTTCTTGATGATAACGGCGTTGATGTCACGTATTGGTTTTGAGGGTAGGGCTAAGGGGCTTTGAAAGTATAAAGGTTTGAGATATGCAGAAAATTGAGTAAAAAGGTATTACTGGAATTGACCTTTTTTATCTTATCAGTCCCAAAATGCGTTTTCGCTGAGAATTTTTCTCAAAATAAATTTGAAATGCCAATAGCACTCTTTTTCACAGCCGACATAGCAGCTGGCCGCATCGATACATTGCTCCTCAGCGACCAGGCTTGCATGGAGCTCATCGCTGAGGGTCTGCATGAGCTAGACAGGCGTGAGTTTCAGGATGCCAGTGGCAGCTATCTGGACGTGTGCGACTGGCAAGCTGTCGCGTGCGACGCAGATGGGGCAGTCACAACAATCTACTGGAGGCCCGGCCATGGGCCGAAGCACCCGGGATTATTCGAAGCACGCTTCCTTCCACAGAAGCTGCATACGCTCGTCATATTTGGTGCACCACTCAGCGGAAATTTTGACGTGGCATCACTGCCACAAAACTTACGCTCGCTAGCGCTTCAGAATGTACGATTTAGCGGAAATTTTGACTTCACAGCGCTGCCATCAGCGCTCGAAAGCGTTCAGGTCTCACTCAGTGGTTTTGGCCCTGTGCTGAATTTGACAGCCCTCCCAAGTAAACTTACCAAGCTGATTGCGCAGATCAGCAAGTTTGCAGGGACTGTCAGCCTTGAGAGTTTACCGATGGGACTCCGGTCGCTCATCATCGACCAGAACGCGCTGGAGGGGACGCTTTCGTTGTCGAAACTTCCTGACGCACTTGAAGTGCTGAATGTCTCGAACAACAATTTTTCAGGGGAACTCGAGATCAAAACTTTTCCGGAGAGCTTGCGAAATCTCTGCATCTATGGGAACTCCTTTACAGGTGAAATCGACCTCAGTAGCGCGCCAGCGTTTCTATCGTTGATGGCTGTGAAAGGCGACCCAGTCGTGGTGCCCTGGCCAGAAGGGACGAGCATGAAAATTCAGCTTTGAGGAGGGAGTGTGAAATTGTTGATAGAGGAGCTTGTTTACTTGGAGAAAAGTGGGACGATAGAGTAAGTGAGTTTATACTTTTCTTCTCTCCATATCCAATTAGATGCATTTGCTATCAATTGCGCACAATATTTTCACTCAATGAGGTAAGATCGTAAAAAAAATTACGCAACTCTTTCAAATCGAGTCTGCGTGACTAAAAATCACCGAAGTACGATGACTGCCAAAAAATGAGAGTTTATTTTTATTTTTGCAAACTCACATGACTGGCGAGTTGACACACCACTAGGGTGCACTTAGTATGCTGACGCTCGAGATTTTCATGGCTTACCAACCTTTTTGATCGGTTTGGTATTAAGCGCCCAAAGAGCTTTTCAGGGCTTCTCATTTTCCATTTCAATCAATTACCAAATGTTTCCGCTTCTGTCCACCATTGATATGCCCATCGGCCGCTTCGACGTCTCTGATCTGAGTGACCAGCAGCGCATGGAGCTCATCTACGAAGGATTCGACGAGAGCGACAGGGAAATGGTTCAGTATCCCAACGGCGACTTTGTTGCGGTCTGTGACTGGTCATGCATCACATGCGATGCAGAGGGTAAAGTAATAGGAATTTCGTGGGAAGGTTGGAAAGGACCATCCAAAGAGGGATCTCTGAGAACGCATAACCTTCCACCAAAGCTGAGATGGTTGTTTATCAGCCGCTCGATGCTTGGCGGATCATTCGATGCAGACGGGCTCCCAAGGGACCTCAAGGAGCTCAGTCTCCTTGAAACGCAATTTTTAGGAACATTCGCCTTTGAGTCCATCCCACGAGGTATGATTCGCTTGAAAATTTATCGGTCCGAATTCACGGGTAGCATCAACCTGAAATGTCTTCCAGAAAGCCTTACTAGTCTTGAGGCACAGTCATGCATGTTTTCAGGCGCAATATCCCTCGAAAGTCTCCCACCGCAGCTTATGGAGCTCAATCTGAGCTATAACGGTCTCACAGGGACCATCAGCCTCGACACCCTGCCTCCCAAGATCGAGAGTATCGATCTATCGTACAACATGCTTTCGGGGAGTCTGCGCGTGGAAAATGTACCGGAGAGCATGCGATCGCTCAGTATATATGCAAACGCGTTTGAAGGGGTGCTCGACCTTCGAGAGGCGCCGCCGAATCTCACTGTTTACTACACAGAGTACATGGACAGGGAGTATGTCAAGGTGGGCAATGAAGGGTTGGAAGTTATTGAAAAAGACATTGGCATTTGCATGCCGTAGGCAGAAGGATTGTCAGGGCTACATAAATTATTTACAAATACGCATAGCTTTCTGATGGTGCTGTGTGAATGAATGAGTTTTTAACTTTCTCACAGTAAAGAGTGCCTCATCAGTTTTATACATACGCATGAAGATCATTTCATGGATATATGTACTTGATTTTGAGTGCGGAAGCAAACGCAAAGCATTGCATACCGCATTCACGGAGAAGAATGTGTTCCGGGTGTGTTCTTACAGGCAAAAGTCCGAAAATTAACGTCAAAGTTCTTTTCTTAACGTCATAGTTTTTTTCGTAATGTCAAAGTTTTCCTCTGAGTGGAAGTGCACTTGCGAATTTTCCACTTAATTTTGACCCTGGTCAGAGACTATTGCCATTGATATCATCAATACAGACAATTGGAAAACTTCAAGTACAACTGGAATGCTTTTTCCAAAAAATCTCTTTTTTCAAGTAAGATGCATCCGCTATTTTTCACGATAGATCCCGCTCTTGGCCGCTTCGACCCTTCAGCGCTCACCGACCAGATGGCCATGGAGCTACTCATGCAAGGCTTCGACACAGGCTTTCAAGCGGACTACGTCAACGACTCCGGAGACTTCGAAGACATTTCCAAGTGGGACATTGTTTCAATGAACGCGAACGGTGAAGTTACCGCAGTCAATATCCCAAGCACCATCGATCAGCTGTTCGGCGAAGTTAACGTGACCGGAACACTCGAGACAAAATATGTACCGCGGGGCATCAAGTGCTTTTCTATTTCGAAAGTCGAGCTCACAGGGACGTTTGATGTTGCTAGCCTACCAGATTCTATTGACGAGCTTGAGATTGAGTCCGTGCCCTTTACTGGGACTTTCGACTGCACCTCTATGCCAGCATCACTCATTGAGGTCCAAATCCGAAGCACGAATCTCTCTGGGAGTCTTGATTTGACTGCACTACCGCCCAAAATCAAGGATCTCTATATTGACAAAAACAAATTTTCGGGGAGTATAGACTTGACGCAACTGCCGGCGTCCATCATGTATTTTGACTTACACAAGAATCAGCTGAGCGGCAGTATTGACCTGACGCACTTGCCTGCGGGCCTCCTCGAGCTTGGGCTACGGGGCAACCAATTTTTGGGAAGCATCAGCCTCGAGGCGCTCCCGCCGCGCTTGCAGCATCTCGATGTATCGTCGAATCAGCTCGAGGGAACGATCGACGTGAAAAACATCTCGCCAAATCTGGAAATGGTTCGCATCTACGAGAATAATTTTTCGGGGACTGTGTATCAGGGAGACATCCCCAAGACGTGCTCACTTATAAGCACGAGGCCCTGGTATGGCGGAAATCGGGAAAGGTCAAAGCGTATGAAGGACTTTCATATCGTAGAGGGGTCATCAGCTGCTCAGAATGAATAGAAAGCACAGAAGGAGCTCAGGTGATCATTATTCATAGAGATAAGAAATATATAGTATACTTACGTGATAATGCATAAAATACCATAAGGTTGACCATCTGCGTAAATTCATTGCGTATGAGGTTTGAAAGATTTTCTGAGGATTCAAATGCTATTTTTGATTGCTTCGCTGAGTGTATCCGACATGAAGACAGCTGACATGCAAAGACTTCATGCACACAATTTTTGAAACTCTAAAGATCACTGCTGCCGACGTGCTCCATGCCCATGGACACTTACTTTGTCTCTACAATGCTCTTCTCACTTCTCTTTGCAGACACGGCCCTCGGCCGAATCGATATAACGCTACTGAGCCAACAGACAAAGATGGAGCTGCGCATTGAGCCACTTATTGATCTTCGGTCATTCACACTTAAATGAAATTGCGCTTTTTGGGTTAAGAATGATAGATTGCACACCAACTCATTCAGAAACGCTGCACAAGTCATAAACTTCAACGTTTTCCGTTCCATCTTCTCATTCAAACACTTCAAATGTTTCTACAGATTGCCACATCTGACGCTTCTATGGGCCGATTCGAATCGACAATGCTAACCTCGCAGCAAGCGGTCGAGCTTCTCCTCGAGGGACTGGATGAAGAATGCCGCCACCCATTCCAAGACAAAGATGGGTACCTTCCACTTTGCAGCATGCCCGGCGTCACGTGCGATAAAAGTAAAACCGCTATTGACATCGCCTGGAGCTTCCAGAGCAATAATTCTTCAAAATCTGAGCTTAGCGGAACTTTTGCGCTCAAATATCTGCCAGAAACGCTGGAACTCTTTAGCATTGAGCGGTCCCAGTTTATATCTGCACTCGACTTCGAGATGCTTCCACCAGCTCTGACACGGTGCATTGTGTTTCGGACAAGCTTCAGCGGGAGCATGCGCCTCACAAAGCTCCCGCAAGCGCTCGAGATCCTACAATGCGAGATCAATAATTTTTCGGGGAGCATCAACTTAACAAAACTGCCTAGAACTCTGAAAATCATACGACTGAATAGCAACCATCTATCAGGCGAGATAAACCTCGAGCATCTCAGCCCGGGCCTGCTGACACTGACGCTGCATGAAAACCAGCTTGAGGGGACTGTATCTCTTGAAAGACTCCCTGAGACCCTGCTCGAGCTCAATCTTGCAGTCAACCGATTTCACGGGACACTGAACCTAAAGAATATCCCAGAACGGATGGAAGAGCTTCACATCAGCAATAATAATTTCAGTGGGGAAGTCAGCCTGTATGGGCTGCCGCCGGAGTTTATTCTATTCTACATGCCAGTGTTTCCCTGCGACAACCCAGAAGCTTCAAACCCTGGGCTGAAAGTCATACGAGCGGCATAGGGCAAAGTTATGTGAACGAAGCGCAGTGAAATCGAGATAAAAATTATTTGATGACTGAACGAAAAATCTATTGGTGTATGTACCTTTACCAAAAATGTAATTTCCACCTGTCTTTTCGCCCTTTTTTATCTTGATGAAAGATTTAGAAATGATTCATATTTACACTGATTGATATACGTGGAGTCGGAGATGGATTATACGGATGGTCTCGACTTTGGGTATGAAATATTCGACTACTCAATTTTCTTAAGAAGATATTGATGACATCTCTTCGCGATCTGTCTCAAGACCTCAAACTTTTAAGGCATAAACAAGCCTTAATGGAAAAAAAATTCTCTTGAAATCATAGACATTTCTGTGTTTCAACAATACTTTCTAACTCCCAGAATGAAGTTCCTATTCCTCACAGCTGACACACCCATTGGCCGCTTTGACCCTTCCATGCTATCACCACAAGAGTCCATGGAGCTCCTGGTCGAAGGTTTCAACCCAGAGATCCGCCGCTTATTTCAGCGCGACGACGGCGAGTACCGCAGCTTCAAGGAGTGGCCCCACGTGGCGTGCAACAGAGATGGTGACATAGTGCTGATATCCTGGAATCGGCTCTCGAGCTTTGACACGCGAAAAATGACTGGAACCTTTGCGGTCGAATATATCCCAGACTCTGTGCACACGATGATTTTCGGCTGGATGAGCTTTGATGGGGGACTCGATTTCACTCGGTTGCCCAAGTGCTCGAGAACGTTTGAAGTACAGCGCACAAGGTTCTCGGGGACCATTGACTTAACGAGCCTGCCGGACCCCCTTGTCACACTCGTCGCAGTGAACAGCCAATTCACTGGGACCGTCGACTTGACGCAGCTGCCGCCCAATCTTCGCTTCCTCAAACTCAGCGAAAATAAGCTGAGTGGCTCTGTCGACCTTTCTCAGCTGAATACCGTACTGCAAGAGATAAGCCTCGACCGCAATGCCTTTGAGGGAGACGTCAGCCTCGACAACCTGCCAAAGACAATGCAAAGAGTGAACATCCGCAAGAATAAATTTTGCGGTGAGCTCACAGTCCAGTATCTCCCACCTGGCATGAAGCACGTCATGATCAGCGAGAATAATTTTCACGGGACGGTCAACCTGCTCGAGTGCCCGCCGGGCTTCAAGCTGATGCTGCAAAAGAATGAGATGCCCGACCTGAAAGTGATTCGGTGATGAGAAACGAATGCGAAAGAGAGTTGAAATAGAAATAGTTAAAAAATAATAAAAAGTGTACATAAAGTGTCAGCGTATATTTTTAAATGATGTGTTTGCTTTCGGTTTCAAGGCTGATCTTTGCAAAATACATACCTTTCTGAACTCAATGCTCTTCACCTCAGCCTTTGCAGTAGACCCTATTGGTATCGGCCGCTTTGACCCTTCCATGCTCTCTGACCATGACCGCTTCGAGCTCTTTATGACATTCGACGACCCGAATGATATTGCTGAAGAACTCCATGGCGACCCGCTCGATCACTGCTCGTGGTCTGGGGTCACGTGTGACGAAGGAAATATCATCAGCATCGAATGGGTTAGACCAGGGGTTCTTAACTGTGTAGGAATTCCTACAATTTGTAGGAAAATGAGAAAAAAAAATTTTGAAAAATAGGGGTGCTGTAGGAAAATGAAATTTTTCCTACAGCCAGCGCAAGCTGGCTGACGAGAGCCTGCTCTGCTTGGGCTAGGATTGAAGATCAAAAAGGACACTTTTCTTGATCACATCATAGAATTGTAGGCGAATTTTCGAGAGCCTCGGCCCTTCGGGCCTCGGCGCATCTTGCACATCTTGAAGAATCCCCTTCTGGCAACATCATGCTTTATCACCAATTCATGCCAGCATACCTGAGCTAGCATCATATTCCATCAATATCGCCTAGCATCATACGCATCAGTGGTTTCTGTTCTACATGATAAAGTAAAAGCTTAGGTCTAACCGAAACTATAGATTTGTATTTAAGAATCCATATTCTTGGTTCAGTGCTACAGACTGTTTTGTATCTCAAAGCTGAATGGTAATGGTCATCAGTGTTTAAAAAGTCATTTTTCAAAGGCTAAAGAGTGGAGTTCGTTTGCAAATCACACGTTGGGCCTACATTATCACACGCCGGGTACATCAAAGATATGCAGCGAGTCCTAAAAGACCATCCTTTATGATGACTTTTCTCGTGACGGGGCAAACTGCCATCCCGTCCCGAAGGGGCGTGACGGCAAATTTCCACACCCATTCCTAATAAATGTGGTTGTAGGAAAATGATATTTTTCCTACAGCGTGCTGTAGGAAACTGAAAAAAGCCGCAGAACCCCTGGGTTAGACCTTTTGAGGTAGTCAAGGGCGAAATCAATATGTCAATGCTTCCATCGCATGTCGAGCTGTTGTTGCTGGAGCGTGAACAGATTCGAGGTGACGCTGATTTGACGCATCTACCGGACGCTATGAAGAAACTTCGAATCGTCGGATGTGCGCTGACGGGCACACTCTCGTTTCACTCTCTTCCACCGAAAATAGAAGAAGTTGATTTCAAGCATAATTGTATCGAAGAGATTTCGAACTTCGTTAACCTCCCCGAGACACTCGTCAAAATAGAACTTTTTGAGGATTATGCAGAGCTCAAGGATGTCGATGAAAGTTCTCTCCCGGACTGTGTTCTTATATTAAGCCAAGTTGATTAATGCTTTGACCATGATGTTCTATCACTCCGAGGAGATGACACGTTACATATTTATACGTAAAGGGGTAAGCAGATAAAACCCACAGATCTAAGTGTAATATAATAATCATATCGTCCGACAATTTGCAGAGACAGAGATTTTTTTACTGTGAAACGTATAACCACTGCTATCTTCAAAAAAATGTACCTTGCCTCGCTCTTTTCAGCAGATACTACCCCCGTGGACAGCGCATCCCTCAGTCGGCTTGAGCCTTTGCTCCTTTCCGACCAAGCGCTCATGGAAATAGTCGTCGAAGGGCTCACAGATAAATTCAAAGGAAGGTTCCAAGATGCAAATGGGGAATACAAGGATGTCTCCGCCTGGAAAGAGCTGAAGTGTGACGAAGACGGTAACGTCACTGAAGTAAAATTCAGTTTCGTCGAAGGGACGCTGTACCTCGACTTTGTGCCCCCGCATGTTCGGAACTTGCTCATATCTTCGGAGGATCTGCATGGAACACTCGATACAGCTCGACTTCCGCAAGATCTTGAAGTCTTGAACATAAACTATAGCTGCATGAGCGGGTCGGTGGATTTTACACAGCTTCCACCGAGACTCGTTGATGTTTGTTTCATGAGCTGTCAGTTTTCAGGGGATTGCGACTTGACGGCCCTACCTCCAGGTCTTGTCAAGCTTTTCATATCTAATATTCCCTTCAGTGGCACAGTAGATGTAATAAAGCTTCCACAAACACTCAAAGATTTGCGTGTTTTTGGTACGAAGATCTCTGGCGATATTACACTCAGCACGCTTCCTGCGGGTTTGGAGAGCATGTGGCTCCATAACAATAATCTTACGGGGCTTGTTCGAATACTGCAGGTGCCACAAAGCCTTGCGATCATTCGGCTTGATAGAAACGCATTTTATGGGGTGGCAACGGTTTCATCGAAGATTCAGAACGATGCAAAATCTCCTGATTTGTACCTCTTCGGGAACACTCTCGATAGCGTCGTTGACGAGAGCGGCCACCCACATCGTGCCATGGGGAAATTCATGCACGAAGATGAGGAGCTACGCACCGAAGAAATGACCGATATGGTCGCTCGAAGATTCTTTTTGTAGTAAGGGCGCATAGGAGGATGATGCAGAAATATTCGTGATATATATGAAAGTGTAGATTCTCTTGATGTTTTGTAACAAAAAGATGTTTTTTTTTGCCATTTGCTCGTACTTGTTCTTCAATGCTATCAAGAATTGGGTGGGGATGATTTGGATTGGGAACATTATATCAATGTTCATTGTTTCTTATATTTTATCCCTTTCTGAAGAGTTTTCAATCCTTAATCATTTCGAATGCCATCGTTTCTCCCAGTCCTCACTTGTGCTGATAGTCCATCGCGCGGCAGATTCGATCGAGGTATGATCACCGACAATGACCGAATGGCATTGTTTTTTGTCCCGGATAATGCATATGCGGCGCAAAGAGCTCTCGGTGGGGATTCTGAAGATCCAACGACGTGGAAAGGCGTCCTGACCGACGAGGGATGTATTGCAAGGATCGTCTGGTCATCTCTTTGGATTAAACTGCGGGGTTCGATTGATTTTACCATGATGCCTTCCAGGCTCACAAGGCTTCACCTGAGTGGCCAGGAGCTGCGAGGCGAGGTGGACTTGACGCAGCTTCCAGAAACCATGAAATTTTTTGAGGTCATTCGGTGTCGCGTGACTGGGACAGTTGACTTGAATCACCTTCCTGCTGGCATCGAAGTCATCAAGGTAAAGCGGAATGCCCTGACGGCTTTGAGAGATATTGGTAATCTTCCGTCTTCGCTGCGAGAAGTTTCCATTGCGGAAACTCTACTGGAGCAAAAAAGTGTGAAAATTGCAAAACTTCCGATGGGCATCAGTTTTGAAATATTGGAGAGTGACATTGAAGAATTTAACTTCGAGCGGGAAAGCGACAAGGGGCTCGTATTCACTGGAAGAATAGAAAACCGACGAGGGTGATATATTCTGAGGTGGCTTCTTCGAAGCCAGTGTGTATCTATGCGGTCTGTGCTATTTATTTCGAGTTATTTTTAAGGCGTAGCTAGCGTATCAAAACATCCCTTGGTAAACTTGTCGGTTTGAAGACTTCAGTCTACAATGGTACACATTCGTTTGCATCTGCTCGAGTTGTGATCTTTTCGGATCAACCCAAGATTGGTAAGCAGATGACTCATGTTCAAGATAACAAAATTCGAGAAAAACTTTACGCATCACTGAGTGCCAATGCCGAGGCTCAATTTAGGTAGTCAGTGGAAAATTTTGAAACCTTGAGAAACACTGCTTCATGCAATGCCGGGATCTAGAAAATAAAGATGGGCAGCTCTCTATTCGCAAAGGGGATCGGTATCCAAAAGTTTGATTGCACGACATATGTAGCACAAATTTTAGCCAGAATCCATGCAGATCGATAGGAACACAGCATCTGAAGATTATCCCTCTAAAAAAGAAATTTCTTTCCGCCTTTCACTCACTTTTCACATATAAAGTAAAATGCTTCTAACGCTTCTCATCAACACTGCAGACACTCCACTCGGCCGCATCGACCAGTGCGACCTCACGCCGCAGCAGAAGATGGAGCTCCTCGTCGCAGATCTTTCGAACGCGGATAAAGAAAGACTAAAATTTCATAATACAGACGGCATGTTCGACGAAGTTCGAAATTGGCGTGGGGTGTACGTGAATTTCAGCCGTGAGCCCCTGCGGATACGCTGGAGCAACATTTCTGGGACAATCGCTCTTGATTTCATCACGGACAAGGTGACGTACTTTATCGTGCAGGAGAGCAAAGAACTTGAAGGAACGCTGAACACAGCGACTCTACCGGAAAGCCTCAGGGAGCTCATTCTGTATGACACATCGCTTTCGGGCTCTGTCGATTTAGAGAACTTACCGAGAGCGAATCTGACAAACTTGAACCTTTCGCTCGGGAAATTCTCAGGTACGCTCAATTTGGCCGAGCTGCCACCGAAGAGCAAAAATATTTTTCTGCATGAAAATTTGTTTACGGGAAGTGTGGACCTATCGCACCTACCGCAGACCATGCACGAGCTGGACCTCGCAAGCAACCAGCTGAGCGGCGAAGTAGACCTCAGCAACCTGCCGCCGACGATGCGGCGCCTCATTCTCAGCAAAAATCATTTTTGCGGTGAATTTCGGATTCTGAAGGCGCCACAAGATCTCCGCGTGAACGCTTCTTCGAATGATTTTTCGGGAGTTGCAATAGTCGAGCGCGCGATGCACGAGAAAGTGCTTCTCTCGAACACGAATGTCGAGAAGATAGTCGATGAAGACGGCGAGCAGTATGCGGAAGAATAAGTAGAGTGAGGATAAAATTTAAGCGAATTTTATACAATGGATCATTTTTGAGATATAGTCAATACCGAGGCGAGGCACAAGTACAAACGGATAAGAAAATGTGTCATTTACTATTTTTTAAAGTCTGATGCCAAAGATGAAGAGAGTCTTACACGAGATTCATAGATTAATTCATCGTATGCAAGCAGGGGCCAGATGCAAATTGGCATATTTCGATATTTTTGACGAAAAGCTGTAATGTAAGTGGAAAATGCTTTATCTCCTTCATGTGCGTAAGGTTTACTTTGCATGAAAGATAGAATATATTAGAGAATCATCTGTGCATTGAAGACAACAGAAGTGCGATGCCAATCCTCAAGGCGTACATCAGATGGTAGACTCTCCACAACGTAGTTTGATGCTACTGAAATACTAATGATGCTTGATAAATCATCATTGCCTTTTTTCCAAGCCACTCCTGCTTTTTTCGATCTGTAGTTACTCTTTACGTCAAGCGTTCTCAAAGGTGGCCCCAGCAACTTTCAGGTGTCCCTGATGAGAAGCAAGTGATGAGGAAGTGAGGAGCATTTATTGAATTTTCACCTAGATAAGGACTACCCAGGTGGCCCTAGGACTTTTT
Source organism: Perkinsela sp. pyNocScin1 (assembly GCA_964019655.1). Taxonomy (NCBI): domain Eukaryota; phylum Euglenozoa; class Kinetoplastea; order Prokinetoplastida; family Perkinselidae; genus Perkinsela; species Perkinsela sp. pyNocScin1. The sequence goes on from CAXHTR010000007.1 coordinate 452,298, forward strand.
TTTGGGAAAAGGTGGTCCTGGGCCCAAGAATGTGAAAACCCTTGGACTAAGGCGTATAAAGTGAAGAGATGTCTAGCAAAAATTTTCACTAAAATTTAAGTTTTCTTTCCTACTCTAAGTTAAAATCAATCAAATGCCATTCATTCACGCCTTCATCACCGCCGATGCCTCACTCGGCCGCGTCGACACCAGTGCTCTGTCAGATCAGCAGATGATGGAGCTTTTTATCGAGAATTGTAGTATCACTACAAAAGAAGATATCCAAGAGGAGAGTGGTGACTACACGAATGTCTGCGAGTGGGATGATGTCACTTGCGATGCAAATGGTAATGTCATCGATATTGACGATATGTACGTCGACGGGACTATTGCGCTGGACTTTCTCCCGAGAAATATCAAGAGATGCAAATTAATTAGATATAACGTGAAAGGGACGATCAGTACCGAAAATCTTCCAAGATCCCTCGAAAAGCTCGTTCTCTACGTGAACGAACTGTCGGGGACTGTCAACCTGAGCACATTGCCAGAGACGCTCATTCGTCTCTGCCTCTCATCGAACAATTTTACAGGGAGCATCGCGCTCGATAGTCTCCCACAAACGCTCGAGAAACTCAGACTGCTGTGCAACAAATTTTCGGGAAGCATCATACTCAACAAGCTGCCACGGACCCTCCGCCAGCTCGATGTGAGTGAAAACCAGCTGAGCGGGACAATTACGCTCGAGAACCTCCCACCGGCGCTCGAAGTTCTGAATTTGGAAAAGAACCAGCTCAGCGGCGCTTTCACGCTTCTGGAGATCCCCGAGGGCCTCAGATCGCTCGAAGCGCACTATAACAAGTTTGCGGGGACCGCTGTCGTCCAGAAGGGCGTCGGGTGTGCGGTGGTCGGCTTCGTGGGGACGGACATCGTCGCTGTCGTGGACGAGGACGGCGAGGAGAACGAGGCCAACGTGGCCTTTGGGCATTGGGCGATGATGTAGGGCAGGAAATGGAAATTTCTTCAAATCGTTCGATGCGCATGATACATTCATACTGATATAGGGTTATCATTTTAAATACTTGGAGACGATAAGCTTATGATCGCCTCAACCTTTCTTACTTTGGTGCCTTTTGTGAACGAAAAACTAATGAAATCGACACAGGGGAATGAGGTATAGAACAGGGTTTCAGTGATTTTTGAAAATTTAGATTCCCTTTTCCCCCTCACGTAAATTTCCAAAGGCTTATGGATTGGCATGAGATAATTTCAGAAAGGTACTTTTCCCCCAAAGGGGGAAATTTCCCCCTTTATTGAAATCCTGGTATAGAACAGGGGTTTAATCCATCAATTTCAATGAAAGTTCAAGAATTTTCCTCTTTGGCCCTCCGGGCCGAGCGTGAGAACTTCTCAAATAGGCACAAAAGTTTGATGGGGTGGATCTCATATTCCATCAATCTTCTTTTTGCCGAAAATTTTTGGGTCTTGGCCAATGCCATCAAATCAAAAAATCCATCGCTGGGCTTGAACCCTGGTATTGAAAATCTGAAAAGGTTCTTTTGCACAGAGATTAGGTCTCATCGCATAAAAACTTTGGTTATTCGATGCGGTACACGAAAATTTTTCTTTTGTGTCTCCAAATAATGTATGTGTATCCGCCACTTCGAAGTGCGGTTTCATTAGAGAATACAACACGATTTCTTTCCCAGCATATGCTCTGGAGCTTTTTATGTCTATCTGCCCCCATGAAGTCAATCCTTCTAGTGAAAGAACCGAAAAGCGGATGAATTATTTTTTACTGCGATTTGAAGCTTAACAAAGTACGCGCAAGGATGGACTGCCAAGTGGAAGCGTTGACCTTTCTCATCTTTCGAATTCACTGCCCCTCTACTTTTCAGCCTTTTGAGAATCTATCGGTGTCATTTTAGCTTATTGGACAAATGGAAAGAACAAAAACCAAAATATTTCCATTTCCGAAGCGCAGAAGAACGGAAGAAAAATCCATCACATGACTACTCTATAAACCCACGATTGTCGAAGCCAACACGCACCCGCTTGTCCACCTTTTTGCCGTCGAGGCTGACGATCTTCACCTTCTTGTCCCCACTGGAGAACACGCCCCATTCGAACGACTCTGGGAGGTCGCTATTATCGACAACGACTCTCTGCAGTGGATTGCCAGCGAGGCTGAGCTGCTTGAGGCCCCGCGGGAGGCCGCTGAGCAGAATAGTACCCTGAAGCTGATTCGTTTGGCACATCATCGAGCGAAGGTTGAGGGGAAGTGTCTGGCAGTTCACTGTCCCCATCAGCCCACACTGGATCAGCTCTAAGTCGACCAATTCTCTCGGGAGCGCGCGCGTCTCGAACTCGGCGTTGATGTACAGTCCGTTCATATCGAGGTGCACAACAGTCGGTGGGACGAATTCGATGCGAAAGCTATTCGGAGCCTCCAGAAATTCATCTGACCAGCGGAAGCTCATCGGCGCGTTGTCGCCCCACTCGATGCGCCGGACGATTTCATTTTCACACGTGACGCCCATCCAAAGGCACGCATCGGAGTGTTTTGGGTCGCCGTTGTAGCGCTCAATGAGGCCGTAGACCTGGCACCAGCGCTCGTCGGCGATTTGAAGGATGCTCAGCATGTGGACCTGCTGCAGCCGCTTTTCATGTGGTGTCAGCGTTGGTTTAGAATTGGCTGCGCTTTCGTCAGAACACGTAAGAAGAAGGGCAGCGAAGAATGCGATGGTGTACATTGGAGGGAAAAAGGAAAGGAGATTGATGAAAGTAAAATAGTCTGAATTTTGTCTTGAACGGGAGAGTGAAGGAGAGGAAAGTATGGGGCCGCAGAAATCAAAGCCTAAAAACTTCAGAAACTTTTGATCAAGCATTTGAATCTGATCCGAATCACTTGTATTCGCTCGGGTTTCGTTATTGACATTCGCTGCATATGTTCTGTCTCTACAAAAAGGGATTCAATTTCTTTGATATCAAACATCGTTGAAACTTTTTAGCCCAATGCCATCATCGCATCATGCTTCGTACTGAATTCAGACCCTGATCGGTATGTTCAAAAATGTAAAACCAAAAGCAAAATGCATGTATGAAGTGACTGAAAAAAAATCGAATTTTTACGAAGTTACACGCTCATTTATTGACTTACCACTAAGTTATTTCCAATATCATCCCCAGTGCGCAAAATGCGCATTCCACATGACGCATTTAAGTTCCCAGATCATTCATCTCTCTTCAGAACTTCAGAAAATCCCGCGTTCGCATGCTCCACAGATAAATAATGCTGCACATGCCGTAGGTCGAGAACATCTGCGAAAGCATTCGCACTCAGACTGACGAGCCGGAGGGTTGCTGGTATGTTCTGGAAGGTAACGCTTCCTGTTAGTTCGTTTCCCGCGACGATGATCTGAGACATCGACGGTGGTAGGGCAGTCAGATCAATGGTCCCCGTAAAATGGTTCATTGAAACGTCAAGAACATTCATCTTTCGTGGGAGGTGGGTTAGCTCGAGTGTTCCCTCTAGTTTGTTGCTGCTGACCAAGCACTGACCAACTTCAGAGGGAAGCGAATCGAGAGCGAATGAACCCTGGAGGCAATTTTCACTCAGTTGAAGAAATTCAATTTTTGTAGGGAGTTGGGTGGTGTTCATGCTACCATTCAGCGAGTTGGATTGCAGGTTCAGTGCCTCGAGCCCCTCGGGTAGGCTCGTATATATGAAATCCCCTGAAAAATTGTTCCTCGAGAGATTCATGCTTAGTAGACCACGTGGCAACTTCGTAAGGTCCATCGATCCGAAGAGCCCAGAATCTTGTAGATAGAGAATTTCAAGATTCGCTGGTAAATGGACCAAACTGATCGGATGTTGTAGCTTTGACCTGCTCAAATCAAGCTGCACAAGGCTCTGAGGCAATTTCGATGTATCAAGCTCATCCGTGATTTGGTTGACGGTAAGATTTAGATGACGAAGTTTCTCTGGAAGTGCTTCTACGCACAAACTCATTATGAGGCTTGGGCTGTATATTTTGAGAAATCCTAGCTCAGACGGGAAAAACTTGAGATGAATCGGAATTTCGCTGGTAATGTCCTCTTCCCACCAGTCGATGCGTGTCACGCTATCATTCGAGTCACAGCTGATGTTGCTCCACTCACAGACCTCATAGTAATCTCCATTTTCATCTAGAAAAAGATCTTTGGTGTCGTCGTCACATTGCTCAACTATGATCTCAAGGATCATCTGGTCGGTTAGAGACGATCTGTCGTAGCGACTAAGTCCGTCAATCGCTAGAAAAACCAAAGTACTGGACATAACTAGTAGATTGTAAATTTGAGAAGTAGGTCGTGATATACTGACTCGACATGACTCTGACTTAACTCGACATGAAAAGTATCTTTATCTTAAAGGAGGACATTTACTAAGCACAGCCATGAGATTAAGACGAAGAGATACTTAGCAAAAAGATTGTAGCTGTGGTAATCCATACGTTTGGTCGAAAGCTTTTTCCCTCAGAGTAGTAGTATACGATCCAAATTCCTTATAACAAGGAATCACGCCTTTCTATAAAATTTCGGCGTTTCTACACAGGTCTGACGACGGAACAATACTATTCAAAGGCACACGCTGGAAGTCCAAATTTTGTTTACAAAATGCTCAGTGTTACTAGCAATCTCAGCACAATTGTATGATTCCTACGAAGTTTTGTTTTGTGCAAACTCGGTGATGAAACAGAGCTTGTCCTAAATAAGATATGTATCAGCAGTTTCATCCATAGTACGACAAGAGGAGATCATTTGGAATTTCTTATGTCATTGGACTCGAAATTCATTTTTACTTCGAAATATTGAGTCCATCTGTCCTCCATCCGTATAAGCAAGTGCTAGGTATGGATGCGTAATTGAAAGATGATAATTATCGGATGCAACTTCAGTTGTGTATTGATCAAAAGAATTCGCTCCTTCAAGAAAAAGATTATTGAATCTTCATTCATTGAAGCCCTTGTATTTCCCTCGTGATTCTCAAGATATTCTACATTTAGTTTAATAGATCCTTAAAATATATGACAGGCTTTCTCGTCGCTTTATTCGATTCACACCCCAAGGGGTGTGAGGGGACCTAAATTTCACACCCCTTAAATTTCAATGTGGAAGCTTGCCGTCCCGTCCCCAAAATCTCACCCCAAATAAGAAGGCCTGATATACAATCACCCCGATCCGATGTATTTTCCCTATTTTAAAGTAATGGAATTAGAATTATTTGGATTGGATTGGAATTGGATTTGAGGAAGTGTTTTAATAATAAACTGTGAATCTGAGATTTTACTGAGAAGCTTTGGCAGGAAAATTACTTTAAGCTTGGTATCAACGAGAAGCTCTTCATCAAATCTCCGGATACAACCTGCCAGGTTTTAACTATGAAAGATTCGAGGTTGCTCATGGAAAATTTTTGCTTCAGGCAATGTTGTGGTAATAAATTTCACAGTCATGGATGCTATTCTGACACCCTTTGACATCGCCTACGTGCTCCTTGCTTGTAATCTTGAAGTGGAGAATAAAGCTTTTGTTAAAAGACTTAGAAATTTTCGTGTGGTATGACCAAAGAATTTCATCATAGATTCTCCAAAGAATGGTGACGGACTATTTCCTGATCTTCGTATCACTAACTATTCGTTCATCTCAATTTTCATTAGTAATACATGCAGCCATCATCGCTCCTCTTCGTGTCAGACCGATCCATGGGAAGCATCAATCTCAGTGCACTATCAGATCAGACCCTCATGGAGCTCTTTGTTGAAGAACTCGATGATGCATCGAAGGAACAGTTCAAGCTATCAAACGGTGATTACCTCCTCGCCTGCGACTGGAAAGGAGTAAAATGTATAAAAAACCGTGTTTCAGAGATATTTTTCAACATACATGATAAGTATGCGATGAAGCCAATGCATGGTACTCTTTCTTTCTCTGCACTACCGCGAAGCATCAAATCTTGTGAAATTCGAATGATAGGCTATCCGTTTTACGGTTCAATCGATACAACCACACTCCCTGCAATGCTTTTGAATTTCAGCGTACGAGAAAATTTTCTTACAGGTTATTTCGAGCTACGCCATCTTCCACCACAGCTCAAAAAGCTAAATATCAACGAGAACGAATTTACGGGGAGTTGCTACTTATCCGCTTTGCCAAGTGAGCTCGAGGAAATACACGGAACGCGGAATAAATTTCACGGCAGCATTGAGCTCGATAAGCTTCCACGAACACTACGAGTCCTCAACTTCTGTGGAAATTCTCTGCAAGGTTCCCTCGATTTAACAAAGTTACCAAGCAGAATGAAAGCTATCTATTTAAATGATAACAATCTTTGCGGGGAAGTCTTCTTCGACAAACTACCAAGAAGTATATCTGAGCTTCAGCTCCGAAAGAATAAGCTGTTCGGCTCGATTCGCTTTAGCGACCCTCCCGGAAGCCTCGAGAGCGTTTGCCTCGTAGACAACAATTTTTCAGGGACTGCTATCATACCCTCGCACTTTCGGAACAATTTTGAGCTCTATGGTAACAAGGTTTCCGCGCTCGCTGAAAAGCACGCATTCACTGATCGCCTTACAGTGTACGAATGGCTTAAGTGCGTGTGATCTGTCGAGCATCAGAAGGCCTTGAAAGCAAAAACGTAAAGAGCATAGAAATCAAAATTATATAATGGATAATCACGGTATGTATGTATAAGCCAGGGGTCGGCAAAGTGTGGGACGCGTCCCCGTTCCGGGGACGCGCCCGCACGGCAAAAATTTCGGCCCCCCAAAAAATCCAGCTCGTCTGCGGGGACGCGGACCGGGAAACCTGGATTTTTTGGGGGGTCGTGGGGACGCGGGGGTATGGCCAAAAAAAAGTTTGCCGACCCCTGGTATAAGCAGATGTTGGATATTCCTATGTTTAAGCACAAAGTATTATACCCTATACCCTAAGGAATGCTATTCATACCCTATGGAATGCTATCTTTCAATAAATCTTTTATCTGCGGAAAATTTATGAATATACAGTCGTGGTGGCTCCATGACTCATGGGCATACTTCATGATGGTTTCATACCCCCTCTCACGAAGAATAATCGGACGTAGTGCGTACAATGCCCAAAATCCGAACGATCGCTACTGGAAAGCCTGGTCTACAGGAAAATAATCTTATGCGAGAATATCTTGCAGCACATGAAATGAATCTCATAGTACCTGAGCACTCATTTATTTCACGCCTGAACGTGGAGAACGGTTCACTTTAGAAACTAGACAGATTCAGTCTACTGCCGGTTAAAAAGCATAAAAAACAAAACATTTCAATTCCATGATCATAGTTATTTTGCGAGACTCTACGGCAGAGTTTCTGTAAATCACGCTTTAATGCGCTTTTCAACATCTATACTTCTCAGATGGCAATGCGATACATGAAGCTAGACCTATAGACAGCACATTGCTTGCGCTTCCAAAAATATGCCAATATCTAGTTTATTGGTCACTCTTATTGTAAATTTCTTGATGCTCCACCTCCCCCTGCTGTGCCTTGCTGACGTTGACAGCGCCCTCGCTCGGCCGGACAAAAGTAGCCTCTCCGAGGCGACCCTCCTCGAGCTCATGGCAGCGAATTTCAACACGCCAAGGCATATTTTCGAAACGAAAATACACCCCGACAAGCCCGAGTGGTGCTCTTGGGTGGGTATTCAGTGCTTCCAGGATGGCACTGTCCGCGCGATCTGCTGGAACAACTGGACACTCATCAACGGCGGAACAGTAGACTTACGGTGGATCCCGCTCGAATGCAGAAACGCGACAATCAAGAACTCTGCGCTTGAAGGCACACTCGATACGCATGACCTTCCCGAGCATCTGCTGTACTTTGACGTCCAAGACAATAAGATGTCAGGCCCCGTCGACTGCGCTGGGTTCCCGCCAGAGATACTCGAGATCCGACTCTTCAAGAATCAATTCTCGGGGAGTCTATGCCTCGAGGCGCTCCCAGCCAGCACACGCGCATTCTCCGCCTACTCCAACAAATTCGAGGGGAAAATCAACCTGACAGCGCTGCCACCGCTGATGCGTTACCTGAGTCTTGCACACAATGCACTCGAAGGCGAAATATCGCTCGAGAACCTTCCCGAGGGGCTGTTGGACCTCAAGCTGGAGCACAACTTCCTGTGCGGCTCGCTGAACCTGAAAGACCTCCCGATGAAGGCGCAGCGTGTGAATTTTTCTTCCAATGCATTTTTAGGGGAAGTCGATCTTTCCGAGGCCCCAGACACGCTGTCCTACTTGGGCCTGGCCAACAATCAGATCTGCGGGACTGTGCTTGTTCCGTGGCGGCTCAAAAAATTAGTAAATATGAGCGAGAACCCCGTGACTGTAGTGATGCAATGAATGAACGAAGAATAGTAGAAAAGAAATAATCTGATAGAGGAAAAGAACCAAATGGGTCTGAAGTGATTTATATCCTTTCCTCTTATAAGAAATGTACTCCTTCATCACTGAAATGCTTCCCTTCATTTGCACAGCAGACACTTGTCTCGGCCGCGTCGACGCATCATCGCTCTCTGACCAGACACGAATGGAACTTTTTATCAGTTGGTATCACCCAGCCAAAATGCGCAGATTTCAAGACGATAGCGCTGCTTTTCTCGACGTGTGCGACTGGGACTACGTCGGGTGCACTGCGGATGGTGTGGTGATCACAGTTGATTGGCCGCGCCAGTTTCAGTGTGCAGAGGTCTCGCTCGATCTGCTGCCGGCACAATTGCTTGAGTTTGATATTCAGCAGTGCGAGACAGCTGGAACGCTACCTGTGGAAAAATTACCTTTCACGATGGAATCTTTTGAAATTGGTGCGAATCGCTTCTACGGGGGAATCGACTTGACTGTATTACCACCAAATATCCAAGACTTTGGGGCTTCGTGCAATTTTTTTACTGGCAGTATTCGGCTGGACCGGCTCCCGCAGAGCCTCACGCACCTCGACCTCAGCTACAACGCTTTTGAGGGGACAATAAGTCTGATAAAACTTCCTGAGCGGATGCTCGAGCTTCGACTCGAGAACAATGGTCTGACAGGAGAGCTGTATTTCGGGAACTTGCCGAAGACGATGCTGGTAGTGGTGCTCGATGCGAATGATTTTGCTCCAGTTTTAGGTGGAAACGTGCCGGACTTTGTGAGTTTGGATGATGGCCTACTTCAGTAATAATTCGGAGATTTTGATGGGCATATCTAGGAATAATTTAGTATTGATACGCACAATTGAGCCGAAAAAGATGCAAAGAGGTGAAATTTTATACAATCGGTTGAATATAGGAAATCTACTCGATATTTCACGTATCACGTTTGGATTCCATTCTATCGAGCACTTTGCGCAGCATCAGAATATGCGAATTCGCCGAAGCTTCCTAAATATACCTCACATTGTCCTCTGATGTCTTACCAGATGTGCATTGATTCAAGACATCAAAAAACTGTACACGCACTATACAAGGCACTCGTAAGCACTATTTTTCGAATGTATCGAAGCTTTTTTTCGTTTTGCATATCTTTTTCAGTCACTTATTTATCAGTAAACTTTCCCACTCTTCCGCAACAAAATAAAAGTCAATGACAACCTTCTACCTGCTCAGTACCGCCGATACCCCAGCAACCGGCAAGTTCTCCGCCGAGTTCGCCTCCCAGCAGTCCCTGATGGAGCTCGTCGTCGACAACACCTACCTCGACTGGTCAAACTTTCGCGACTCCCACACAAACTACACCGACAAGTGCAGCTGGCTGGGCGTCATATGCAACGAGAGCGAAGACGTCACAAGCATCGCGTGGGGCTACAAGCGCTTCATTGGCGAGCAGCCGCAGATCGAGTGGCTGCCGTCGACGGTCGAAGATCTCGACGTCTCGTCCTCCAGCATGAAGGGGACCCTTGATGCTTCGAAGCTTCCAGGTGCACTCCGAGACGGCCGCTTCGATGGAAACGAGTACGTGGGGTCCTTCGACTTTCCAAAGTTACCCGAAAACCTCAGAGCGCTCCATCTGTGCTCCAACCAGTTTACAGGCAGTGCCGACCTGCGTGCACTGCCAAAGACACTGCAAAGTCTGAGCATCGACAACAATAAATTTTACGGCAGTGTCTCGCTCGAAAGCCTGCCCAGCACTCTTCGTGACCTCAATCTCTCAATGAACGGCTTTGAGGGGTCCGTAAGCATCGCAAATCTTCCGAATAGTCTCCAAACGCTCATTTTGCACAAAAACAAATTTGCGGGAGAAATCTGCGCAGCGGCGATCGCTCCTAGAATCGTCCAGATGTCTCTCGGCGAGAACGATTTCTCGGGCAGTTTTCTTCTCGAAAGCTTTCAGGAAGGCCTCGAGAACCTCTGCTTTGGCGTCAACTCGCTTTCGGGCGATCTTGCGCTCGAGCGCCTCCCGAGCTCGACGACGTGGGTCGACGCGCACGAGAACTATTTCTCGGGGACGCTGTGCCTCGAAAAGCTGCCGGTTGAGCTCCTGTGGGCCGACCTTCATTCGAACGAGTTTTCGGGCAGTGTTAATCTCAGCGAGCTGCCAGCGGGTCTCCTGTGGATCAACCTGAGCGCCAACGGGCTCACAGGTGAAGTAAACCTAAAGAATCTCCCAGAAGGCCTCGAAGAGATTTTGCTCGAAGAAAACGAACTTTCGGGTGATGTCCATCTCGAAAGCCTCCCAGCATCACTCGAGCGCATTTCCTTTCACGAGAATCGCTTTGCAGGGGAAATTATATGCGGTGCGTTTCCAGATAGCATCGGCGAGATTTTCATGCATGAGAACGGCCTAAAGGGCACGCTGCCATTCCTCTCCCTTCCCCGGGCCCTCGTCGTGCTCTACGCCAACAGCAACAATTTCTCGGGCGAAGTCAATCTGCAGAATCTACCGCCGAATAGTGCAGAGATTGTATTGCATAGAAACCAATTTTCGGGGGCCATCGACTTTGGCGGCCTGCCAGCGAGCCTCGAGGTCTTGGAGGTGTATGGCAATAGCTTTCAGGAAGTTATCAATTTGAAAGACTTTCCGCTGTGTTTCGAGACGCTCAACTTGGATGAGAACTCTATTGAGCGTTTCGAATTGAGCGATACGCCGGCGCACGTCGAGCGAATTTTACTGAATGGGAATAAAATTGGTGAAGATTTCGACACTGCAGCGCTCCCACGAAGACTTCTCGAGTGCGAAATGGACAGAAATGGCCTGAAGGGTGAGCTTATCGTGTCCAAGCTCCCCAAGCACCTTCGCCGGCTTTCGCTGGCAGCAAATTCGCTTGCGGGTAGCGTCGCGCTGCACCAGCTGCCTCGCTGGATGGCGTCGCTCATTCTCCGTGGGAACGCGCTGACGGGGTCCCTGAACCTCTCCATGCTGCCGGAGACGCTTACTGAAGTGGACCTTTCCGAGAATAAATTTTCGGGAAAAATAGATCTGGGGAGTCTCCCCAGCGCCATGTGGCTCCTCAACCTGAGTGGCAATTCGCTTTGTGGCCCAATAAGTTTCGAAAGTCTACCAAGAAGTATGGAAGAAGTAAACTTGGCGGATAATGCCTTTGAAACGGCAGAGCTTGCTATTGGAGACATTCCCAAAGCGCTTGCAGTGATCGACCTCCGCAGAAGTGGCATTAAGTCTGTGGTGGACACCGATGGTGATGCGATTATCAGTGAGAAGATTCTTCTCGGGTGAAGAAGTGAAAAAGAAATTCAGCATGACATATGATATGATTACATAGATATGCAATAAATATTCAAATACAGTAAGGGCTGTGCACTGATAGGGGAGATGCTTCATGGTCGACTGGCAAGAAGTAAGATTGGCGATTTCTGGGGGAATATTTTATAAAAGTTTTGTCGTTTTCTTCAAGATCGAAGCAATAAAGCTATTTGTTCATCGTGGGCCCTCGTCTTATGCGATTTTCAGGGGGCATGGCAGCGGAAATGAAACATTGGGAATTTCCAAGAAACCCCAGATTCGTAATCGAATACGCCATGGCGTATCATCTCCTTCAAAGCACATCCCAAAATTATCATCCATATTCCACCCAATAACCCCAAGATTGTCACCTTTTCCTTTTTCTGTTTCAACCATTGCAATGCATCTTCAACACTACCTCATTCTCACTGCTGACACCCCAGGACTCGGCAAATTTACACCCGAATTCGCCACCCAGCAGTGCCTCATGGAGCTCGTCATCGAAAACACACATCTCGCAAGGTCAAATTGGCGAGACGAAAAAGGCAACTACAGCGACATGTGCGAGTGGACGGGCGTCAACTGCAATAAAAACGGTGATGTAATCCATATTATCTGGGGGGCTAAGAACTTTCTCGGCGAGCAGCCAAAGCTACAGTGGCTGCCATCCACTGTCCGAAGCATCCTTTTATATGATTCAGGCCAAAAAGGCTCTTTGGACGCTGCGAAGCTCCCAAAGGATCTTCGCGGAGCGGCATTTTCAGACAACGACTACGAGGGGTCGTTTGACTTTTCGACTTTGCCTCCGGGACTCAAGTCTCTCAACTTGAACGACAATCGATTCACAGGGAGTGTTGACCTCAAGTGCCTACCAGAGCCAATGACAATCCTCCTTCTCGCGAGGAACCATTTTAGCGGGGGCATCGAGCTCGATGGACTCCCAAAGGGCATGAAGATTCTCGAAATAGCGAAAAATAGCCTCACGGGAGAATTTACACTCAAGAACCTCCCGCAGGGGCTTGAGGTGCTACAGCTGAACGATAATGCGTTTGAATTCGAAGAAGTGGTCGCCGTGACACTGCCACCAGCGCTGAATTTCCTTGACCTTCGAAATAACGACATTGCGCGTATCGTCGATGAGAAAGGCGAAGAAGTTACTCGCGACTTCATTTACCTTGGGGAGCGATAGTAACTTAATCTTGACATAGTTCAGAGAATATGTATCAATATAGTGATGATGGTAATAACGCAGATCTCGAAGGCTCAGTTTCTGAATCATTTTCGAGCTATATACAATACTATGCGGACCGAATTCACCGAGTCCGACGTGAGATGGTGCGCGCTCCGTATTTCTCATCAATGTGTGCAATCTAGATTTGCACCGCTTTCAGTTATTGAAAATTTGCATGAATGCTTTGGCTTTTCAGCGGAACTGTTGATTTGATCTATTAGCACTCTTTGCGTGTCAAACTACTGCATTGAAGCGCGAAGAAAGGATTACCACCTTCGAAGGTGCGACTCTGAGTAAAGTTCTATTGCACGTATCCACGTTTCCAGACATGTTAATAGCGGTGCATTGTATTTTACCCGAGTATGCTGGCATTGACATAGGTGTGCAAAAGGACAGTATATGCGTCTCAGAATCAAATTTGTACGAAATATTTCGGGATCTTCCTTATCTTTTTGCCCATTCTGTTCCTCAGGTATCGTGGAAAAGAAAGGTATTCAGATCTTCTGCGCTTACGAATCAGAGATCAAATCAGCTCCCCCGCGCGCACAGTGCGAAGCCATTCTCTATTGGATAGAGCCTGCCATGTACCAGTGCAAGACGGGGTAAAAATTCAGACGAGATTCGCTCAATGTCGGAAGTAGCAAAGCTTCAGAAGCTTGATCGACCCGAGTTCGCAAATCGCAGCATGTGAAAGATTACGAAAAATAAATTTGGAGCGATGAAGTCTTGCTTGCATTAAAACAAAAAAGTAAATCGTTTATTATTCTAACGAAAATAATTGTCAATTTTCATAAAATTCACCTCTTCCCCGCAAATATTCTGCATAGGCAAAGGCTTCATCATCATCCTGCGTCACCGGTGCCCGAGCGCGGTCATTGAGCACGAGGCCCCCTGGTGCGCAGGCCACACCGCTTGGAGTCACCACGCGACCCCGAAATATGCCATCGATCTCAAAGCGATGAAACACAGCGCCTTCCGCAACTGTGACATACTCGCCGTCAAAGAAGTTTGCGCTCATCGCGACATACCGCATGCCTTTGGGGAGGTCGCTTGCCATAATTCCCCCGCTGAGTGTGTTTCTTCCAAGCCGGAGCACTTCGAGGGTTTCAGGCAGCCCAGTGAGTGCAATTGTCCCCGAAAAATTGTTCATGTTCGCGTGAAATTCCCGCATTCGCCTCGGGAGCGCTGGCAGGTCCAAACTTCCTGTGAAACGATTGTACGAAATGTTTATGTATTCGGCTGTTTCTGGAAGGCCACCGATTTCGAATGCCCACATAAAGCGATTGCTTGTCAGATCGAGTGCTGTGAGTCCTCTGGGGAGCACTTCTGTAGTGATTGACCCGTCGAGCACCATCCTTCTGATAGAAATGTGCGTCACACTCGCAGGGCAGTACTTCAGGTCAATGGACCCACCACTTTTGAAGGATTCGCGCGTGATTGTTCGGAGACCGTGTCTTCGAGTGCCCAAGGCCGCTTCTCGTAAGATTTGTTGCAAGCCCTTCACATGCATTTGTATGTGCGTGATTGAGCCGACGTCATCAAAGGTAAAAATGGACCACTCCTCGATGTCGATGAAGTTGCCTCCTTTGTCCTTTGCTATTGCAACGTCAGCGAGACCTTGTACGAGGAGCTCGGCGAGGGACTGCTGGGGGAGTGAATGGGCGCCGAATCGGCCAAAGGCGTTGTCTGCAGTGGTGAGAGAGAGGATAATGTGCATTGGTACAGGAATGTTAATACAATGGAGAGAAAAGAATACAGCGATCGAAGATGATATGATTCACTCGCATACGCAGGGTATTCAAAAAGGGTTTTTCGAAATGGGTCGATTCCCAGAGCTAAAATGTTTATTGGGACTGAGCCCCACAGCTAAGATGATTTTGGGACTGATTCCCAATCTGCAAAGATATCAGTCATCTCCTGGCCTACTGTGAAGGTCTGGATGACGCTTTTTTTTGCCTGGATCCATGCCTTGAATTTTCAGCGGAACTGTTGATTTGAGCGCGTGGCGCTCTGTGGCGCACACGATGGATGGATAATCACCACCTTGAGGCCCTTTCTTCTCGTCATACCCATTCATTTCTAAGAGATTACTCTTTTGCGCTTCGTCGTAATTTTCACAGGACACGCTTTGCCACATCTTTCGAAAGTTGAAGTTTTACTTGAAATAAATACAAGGCATACATGCATTCAAGATAGATAAGAAAACAGACCGAAAATGGTCTTCCACCCTTTAACCTGAAATCCTAACGCAAACATTATGTGTGACGCACTAAAACAGCCCCCTAACTATCCTCGAAGGTTATCACATTTCCATCAAAGTCCGCAAACCCAGATATTGCGTTTCCCGCCTTGATCCGCAGCTCCGTCCAGCCCGCTCGAGACACCGGTGGCACAGCAACGCCACGAAACTCGTTCCCTGTTGCAATCAGGACCCGCATGTTCGTATCTTCTCTGAACACAAATTCTCCTGAGAATTTGAGAATCCTGAGAATTGTTCGCTATCACAAGCATATACATTCGCGGCGGAATATGCGAAAAGTCCAACGTCCCTGAAAGTTTGCTGTCCGACATTGTGAGTGTCTTGAGCGTTCGCGGGAGCTGTGTGAGCGCAACGCTCCCCTCAAAGGCATTGTGGCACACACCGAGGACATGGAGGTTCGTGGGCAGCGCAGTCAGGTCGAGACTCCCCACGAACTCATTGTAGCCTAAAATCGCAATCTCAAGATCCTTCGGTAAGGAGCGCCACTGGATTGTCCCCTGAAAACGGTTGTTTCGGACGTTAAGGTGCCTAAGGGACCGCGGGAGATTCTCGACTTGGAAATTGCCGAAGAAATCGTTGGCATTGAGGTAGAGCCCAAGAAGTGTCGCAGGTAGCAGCGCCAGGTCGACAGTCCCAGTAATATTTGCGTCTGCGCAGTCTAATTCAATGATGTTGCCGTCCTTCCGCATGTTTAAAACCTCATCATCCCACTGGCCGGGTGGGAGAAGTGTGCCGTCGGTGTCGTACAACATAAGCGAAGTCTCACCGTCTTTTCAGTCTGCGACGAAGAGCTCAAGGCGCGTGTGTTTGCTGAGCATCTGCTTGTCCAGGCGGCCAATGGAGGAGTCGGATGTGAAGAAAAGACTGAGCATTGGAAATTGTAGAGATAAGATGATTGGAAGCGAATTATGATTTGGATAAGCTGTCTGTGTTTCAAAGCCGTAGGTTCATTCTTTCGTGAATGTATTCGTAGCTGGATGAATTATATATGAATAGATTATTTTTGACACTATTAATAGATTCGATTTATATCTCTAAAAAGCACTATATGCATATTATAAGAAGGTATTTTGGTTTGATTATGAGATTCTTGACTGTGATGTTCTAAGATCAGGCGGAAGGTTTTCGTTATGCGCATTTCTTGTTTGAAATTTTAACTTCCTAACTTTCCTAAACACACCCGTGACACATCTTTTGGATTTTCGCACTCGCAAGCTTCGAAACCACATTCCCTAAAATCGATAGTAAACTTGCTGTCTGGAAGGGTGCCAATGCGGATTGTTTTTGCAGTAATGTGTCTCTCTCGAATGATGAAGTATTTGAGCGTAGCAGGTAAGTTACAAATGTTCTGAAGACTTGTAATGTGATTCTCATAAACTTCAAAATCCACCATTGCCCACGGCAGGTGCCCAAGGTCGATTGTCCTGCAGAACGCACACATCTGTAAGCAAAGATATAAAAGACTTTCGGGTAGGCTCGTCGTGTCGACTTCGCCAATGAGCGCCTGCTTGAAGAATGCGATGTTGCAACATTTTTTGATCGAAAATAATTTCTATTTGCAACTTTTTTTTATCGAATGATAGGAAATCCCTAATGAAATTTGAGTTACAATTCTGGTTGCAACTTTTTTTTATCGGATTGTTTTCAAAAAGTTGCAATTTTTAGGAGGCGAGAATGGACGTAATTACGCCTCGGTACCGCGAAAAAATCGAAAGTTTGTCACCTCGGTGAGCTGAAAAGACTATTGCCGATGAATGTGATATCTTCCCGCAGCGTATCAGATAAGAGGTAAGATGGAGCACGAGGGAAGGCAGCCCTTACGGAGATCGCGATGTACAGGTTCTATCTGAAAAATACCCCGTATTTTCCCCGTAACCCGCCAGGTTAGATGGAAGCAGCGCTTGTGAGATCGCGCTACTTCCAATCGGTAGCATGGAAGCACAGAGAGAATCATAGAAGAGCTAGGATTCACTGCAATTTTGAGGTCCACAGCCGTTTTTCTGTCGACTCACCCCTTACAAAAAAATTTTATTTCCCTAATGAAAATGACCCATGATTTGAAATTTTTCAAAAAAATTTCAATAATCGTGAAAAAAGTAAATTTTTTTCAGTTGTTGTAACAATAAAAAAAACTTGCAACAAACTTGATCAAAAAAAGTTGCAATTTCGCAGAAGTGAATCAGCTCTAAGTGAGTCGGCATCCGCCGAAAATCGATAGACCCGCTGAGTTCAAAGTCCCAAGACAATTGGATTTCTTTGATCTCACCTGCAGTGCTGCAGTGCACTCCATTCCATGTGCACCCGTCGTCAGCGTCTCCGCCGAGATACCTGCGAGCAGTTTTTGGGTCGTTTGGCGTGAAGAAGAGATCAAGTATCTGCTGCTCGGGTACCATCGATGCATCAAATCTGCCAATCATGGATACGTCTGCACTGATAAAGGCAATTTGCATTTTGAAAGTACGGTGCTCAAAAACTATACAATACAATGAAATACTTTACTTAATTCTCTACAATTTTTTCAAAAGTTCTATAGATTTTTTTAAAAAAATGTTTTAAAGTCTGAGCATTTCCTGTTCCTTCGGGTGCGGATTGCCTGTCTCATCGACCACCGCTACCAGCTTCTTATTCTTACCCAAGCGAACCAAAAGTGCGTTGCTGGGAATGACAGCTGTCCCTACAAACGCATTTCTACTCAGCAAAAGTGATTCTAACCGCTGCGGGAGCTTTTTGATCACAACAGTCCCTGAGAAATGGTTTCGGACAAGCGCAAACTGGCGCAATCTGTTGGGAAGACAGGAGAAATCGAGCTCGCCCTCAAAATTGTTGCGCGAGAGCCCAAGAATTTCAAGGCCCACTGGGAGCTTTGTTAAATCGATGCTGCCCGAAAATCGGTTTCCGCTTGCGCTGAGGTCTTTCAGCCCACCTGGCAGGGCGCTGAGGTCGCAGGTTCCGCTAAAACTATTGGCCCCGATCAAGCACTTGATGAGGTGCTGCGGGAGTGTCGCCATATTGAACGGCCCGCTCATTTTTGTAGCCTCAATATGAAGATAAGTGAGAAGTTCTGGCAGCTGACTTGTCTGTAGCGTCCCGAAGAGTATTTCCTGAGCAATGATCACGATTCGGTGCACTTTTGGGGCCAAATATTCGAATTGAAGCGCTCCACTGATTTTGTGAAAGCGACCAACGCTATTGAATACTGTCACATTCTGATTTTCGTCACATTCGACGCTTGGCCATTGGCAGACGTCGAGAAATTCTCCACTTTCATCCTGAATCGTGGACTGCGGTGTGATCTGGCTAAAAAAAAGCTCCATGCGCGCCTGGTCTGGGATTGCATCCAGATTGATTCGGCCGAGGGCAGGGTCGAGCGAGAGAAAAGCGGGAAGAAGCATTTTTGAAAAAATCGCCATTATATTCGTAGGGAATACGATGAGGTAAGTAAATTACCATCGTTCAGAGTTCGCACAGATTTTCGATGAAAAGGGTGCTTTTAAGACTGTTTCATAAAGAACATTAAAATCTGCTGAAATTTTGCTTCGGCCATTCTCTCCGACCCTTTTTAAATTATAAGCTGATTTGTCCTATGTGAGCGTTTAAAGCTTCGACTGTCCCCATTAGCATCCCTATGAAATCTATCTGACCTCATAATACTTTGATGTAGCTTTGAGCTTCAGCTTTTTCAACGTTATAGACTCCTCAGAAATTCGTTGCACTGGTAGATATCCCAGTAGGCGAGAAAGATACATTTCACTGATGAGCTCAAAAAAAAAAACAGTTGTACATTGAAAAGTTCAGTGCGCTTTCATTCGTTTTCACGTAAACGCAAGCATTTAGTGGCAAGTGCGAAAGCACACGTATGACCTCTGCGGAGATCTGACAGCGACCCACACCGAAAATTCGGAGATTTCGACATTTTCTTATATTCTGCATATCTTCGATGGTGAGCTCAACCCTCTCCTTGAAATTCAACCGAAGCTCCTGGCATGGGTGAAACTGCAAGAATTCAAAATATTCAGGATCGTAGTATTCAAGCGTAATTCGGTCCTAGCGATGCGTTAGGTCACTCAGAAGTTTTTGAAGTTCCCCATGTGGCAGTGATTTACCGTGGTTGAGCAAAAAGTCAAGCTTGTCTTAAAAATGCACATTGGTGGAGAAGCACTTGATGGACAAAGTGCTTCGTTGACGATCTCCGGGCCCCACTCACCGAGCCACTTCATCTTCTTCGAGAACTCAAGAATAAGCAAAATGCACTCCATCGTCGGTGCTCTTGGTGTCTCAGTGCATGACCAACATTCTGCTGCAAGGAGTAGGCCCTCGCAAAGAATGGGATCGGCTCGGTGACTTTGCAGGAGCTCGCGCTCAGCTATTCGAAGGTACGGATCGTCCTTTTCAAGATTGTGTATGGTCCCTGATGGGGTCTTCTCGAGCAACAGACATTCGTAGAGGCGGCATAAAAGATTTTCTGACTGGCGCTGAAAGAGGTTCCTCATGAAAATTATAGCAAATAGAAAATGCATAGCATATTAGTCAGCTCATCAAAATGTTTCCCAAAAAATTACCTTTATCTTGACAGAACAATCAACTCTCACGTGACCAAGAGCAGAATGATCGGCATCGACTGCAAAGAGATCTTTTCACACTTCCAATCCATTTGTATTAAATCAACCATGGTGGAGACGATTGACTCTCGCTTTACTCATTAAATGCTATCTCGCTAACGTCTTCGTGCACTCATACGCACTGTAGATAACTGTCGACGTGCCTGGCCTGAGGGAAGCACCAATTTCCCGCTATCTAAGCATTTCTTGCCTTTAGGTTTGCCTGATCGCCTTTTCCACATGAAGCACACAAGGAATTGAAAGTGGATTGGATTGAGTCCATCAAATTACGAAAAGAAAGAAGTATGTACTGAGCATCTGCAGGAAGCTAGAAATGAGCATCTGCAGAAGCTAGAGACCTTTGAATCATATAAATGCTAAAACCTTGAGATGATTCGTGCCTTAATGATTTATCACAGATTTCCTACTCTTCATCACTTTCGCTGTCGAATTCCTCAGAGCTTTCCTCCTCTTCAGCACTCTCGCTATCCAAATATTCATAGCTTTCTTCCCCCTCATCTCTGCACCAATACGCACTATCCCCGCGCTGCCTCGGCTCCACCTTCTTAAACGTAATTACCTCCCAGTTCGCCCGCTTTGCATCCCGGTAGGCCTCAAACGCTTCGAGACTCACGCCATTGTTCTCCAAATGTACGACTTGGAGTCTTTTACACTGTGCGATCGCATCGAGGATCTCGTCGCCGACGTCACGGCACCGCTCGATATGCAGACTTTGCAGATGATTGGCGTTCGCGAGAATGACCGGCACTATTTCAGCTGTGGTCGTGTCCAAATCGTCAAAGTCGATCCAAAGAAGATTTGTGAACATGGAAAGGTACGCTGCTGCCTCTTCATCAATCACAGCCGAGCACAGGTGGATGTGCCGAACAGTTCTCTGCAGTGCTGGTGACGAAAAAAGAAGATGAATGTCGCTATCCTCGAGCATCTCAACATCTTCAATGTGAATGCTTTCGAGATTCGTGCACCTGCTGAGTGCGTCGAAAATGACAGGCCCAGTCGCCACTGACATTCGGAGCTGCCGGGCTGTATCCTTCCGATCGCGAATATACGCGAGCGCCTCGTCAATCTCGTCGTATCCGAAGGGGCAGGTCGCTGGGTTATAGTTCTCATCCCCATCGAATACATTGATTTGGAGAAGGTTCAGCTGTGGCAGCTGCATGAGCGCCTGAATACACTGAAACGGCTCTGCACTCTCATCGTATTTGAATTGCTGTAAGTTTGGCAATTTTCGGAGCGCCTGCATGCCTTCTACCGAAGTCCGGTTGTAGCCCATATTAAAGAGACGGAGACTCGTACATTTGGCAATATTTTCCATATCTTCGATAGTCAGCTCAATTTCCTGAAATTCGAGGTAAAGCTCTTCGAACGAGTGCAAAGGCAAGAGCGAAATGTACTCGGGGTCATAATCTGTAAGAATTATTCGGTCCAAGTTCTGCGATGGGCTGTTCAGAATGTCCAGCACCTCCTCATGCGTCGCCCATTCGGCGCCGCTCACTCGACGGTCTGTGATTTTCTGTTCAATGTACTTTGGCAGAGAGGCGCTCGGTGGACGGAGCGTTTCATCGATATATTCGAGGCCCCAGTCGCACAGCCATTTCATTTTCTGAGAGAATGAGAGAATTCCCAAAATGCACTCGATCGACGGTGCGCTCACTTTTTGGGTTCGCGAGCTTACCTCTGCAGCAAGTAAAAGATCTTCGACGAGGTAGCTGGTACTCGAGATTTCGAATAGCCGGGCGCGGTGGCTTCTGATGAGATTACGCTTTATTATATGTGAGTCTTCGTGGAGTGGCTCTTCTTGACTTGTCGGCGGCTCTGCATATCCGCACAGGCGCTTCAGAAAGTTCATCCAAGAGAAAATTTGAGAAAAGAATATTCAGAATACTGCAGAACTTCGGCGGGAAAACAAAATAAATGTGACTGAGCCTAAAATTGTTTATCAAAATGTTCGAATGATCTTTTTGATTGAAAAGGGGGCCTTGATTCCATTCTGCACGCCGTTTGCGTGCGTGTCTTCCTAAAATGTCTCTTTGCTCAAACAGTCGCCCACTCTGGCTTTTTAATGACATCGACTGCATCAAACTGATTATTGCTTAAATTCAGCGTACGAAGCGTTGAAGGTAGACTGTCAAAATGAAGTCCGCCAGTGAGCTTGCAGTGATCAATGGAGAGACACGCGAGAACTGGTGGAAGTGCATCAAGACGAATCGATCCTTCATAGAGATTATTCCCTGCGAAGAAGCGCACAACCCCTCTTGGCAAATGCTCGAGGTGCAAAGCGCCCACAAATTGATTGTGGGCGATGTTGACACTGACCATTGACTCTGGAAAGTCTTTCAGAGGTGTTTCGCCGGAAAATAAATTGTTTCTGAGGTAGAGACCAGTCATTGCTTGCGGTAGCAGCCCGAAGCTCACAGTTCCTCGAATGGCATTGGCTACAAGGCTGAGCACCTCAAGCTCTGCTGGGAGATGCTCAAAATAAAACTTATCGGCCCCTTTGAGCCATGCCTTGCTCTGCCAGTAAATTTTTGCGACGCTTTGTTCACCGTCCCGACAGTGCACATCTTCCCAGAATGCCATACTCAGAAAATCACCAGAGGCATCAAAGAACGGTGGCCTTTTATCCGATGTGTTGTTCGCATCAAGTATCGAAGATACAAGGAGCTCTAAGCGCATCTGATCGGTAAGGAGCGATTCGTCAGGTTTTCCGAGATGGCCATCGATAGCGAGTGTAAGCGGTAGCATTGGCATTTTCTTTATAAAAAAGATTATTCCTTATAGTATTCAGCAAAATGACATAGTAGTTGCAGACTTTTTTGTTATTCACCGCAATGATTTTCCTCGATTGAATATGTTTGATTTGAAAACTCGTCAGGTCCTCATTTTCAATGTATCTTTTTGCATTTTCAGAGAAAAATCGCATTGCAGAATCATAGTGAGTGATCATCATTCATGACCCCCTTCATATGAAAAGTACATCAGTGCTCGGGCTCGCAGTGATCTCATTCGAAGGAAATGGGCACAAAGATTTCATTTGGCCACATCATTAAAGAAATCATCTTTTCATTTGTATGTTCGAGTGATCAATACAAATTAACAATGCGCTTTACACAATAAATGAGCAAAGTTTATTCACCCTTTGAATCGTCACGTCTACATATATAAAAAAATTTTTATGAATTTCTTCGATGCCTTCCCTCAATAATCATAATACTCATCTTCTGCCCGCTTACTTACCTCAAGCCGCTTGTTGTGCATCGCTTTCGCCTTGCGATGCTCTGGGAGCATCCGGTGCACACAGACGTCGAGGTTCTTGCGGCACTCCTGCAGGTCTATTGTCCCCGAGAAATCATTGTTATGAATAGCAAAGCGCAGCATAGTCCCCGGAAGATTCTGCAGAATTCCATCGCTTAGCTCCCCGGTGAGTTGATTGTCTCCCAGATCGAGAGAGAGCATGCTCGAGGGCAGCTTGCTGAGGCAAGCACTGCCGGTAAAGGCGTTGCAGGAAAGATTGAGGTTTCTGAGTTTAGCCGGCAAGTGACACAGGTCAGCAGTGCCCGAAAAGTCGTTATCGCTAATGTTGAGTCCGCGGAGGTTCGTGGGAAGTGCCGCCAAGTTTACAGATCCGGTGAATGCACACCCTGAAAACGAACAGTACTCGATATTCTTCGGCAGTTTCGAAAAATTGATGCTTCCACTGTGCTTGGTCGTATGAACCTCGACGCGTTTGAGTTCAGGCGGCAGTGCTTCGGCTTTAATAGAGCCTTCGAAGGGCGTGGAGTTGATTTCAAGCGTAGTCATCATTTCTGGGAGACTTGCAAAGTCGAGTATCCCGCCGAAATCACAACGCCTTATGCTGAGAGCGTCGACTTTTCGGGGAACGAACTTTGCCTCGAAAACACCGCGCATTGGCATACCATCGCCGAAAAGGTCCTCTTCCGGGGTGACATCGAGATAAAAGACGTTGTCTTGGTCGAAGTCGACGATGTCCCATTTGCTAAATTCGAGGAATTCACCGTCCTCCTGGAAGCGCTCCTGTGAGAACTCGTCGAAGCCCTGGACGAGGAGCTCGAGCATCGCCTGGTCGGAAAGCATTGATGTGTCGAAGCGGCCGGCGGACGGGTCGGCGCTCAAGCAGAGTTCAAAGAAGTGGACGAGCATAAATTTTACTAAATAATGGAATGAAAGATGCATGGATGCCCTTGCTGTGCAGGATTTTGCTTAAATACTTCAAAGATACATTGAATATCTCGTATGACGTGCCGATACAGCTCCTTCATTTCTCCTACTGATATACTCCTTTTTACATATACTCTGCATACGAAGGGGCCCGACGGGTCTCTACCACTTCATAATGCAAGGCCTCCCAGTTCGGTCGCTTCGCCTCCCGATACGCATCAACCGCCTCTCGGGTTTCCTCAGTATCACGCAAATGCACGTATTAGAGGCTTTTGCAGTGCGAGATAGCCTCAAGAATCGCTTCGCCAATATTGTTGAAAAACCGAACATTGAGACTTTGCAGCTTCGGGTGTCCGTCACCCTGATGGTCACAGAATATGCCTGCGCTAAGTGCATACACTTAGCGTTGAGGTGAGCTCCGGCGTGAAAGCTCCGCTCTGCAGTAAAAATTTGATATCCTCTGATGCTCAATCAAGATAATTGATCCGCTCAGTGCAGAATTTTATGCTCTTCATGCTTATATCAAGCAATAAATTAGCGCTTGAGAGTATTGATGCATTTGGCAGATGTACTAAAAGCTGTTTGCACATGAAAGATGCTGCAACATCGAAAAATTCCAGTGTAATCTCAACTTCGTACATATGCCCTGTTGTTTTTTCAATCATGGACACCTAAAATTTCGCTTTCCTTGGCAAAAAGAATGAAAATAAGAGAGAACCAATGCTGAGGGAAATGCAAAGGAAGCGTAAACTGTAGAGCAGACGCCAAAACTACTTCATTTTCAATCACACTTTTTCAGAAGTCTTATTCAGCTGCCAATAGAGAATCAATAGAACAGCCTTGTTCCATTGAGCACCCACGCACGTGATCTGGCTTTTTTGGATGCAGACAGTGAAAAAATGCTTCATTTTCCTTTGATCATCGGATTCGCATTGATCTTGCGAATATCTATACAAAATTACACACTGATCTTGTAGCGTGTATGTACCAGAGTTTTTAAGGGTTATGCCCTCGAGACTGTTTCCTACCGAGGCAGCTCAAGCATTTCTCTGACTATGGACCGGACTCTCCATCAAAGTTCGCATAGCTGCAGTACCCATCATCATTCTAACAACCTGCATTCTCCACATGCTGTCTTGGATTTTACCATTTGTATCGCAAAGCTTCCCAGTTCGGTCGCTTTTGCTCCCAGTACGCTTCGATCGCATCGATGCCCACCCCAGTCTTATGCAATAGTACATGTTGAAGGCTTTTACATCGTGCGATTGCATCAAGGAGATCGTCACCAATATCATAGCAGTATGATATGTGCAGACTTTGCAGATGCTTTGCGTTTGCTAAGATAACTGGAGCAATGGCTTCTGTAGGTTCTTCGAAAGAGCTAAATTCAAGCCAAAGGATATTTGTGAACTTTGCAAGATAAGATGCTGTTTCCAAGCTGATACCAGCCGAGCGCAGACGGATGTGCCGAACGGTCTTGTGCAGTGCCGGCCCCTCAAAAAGCATATCGAGGTCATTCTCATCCATCGCTTCGGTGTCTTCGATGCAAATACTCTTTATGTTCGTACAAAAGCGCAACTCTGCAAAAATTAGGGGTCCGATAGAACCGGAGAGGTGAATCTGCCTCGCTGTATGCCGCCGATCTCGGATATATACAAGCACCTTGTCTATCTCACTCGGTGTGAATGGATACGTATCTGAATTATAGTCATCGTCGTTCATCAAAGGGTTAATAGTCAGAAGGGTCACTTGCGGCAGTTCGCTCAGCGCTTCGATGCATGGAAGCGGATGCGCACCCTCGCCGTATACCATCAACCGTAAATTTGGTAAGGACCGGAGGGCACGCATGCCTTCTAACGAAGACTCATTCAGTCCCATGTTGAATATGTGGAGATTCGTGCATTTGGCAATATTTTGCATATCTTTCAGTGTGAGTCGAATTTCTTCGAATTCCATGTAAAGCTCCTGGCATGGATGCAAGTGCAAGTATTCCAAATATTCAGGATTGTACCACCTGAGCATTATTCGGTCCCAATGCTGTGATTGATCGCGCAGAAACGCTACAATGTCTTCATGCATTAGCGAATTTGAATGGCTCGGAGCTTAAGCTGTGCTTTTTTCACTTATCAAATCTGGCAGACTGGCGCTCGGGGGTCGCAGAGATTCGTCCACTATTTCCGGGCCCCACTCACAGAGCCACTTCATCTTCTTCAAGAACTGAAGGGTTTGTAGAATGCACTCTATCGAGGGGCTGGACGTTGAATGAGTGCGAATTCCTACTTCGTCGGCAAGAAGAAGATTCTCAACAAGGAATGGCTGTGCACGATGGGTTTGAAGCAGTTCACGCTTGATGATGCGATGCGTACTTCCACTATCTACGCGTACACTGATGGGTTCTGTAGGACTTTCTTGTTTCTCTGAATATCCGCATGAGCATTTCGGTGGTTTCATAGAAATCAGAATGCAAAGAGAAGGAGCAAAAGGTTGAATTGAAGCTTTGTAAAGTTCAGGCTACCAAAATTTTGGAGCTGAAATAATTAACATCCTCATTAAGTCACCCTTGCCATTCTATTGCGGAACCGAAAGCTGAAAACGCGATATTCAAAACTAAAGGTAATCAAGTACAATAAGCATCGAAGTGCTTCTACCCATGTCGTTGCAGTCTATCCATCCCTTTCTTATCGCTCATTATGTGAGATAACCTCCCAGTTCGGCCTTTTCGCCGCTCTATACTCTTGCATCGCCTCTGCAGTCACACCAGTGCGATCCAGATCGGCGTAGTGAAGGCTTCGGCAACACGCGATAGCATCCAAGATGCTGCTATCGATACTTTGACACGATCGGCAGATCACGCTGCTCATATGGTGTGCATTCGCCTGGATGATAGGAATAATGTCTGCTGCAGTGATATGCAGGCCTTCAAGCAGGAGCCATCGAAGGTTTGCGCACTTCGCCATGAGCGCGAAAGCGTCTGCACCAATGCTATGCGTGTACAGCACTCGTATAGACTGCAGCGAGCGCTGCACGCTTGGGCTCGAGAGCAGTGCCTGCACGTGAACATCGCTCGCACCAAAGTAATCTTCGAAGAAAATGCTTTTCAAGTTTGTGCAGCGGCCCAGGGCATCTGCGAGCGTAGCAGGCAGCGTACACGACAGATACACATGGCTGATGCGGTCCCGACGGGTATTCACAAGTGAAACAATGGCCTGGATGTCAGCTTCCTCCATGACGTTCAGCTCAGTGATGGTCAGCATCGATACACTCGGAATATGACAAACCTCTTGAACAAAGACCATCTCGCGGTCCATGTGGTCGTGGTACACATGAGCCAAATTCGGTAAGCGTTGGATCTGCTTCATCGAATTTTTTGAAATTTTGTTGCAGTTGAGACTCAAACTACGAAGATTTTTACACTTTGCGATGTTCGTCATATCCTCCAGTGAAAGCGATTTCTCTTCGAATTTGAGAATAAGCTCTTCGCACGGGTGGAGGTGGAGGAGTGTGAAATGGCTTGGCTCATGAAAGGGGAGGATGATGCCGTCAAAGTGCTGTTTGAAATCTTTCAAGTATTCGGTGATCGCATCTTTCGACAGTTGATTCTTGCAATCTGGCTCTTCAATGATTCGAAGATACATATCTTTGAGGTAAGCGTCTGGAGCGGCGCAGTCTGGCGATCGGTTGGTGATGTCAGTGACTTCTGTTCCCCAGGGAAGAAGCCACTTGGTCTTTTGCTGGAACTTTGTCAGGCTCAGGATGAACTCCATACAAATGGATGTGCCACCGCTCAACTTTTCAGTTTTTTGCATCGCTTTAGCTGCGAGGAGAAGGCTCTCAATGAGCACCGGATGCGCCCGATGGCGACGGAGTAGCTCGCGCTTGGTGATGCGGTAGAGCGCATCTTCATGCGTTTCATCGTGGCTGATAGTAGAAGGGTGGTTGGCGCTTTTTTGCTTATTGTTTAGCCCTGGGGAGTCGACCATCAATTCAATTTCAAAGAGCGAAAAAAAAAAGAATTTCAGTAGACATTTCCCTTTGGGATTCAGATTTTTTTATTATTTCCTTCTCATTCATGATTATTATATTTCGATCCCAAATACACACTTTGGCACATTTCATTATGCACCGATGACGCTCGAAAAGTCATTCTTCTCGTAGTCAAACTCTTCAAGGCCTTGTGGTTGATTTGACAGGTCGAGGACCCCCGCAAAGCGATTTTGTTCAATGTGCAAATGCGCCAAAGTCGCTGGCAGCGCGCCGATCTCAACTGACCCTTCAAAAAAATTGTCGTAGATCAACAACTCGGTCAGGCTTTGGGGCAGCTGTGCCCAGGCAACACTGCCGGTAAAAGCGTTCCCTGCGAGGCCAAGGGTCTGCAGTGCTGGTGGCATGGATGCAAAGTCAACTGTGCCCTTCATCCGGTTGTGCCCAAAGTCAAGCATCTCGAGCTCGCGTGGGAGCGCGGCGGCGTCTACTGTGCCCGAAAGCCGATTGTCGTTCATGAACAGGCGCTTCAGGTGTGGCGGCAGGTACTCCGCCTTGACTGTACCCTGGATGTTTGCGACGCACCACGTGATTCTTTCGACGTGCGATGTTTCACGATTGGTCCAGACGGCACGCCATTTGGACACCTCGAGGTACTCGCCGTCGGGGCCGCGGAACCGACTTGTGAAGGTTTTGGAGAGATGTGAGGCAAAGAGCTCGAGCAGGGCTTGCTCAGACAGCATTTTCGGATCAAATCGGCCGATGGAAGGATCTGCGCAGGAAATAGTGAGAAACAGCATAAGTAAGCTAGAATAACGGAACAAAAAGCAGAAGATTGCAGTACAAAAGTGTATTTGTGCATAAGCCAACGCTGCATGATGATCTGCTTGTATTCAAAGAAGTAAATAGTAAAGCATTATGACTGAGATGAAAATGCAGAAGAGAAGACTAAGTCTTATCTGACTCTGTACGTATCAATGTACGAAAACTGCGTTTATCACTGAATACTTAGTATTCAATTAATCAACATGTGTCAGACTCTGTGCAGATCGAGGTATCCGCCTCCGAGGATGATAACGAAGACGTGTGGCATTGAGGGCCAGGCCTTGCCTCTGATATACCCGGGTCTGCCCGAGTGAACCGAGAGGTGTGCACTCTACTATCGACCCGCTTATCATCGACGCAACTCAGCTTGACCTTCTTCAATGCGTTCATCACTTGGATCTCTTCGAGATTTCTTGGCAAGCTCACATTGCACACTACGACTTTTGTAAAAAGATTGTAGGCCAAGAAGATACGCTTCATTGTCTCTGGCATATGGCCGACGTAGAGTATTTTACCCAGGGCATTTCTCCTCAAGTCAAGGACTTCCATCTTTGCTGGTAGTGTGCGAAGGTCGAGCGAGCCGTGAAGGTCACCATACCGGATGACACATCGCGTAAGCGAGCGAGGCAAGCGGCTCGTATATAGCCTCGAAATTATAGCGATGCTTTGGGTTGTGACGCTTGTGAGTGTCGGTGGCAACCAGTGGATATCTAGACAAATGGAATATGTGTTTTGTGTGAGTGACAGTGAAGTAGCTTTTCCGTCGGTGCAGGTTATGCCGCGCCAGCGGCAGACATCATAGCGAAAGCCTTTGTCGATATCTCGTACGATGTTCTCGGAGTATTTTTGCGTGTCCAGTCGGAACATCTGTGAGACAATATCGCTCTGCATTGTAGCATGAAGTGCATCTTCTGCGGGATCTGAAAAGCAGAGTCCGTGGAGAACGGAGAAAATGATCATGCTGAGAAATGAGAAGAGCTATAGTAAACAAGCAACAAAGAATATTCCAGAGATAAATTCGCACAAGAAAGTAAACATTGTCTAAAGTTTGTATGGCTTCGTCTGAACACAGTTGTCCCGAAAGTAATAACTAATAGCTACTGATTACGCTTCAGCTTAAGTTTCAAAGAAATGAGCTCTTCACTCGGCTGATTTACTTCTGCAAGGATTGCATCAAGTTTCACCCTACACTGCTTGTAATATTCTGTTTCATATCGCTCTAACGTGATCGTACGCGCATAACCTGCCCAAACACGCTTATCAAGCTTCTTTGCCTTAGGTATGATGCGAAACGTGGACGCCGAGCTCGAGACATTGATTGCTTCGAGTGAGGTTGCAAGTAAAGACTCATGCATCATCATTTTCTCAGCAAAGACGTTTGCTGCTGTAATGCGGCGCATGGTGGATGGAAGTGATCGAAAGTCAAGTATGCCGATCATATAGCATTCTATAATATGAACTTCTTCCATGTGCGATGGAAGCCGAGTGAAGTCGAACCCTAGCAGAGGGCAGTTGTGTTTGCAGGTGGATTTGCCGAGAAAGAAGTACCGTAGATTTCGAGGGAAGTTCGCTGTGAGTATACTATTTTCAAATTTGCAAGATATCAAGTGAATACTGTCTAGACCTGCTGGCATCCAGTCAGAGTCTACTACTACCTGTCTATGCGCATCAAGGCTTTCCCACACAATCGAGTTGACTATTTCATCGATACAAAAAGTACTTCGGTACGAACAGACATCCTCGACAGACTCACCTTCAGGAAGGATATTAAGTTCCCGAAGTAGGTATGGGTTGTGCTCAGATGGTTTGGAGAGCAGAAGCCTGTGCATGCATTCCTTTTGAAAGTCGAAATGGGTGCTGTATGCGTCCACGTCTAGTAAAAATGAGAGGACGATCATAGAGTATACTAGAAACGTAAATGACCGATGTAAGTCCATGAATGCACCTTCCAATATTGACTCACGATGGTTTTAAGAAAATTTATCTGCGTTAATATGTATTTCTCTCTTTCTTGTGTTTATTCGGCTACATGAAGTACGTCAAAGATCTATGTTTTTCAGCGGAACTGTTGATTTGAACATAGTATCCTCTAATTATGGATACTCCCGAAATGCAAGCTGACTGATCGTAATACAAGCTTGAATTATACGAGGTCGTATATCTGCAAAGAAGAGATGTCTTATGTGCGCTCTACATCGCTCCAGACTCATCTTGATCATAATATGAGCAAAGACTTATTGAGACTCGTGCAACGGTAACGGTCCACGCTATAGCCGTAGATTTTACAGAAGGTGATTTTCTCAACTTGGAACATCTTCGTATTAATTGCAGTAAGGATTTCAGACGAGCATTCTGAAAGAATCACGTACTTACAACCAAGTTGTACGCTGTCTCCTAGATGAAGGGGCCTTGGGGTGATCTTGATAAAAGTGCTCAACAGCATTATTATACAGATGCGCATACGATATAACAGAAAGTAGCAATGCGAATGCCCATAAGCTTTGAATCAAGTACTTAATCACGATATGAGTGGCCTGCGTGGAAATAGGATATATTTATTCAAGCAACTCGTCATTATTTATGCCTCCACTCCGTAATGAAGACGGAGATATAATTAGGGTAAGAATAGAAGCGCTGGAAACCGTACAAGCATTGAGTAATTTAAATAGCATACTACTACTAAACAGCATTAAACACTCTACGTTTACGAACTGATTCGTCATAAGAAGAATCAACTGATTGAAGAAAGGAAATTAAAGATCTTCTTATTCTCTCTCGTAAGTACTGCTTCAAAGCTGTATTTAAGTACAGCGTACATCGTTGCAATTGGTCGTAGCATGGCTTTTCCATAAAATGCAAGAATATTCGTAGAAATTGAAACCTTGGATTAATGGTAGAATTTCTAAAGCAGGTGCTCAATAGCAGCCAACGCTACCTTCAGATGTAAAAGTGCTTTGTAAAACGTCAATATTACTCTACAAAAAGTAACAATGTCTTTCGTTTTTCTAATTGCAAGCTCAGAATGATCAAAGCACTAGTAAGAAAATTGTATACTGCGGTTGGCAATCGCTTTGTGCTGAGACAAGCATCCATGAAGCGCACAATCTCATCTATAGCAGACACAAGTGCCAACACATCCCAAACCTCAAGCTCCGTTGACACGAAAAAATTTGGAAAGGTCGCGCTTGTGCAGTCATCTGAGTACCGTATTGATTCCCTTATTCGCGTTAGTGATCTAACGAAAGCGAACGCAGGTCAGTGTGTGACCCTTCGCGGAAGAGTTTCTACTGTGCGTGTCAAGGGAAAGAAGCTCGCTTTCGTCGTTCTCCGATTCATGAACGCAAGCGTACAGGTTGTTTTCTTCGCCAACCCATCTGCCGGCATCACGAGTGAGATGATCGACTTCATCAAAAAAGTCCCAGCAGAGAGCGTCATCGAGGTTTCTGGCACAGTGAACGCCGCACCGAAACCCATCGAAGGAACTTCACAGTCCGAAGTCGAGATCGAAGGAAAGTCACTCTTTGTCATTACAGAGTCGCTTCCCGTTCTCCCATTTCAGCTTGCCGATGCCTCAAAGCGTGCAGCTGAGACCGCAAATGAAACCGAAAGCAGTGCTGAACAGAGCTGCGTCGTGAACCAGGACACCCGCCTAGATAACCGCTGGCTCGACCTTCGCACGTGCGGCAGCTTTGCGATTTTCAACCTTCAGTCAAAGATGCAGCAGTTCTTCCGCGACTTTTTGAACGCGAAGAGCGGCTTTGTTGAGATCCACTCCCCAAAGCTCATCGGTGCTGCTTCCGAGGGCGGCGCGAATGTTTTCAAGCTCAGCTACTTTGGCCGTGACGCTTTCCTCGCACAGTCACCACAGCTCTACAAGCAGATGGCACTGCAGGGCGATCTCGGTGAAGGAGTCTATGAGATCGGCCCTGTCTTCCGCGCGGAGAACACCAACACCTACCGCCACCTCTGTGAGTTCGTTGGCGTCGACGTCGAAATGATCATTCGCTCGCACTACTACGAAGTGCTTAACCTCGCCGAAGAGCTCTTCTTTTCCATCTTTGACCGCATCTACGCAGAGTGCGGTGGGCTCATGGATGCCTTTACGAAGCAATACGCCCACAACCGACTCGTCTACGCTGTGCCTGCTGATATCATGGTGAAATACGGCATCGGTAAGGTCGATGAGGACATTCCCAGTAAAGACGCCTACGGCGCAGTGGTCCGCAGCGACAGTGTGCGATCGCTCCGCTTGCGCTTCCCAGACGCAGTCCGGCTACTCAATGAGTCCAGGCTCCACCCAGAGCACGTCGACGACGGTGAGGACCTCAGCACGACAGTCGAGAAGGCCATCGGCAAGGCCATTCAGGCGCGATACGGTGTCGATTTTTATATCATCGACGAATACCCGGCGAAGGCTCGCCCATTCTATACAATGCCCTCCCCACGCGACAGCAAGTGGTCGAACTCGTACGACATGTTCCTCCGTGGCGAGGAGATCAGCAGCGGCTCCCAGCGCATTCACGACCCGACGCTCCTTGCGACCGCGGCGAAGCAGTGGGGCGTCACTGGTGTCGACGACTACATCTCGTGCTTCCAGCTCGGCTCGTGGCCGCACGGCGGGTTCGGCGTCGGCCTCGAGCGCCTCGTGATGCTGTTCCTCGGCGTTCGCAACATCCGCCAGACGTCGCTGTTCCCGCGTGATCCGAAGCGCGTTGCGCCGTAAGTAGAAAATGATACATTGCGTCTAAAAGGGGTAGAGAGTTAGTAATTCGGTATAATATTGTTCGACAGCAATGTTTTTTTACGTGTACGAATGTTGTAAGAGGCGGAACAGCTGAATCCATTATCTTATACTTGTATATCTGCTATAACTGAGCTTCAACCTCAGGACTGCATCAATCGACCTGCATAGAGCCATTTTATTACTACGTCTACGCATAAAAGACGAACCTTCTCTTTTTCTTTCTCAGAGAAGTCCCTTTCTCTCCAACATTTCTAAAAATTCGTAGATTCACCTATCGAACGTGAATATGCAGCATAACATTCCCAGGTTTTATTGCTTCCATTTACAATGTTTGCAATCTCTGTTCTATCAGCTGATATCTCACACAGCGTGGATCACACTCTTAGTCGAATCGACTACGCCCTGCTCAACGACCAAGCGCGCATGGAAATAGTAATCGAGGGACTTAACGATGCATCAAAAGCGCTCTATCAAGATGACAACAGCTCGTATCTCGACGCATGCGACTGGGAAGGTATCAAATGTGGTCATCATGTGGGTGAGGTTTCCGATATCACATTCGATGAGAAGATTGAAGGGACATTACTCCTGTCCTATACGCCACCTAAAGTGAAAAATCTGAACGTTCGAAGCGAGAAAGCGCAGGGAACACTTGATACCTCGAAATTACCCGAGGACCTCGAAACGCTCAGTATAATCAGGACTGCAATGCATGGGTCTGTAGATTTTACAAAGATTCCAGAAAAGGTCACTGGTTTTACGCTAAAGCGCTCATTGTTTTCAGGTAGCTGTGATTTCACAGCCCTTCCGCCGTGTCTAGTTTGCTTCTATATCATGCACAACGAGTTTGAGGGGCCTGTTGATCTGATTCAGTTGCCAAAGACGGTCAGATGGTTTTCGATTGGATGGAATAATTTTTCGGGGTCCATTGATTTGGAATCGCTTCCGGAACGACTGGAAACCTTATACATTCATGAAAACAAGCTATGCGGGAAATTTCAGTTCTTGAACGTGCCGCATAACTTAACGTCTTTATGGGCGTACAATAATGCGTTTGATGCTGCTGCAAAAGTATCATCCCGGGTTTTCACTGAAGATATCTATTTGAATGTCTACCTTTCCGAAGCTGGTGTCTCGTCAGTCGTTGATGAAAATGGTCAGCCGCATCATGCTGCAGATCGAATTTTGTATGGTGAGAAACCAGTGATTTACGGCGGAAGCGACGATGAATGGTAGTATCAGGGTATGATGCTTACACCCACATCGAAAAAAAAAAGGGGTGTGTATTAAGTTTAAAGGTGAGTTATTAATTTAGGGTTATACATAAGGTTTAAGAATAAGGCTCCTCGAGAGGCAGTGATCTCTGTGCAAATCTCGAAATCTTTTGAGAATTTCTACCAATAGTAATACGATTGTTTTCTCATCAATGCTCAACCTCAGACCAACACACTTCCTTTCACTCCCATTAGAAACAGTCGATTGCGTCTTTCTTTCTATCGAGGCCGTGCAGTCAAAGATAGCAGCAGATTTTCCGGAATTTTCACTTATGCGCATACCGCCATGCCGTCTGCATATATCCCTCGCGCTTCTCCATATTCCTGTAGCACGTGAGATTGAGGCTGTGCGTCGCATGAAAAAGGAGCTTCAAGCACTCTGTCATCGGACGGGAAAGTTAAGCTTTCCCATTCAAGGTCTATGGACCTTTCCTGGAGATCGAGTTCTGTACACAAGGCCGAGTGGTGGAACACGAAGATTGTTTGAAGTGAAAAGATGCATTGATGAAGTACTGGATGCTCAGCATATCGCCGAAACTTGTTCGAACATAAAATTTAAGGGAAAGCGATGGCAGCCGCACATAACCGTCGCGAAAGTGAAGCAGATTGGGCTCAATCAAAAGCTTCGGCTATTTGATGCTGACATCGGCAACAATGCCAATGTACCTGCGAGCATTTGCAACGAATGGTACGCAAAATATCGAGAGATTTCTTTTGGGCGAGTAAGTTTCGATCGTGTCGACCTGTGCGCAATGCGCCCTCAGTTTAATGACGCTCGATATGCGGTCGTCGAGTCCTTTCGCCTGGGAGAGACATGAGTGGAAGCTGTGTTTCCTATTCCTTCCCTTATCACTTAAGTGAAAGGAAAGGAATCATAGTCGTCTTATAGTGCGACACGATTCAGTCCCCATTCACCGTCTGAAAAGAATCGATTTTGAATCGAATGCTTTTTTCTTACTCTCAAAGTCAACATAGAAATTTTGAGCACCTTGCGTCAAGGCAAGAGATCTGGTACATCCTAGCGTACGACAACCTCTAGTCCCAAATTTTCTTTATGCTGCTCTTAGCCCTTCATCTTTCTTTAATAATCATTTCTTTACTAATCATAATTAGTAAGAATTTACTCCGAATATCAATATTTTATACCCACAATGCTTTTTCTACTTTCCACTGTCGATCCAACCAGCCTCGGTGGCATCGACCGCATGACCTTCTCCCAGCAGGCCCTCATGGAAATCCTCGTCGACGGCTTTGAGAACAAATTTTTACTGCAGTGCAGAGACAGTCACGGCGCCTACAAGGACATCGAGGAGTGGCAGTTCACGAATACCGACGACACAGGTGCAGTCACCAGGATCAACTGGTCAATCGAAGAGGTCGGCGTGTACTCCCTGCGCGGGTCCATCAACCTCCGCTTCTTACCACCAGCCCTCAAATCGTTCGCTATGAGCAACCACGCCGTCCACGGCACGCTCAACGCTGTTGATTTACCAGAGAATCTCACGCTCCTGAACATAAGCGGGAACAGCTTTGTCGGCGAAATTCAAACAGAAAATCTCCCGCGAGCCCTCGAGGGTATGTACGTTGAGAAAAATTCCCTCAGTGGGAGCTTCGATGTCGCTGGGCTGCCGCAGGGCCTCGAAGAAATAAACATTTCTGAAAATAATCTCTCAGGGGGCTTTGCTTTTGAAAAACTCCCGAAAAGCCTCGTGATGCTCGATTGTGCACACAATGCGTTTGCAGGTGAAATTGTGTGGACCCCTATGCCAAAACTCAACGCTCTCAGTGTGCGTGACAACAGCTTTTTCGGCAAAATACTCGAAAATCTGCCGCAGTTAGAAATGATGTACTTTGACATGAACAAATTCGAAGAAGGGTTCGAGACATCAAAACTTCCGGAGAATGTGGGTGACGTGTCGATCGCGCAGAACCAGCTGAGTGGGACTTTCGACTTCCCGCGCCTCCCGCGGAACGTGCAGTCACTGTCGATCGATAGCAATTTTTTTGAGGGCACAGCAGACTTTGTGAATCTTCCAGGGAACATGATCTTTTTGTCCCTCGAGAAGAACGCATTTTCAGGAAGAGTAGACCTGAGCTCCCTGCCCGTGACGCTGAATCTGCTGTACATCAACGGCAATAATTTTTCGGGCTCTCTTGACTTTCTGCGCCTTCCACACGGTATGCTGGACTTCAACATCAGCGGCAACGCGTTTTCGGGGAGCGTCGATACTTCCAATCTTCCCATGCACATGAAGCTCTTTGACATACGTGACAACAATTTTTCGGGAGTTTTGGATCTCAGCAGCCTTGGGCATAAGCCGGAGCAGGTGCATACGTCCGGCAACAAGGGCCTGATACTGAAGTAGCGAGTGGCGTGGAAATCACAGAAATTTAGAAATGATATTATGATATTCGATAAATACTATACCTTTGGCTTGGCTTGATAGGAGTCAGCATGATATTTCTCGCATTTCAATGCCTATTTCGAATAACTATGTGGGGTAGATGGCACGATGGAATGAAGGCAAGACTCTCTACGAATGTATTAGGCGATGAGCACTCGGAAGGGATATAGAACAGTAGGTTGCAGATTCGAGGTCACGTCTCCGACGAATGGCGTGCAAAGTTAGTAATAGTAAGTAGAGGTAGTGAAATATACGTTGATCCATGGCACTGCAGTATACCACATCTTTGGGAAGAGAGAATTCGTGGGGGTAGAAGACAGAGTTCATATTTATGTGTAAATTTTCTGCTCTTGACTTCTATGTAAGAGAGAGTATCATTCATCTACATATGGAATCAGTACGCATTTTTCAGGACTTTCGCTTCCACTTTGTATATTTCACTTTCGTATCGACTCACTCTCTTGATTTCAAATGCTCTGCGCTTTCGTCACTGCCGACACCGCTCTCGGTCGATTTGACCCCTCGATGCTCAGCCCACAGGACGCTATGGAGCTCCTCGCCGCTGGCCTGGACGAAGAAAGCCAACTGATGTTCCAAGATGATACCGCCGCATTTCTCGACCTGTGCAATTGGCTTGGGGTCATATGTAAAGCTGATCACAGCGCAAAGCGCATCGAGTGGCACACTCGGGCGCTTCGCTCACACAAATTTTTCGGAACGATGAATATTGCGCTTCTTCCTGAAGCTGTAGATTCCATTCGAATCATAAAGCACCCAGTTGAAGGGACCATTGATGCAGGCACACTTCCAAGCGCCTTGCGGCACATTGATTTGAGCGATTGCAGATTTGAGGGGTCGGTTGCGTTTGAAGCGATGCCAAAGTCGCTCATTGAAATACATCTGCCGAACAATGCCCTCACAGGAAGCATACATCTGACAGATCTTCCACCAAAGCTCACACATCTTGATCTCGGTAACAATGCATTTTCCGGGGGAATCGATTTGGAAAGTCTGCCCGCGTGCCTCAGGCTCCTACAGCTCAAGCATAATCATCTCTGCGGAACGCTGTCTTTCGCGAATCTTCCTAGAAAATTGAATTTTCTCGATGTCGGTGACAACAATTTCACCGGAAGTTTAAACACTGACCATATTCCCAGAGCGATGATGACACTCACCATTCGAGGGAACGATTTCACAGGGACACTCAACCTCAGAAGTGTCCCAATAGGGTGCACTATCTTCCGCTCGAGGCGGTCATTTTCGAAGGAGGAGCCAAAGCACAACCCGAACCTTGTTGTCGTCCAAAAATAAGAAAAATGCGTTTCACCTGCACATGATATCATGAAAGGCGTTGAAAGGGCTCAAAAAGTGGCACACCGAGGTTTCATATATAACGCTCTCTATGTTCTGAAGGTGTGAAAGAGTGCTTGATGTGAAATTTATCGAGTGTATGACCTTAAAGTGCACAAAAGATCCATACATTAACATTTTCATCCACACATAGTATTCCCTACAAATGAATCTCTTTATTACCGCCCTCGACCACACCCTTGGCCGCTTGGACTACGATGGTCTCTCTGACCAAGCACGCATGGAAATTCTCATTGACGGTGCCTGCCCTGACTTCAAAGCCATCGTATCTGATGAAAACACGGCATTTAAGGATGTTGCAGACTGGCCCGGCGTCACAAGCAACGCCGATGGGCAAGTCACTGAAATAAACTTTTCACCTTTCGGTGGGCTAAGAAGGCGTATCGAGAACGCGATGGATGGAACTGTCCACCTTGAGTTTTTGCCTCCAAATCTCACGCATTGTGACATGCCACAGATGCAGGCACGAGGCACACTCGAAACAGCGAAGCTCCCACAGAATCTCATAAACTTTGCCATCGATGTTAACGACTTTCATGGCACTGTGGACTTTGCTGCGCTTCCGAAGAGTATTGAGCTGTTCAACATTTCGCATAATAATTTTTCAGGTAGCTGCGATTTGACGCACCTGCCGAGTACCCTAAAGTACCTTCTGCTTTCAAGCAATCGTTTATCCAGGGAAGTCAACTTGACGAGTTTGCCGACACAGATGCGATATATCTCTCTAAGCAGTAATAATTTTACGGGAGAACTATGCCTTGATCACCTCCCAGAGACACTCAGAGAGCTATCGCTGTTCAAAAACCAATTTTCGGGAAAATTTCAGCTCCGACGGCTCCCACGGGACCTTCAAGATCTTGAGGCACATGAGAACAGTTTTGCAGGGACTGCAGTGCTCGACAGTGCTGTGGGCACGATAGGGGTTTCGGCCTTGGTGAGTTTATTTGACTGCAATATTGAGGCAATCGTTGACGAGAATGGCGATACACATAAAAAAGAAAAATCGATATTGAGCATATTGGAAGAGTAGGTGCAGTGAGGATTGAGACAATGCTTCAAAATCTATGAAGCGTCCTGAAATTCAAATGATCTGAATAATGAGAAACATGAAGTTTTTATGAAATCTATTCGCATAGTCACGTTTCTTCACCACGCATGAATTTTTTGTTTTCACCTCATTTCTTATGCCTGATTGATGAATCGAATGATTTTATTCACTGTCGATCCAGAAGCACTGGGACGCGTCGATCACAGCACGCTTTCGCAGCTCTCTCTTCTCGAGCTTCTCCTCAACGACAATAAAAGCACCATTGGGTACAAGGCTGATAAAGTAACCAAGGACATCGAAGATTGGTCTGGTGTGGGCCTTTACAACGATAAATCTGTGAACGCAATCAACTGGTCTGGGCCGAGTCTACATGGCATACGGCGCCGTTCTACTAGAGCACCGAATACAAAGCCCATCCAGCTACAGTGGATTCCAGAGACGGTTCAAAACTTTTGTGTGACAAATATGCATATCGATGAGTTTTCCTTTCGCTTCTTCCCTCAGAACACCGAAAGCATCATCGTGCGGCTGTGCTCCGCTGTTGGCACCTTTGAGAGCTCGATAATTCCTCGAAAAGTGAAAACAGTCATCCTCGACAGCAATCAGCTCGATGGAAGCCTCAAAGCCGCTGCACTACCCCCATCGCTCGAAATTCTTTTGGTCTGCAGAAACAAACTGTCTGGCGAGATCCAATTCGCAGATTTACCGAAATCACTTCGAACCTTTGCTGTCCGGCACAATAATTTTTCGGGAAGTGTACACCTGAAAGATCTTCCCCCCTCGATTGAATTTTTGGACATTGCGCACAACGCATTTACAGGAGAAATTCTATTCCCGATGTACAGTGGGAATAGCAACCAGGTCATCGGCGCCATGCGCATACACCACAACCGTTTTGAGGGGCCAATACGATACACTGGGGGACACATGGAAAAGCTCATCGCAGATGGATTGGCTTTTGACTTCAATAATCCACCGTATGTGCACTGTGTCTGCAACAAATTTACTTCGATCGACTGGGGCAGCATGCAGCCAGTGAATCACCTCGAGGCCCAGCACAATGCGCTGCAGGGGACATTCGATACAGATTTGGTATCTGAAAATATGAAGTTCCTGAATGTCAGCCACAACCAGCTCGCAGGAAGTCTTGACCTCAGTGGATTCACAAAATGTTTTGAATATATCACAGAATTCAGCGCGTCGGACAATTCACTGACGGGTAGTTTGAATTTTCTCCTACTTCCACCAAATCTGCAGCGCATCAACCTCGCACACAACCACTTTCATGGGAAATTGGAATTCGGAGATCGCATGCCAGTTGCGCTCTTCCTCGAGAACAATGGGCTGACATCTGTGGCACTTCCACTGCATATAGCGGCGAATGTGCGATGGCTTTCAATTGCGAACAATGCGATCCTTCAGGAGAAAATTGTATTGCATGGGGTGACACAAGACATACAATTGATCGACTTTTGTGGAAATTCGATCGACCGTATTGAAGATGCAGATGGGGAGCTCATTGCCAATAATAGCATTTTGTATGCGAAGGGAAGAGATGTTGAGAAGAAAGTGATTCTTGAGAAGCTTCGATGGACGAAGATTGAATGAGATGGAGTAGACATGTGACTGCGGTGTGGACAAGATACGTTTCAGTAAAAAGGGGTGGACCGACGATAAATCATCTCAGGTATGCATAAAACAGGCAGCAACATACCTCCAACACCCGGGTAACGAGTCTTATGAGATAACTCAAATGTACACTCTACTCTTCAAGATCTACACTTCAAGACCGAGGACTTGTATTGATGATGATGGCCATATGGGTAAAACTTCACGCAGAAATTGTGGAAAACAATCAAGTTAAGCAGTGAAATCAATGGCACTTTTAAATTACTTATCAAGCGATTCACCGCCATTTTGTAATCTGTGGAATATTCAAGCTCATCTTCCTTTTCCTTCATTATATCTATTTTTACCTTCCAGAGCATCAAATAATGCAAATCTTTCCATTCACCATCTCACTCCTCTCTTCCGCCGACGAGCCCACCACCGCTCGCGTCACCCGAGAAACGCTCTCCCAACAGACTCTGATGGAGCTCTTCCTCAACAATCCGTACAGCGACATCGGCTACACCGACGACGGAAACGCCAAAGTGCTCAAATACTGGCACAACGTCTACCGAAACAAGGCCGGCGACGTCGTAGAGATCCGATGGGCCGAAGAGCCAAATTTCGCATTCGACGCCCGCCAGCGAGTTGCGCAAGCAGCCACCCAGCCTATCCTCCTTGAGTGGCTCCCGTACACTGTCCGAGTGCTCAGCATCTGGCGCCTACGCGTTCAGAAATTTGACGCAAATTTCATTCCACTCCAAGCACAGCGAATCACGCTAGACAACTGCAGCATGGAAGGCACACTTGAAACAGCTGACCTCCCCAGCGGCCTCCGAGACCTCTCACTCAGCGCCAATGCCCTTAAGGGGACCGTCGACCTGACGCAATTGCCGAAGAAGCTCCGCTTCCTCACGCTCTCAAAAAATTCTTTCTCAGGCGGAATCGACTGCTCTCGGCTCCCATTCGAGCTCGAGTCGCTCGACCTCAGCAACAATCTTTTCTGCGGAAATCTGAAAATCCCCATGTACTGCGGCGCTGAGCGAGAAATGCCCGGCGTAATGTTCATTCACCATAACTATTTTCATGGGGCTATCATCTACACTGGGTCCCAGGTGAACCGCCTCTTCCAGGGGAGAGACACGCAAAAGTATAACCACCCGGCATTTCTGTACTGTGTGGCCAACGAATTCACTTCGATCGACTGGGAGAGCCTTCTACCTGTTATTCAGCTCGATGCGAGCCGAAACTCGCTCGAAGGTCATCTGGATACAAAAGAAATCTCTC
This sequence comes from Perkinsela sp. pyNocScin1, assembly GCA_964019655.1. Lineage (NCBI taxonomy): Eukaryota > Euglenozoa > Kinetoplastea > Prokinetoplastida > Perkinselidae > Perkinsela > Perkinsela sp. pyNocScin1. The sequence continues at coordinate 494,825 of CAXHTR010000007.1, forward strand.
GGTACATGCAGTATCTCAATTTGAACACCAATCGGCTCTCGGGGAGCATCGACTTGACTTCCTTCACGCAGTGCTTTCTGAGCCTGCACGAGTTCAGCGCGGCGCACAATGCGCTCTCGGGGACGATATGCCTCGATTTTTTGCCGCCGAACCTCCAGCAGATCGACCTGTCGCATAACCAGCTCACAGGGGTAATCAAAATTGGCTTCACTGCGCCACACACCATTCTGCTGCAATCGAATGCCTTTGAGGGCCTTGAGATCGGCGCGAAGCTGAATGAGAGCATCATGGACGTCTCTGTGGCGGATAATGCTATTAAGACAGAGGCTGTGGCCTTTGGACAGATACCGTTTGGGTTGTATGTGTTTGATCTCCGGGGGAACTCGATAGCGAAGTGCGTTGGCGCGGACGGGGAAGCTCTGGAGGACCCGCGGATCAAGTATGACGAGGGAAACGCGGAGCAGCGGCAGGGGTATCTGAATAAGCGGCGCTGGACAGAGATAGCATAGCTAGGAGGAAGTGAATTTTTGTGTTTGTCTTTTGTAGAGTGATTTTTGTCTGAAGCGTAAACTTTGGGTGTGCGTCGATCGGTACTCCAATTTTGTGGTCTTAGTATTCATGAAATGAGAGATTTGGAAACAATGGTAAGATTTTATTGTATAAAACGTATCCTTTCGACTTAGGGACTTTGAGATGCAAAGAAAAATTTGCAAGAGGTTTCCACGCTCTGCAATTAAAATATCTTTTGACTGCTACTCGATGATTGTGTATTTTCACAATTATCCATTGTGAAGTCATAATTTCAGGCATGCGGAATTTTGAAGGATTCTGAAGTTATCAGCCCGACAATAGTACTGAGACTTACACCATATTGCAATTGGCTGCATCCGAAAAATTGCTCGCTTCAGAGGAAAGAGTTCTTTGACATGGAAGAAACATACACTTCTTTTGATAGACCGTTCGAGAACTTTATTTTGACTGCATAAGCCTATCCTATTGTGGGGAAAGAAGAAAAGCACCGCTCGCTTTCGCATGAATACTCCTAGAGATTATCGTCACCTGGCTTCACGCTATGACTCGGCTTTATCGTGCAAATTCCACTTTTTGATAGATAACTATGTTTTTCATCAATTCACGTCAATTTTCGAAATCACGCCAAAGCTATTCAGCCGCATCATCGACTGTGGAGATCATCGACCATCATCATACATGCAACAAGGTTGATTGTTCATATACACAATGTCCTGAAATTCTTTGCCATTTCGGTTCATCTATATGACTTTCCAAATGATCATTGCCCTCTTTCTCAACACCAACGACCCGTCCATCGGACGCTTCGACCAGAGCTCGCTCTCCGACCAGACGCGCATGGAAATCGCTTTCGACGGTATTGGCACGAGGCAAAAAGTTGACTTCGGCATCTTTGGCGATAATGGTGAGTATAATGACTTTTGCGCATTGTCATGGGTCGACTGCAATGAAGATGGTCACGTGCTCAAAGTCTCACGCGTGGGCTTCGTCGCTGATGGCACAGTTTCGCTTGACTTTCTGCCACCGATGCTAACGGAGTTTTGCATTCAGAACCAAGTGTGCAACGATGGTCTTCGCATTCAAGGGACAGTAAACACGGCTACGCTCCCAGAATCACTCGAGTCGTTCATTGTTCAGTACCACAAGCTCAGTGGGACTGTCGACCTGGTTGGGCTCCCACTAGCGCTCACAAAGTTCAAACTCGGTGATAACGCGTTTGAGGGGACCTGTGATCTTACCCGATTGCCACCAAAATTGGAGATTCTGTGCCTATACAAGAACAAATTCAGCGGGTCTGTCTCTCTGCGTTCGCTTCCTGCGTCCATTCAGTCCATTTACATGGACAGGTGTCAGTTCAGTGGCGAACTTTTCCTAGATAAACTCCCCAAGGACATGAAGGACCTTGACGTCTCGAGCAATGCGTTTCAAGGGTCCTTTGTGCTCCTTGGGAGAGAGAAAGTGATCAAAGTGTACGCACGGCACAACGCGTTTCGAGGCAAGGCCATCGTGTGCAAAGTGAACGCACATCAAGTTAAGCTTCAGGGGAATAGCGTGGAGTCGGTCTATGATGAGCATGGGCAGCGGTACGAACCGTATAAAGAGAAGCAAATGATGCGCATGTGAGTCAGTACCGGCCGTGGAGATCCCACAGTAGAATGGATTGATGAAATTAAGATGAAAGCAGTAAGAATTTGCTGCGCTCATGAGATAATACAGCAGATTATAATTGAACTTGAAAGTTAAAGTATTCAGGCCTCCTCGACTTCTGAAATCGCATTTATTTTTCATATCGAATATCTAATCTTCTCACTCAATGCTCCTATTCCCTCTTTGCTGCATCGACACCTATCTAGACGATGAATTCTACACCAGCCTCATGCAGGAAAGCCTCATGTATAGCTTTTGCGGAAGAAACGGCGACTTTCTCGTCCGAACAGTCATCGACGGGGCAATGCGGGCAGTCTGCAATGGGAACCGATCGAATTGGCGACACGTCGAGTGCGTTAGTGGCCAGGTCAAATCCATTAACTTCATTTCCGAGTATAACCCAGATTTCAAGATTGAGTACCTCCCGAATTCTGTGGAGCACTTTGAAATCACGTCATCACGCTTGTGGGCACAAATAGAGACGCGGATGCTTCCAGCAGCGCTGCGCAAAATCGACGTGAGCATGAATCAAATTTTTGGGACATTCGATTTGACGACGCTACCTGTGCAAATTGAGCGAGTCTGCGCAACGGAAAACAGAATCACGGACGTTGGCAGCCTTTGCCATTTACCAGCAACCGTGAAGGAAATTGACATGCGATGGAATGCCATCAAGAGGGGAACACTATACTTCAGTGATATACCGGAAGGACTTGAGGAATTTAATTTTCGCAAGAGTGGAATATCGTATCTTTGTGAGGTCCCATCTCGTGACGGGGATCGCTCAGTGGAGTTTGAAGTAAGAAAGCTCGTGATACGCCGTGTGATTGCGTGTGGAATCGCACGATCGAAAACTGAATAAGAATAGATGTATGAGACCATAAAGTAATGATCACAAACTAATTCAGACCGATTTACCTCGAGTGAGGTTTTTTGCATTTTATTTGGCTCCAGATGTGATCACTGCAAAAGTGGAAAACAGCCAAAGTAGGGATTGTGATTCATGCATTTTCTTCGATGGAAACTTTCGGGTCTGTTATTTTCGAAAGTTGCAGTGTTGAGCGTGAATCAGAACTTTGTTTGTGAGGGTTTAGATGGAAATCGTTCACCATGCCCAACACCGGCATTGTTCTCGTTACAATCTGTAGTAAAAAAATCGAAAACACGAGTAAAATATGATTCATAGGCACTACAATGATCCTTTCGCACGTATACTCTTTATTGCGTATCGCCTATTTCAACCACCTTCTCCTTCACATACTTCACCCGCAACTTCCCATTCCGCTTGAAATGCACCTTCCGGCGTTGTTTCTCGAGAACCGCGATCTCCCCGTGAAGCTTGTTGCGCCGCGCGTCAAACGTCCACATCCGTTCTGGGATCTTGAACTCCCCCTTAAACCCCGAGAAAGCATTGTTCGATATATTGATGAGAAGCATTCGCTCCGGCAGGTACGATAGATCAATTTCGCCTGATAGCGCGTTGTTGCTGACATCGAGCACCTGGAAATTTTCTGGGAGGTTGGTCAAGTCCAGCGAACCCTCGTATCGATTGACAGAGAGCGTCAGATAGCGAAAATAGTTGGGCAACGCTGTCAGATCGACTTCGCCGGAGAGCCGATTGGCTTGGAGGCATACTTCATGCTGCTTTTTAGGAAGATTGACTAAAGGACTCCCACCTGTCAGCGCATTCTGTGACAGATTGAGGTGCATCAAAGCCGCTGGGAGCGATGCGATGCCAATGGTCCCTTCAAAATAATTCTGTGCGAGCTTCAGTGTCACGAGCATTTCAGGCAGATTCTTCAAGTTCAAAGTCCCAGAAAATGCGCACTCGTGGAGTATGAGAACTGTCATGCTGGGTGGCAAGCTCTCTAAATCAGGGTTTCAGCAAAATTTGAAAATTTCTGATCCCATTTACCACCACCAGAGACGTCCGGTCAGCAGGTGGGCGACAAAGATTCAAAATTTGTGTGATTACCGATTCTCGAGCTTCAATCTGCCGCTTAGATCATTTCTCTTATAGTAAATTGACTGAAATGGGTAGAAATCGCGAATTGAATAGCGAATCTGAAAGGTTTTGGCTGCGCGTGATTTGCCTTTTCCAAAAAAATTTTCGGAAAATGAAATTCTGAAAAGTGCCATTTACCACCTGGTGGTAAATTTACCACCAAATTGAAACCCTGCTCTAAATTCAATGACCCGTCCATAAAATTCTTGTTTATATTCAAACACTTCATTCCATGTGGAAGGGCGCTAGTGTCCACAGAGCCATAAAAACCGTTTAGGTAGAGGTACACCTCCTGCATGGACTGCGGCAGGTAGGAGAGCTGTATCGTGCCGCTGCGCGGGTTAGCGCCGAAGCGCCAGTCTATCTCAATGACATTCATTTCTCTGTCAAAACGCAGGCCGAACCACTCGGTGCACGGGCGGAGCCCCTCGTTATCGTCGAGGAGGAGGCGGAGCTCGCTGATGCCGCTCACGAGGAGCTCCATGAGCGCCTGCTGCGGGAGCACTGAAGCGTCGACGCGGCCGAAGGGGCTGATGTCGTCTGCGAGGAGCGTTAAGGCTGGAAAGGTCATTTGTATTTGTCGAAAGGGCTTGAAAACGCAGTCATTGGAGAGAGTGGGTTCAGCGATAATCATTTCTCAACACAAAGTTTTAACTGATACTTGTTTGAGCAATATGATAAAGACCGACGAGGTATTATCACTGCGTGCAGAAGAAAATATAAAAGTGGGCTGAAATATGATATTTCATATCGTCGGATGGGAGTTTGAAGTGTGGGCTTACGTTTCAAAGTAAACCGTATGCGGGTTGTGAGTCGGTTCCCTGTGATCACTCTCAGAATTGAATCTTTCGATACTGGCGTACAACTCCGAACGGTGGCACATCACGAATTTCGAATTTTGGTCTATATTGTCTAATATTGAAAAAATTCCCTAATTTCGATCCATCGTCATCAGAAATGTTCCTTTGCATACTCTCTCTGTAGTTTTCACGCGTATAATCCGAAATAATACTGTTCAATAGGCAGGCTACTCAATGACTTGAAGCCCCTCGTTAATAAAATCTTTCCTTGTCGGAAACAATGCCAATGGAAAGGTGTGACTCACTGATGCGGTGACATTGCGAAGGTCAAGCACCCCTGAAAAGTCGTTCCAGAAGAGCCATAGATGCAAATCCGGTGGAATATTCGACAGATCGAGGGACCCCGAAAAATGGTTCTGCGAAATTTTCAGAATTTGCATCTGCGGTGGCAGGTGATTGAGGCACACACTGCCTGAAAAGCGGTTGATGTGGATTTCCAAATCGGCGAGTGATGCGCTCAGCTTCGTGAAGTCGACTGGCCCTTCATATCCGCATTTCACCAGATGGAGCGCCTCTATGGTAGGTGGCAATGTGGTCATGTCGACTGTTCCGTTTGATGGAGTGTTATCCGAGACACTGAAACGCTTGATAGACAGCGGTAACTGAGCGAGATCAACTGACCCTGAAAAACGCGTTTCTGAGAGGTCGAAGGCACGAAGATTTCTCGGCAGCGATGCGCAGTCAATATTGCCTTCGAGTGGAACGTTTCTTATGTGCATTGTTTCAAGATATTGTGGCATATCGCAAAGGTCAAGTGATCCCTCAAGCATCAGCGTAGATAAGTGCAAGTGGCGTAATCCCTGCGGCAAAAACTTTGCGCTGAATTCGCCCTTGAGGGGGAAAGGCATCCCTTCGTCCCACAGGATATTGGTGACGCTTCCGCTGTCAGCGCATTGGATGCCTTTCCACGGGGTACAGACCTCAGGGTAGGTCTCATCACGGCTTTTGAAGTTTCGCTGTGAGAGTTCTGCGAAATGCTCGACGAGGAGCTCCATCATGCATTGATCGCTCAGTGACGAATGATTGAAGCGGCCGATGGGTGTGTCTGCAAGGTGGAGGAAATAGAGCATAAGTAGGACAATGTGATAGCATAAGAATTCAAAGAATTACAATCTCAGAAAGAGGGCTGTTTTCTTAGAAAAGCACTAGAACTGAATGAGCGCCTACGCAGCATCACCTTGTTCAGCTCACTAACAACGCTCACTTTTTACATCTCTCAATTGTCGAATGCTCTCTGTATCAATTTTACTATTCTTTTGAAAAAAGCGCGAGAAACGCCAACCTACCTGCGCTCAATCGAAGTCTGCCGCTTTCCTTCAGTTCTCTGTATCTGAGACTACTTCGCCACCCAATATCATTCTTTGACCTCCAAAACAGTCCATAGTCGTAACTTTAGGCATATTCAAGATACGCGCAATTGCATTGTTCGATATGGAAATGCCTACCATTGATGGTGGGAGGAATCCCAAATCGACCGTCCCCGAGAAGTCGCAGTGTGACGCCTGAAGCTCCCTGAGTGTCGATGGAAGCTTTGCCAAGTCCATTTCCCCATGAAACTTGTTCCAGCCAATGAACAAACTGTGAAGACCCGATGGAAGACTCGTAAAGTCGAATTCGCCCGAAAATTTATTTTCAACAATGTTGAGGCCTTGCAGCATTCTTGGAAGATCCTTTGTCTGCACTGCCCCTCGAAACGAATTCGATTTCAGATGTATCTCTCTGACATTTTCCCGGAGTGCCGAAAATTCGAAAAAGCCCTCAAATGCACAGTCATGAAGCATTATGTGCAGAAAGAATTCGGGGAGGTGCGCAGCATCAACACTTCCCGTAAATCGATTTGTATCAACAAAAAAATACGTTAGGCCCTTTGGCAGCGCCGCAAAGTCCACACTGCCCGACAGGAGATTGTGAGCGACTGAAAATTGCGTGAGCCCCCTTGGCAGCTTGGCAGTAACTAAACTTCCGGTCAGTTTGTTGTTATTCGCGACGAACAGCTGAAGTGTACGTGGTGCATTTTCAAACGTTAAGCCACCGATGAGCGAATTATGACTCACCCGCATGTCATCCAGTGGGGCTTTCAGATTCGTAAGATCAATCCCGCCAGTGAATTCACACTCAGAGACGTCAAGGTCAGTCAAGCCCGCTGGCAGGCTCGAAAAGTCGAGCGTCCCCACAAATTCGTTCTTGCCTACTGTAAAGAGCGTCATAGGGGGTGGGAGCGCTCGCAGGTCGATTGTCCCCGAAAAACGGTTCTCGACGACGTGAAATTCTCGCAAAGAGCGAGGCAGTCCGTCTGTGGCAATGCTCCCGTGCATTTTATTCTTCTCAGCCGACAGTGTCACAAGCTGCCGCGGTAAGTCGCGCGTCGGAAGCTCTCCTATCAAATCGCAGTTGTCAAAATGAAAGTCAGTAATGGTCTCTGGAAGGAACCGTATGTTGAGAGAGCCGCCGATTACTTCAAAGAGGACATCGTTTGCCCCTTCTGGAACTGATAACCCCAGAATTGTAGGAGAACCATTACTATCACACTGTACGCCAGACCATTCACGGAAGTCCTTGTAGTTACCGTCCTCGTCGGTCATAAATCGCTTGCTCTTGACGCCTTCAAACGCTATTTCCATCCTGGCTTGATCAGAGAGGAGCATTGGGTCGAGGCGACTGAGGTTTGCTCCGTCGATTGCGATGAGCGTGCGTATAGTGAGCATACTTTACTTTTGGAAAGCACTAAAGACTCGGAAATTACACAATGGAATTACTAATGACTTCTAATAAAATATATTAGTGCCTATTACTATCACTTGCAATCGTCTGGTGCACAATAGCTAACCTTAAGCTGCTTTTGCAATATCTCAGCAGTCTCGGCCTTCAAAGCAGTTCAGCAAACCCTCGATGATCTCGTTATTCCCCGAAAAGTACTTGTAATCAAGAGGGGCATGCACCCGCTCCATTTTCCACGCCTGTACACGGCCATCTTTTCTTCCAACAAACTTTGGAATCTTCGTTCGAACGCCAATGATAATCTCTTGCAGGCTCACTGGAAGCCCTTGGGGACTGATGTGTACCCTTTGAATACTATCAGCATTCATAATGAAAAGCAGTCCCAATTTTGGCGGAAGTTGATGGATAAGGACTGTTCTCCAGATATTACTTGGCGATCGAATGTACAGGTGAACTTCTTCAACGTTGGATGGGAGATGAGCAATATCTAGAATAGACTGCTTCGCGATCGTTTCCTTCGTCGATTCAACGCTCTGAAACTCCGGAATCTGCACTTCTGCATCATTCACATAAATATATTTCGAATCGCGCGGAAAGTCTCGCATCTGAAAGATGGAGAAGAATAAAGGCCACTGCAGGTGAAGAAATTGGAGAGTATGTGGTAGATCGACCACTCGCAGCCCGAATGCTTCTTGGACCCATATAATCACGAGCTGGTTCACGATGCCGTCAGTGCAGGACACACCTCGCCATGCACAGCAGTCACCGTGCTCGATATCCCACGTCTGCAAATAACTTTCAATTCCAATATTGAGGTTGTATTCTGAGAGGAGTGCCTTTCGCATGATTGTTTCTTGCATGGCGAAAATTGTCGGTGGTGTAGTGCTAGAAGCATCAGCACAATGCAGTGCTAGTAATTGAAGTGTGGCCATCATGAACAAGGTGATCGTTAAGTGAAAGAGAAAACACTTTTGGCCTAAGATAGGAAGAAAATGAGCTGATGTTCTTAATTCATTTTCATTGCACATTTACATGTATTTGCTCAATATCTAGATTTTTTGAGTTCATAAGCTTTTTTGATAGCCAAGAGTCACTCGTTACATACATATTGCTAGCACTGTATTTTGACAGCATCGCCGCTAGCTTATGAGCAATCGTCAGCAGCATATGTCCCCTGGTCAGAAGCTTCCTGATGAGCATTCCACATGTTAAAGTGACATACTTGTAGCCCCCGGGTGTAACTTGTAGATGCTTCTTTGAGAGTATCCTTTACATTATTGAATAGACTGTAGTACTGTGGCTGTGTTTGTCGTATTGCGGATAAGTAGTGGCCCTGGATGATAATTTTAGAAAAGTAAGATTCAGAATCTCATTGCGTTGTAATTGGGAAAGTTATCTCAGCATGCCTGTGTAAGGTACATATTGCACGGCGTGAGTGAATTCAGAATTTCATTTTTAGTACGCTCCTGCACGCCTGTAGGCCCGTTCCGTGTTCACATCACATGTCGAGATAATTGGCAGAAAAAAAAAACTGCCAATTATCTCGACATCTGCCAATTAATGTGAACTAAGCTGCCAATTTGTCGGGAAATCTGCCAATTATTGACATTTCTTCCAATTTATTTGACACCTGCCAATTAACTTGAACAAAACTGCTAATAGACCTGGTTCGAGTAACCCCGACAACGTAACCCCGATTAATTCACCCGTAAGTCTAGGATCGGTATTGACCTCACTTCTTCTGTTAAAAGTGCATAGATGCATTATAAAGCAGGGTTTCTTAAAAACGGGGGATTCCATCGTTTCGGGGGAAAATGAGAAAATATCAGCTGGTGAGTTGGTGCGTGAAATCAATCGAGATATCAAAAGAAACCGTGGAAAAAGTCCTTATGAATTCGTCAAGGAATTACCTTTCCTCACTTCACTTAATAAAATACATGAAGGAAGTACCTCTTTTGTCTAGTATTCTGCGAAGTACGGATTAAGCTTTCGATATCTCGATTGATTTCACGCACCAAATCACCTAAGGTAGACTGTGTGATTAGGCTTTTAGGGAGATTCATGTGCAAAATGGCGTAACGAAGCGCTTTGTTTCGATTCTCTTCGGGATGCTGAGTCATTGTTAGATCTTTGATTAATGATATCGAGAAAGAAAGTGGGTAAGCGTGCCTGGATTCACGAGGACTCCGTAAGAGCTATAAATTCAAATCTATACTTGCTTATATTCTTTCAAAAGGATTACGCTCTATGCCTGAGACCTTTGCGCATTGAGCTTCCTGAGCTGCTTCGCTTCTGCATCTTTAATATGTGAAATTAATGTGAAAGATGAACTCCCGATCAGCTAAGGACATACGTTGCGCAGGATTTCCGACCCTGTGAAACTAATAAATGTGAAACTAATAAAATCCACCTGCAAGATAGTTTCCAACGGCTCTGACCCTTCATTTTCATCTATTTTGAATGAATCACCTTCTGTTAAACACCTGGACTAATGAAAGCTCGATTCGACCTATGAATGAGAATGTATACAGTCGCTTGGAGGAAATACGCGAAGCAGGGCCCGAGTATTCTAGAGGTAAATTAGATTTTGAATAGACGCGACGTACATGTGCCGCTAAATTCTTAAATAGACGCTATTCTTAATTTACATTGCGACGCTGTGGGAGAGTAAGTGATAAAATAGTAAGTTGATGATTCGTCAAAGAGGAGCCACACACACACAGTGGAGAGGAGAACACTTGAAGTTTGAACCTGATGCAAAAGCACCTGATGAAGGATAGGTTGATCGCACAGTTCTTTCTACTACAATCGGAAGAAAAAATAGTCCTCTAATCGCTACGGATACATATCAATGGGGAAAATTTTAGATGTGACACTAGTCAATTGACACATGCTCCGCAGAAAAGGATCTAAATGCTCTAAAGAGTGTAAGAGCGACATACATTTGTATTACTAACCGAGATTTGAGAGTTTAAATCGAATTTTCAAAACGGCGAGAAATCTGCCAATCAATTCGCCAAAACCTGCCAATCAATGTGGCAAACTGCCAATTAACTTGAACAAATCTGCCAATCGCCTCGGAATTCTGCCAATTATCTTGAACAAGTCGCGCATGCGGTGACAGAATTCTGCAAATTAATTTGACATCTGCCAATCAATTTGGCAGAACCTGCCAATTAATGTGGCGATACGGGTAGGTGCATACTTAGAACAATCGGGATTCTGTTTCATTTTCGAGATCTATCGCAGATGACTAGTGTTTTCTACATGCATCGAAAAATTAAAATGCGTGTATGAATGTATCAAAATTTTCCATTTTCGCCTCGTGCCTTTAATTATTTTTACAAAAGCGGTAAAACATTGATGCATCAGAATAGTCGTATCAGTACTATTTCAATTCAAAAATCATGCTGAATATGACATCATTCTGATATCAAATTTTAAGTGAAGCGAGAAAGAATCGTTGCTTAGTAAGGATATTGAATGGCTTGAGAAATCCAAGAACAACATGTATATTTCACACGCAGTGAAAACTTATGAGCAAAGATGTTTATTTACTTTCGAAAGTTTACAGAGCTAAATTAGATCAAACTTCGCTTGTATTATGAACAGACTTTGAACAACAGAAAGATGATGTAATCAACGCGATTTAAAATTATTTTAAAATGAATGTTTTCAATCACAAAAAGAATCCTGGATTTTCAGTCTATATTTTCAAGCTGAGTTTGATGCATTATGTCTCGTACATTGCCTTCTAATGAAGCATTACTTAGAATTCAATGACAGTATCTTTAGCATATCTAGCTGACATACAAGTTGCTCGAGTAAGTCAAGTCTCTCTTTCTGACCAAACACTCATGGAGGTTTTAGTGAGTGAGCACGCAGCGAAGGATCTCGAAAATTTTGTGGACTCCCACGGTGACTATATTGATGCATGCTCTTGGAAAGGGGTCACTTGCGACTTTGAACATAAAGTCACAGAGATATGGTGGCGATATGCTTTGATCAAAGACACATACGCGCCGTTAGATATGCTTCCGAGCAACCTAGGTAGCTTAAATTTTTCTAGAGGTGTATTCCAAACTGCAAAATTCTATGGAACGTTGATTTGTAAAGCACTCCCAAGAAACCTTCGGTTTTTTGGTATAAGCACGAACAAATATGAAGGAAGTATAGAATGTGCTGATCTCCCGAGAATCCTCGAGCATCTTGATACTTACGGAAATCTTCTTTGTGGTACATTGGATATCGCCGCACTCCCGCACAAGCTCCACACTCTCGATGTGGGTGATAATCGTCTCTACGGGTCTCTAAATCTAGCTGATCTTCCACAGAATCTGTCAATGCTAGACTTGTCTGAAAATAATTTTGAAGGTGAAGCTAGTCTTGATTTGCTACCAAACTCACTGCATGATCTTTATCTGTCCGATAATGCTTTTGCAGGAGTCTTGGATTGCTCGAAGCTGCCAGAAGAACTCACCAATGTTGATCTCAGCAACAACAGTTTTCAAGGAGAAATCGAAACTGGGGAACTTTCTCGATCCCTGGCTACTTTTGACGTAGAAAACAACAGAATTTCAGGGTCACTTGTCTTTTTCGATCTGCCTGAAAATCTCTGCGTTTTTAATGTCAAAGCGAACAGCTTCGAGTATATTGACTTTGAAAGTGCGCCGCCGTACCTCGAGGCTGATAATGATGAATAACTAAGTTCTTTGCTTTAAATAGTAAGTGTGCAATATAACGTGATTCACGCATCGAAATCAAAATGAGAATTGTTTACCGCTCATTAATCTGTTAAAAATCTCATTCGAACCAAATGCTCGGGCTCTACAATCTGATCACAGCAGATATCCCCGCCGGTCGCATTGAAGAAGGCATGCTCTCAGATCAAATGAGAATGGAGCTTCTCATCGCCAATTCGCTTCCAGAGTCAAAGAAACACTTCCAGGACAACAGCGGTGATTTCATTGATGTATGCAGTTGGAAGGGCATCACATGCGATTCAGATCAAAATGTCACGGAGGTCAAGTGGGAAGGTCGCATTTCGAAATTTGTCGCGTTTCGCTTCATTCCCCCTCATGTCAAAGAGTTCAGCGTGCAAAACATATCAATGACGCAATCGAAGAAGATCCGTGGCATGATCAGAACTGCCACATTGCCACAGTCGCTCATCACTTTCAATGTGTCGGACAACAAGCTGCGAGGGACCGTCGACTTACGCAGCCTCCCGCCAAACATGGAGAATGCACTTTTTCAAATGAATGAGCTGAAGGGCTCTGTGGACCTCAGCGCCCTGCCAGCGAGCATGCAATCGCTCGCGCTCCAGTACAACCAATTTTCTGGCAGCGTTGTACTCGACGCCCTCCCGACGACGCTGGTGTTTCTCGGCCTCTCTCGAAATAAATTTTCGGGCGAAATCGATTTGAGCTCTCTACCTGAGAGTCTTAGCACGCTGTTCCTGGAGAAGAACAGCTTTGAGGGCCAATTCACGTTCCTCAATCGGGAAAGAAGGATCGACATTGACGCGTCGGAGAACAATTTTAACGGCACTGCCGTAATCACGAGCAATGCGTATGTGCGCGTCACGCTGAAAAAGAATCCGGTGAAAACTGCTGTCGAAGAAAACGGCGAAGCACACCCGTTCATGGAGGATATTTTCGGTGCACAGTAGGAGGGGAACGATGGAGCAGTATCATATTGAAAAGAATGGGATAATAGCAGACAGTCATATTGATTCATTAATCGATGTACAGTCGAGCATTCAGTATAAGCATCTGTAACGCTCGTATGATTTTGTATTTTCATCTAAGAGTAAAATGCTTAGCTATATTTATCTTTTGGAAGAAGCCAATGATCTCCGAAGAGAGACTCTCTTTGAGAGATGATGGACGACCAAAATATCATTTGATCATAACGAAGTGGTCTGATGAGGCGACAGCTTGTGTCTTAAAGCTCAGATGCACATCTGAAATTCAAATCCTGCCCTGATAGGATGCACGAGCATTTTATCATTCTGATGTGAAAAGACTTTATGAGATGTTTTTAAGTAAAGATTTTCTACCTTCAGTCATTGTTCATGGGCAAAAAGTCCGACGTTCACACTCTCTTGCTTTTAACCGTCTTTTATCACTCTCAATCAATGTTCACGTTAATAAGCCTTCTCGACCCACACCTCGCTCGCGCCGGCCACGCCTCTCTCTCCGACCAGACGCTCATGGAGCTGCTCATCAGCAACTACGAGTCCATAGATGTCAAGTACAAGTTTATGGACGCCAACGGCGACTACATTGACGCCTGCCTGTGGAGGATGGTCACGTGCGATGACGCACAAAACGTCATAGAGATAGTTTGGACATCCGTCATCCCGGCTGATACGCTCGTTCCGCTCGATATGCTCCCACCAAAGGCTCGTGTGGTCAATCTCTCTCGGCATGGAACATTCCAAGTTGCAAAGTTTTGTGGAACGCTGCACACAGCAGCCCTCCCACGAACGCTCCAGCTCTTGAACATCTCGCGCAACAAGTACGAGGGCAGCATCGACTGCGCACAGCTACCCTCGTCGCTCAAACTCTTCAGCGCGGAGCATAATCGGCTGGCAGGGACACTTGATATTGCTGGCCTGCCACGTACCCTGCGCATTATCGGTTTGAACAACAATCAGCTGCATGGAACGCTCCAGCTCAATGACCTGCCTCAAGGCCTCACGACACTCGAGCTATCCTGGAACCGTTTTACGGGTGAGGCACACATCAGCGCTCTTCCAGACGGACTTACTTTGATCAGCCTCGGGAACAACGCACTGACGGGCGTTGTCGACTGCGCGAAGCTGCCGAGGTCCCTTGTCACGTTCGCCATCGGCACCAACCAGTTTCGCGGGGAAATCGACCCGAGCGCACTTCCGCCGCGCTTGCGCGTTTTTGAGGCGCCGAACAACCAGCTCTCAGGGGTACTGTGCCTCGCTGGACTGTCGAACGACGTGGAGATACTCAATTTCAGCGGCAATGCTTTCGAGTCTGTCGACAGGACAGGTGCTCCGCCGTATCCCGCGGTGATCGTTTGAATTCCCAGTGCTCTTCAGGAAAATAGCAAAAAGTATATCGAATGCCATGGACTGAAAAAGATCTATTTTCGCACATTTGGAGCAGGGTCAGCAAAATCCGATGACTCTCAACTGATCTTTGTCATCAAATAAAATGTAGCATAAAAGGCCCAGCAGCCCTCATCCCAAGTCCACAGAGAAGAATGCTAGTCATATCGGTTATTCTCTGAAATTTCGGCGCGAGCATAAGATTTTTCGGATCTCTGCATTCAATAGATCAGTGTTGCACAAGTTCTAAAAATAAGAATTTTTTAGGAGTCAGTCTGAAGCCCACTGACCGCGGAGTGGTATGATCGAAAGATGGAATGCCTACAAATCACTACGACATAAAGGTAATATGAGCGCAGTTGAGATTACGTAGAGCTCAAATGGAGTCAGTCGAAATATCATATGTTCAAAATGGGGTAGATCAGACTCAAAAATTCAAAAGGTTAGGAAGCAATGCTTTTCCCCTCCACTCTCTTCATTCAATTCCCCTTTCATTTCCTTCACTTCAATGCTCCCCATTCTCTTCGCACTCACCCACACACTCACTTGTACTGATACTGCCATTCCCCCAGTGCCCTCGTTCGAAGCGATGCAGCTCACCGCCATCCAGCGTTGCATCGAGCCGGCATACTTTTCCTACGCGAAGAATTTTTACACCCCCCTGACAGAGCACTTCACACTCGGCGCCCCTGTCGAGGACCAGCCGTGCCGATGGCAAGGCGTCGAGTGCGACGGCGATCGGATCGTGACGATTAAGGTCGATAACAGAGATGGGAACAGGACTGTGATGAACATCCGGTGGCTCCCAGCAACAACGAAGTTCGTCAGCCTCCGTTCGGTGGACATGTACAACGGGTGGACCGCTGTCGCACTGCCACGAGACCTCCGCTTTTTGAGTTTGAGCCAATGCTTTTTCTCACAGGATGGGCTCGTGCCTGCAGTTGTCAACCTCCGAGACCTGCCCTCGAAAATGGAAGAGCTTCACCTCTACGACGGCTGGTTTGGCGGCCCAGTGGTGCTCAAAAATCTCCCACGGACCATGCGGGTCCTGCGCATCGCGCACGACTACTTTGAAGATGGAATCTTCGTGGACTTCGGCGAGCTGCCGAGATCTATTGAGTATGTGAGCTTCGACTCACTCCAGCGCAAGAAGCTTCGTATTCGCGCCATGGGTGCTGTGCGGTCAGACAGCCGCGTGCACGGGAGAGACAACTTTGGCGACTGGCTCGCACTCACGAAGCACCCAGAGATGCGATTTGATGACTAAAAGAGAGAGTTAGGGGATTTAAGATGTGCACAGTAGGCGGACACTTTCTTTTCACATAGTCTGCATTGATCTCTGTTTTTTGCATTCGATAGGCTTTTTATCTTCACTTTAATACAATGAAGCTGCCTGAGTGAAATAAAGTGCTTCCCTTTGCGAATTTCAAAGTTTTTTTGTCTTTTTGAATCAACATTATGTCTTTACAGCAGAATGCAAGTAGTTTGGCTTTTGCCTGATTCGCGAGAAAAAAGAAGGCCCTGATGCCGCTTTTCCATCAATCATGAGATCTGGACGCCGTGGAAAGTAAGTGGTCAAGTTCATAACTAAGTGGGTAACTTGAAGCTAAGTGGTCAAGTTCGTAACTAAGTGGTCAATTTGGCGAACTTGACCACTTACTTTCCACGGCGTCCAGATCCGCAGCGCATGATCATATCCCATTACTGGTAAAGGGCTTTTTGCGAAACGAGCTGTCAACGCCACTTCATTCAAATAAAGACTATTACAGATAAAGCCTTTAATCGCATTGATTTTATACTGCATATTCTTTTGGGAATCCAGGGCAGAAGCATATCATTTCTCACAGCCTATCTCTTTGGCTCTTATTTCTGTCATAATATACATTTTTTGCGCATCACTCCTTACCATCAAAATGTCCCCCACTGCACTTACTTTTCTCGCAAGCGACGCCGCACTCGGCCGCTTCGACGCCGCCTCCCTGTCCCAGCAAACGCGCATGGAAATGGTCATCGCCGACCTCACAGAGGACACACAGGAAAACTTCAAAGACGAAAACGGAAACTTCACTGACACGTGCACCTGGTCACACTGCGAATGCGACGATGCTGGATCTATGGTCAAGTTTTGCCTCGGGTACATCGAGGGTCAGCTGAATTATGACTTTATCCCATCGACGGTCGAGACAATTCTCGTCGAGTACACCGACGCCGAGGGCACCCTCGACACCAGCAAGCTCCCGCAGTCCCTCAATCTCTTTGACATTCCGAATAACTTTTTTACGGGAAGTGTCGACCTACGCACGCTACCACCGCAGATCACAAAGTTTATTGTCAAAAGCAACCAATTTTCAGGGAGTATTTTTCTGGACGCCCTGCCAAGCGCTCTCCAGGAGCTCAACATGAGCTCCAACAATCTCAGTGGTGAAATTTCGCTCGAGCATCTTCCTGCATGCTTGCTCTCGCTCGAACTCGCAAGAAACGCACTCACTGGTGGAATTTCGCTCGAGAGCCTTCCAGCTGACTTCATGTACCTCGACTTGAGCTTCAACCAGCTCAGTGGTGAGCTAACCTTCGACAAGCTGCCTGCTGGTATCGTTAGCGTCATCCTTCGCTACAACCAATTTTCGGGGGAATTATGTTGGAGTACACCGCTTGCACACGTGCATGAGATCAACCTGCAGAGCAATGAATTTGCGGGCACAGCGCGGATCCACTCCGCGCTGCCAAGACTGCTGGCGGTGCAAAATAACGCCATCGAGCGAGCTGTCGATGAGGCGGGCGAGAGGCTCATGTGCACCTACGACAGTGAGCGAAATGTCATGACGATTCAGCTTTGAGTGAAAATGGGTAAAAAGATAGAAAATACTTTACATAAAAGACACTCGTCGAAGGAAGAAATTTCTTCGCTTGTTGAAGTCATTCATGCCAGGAGTACGCACATTTCCTGAGTTTATCTGCTTTGTATCCCTCAATGCACGTGGCGTTCGCACTTCTCAATTCGTCGCCTCTCCAGAGCGCAGACACTCCCATCGGTCGCTTCGATATTTCTTCTATGCCCGCACAGACACTGATGGAACTCCTCGTTGAAGGGCTTGATCGCACCTCCAAGAAAGACTTTCGGATTCGGACTGAATCTGGAAGAATCGGAAAAAAATTCCGCGACTTTCGCTTTTGGCACGGGGTCCAATGGTTCTTTGACAAAGGAAGCGGCGACAGTATCGAAATAAACTGGGAATATGGTATGAAAGGCACGCTCAGCCTGCAATATCTTCCAGACTGCATTGAGCGATTTTCTGTTCAAAACAAAGAACTTCACGGAAGCGTGGAAACAGCGTGTCTGCCGCAGAAACTGGTGGGCCTTACCCTGAACGCTGCATTCGACGGGCCGTTCGACTGCTCGGCGCTCCCACCTGCTCTCACAGCTGTAGACATCCGCAACAACGACTTTTGTGGAAGCGCAGACCTCACCGCGTTGCCTTCGAAGCTTGCTACGATGGATCTGCAGGGCAACAAATTTGAGGGCGGCGTCGACTTGTCGCATCTGCCAGAATCCCTTATAAATCTCAGCTTGCGCAACAACAATTTTTTGGGCAGCTTGTGTGTGAAACACTTGCCCTCCAACATGGAATCGCTTGATGTGAGCATCAACGGATTTTCGGGAGAGCTGGAGCTCGACGCTGCTTTTCTGTCACCACAGCTCAAGTCGATCGCGATCTACAACAACGACTTTCGTGGTCGTGTGCGGATGTACAAATTGCCACTCAGCCTCCTCGTTGCCTTTACGAAGCCCGAAGGGGTGACAATGCCGCGGAAGACATGCATTGATCCCGCAAAGAATATCAACAGAGATTTGAAACTGGTGTTTTGATTGAGCTGTAAGAAAAATGAAAAAATAAGCGCAAAGTGAAATCTCCTTGTGTTTGTAAGATTTATCAAATCTTTTTATTCTTCATGCACTATATCAGCACATTGCGCACTTACCTGCTTATTGCCACTGCCGAAACATCCCTCGGCCGAATCGATACATCGTCTTTACCCCAGCAGACACGGATGGAGCTCTTTATCGATGAGCTCGATGAAGATTCAAAGCAAAAATTTCGGGACGACTCGCATGCGTATACAGATGTGTGCTCGTGGGACGGGGTCGACTGCTATGAAGATGGCATAGTGTGGTCTATATCGTGGCACGAAGGCCTGGAGGGAACACTGCATTTCCAGTATCTTCCGGAAAGCACTGAAAATGTCTTTGTTGAGAACCAAAAGATCGGTGGGACTGTGGAAACAGCTTCGCTCCCACAGACCTTAACAAAATTTATTCTGAGCATGTGCCAGTTTGCAGGCTCGTTCCGTTTTCCAGACCTGCCAAGGGGGCTGGAAATGCTCATCATCAGCAACAACGATTTCAGCGGGAGCGCTGACCTCAGTGCGTTGCCACCGTCGCTCAAGCAGCTGACCATATATTCCAATCGTTTTACGGGGGAAGTCGACCTGTCGAGCTTACCGGAGCCGCTTCTAAAGCTCAACCTCTACAACAATGGCTTTACGGGAAGTCTACGCGTGGACAAGCTGCCGCCGAACCTCGAAGAGCTGGATGTGAGCGTCAACGGGTTTTCGGGCGAACTGGACCTGAGTGCTGAATTTCTCCCCAAGCGTCTGCAGTCGTTTGATATTTATCACAACGACTTGAGCGGGGAAATTTTTCTTGATCGATTGCCGAAGAACTTGGTCCTCGGATACAAAAAGCGGAACTGGATGCGACTGCCGAAAAAGACGTGTATCGATCCGGAGAAGAATTGTAATAGAAATTTGAAATTGGGTTTGAAATTGAATATCCCTGAATAAGTTGGTGTTCTTTCACTTAGCGGTGTTGGCAACTTAAATTTACATTGAATCAAAAAAACTTTAACACAACAAAATGCTCATTGTACTGTACTGTGCCGATTCATCGCTTGGCCGTGTGGACACATCGTGTCTAGACCAACAGACACTGATGGAACTTTTAATCGATGGGCTCGACGACGAATCAAAGCGAACATTTCAGGATGAGTCCCTTGCGTATACCGATAAGTGTTCGTGGGATGGAATCTTTTGCAATGATGCCGGCTTGGTGCAGTCTGTTTCTGCACCCTTCGGCGGCCTTCGGGGCACACTCAATTTGAGATTTCTTCCGGAGAGCATCGAAAGATTTTTCATTGAGCGCGCCGAGGTCGCTGGCACTGTGGACTCGGGCAGACTGCCTCGACGCCTGATTGTCTTTGCGCTGAGAAAGTGCGGCTTTTCCGGATCTTTCGACTTTACGAATGTGCCACAGGGCCTCACGTGGCTGATGCTCAGCAATAACGATTTCAGCGGGAGTGCTGGCTTGACTGCGTTGCCACCGACGCTCAAGAAACTGATGCTTGCTTCGAATCGTTTCAAAGGTGAAGCTGACCTGTCGAGACTGCCACAGCCACTTGTGACTCTCGACCTGCATAACAACGGGTTTGTCGGCAGTTTACGCGTCAACCGACTGCCCCCGGGCCTCGAACAGCTCGATGTGAGCGTCAACGGCTTTTCGGGAGAATTGAACCTCAGCGTCGATTTTCTACCGAAGCGGCTGAGGTATTTCTATATTTACAATAACGATTTTAGTGGGGAGGTCGTCATGAGTCAGTTGCCGCGAAACTTGGTGCTCGGCACGACAAGGCAGGGCTGGAAGCCTTTCCCGAAAAAGGCCTGCATCGACCCGGATGTGTATCGCAATAGAAATTTGAAATTGATTTGAAATCATGAGAGTCAGCTGGCAGTTTCTATTTGCATTGCTAGTGTATTATCAAGCTCTACTGATCTCTTACATCAAAAAAATCATTTCAAATGAGCACTTTTCTCTTCTGCGCTGATTCTTCGTCACTCGGCCGCTTCGAAATCGAAACACTCCCGGACCAGACGCTCATGGAGCTCTTCATGCAAGACTGCCCTGAGCTCGTCCAAATGCGGTTTCAAGATTATCAGGGCGATTACCGCGACATCTGCACGTGGGACTTTGTCGACTGCGATGAGTCAGATACCATTCAAGAGATAGCGTACGAGTGTGCTGGTCGGGAGCAGCGCGTGAATATTGCATACCTACCCAGGACCATCAAACGCTTCAGTCTGATTGCGCAGCGAGGCCGAAAGTTCGCCGGTAGTGCTGACCTGACACAGCTACCAGACAGCCTCGAAGACTTTTCAATCGAAGGCAACTCATTTTTCGGAGAAGTCTCGCTGGAATCGCTCCCAGAGAGTCTCAAGCAGCTATACTTGAATGAAAACAATTTTGAGGGGACAGTCAATCTCTGCAAGCTGCCAGCTGGCCTGCGCAAGCTTGATCTCTACGACAACTACTTTGAGCGGGCGTTGAATCTCGAAATGCTCCCTGAAGCCCTCGAAGCACTCGACGTGTCCAAAAATGCTTTTGATGGAGGAATTTCCCTCAAACACTTACCCGAAGGACTCGTCAAGCTCAACATCTCGAAAAATTACCTTGAGGGCTCACTCGACCTCACCCACCTAAATTCGAACCTCGAGTCATTCTACGCCCACAGCAATCGCTTTGAAGGGTCAGTGAACCTTGACTCACTCCCGAAGAGCATCGTGCGGCTCGATATATCAGGGAACATGCTCTCTGGGGACGTCAACCTTGAAAAGCTCCCCGAAAGCCTGGTAGAGCTCCAACTCCAAGGCAACGTCTTCTCGACGATAGTGGACCCGACGAACAACGCTGGGCGCTTGTACGCGGTTAATCTCGGGAAGTGCTTTGGAGCTATGAAATTGGACGGCGAAGGTGTGGATGACGATGCGTGGCTGAAACAGTCGTAAGCGTAACTTTGATAATGACAAGGTAAAGGATAGATAAAAGCAGAATGAATCGAAAATGGGACTTTGATTTTTGTTCGGGCGTTTTCTGTCTTTATGCTTCCTTCCAGTGTCTCTTTTGATAAACTTACATGCTTTTCCATTTGTATGGAAAAGCCGAAGATATTTTAAGTTTCCAAGATCCTGACTGATGATAAGCTCTGAACATGCTTATTCACCGTTCCGTCAGCGCATGCGCAAAGAGTCATGTGTTTCAAATCATTAAGGCTTCTGACTGTGATGTCGAGACCTTCGTGAAACTGTGAAAAATCGCATGCCATTCTTCGATTTGGCTGTTCATCATTCTCAATCAGCACGTCGTAGATTTAGATTTATAGTCCTGAATCCACCACTCGGGCTACTATTTTGAAGCATTCAAATTTCCCGTAATCTTATCACATGCTCTGCCTACAAGCGATGGATATAATCGGAATTGGCCGCGTCGACGTTTCAAGCTTCACCGACCAGCAAATGATGGAAAGTTTTTTCATCCCCGATACTTTTGAAGAAGCGCGTCTCGCACTCGGGGGAGACGAAGATGACGCGTGCACATGGGACCAAGTTTGGTGCGAGGAGTCAAAGTACATCGCTCAGATCGAGTGGCACAGCGTGGATATAAAATTGGAAGGTTCCATCAATTTCAAGATGATGCCTCGACATCTAACATACCTTAACCTCTTCGAACAAAAACTTATCGGTGAGGTAGACACGACGAACCTGCCAGAAAAGCTGAACTTTTTCTGCATTGAAAAATGTTTGTTTACTGGAACAGTCGACCTTGGGCACTTGCCGCAATCGCTGGAAACTTTTGTGGCGAGGGACAATAAGATATATGGACTCGTCAATGTCTGCAATCTACCTTCAGGTCTTCAAAATCTGCAAATTCGGGAAAATACTGAATTGGAAGGAACAATTAGCATTGCAAAGCTTCCTGCGTCTCTGCATAGACTAAAACTAGAGCTTGGGGACAGTGTCTCATTAAGGTTTCTGAGTAAAAGAGATGAAGCACTCTGGTCCCACTGATACGATGAGCCGATAGAGCGTTTACTTCATATAGGAATAATAGTGAGTTAGAATTCAGCTAGAAAAAGGAATCGAATCATGCTGCTCAATCTGATCATGCGTTCTTTTTTTTTTTTTTGGCGATTTTCCCAATTCTCTAGTGCATTCCAATGAATGAACTTCTTCCCTAACAGCACGACTCTTTCAGAGTGGCAAAGTCTCAAAAATATTGACAGAAAAATAGTGAGAAGTGTATAAACAGTGGGTTGGTCGGAATGACAGGATCGAATAACTCTCATGGACTGCAAGGGCTTGTTTAAATGAAAAAAACAACCTTACCCTCGCAGAGCAGTTTCTTGAATATTAAAGCTTTGAAAAAGCTCATCAGATGTTCAGTTTTACCTTGAAGCGCTCATGTTTTTGCTCTCTACAAGAGCGTCAACACCAGCGATCCACCGTAGCAAAATCATTGATCCTATCTTTTCTGTTCCTGAATTCTATCTACTCTACCAAATGATCAGTCTTCTTACGCAAGACATAGCTGGCCTGAGCCGCATCGACCCATCGACCTTTACAGACCAGCAAATGATGGAATGCTTCTTCACTCCAAATGACTTCGAAGTCGCACGTGCTTCCTTCGGCGGCGACGAGGATGACGCTTGCAGCTGGAAATGTGTTGAGTGTGACGAATTCAACCATATCGTCGACATCGACTGGAATGCTATGGATATCTATATCGCAGGCTCCATCAATTTTCAGATGATTCCTCGAAATCTCACATTTCTCACTCTTCAAGGGCAAGAGCTCATCGGTGAGCTGGACACGACAAGCCTTCCAGTGAATCTACAATTTTTTTGCATCCAGCAGTGCTTCTTTACTGGAACACTTGATCTGAGCAGATTACCGCAGGGTTTGACAGATTTCTTCGTTACAGAGAATAAAATCTCCGGACTTACCAATTTCTATAATTTTCCCTACAGCCTTCGAACTTTAAGCATTGAAGAAGAAGTGCAGGGAAGTGTATACATCAGCAAGCTGCAAATAACGCTTTTCGACATAACACTCCATCTCGGCTGTTCTGCAGTGCTCGCTTTTGCGGATGAATTGGATAGAGATCGGGTTCGAGTATGATATGATAATAAGAATGAGCTTGTAGTAGCACTCAAAGGTTTTCTAGAAAACTTTTTGTCTTGTGTCTCGTATTGGCAAAGTGAAGAATCTCCACTTCAACTGTTGATGTTTTCATAGCGTCAAATTTCGAATGATGTGCATTCATGCTGAGTGAAGATTCATGTAAGTCTTTGTACCGTTCACACCATCCGCCTTATACCTAAATTGGAATCAGCGTTGCGTAAGAACCTATCACGAATGCATACCCTTGTGGGATGAGAAACTCTAAGATTAGTACAGTGCATACAATGTATCTTCTTTGCATGATACTTCACTCACAATAAAGAAATATGGTTTTTCTCACATTTTCAAATGAGCATTTCTCTTCTTCTGCGCACAATTGACCCATCATTGAGTCGCCTGGACCCAACGCTTCTATCCGACCAGGCGCTCATGGAGATGGTTTTCGAGAATGTTACGATGACGATCGATGGCAAAAGATACAACCGCACCGATAATGGAGATTCGGTTGACGTCTGTGACTGGCCGCAAGTGGAGTGCAACGAATTTGAAAATGTTATCCAATTTGAAGAAAGTGATAGAAAATTGGATGGGACTTTAAACCTCTCTTACTTACCGCCCAATCTCAAAATCTTTACACTTCGGTGGATGTGGGAGGATTTGCACGGAACATTGGAAACTGATCATCTGCCGAAGAGCATGGAAGAGTTTCAGCTCAGCTCCACAAAATGTGATGGCAGCGTCAATCTGACAACATTACCTCCACTGATTGCGAAATTCAAAATCAGATCGAATAAGTTTGGGGGCTCATGCGATCTGTCTACTTTGCCGAGCACATTGCAAGATTTAAACATTCAAGATAACAAATTTTCAGGGACTATCGTACTCGATAGACTCCCTTCTGCCATGCGAAACTTGGATGTCTGTAGGAATGCTCTCTGCGGTACGCTCGACTTTTCACAGTTGCCGGAGACGATGCTATCGCTCGATGTCCATGACAACGAGTTTTCGGGAGAATTCGTCTTCACCCAGGCACCACCGTCTATGGTTTCCTTAATAGCGGGACACAATCTCTTCACGGGGACTGCACGCATAACGACACTACAAGAATGCAGGGTGTATCTCCCAAAGACGAAAGTGCGGGTTTTTGTTGACCAGAATGATGAGCTGCTTCATGATGGCTTTGTAATGGCGCTAACGCTCGCAGAATACCCGGAAGATGAAGATTACCTCGATTTTCTCACGCATATAGCGGAGGCTTAAGCATTCGAATTGGGCTGTACTTTCAATTAATTTAGCTAATCAAATACATTGTTACAATATTTATTTATTTACGAGCTGCTTTTTTAAGAAAAAAGTGCAAATACGGTACTTAACGTTTTGTATCATACTCTAACATGCTGAACGAGTGAGCAATTTACCGAAAATTACGGCAAGCGAATCACACAAGTCAATTTCACTGTCTGATACTATAAACGACCTTGAAGACTCTGCAACTTATGATCTGATGCCAATGCGTCCAAAAATCACCCTAATGGTCATAAGAGGATGCGCATGAGTCGTGAAGCTTCAGATAAGAACATTTGTGTCTTATCATGCTTGAGCTATTTCATACTTTGTGTGATCTTCATGATTCAGACCAATCTCGAACTTTTTAGCATCTATTTATCAAAAGCACATATGCTCAGACTCTTTTTCACGGATATCGATGGCCTTGGCCGCATGGACCCATCAGCACTTACTGATCAGCAGATGATGGAGATGTTCTTCGTCCCAGAAAACCCTGAAGATGCACGAGAAGCACTATGTGGAGACGAAGATAACGCTTGCACCTGGAATGGGGTGACATGTGACGAAGATGACCAGATTACCGAGATCCAGTGGCACAGCATGTACATCGAGCCTGTACAAGGCTCGATAGACTTTTCAATGATGCCGCGGCATCTCACATGGCTCAATCTGTACGACCACAAGCTCGTCGGTGCGGTAGACACAACGAATCTCCCGGAAGCACTCGAATTTTTCCGCATCGAAGAGTGCTTATTCACAGGGACTCTTGACCTCGGAAGCCTACCTCGCAACTTGGGTGATTTTGTAGCTATGGGCAATAAGATTACAGGGCTCGTAAATTTTTGCAATCTGCCACCTGGCCTCTCCAGGCTCTATATCGAGGAGCCAATTGAAAGCTCTGTGAAAATTCGTATCGGGAAGCTTCCACAGTCGCTCAATGAAATTTTCCTTCAGGTCAAGTGCACTGATATGCTTTACTTTGAAGCGGAAAGCGATAGAGATCGGGTCGAAATGAAGGAGATTTCTGCACTCTACGGATTTAAATGAAGGAGCAATCTATATCGCTTTGCCATTGAAAACACGTGCTATTTGGCGTGTACCAATTGTTTTGAAATTGATATTTGCATTTTAATCACAATGTCTCTATTTATCTGCACTGATCATGCAGCATTGAGCAGTTGGAATACATTTGATATCAGCGACCAGATGATGATGGAGATCCTACTCACTGCGAGCGACACAGATTACAACCGCACGGCTTTCGGTGGTGATGCATCCGACGCTTGTACGTGGCAAGCAGTCGAATGTGATGCTTCGAGAGATGTTTGTTCCATCGACTGGGACGTACGGCGCATCGCTATCCGAGGCTCAGTAGACTTTCACATGCTACCAGGAAAACTCCGGAAATTTTCAATTATAACACAAGACTGCCACGGCGAGATGCGCACAGATGCGTTGCCACCGAATCTCGAAGCATTCAGCGCCAGAGAGTGCCATTTCACGGGGACTGCGGACCTCCGCAATCTACCTGGATCGCTCCAGGTGGTCTTCATTGCACAAAATCGCATCACTGCGGTCGAAAACCTCGTCAATCTACCTGCAAGTCTCCACTTCCTCAAAATTGATGAGTGCGAACTCCTCGATACGAACAGCCTTTGGGTCGGTAAGATACCGCAGGGGTCGAGGCTTCACTTGGATGTCATTGGGTGTGGATTCGAGAATCTAGCGCTTGAAGACCCAAATGATCATGCCTGTGCCCGGCTGTGCTACAGGAATGATGATGGTGATGATAGCGAGAGTGATGGGCACGACAGCGAAAGTTCGTGATGGTTCGTTCGGAACAGGCGCAATAAAATTCAAAATTTTAAATTTGATATCATCCCCTGCTGTATGTCTGCAGCCAAATAATCTGATAAGATTTTAATGCTCAGGTGATTTCAGCGCAATAAGCACACAAAGTTCGATTATTTCGTTTCTATCAGAATAAATAATCGCCGATTGAGTGACTATCAAGTGCTTTCCATCTTCCGACTTCTGTATTTCTGCAAGTCCTTAATATAAATCATCATCACTATCACAATGCTACCAACACTGTGCCTCCACGTTCTCGCTACTGACGCCCACCAATCCAACACCCAAGAAGACACAGTCGCAATGCAAGAAGCGCTGATGCGGCAGTTTTACCCGAGCACCGACGCTTTCCACGAATACATATCCTTTCATCAGCCCTCAAGCCCTATGTGCGGCGGCTCGGGGCGTCAGCCCTGGCGGGGCCTGGAGTGCACCCAGAACTCCATCACGCGCGTCACCTACGAGTACGTCCGGCAGCCCAACCTTCGCATCGAGTACCTCCCACCGAGCGTGCAGTATGCCAATGTGCAGCACAACGCCATCGAGGGAACGCTGTGCGCCCGCCGCCTGCCACGGGGTTTACTGGACATTGACATATCGTCAAACCAGTATACGGGGTGCGTGAATATTCGGGATCTCCCGCGGACGCTCGAGAATTTTCTCGCAAAGTACAATGAGTTCAGCCATGTGCTCTTTTTGATCGATTTGCCGCCGCAAATTGTGAAAGTGGATTTCACGGCCAATAAGCTATCGATGGGCCGGGTCTACTTTGGCGAAGTTCCAAAGTCGCTGCGTACGCTCTCACTGTGGGACAACCCGAGCGTTCGGCTGCGACCGCTGCCCGGGACAAACCCCGACACCGAGCGCTACACGTTTAGTGACGGGTCGATATGGTTCAAGGATCGGATGGTCCGATCGGACTACCGATCGGACCATCCGATCGGACTACCGATCGGACCATCCGATCGGTAGTCAGTCGTAGATATAAAAGTTGATTCGGAAGAGAAGAGATTGATAGTGATAGAGCGTTTCGGTAGATGCATGAGCATTGCATTCGTTCAGAGTACTTTGTCTATTTTGACTTAATTTGAAAAATAAGAATGCAATGAAACTTTCTTTGAATTCGCTTTCATGGGAGGTATTCGCTCATGTCCTTCATTGGTAAATGATCGACGAAATTGATGACCAACGAGCCCGCCCGCGCTTTTATGGCAGATACACGTGCGTCTGGAATATCAGTCGCATCGAGAGAGTGTATTCGTTTGGTCAACACACCCACTTTTGTGCGACTTTTAAACAGAGATCGGTCTCTCTTGGACTTTTCATCACATATATCGCTCTAAGATTCTTCTTTTCCAACCTCTGTAGCCCTGGGATTTTTTTCGATACGAGTCGACCGTGGCTGCAAGATCAAGGGATACCCTGCATTAATAGCTTTGCAAAACAAAAAGTAAACAAAAATTTGGTATCCGAAGAAGTTTTCGATTAAAAATCTATTTAGTCGGAATTTTCTATGCATTCGCCTTTTTATATCTACTGCACTTCTGAATCGTCAGTCTACTCATCTTCAATCCGCATCTTCACCTCTAGTCGTGCGTTCTGCATCGCTTTGGCCTGACGGTGCATGGGTATGTCCCTGTGCACACAGACGTTGAGGCTTTCGCGGCACTCCTCCAGGTTAATATTCCCTGAGAAATCGTTGTTATGAATGCCGATGCGCATCATCGTCCCAGGAAGATTTTGCAGAATCGCATCACTGAGCTCCGCAGTGAGCCGATTGTCTCCCAGATCGAGAGACTGCATGCTCGATGGCAGCCTATCGAGGCAAACACTGCCGCTAAAGGCGTTGCTGGAGACATCAATCTCGTTGAGTCCAGCCGGTAGGTGGCATAGGTCAACAGAGCCCGAAAAATCATTTTCGCTGATGTCGAGCGATCGGAACTTAGTAGGAAGCGCCGCTAAGTTTACAGATCCGTTGAATATGCACCCCGAGAGCCGACAATGCTCAAGATTTTCTGGCAACGCCGAAAAATCGATGCTTCCGCTGTGCTCAGTCTTATATATGTTGAGATCTCGAAGTGCAGAAGGCAGCATCTGGACGTCAATAGAGCCTTCAAAGGGCGTGTGGAGGATAATGAGTTCCTCCAACTTTGCGGGGACACTTGAAAATTCGAATGTCCCTTCGAATAGGCAGTACTCGATGGCGAGAGTTTCAACCTTCCTCGGGACGAACTTCGCTTCAAGCGTACCGCATATATCTTGAGTGATATTGAGATAGTAGACGTGGTCATCATCAGACACCTCGACGATGTCCCACATTCCGAAGTACATGAATTCACCGTCTTCTTTGAAGCGCTCCTGTGACTCCTCGTCGAAGCCATGGGCAAGGAGCTCAAGCATTGCCTGATCTCTGAGCAGCGATAAGTCGAAATCGGGGCGGATGTTGAACGGATCGACGCTCAAGCAGAGTTGCATTAAATGGGTTTTCATGGAATATACAAGAAAATCGAGGTGAAAGATACACGTACGTAGGATAAGACATGTACTTTCCTAAATTCAAGCAATACGAAATCTTCGAGCCTGAGATCTTGATCATTGATACACATTCTACATGATTTGCGAAAAATTTTGTTATAAACGTAAAATTTTACAAATCTATACATCGACCCAGATCGGTGGGTCCTGTATCTCTAAGAAACGATTTCGCGTGATGTCGAGACTGTCCAACCCTTTCGGTAGGTTTGCAAAGGTCACATTCCCCACCAGCTTGTTCTCCTGCATCCAGAGGCCCTCCATCGTCGGCGGCAGATTCTCGAGCGTAATTTCGCACGAAAAGCGATTTTCTGATACATCAAGCATTTTCATAGCCGGTGGTAAGTGCTCGAGATCAAGACTCCCCGTAAGCTGGTTTCCACTGACATAGAGCTCAGCGAGACTTGATGGTAGGTCAAAAGCGCCAACTCCCCGAAAAAATGTTATTTGCCAGATTCATGTCTCGAATGGTCTTCGGAAAGCCTTGGGTGTCTACAGTCCCCTCAAGTGAATTATCCATAAGGTTACAGAATTCAAGCCTCTTGGGAGGCTGTCCCACTCGACATTCCCGCTGATATCGCAAAGCGAAAGGGAAAGAATGCGTAGCGCACGGGGTAGGTACACGAACTCAAAATTCTGTGCGCCGCTGATCCATTCCAAACCTTCCCACTCGATAGTGTGAACATTGTCGTTTTGGTCGCAGAAGACGCATTCCCACGAGCAGACATCCCCGAACGCACCTTCACTGTAGCTAAAAATGTGTGGGGTAAAATCGTTTGGATCCTTATTGCTCATAATGTCGTTGACGAGCATCTCCATCCGCCCCTGGTCTGGGAGGTCGTCGAGGCAGAAGCGCCCGAGCGCTAGGTCAGCAGTGAGGAGAATGGCGGTGAACATTTCCATTTGCTCTTAAGAATGAAGGCATAATGAAAATTGAAAAGTTATAGCTCTTTAAAAAGGAGAGAAATTGCTCGTCGATACATATTCTCTCAGATTGTGACGCTTATTTTCCCTTGAGCAGTGTATTCACTGGCCCCATTTACTTCTCTATAAAATTGAAGCTGGCCATGAAATTGTTGATAAGTCGGTGAGTCAATGGGATTTTATCCTTGAAACCTGAACATGAAGTCAGTGGATTTCAGAACAAGTTCATAATTCTGACTTCCCTCAAAAGGCCCGAGTTGTAGAGAATGGGAAAAACTGCCCTTGTGGCTCGCGTCTGTTCAGA
This sequence comes from Perkinsela sp. pyNocScin1, assembly GCA_964019655.1. Lineage (NCBI taxonomy): Eukaryota > Euglenozoa > Kinetoplastea > Prokinetoplastida > Perkinselidae > Perkinsela > Perkinsela sp. pyNocScin1. The sequence continues at coordinate 525,580 of CAXHTR010000007.1, forward strand.
GATCTGGGGTTCGATTCCGTCATGCACTCAGTTGAACAATCGCTTCATTTGTTTCGCATAAAGAGCAAAATGAAAGAGAAAGAATCGAATGGAGCACAAGGACATCTCGAAAAATTCATACACTCGCAATTGTTATAAATCTGCCCATCTATACTCAAACTCTACTCAATAATCATAGAACTCACCATCATCATAGAACTCATCATAATCATCGTACTCATCATAATCATAGTAATCATCATATCTATGCTTCCTTACCTCGAGCCTCGTGTTCTGCATCGCTTTCGCCTTGCGGTGCTCGGGGAGGTCTTTGCGCACACAGACATCGAGATACTCACGGCACTGCCAGAGGTTTATCTTCCCCCAAAAGTCGTTGTTATTGATTCCAAAGCGGAGCATCATCCACGGAAGATTCTGCAAACTTTCATCGCTCAGCTCCCCAGTGAGCATATTGTCTCCGAGATCGAGCACCTCCATTCTGATAGGAAGATTGTCGAAGCAAACACTGCCGCTAAAGGCGTTGCAGGAGAGATCGATATCATTGAGCTCAGCAGGCAGGTGGCGCAGGTCAACAGAACCCGAAAAATCATTATCGCTTATGTTGAGTAAACGCAATTGAGAGGGAAGTGCCGAAAAATTTGCAGATCCGCTGAACTTATATCCCGAAAGCTCGCAGCTCTTCAGATTTTTCGGCAATGCCGTGAAGTCGATGCTTCCATTGTGTTTGGTCTTTTGAATGCTGAGGTCACAAAGCTCAGGCGGTAGCGTTTGAACGTCGATAGGGCCTTCAAAGGGTGTTTTGAGGATAATGAGTTCTTTCAACTTTGCTGGGAGATGTGCAAAGTCGAGCGTTCCTTCGAATGCGCAGCCCTCGATGGCGAGAGTTTCAGCTTTTCGCGGGACGAACTTTGCTTCAAGCGTACCACATATAGGCCCACTCTGGATGTGGAGATTTGGACCGATATTGAGATAGGTGACGTGGTCGTCAACGGAAGCCTCGACGATATCCCAGTCGTGAAAATCGATGAACTCTCCACCTTCTAGGAATCGCTCCTGCGACTTTTTTTCAAAGCCCTGGGCCAGGAGCTCGAGCATTTCCTGGTCGGTAAGCATTGATGTGTCGACGCGGCCGGCGGATGGGTCAGCAGTGACGCACAGGATGCAAGCGAGGGAAGTCATGAAGTAAACTTGAAAATTCCACATGAGAGGTAGATAGATAGATCGTTTCCTCATCACATCATAACAAAGCTCATAAGGAAATTCAGGATTTATATTTCAGATTTCTACGAATTTTGGTGCTAATTCTTTCGCTTCAGCATCAAAAGGGTTATCCCTGATTTTCAGTGTGTTGAAAGTATATGGAAGCCTTTCGAAATTTGGAACACCGACGAATTTGCAGTTTTGTGCGCAAATGATCTCCATGCTTGCGGGAAGCCGCCCAAAATTGAGCGTCCCCGAGTAAAAGTTGTGCCCAGCGTACAGCGTGGCCATCTTCGCTGGCAAGTGCTCAAGCGCGAGGCTCCCCTGAAATTTGTTGTGCTCAAACCACACGTGCTCAAGATTGGGCGGGAGTTCTGAAAGATTTGTCGTCCCGTGAAATTCATTGCTGTTCACATAGAACTCGATGAGTGCTTCCGGCAGTGGCTGTAAGTCGACTGTGCATGCAAATTCGTTGTAGGATATCTCAAGCGTTTTGAGACCTGTTGGCAGATTTTTGAAATCGAAGACTTTTGCACTGACCAGCCACGCTTCAAGTGACCAGTCGATTTCAGAAATCTCATCTGTGCCAGCCTTGCAAGTGACCCCCTTCCAGAGAGAAGCCTCAGTGAAATCACCTTGTTCGTCGTAAAAATCCGGTCCATTTCTTGCTTTATCTTCCCTTGAGTCGAGAATGGCTGTGACGAGGAGTTCCATTCGCATCTGGTTGGACATGGAGCTCTGGTCGAACTTTCCGATGTATGCGTCGATGGATAGGAGAAGAGTGTGGTACATTGCCATGCGCTAATTGATAAGTAGACACACTTAAACTATAAGTAAAAGAGTTGAACTGAAATACACAAGATTCGATGGAGACAGTGAAAATTCCTACTACTCCTACTTTTTCATTTTGCATTTACCGTAAGTACCATATACGTGAGAAAACCTTTGATCTGCGATGCTTTGCGATCGTTTTAATTAAAATTAGCTAAGAATTTTGATCTTCACTGTCTCTCAAAAGTACTTCTTAGCGACACGATTATAAATACTGTTTCCATCAGTACTTATTTACGGAAATATGTCACTTATATCCTCTCCGCTCATAGAGACAACCTCTGAAAACTTATCGTGGTCAAGGAAGACCCGCAAGATTCCTTTCTTAACACTGCTTGTGTCGCAGACTACGAGCGTCTCCTGCGTGATCTGATTTCTCCGCAGTTCCAAAAGGCCGAGCCCATCGGGGATATTTCTCAGGTCGATGCTCCCGCTAAACTGATTGTGCTTGAGATAGATTGTCTCGATGGGCACTGGAAGGCTCGAAAAGTCTAATTCACCGCTGAACTCATTCTTCTCGGCGTAGAACCAGATGAGCTTCCTCGGGAGGCTCTCGAGGTGCAAACTGCCGTGCAGATTGTTTTTCCCAATGAACGCTTTTTGGATATTTTCTGGGAGGCCTTTCGTGCAGAACGTCCCTGAAAGAGAATTGCCGGAGATGTCCATGTAGCGAAGATCACGCGGGAGTCCACTCGTCTCTATCGTACCTTCCAGAGCCATTGCTTCTATGTCGAAAACATCGAGACCCTGAGGTAGCCACTGCAGGTCAATACTTCCCTCTGGGCCAACAGTGAATTCTTCGTCTGATGCTAAAAATGACTCTGTTTGCCGCAGCTCTATTTTCGTCACAGCATCATCGACTATTTCAATACCTTTCCACTCTGTTATGTCGAGAAACTCACCATCTTTGTTTTGCACTTTGTCGAGATGATGTATGTCGGCGACGAGAAGCTCCATCAGCGCCTGGTCTGAGAGCGAGGATATGTCGACTCGACCGATAGAAGGGTCAACGGCTGTGAGAAGATGAAACATTGAAAATTTGAAAATATCATCGTGAATCAGAGTTTGCACATGAAAATGGCTTAGTTCGTCACATTCATATCTACCGATAAACGTGGCATATATCATTGCATTGATCACATACCTATCACTACGCCCAGAATCATGACTGATCTTGCGCAATACGTTCATGCCATTCGTGCTGGCCACTTGAAATTTACCGATTCAGCGGGCGTAAATCTAGATCACACCAGTAAATGTCGGAGAGGTGTTGTGCGCCATTGCACGTCGCGAGTAGGATTTATATAAATTTCATCATTCTGAGCTGCTTGGCTTATATCTTGTAAGGTTAAGGGTTTCTCAACCTTTTGGAATTTTTCGCCTGACTGGCCCTTTTTCGGGCTAAATGAAATATCAACTGACCCCAAATTACCTAGGTGTAGTAATGTAGCCTGGATCCCTCCCAGAATTCAGACTGACCCCCAAAAAACTCCTATTTTGAGAGGTTATGAAACCTCAGATTCCGAGACATGACTAATGCACATTGTAAGCTGATTAAAAGACGAAATCACAATGGAAAATCTCATCGTACTATTTCGGCCACACGAGGCCCAGCCCTTTTATTTTTCTCTCTAGGTAAGACTCGCTTCAATTTAAATTCAATCGCTCGATCTTGAATTGAGTACAACTCGATCTCTATCACTCTCTTCTTCGAATTGAAGCACCTCAGCGCTCTCAACCTCAAGGTTTACTTCCTCAAGAGATTTTGGAAGCCTCGCAATGTAGATTTGCACACCCTTTTGAATGGACTCGTAAATGTTGAGCACAAGCATACCTGGCGGTAGATTGCAAAAATTTATGAGCCCAGTAATCTTGTTGTCCATCACAAGAAAATCTTTCATATTGCGAGGGAGGCTCCCGAGGTCTAGTGTTCCTGTGAAGAAGCACTCTTCAATGCAAAAGTACTCAAGAGTTTCTGGGAGGTTCGTCGTGTCCACCTCACCGATGAGTTTGTGGTCGTACAGAGTGAGATGCTCGAGATGACGTGGCATCATCGGAAAGTTAATGGACCCTTCCAGAGTGATATTCATGCTGTGCCAATCGATCTCAATAATCTGATTTGCTTCGTCACACACAACTTCATTCCAGCTGCAAGCGTCATCCTCGTCCCCAAGAAGCGCCTTTCGAGAATCTTCAAAGTTTTTTGGAACGAAGAACAACTCCATCATGTGGTGATCAGCAAGCGCTGACAGATCAATGCGGCCAAGGCCAGCGATGTCCACGGAAAGGAGTCTGAGCATGAGTGTGTTTGATAAATAGATACATAAAAGCTCGAGCATGCTCTTAACCATACAGGTATCATAAAAAAAGAAGTACATCTCCTCTCAGTCTTTATCATCATCAAGTCACAAGAGTATTGAATGTTGTTTCCAAGCTCTGTCGAAAAGCAGCATGTTTGATAGTTAAATTTCAAACTCATTTTTCGCTATCATTACGCATTCTAATACAGGAGCTGCACCATGCACCTAAGCATGGCTATAGAAAGAACCGCTCGTTTCAGTTTGCAGGAGCAAAACACCCTCTTTTCAATTAAAATGATTTTTGTGTAGTCTGTGCAGCATAATGCACTAGGTACGCTGCTAATCGATTAGCCGTCACTTTTGTAGATTGTAGCTTCAATTGCGCCAGCATCTCAAGTCGGAAATACATTGATCTTGCGGCACAGCTATTTTCAGTGAACCTCAAAAACAAAGCTTAATTTTATAAATTACTCTGTCAATATGTTGATCTAGCCCATTTCGAAAGCTCGCATTGTCCATTCACAAATAATATTCATCTTCTGGGTATCCTGCGCACATCATGAATAAAACCAGGTCTTCATGAAGCGGTTCACCCTTCTCGTCCACAAAATTTCGGAATTTTGTTCCTTGGAGATACACATCGCACCCTGTGAGCGTCGTGATGCGCGCAGTGCCCGTAAAAAGGTTGCCTCCCGCCAGTAAGGCAGCCATCGACTGTGGTGCCTTGGTAAAGTCGAGTTCTCCTAAAAATTTATTTTCATGGACACCGAGCCAAACCATCGTCTCCGGTAGATTCGAGAAGCGCAGCGTACCACTGAGCGAATTCCAGCCGACATCCAAGTGCTTTAAAGATATAGGAAGCTTGTCGAGTGTGATTGTCCCTGTAAAATTATTACTGCGGAGGTACAGCTCACGCAAAGTGCTCGGCAACGCAAATAGATCGCATTCGCCCTCAAATTCATTATAGGCAATGTACATTGTCTCTGTTTTTGGGGGTTATGTTCTCAGATTGACGCTTCCATTGCATTCCGTATGCGTCAAATCGAAACTTACTATGTTCTTTGGCAGATGATCAGTTTCTAATGTTCCGTATAAACTTCTGTTGAAATATCGAAATGCAAATGACTTCAAATGTGGGGGCAGGTGCGATAGATGAAGCGTTCCACGCTAGAATTATCTATCTTCTGCATCAAATTTGGTGACATTCTCAAGATCGTCGCACTCCACTTCCGGCCAGTCACAGACATCGATCCAATCTCCGTTATCATTGCGGTTGAAGTTTCCACCTGCCTCTTCTTGTAACGTGATATCATCAAAAACGATCTCCATCAGCGCTTGGTCAGATATAAGCATGGGGTCGAGGCGGCCAAGTGACGGATCGATTGTCAACAGAGATTGAACACAGAGCATATGAAGTTGAGTGAATTCCTATAAACTTTTTACATTGAACGATAGTGAGTGACATCATGGAGTGTTTTTAAAGCTCTTATCTCATCTTCCTTTCTACCGAAGCTATAGAGCTCTGTGCCCTACTTGGCCCCTACGTGTTTGAAAAGGCTATTACGGTTTTTCTCTCTCATGGACTACACGTTCCACACACGACCCATCAGGGGGCGTCATGTAGTAAAGATAGTGGTTTGTACATAAGGATGAAGCTTTTTAAACTTTCATTTCACCCGAATAAAATTGATATTTCATCCTTCACATTGCAAGTCTCTTTTTTCTGTTTCAAAAGCTTCATCCTGAGCTTATTCTGAAGAATGAAGAGACTTGCAGTGATTGAGAGCGTCATCGATGGAGAGAGCAAGGGCATTACAAAACTGTGCCAAATGCCAAGAATGGGAGAAGAGTGAGCCATCTTTTTTCGATATTGTAAACTGTAGCGCTAATTGAGTGCACAACGCAGTGGCAGCGTACTTGTGCAATCTCTTATTACGCCCCGACCCATTCTCTACTCAGAAGAATCCGCTTGTCAGGTACTTTACCGTCGATGATGACCTTGCTCAGCTTCCGCTCGTTGTCCCGTAGGTCGATGCGCTGAAGGCAGTCCGGCAGGCCTGCGTTGTACACAATGATGCGGCTAAAAGCACTGTTCTGCAGCGTCAGCAGACTGAGCTTTGGCGGGAGGCGCACAAGGCGTAGCTTTCCAATGAGCCTGTTCCCCGAGAGCCGAACGATCTCGATGTCACACGGAAAGTTCTCTATATCGAGCTTCACGCGAATGGAGCAGTTTGAAAAGTCGAGTGTGACGAGGCAGCGCGGCAGCGACCGGGCAATGAGCTTTGGGCGCATGTTGTGCCCCTGCATGAATACGCGCTCGGCCGTTGGGGGCAACCAAGCGTTATCAAAGAAGACGTCCTCAACAATGTTGTGATCGTACGTCGTGTGCCAGTAGAGGGCGGTGATGAGCCCATCTGTGCAGAAGACATCACGCCACTTGCAGATGTCGGTATCACCCGATGGGTCTGCGATTCTGGACTTTCTGGCAAATGCATCAATATTGGTATCATCGGGCAGGCAGAGGAGCTTTGTCATAGTAATTTTCTGAAGTTCGCGGGGGTCTGAGAGCTGCGGACTATCAGCACAAGTGAATACCGAGAGAAGCGGAAGTGACATTCGTTCGAATAATACGCTATCAAAAGAAGGAGCAGTGGCGAAGCTGTAAACAAAAATGATCCGAAGGATGATTTTAAAAATATGAATAACGCTAGGGGCATCTTGCACGCAGTGAGTGTTTTGCGTTGTATGCTGTATGAATTGTTGATTTGTTTAGTTTACAGAATCTAGATTGTTCGCTATCCAGTGTCACCCTAAATCCGCCGCTTTTGGCCAGCCTTTATCCGCGAGTCGACTTTTTTCTGCTCTACTGGTATGAGGCTGAAATCGTTTCGACGCATGTCGAAAAAGCTCGCCGACACCAGAGAACCCGGAAGTGCGCTGTTGTCGACAATCACTGTCTGGAAAAAATTCGTCGAAAAATCAATGCGCTGGAGCCCTGGAGGCATCTGCGTGAGCACGAGCGTCCCTTCGAGACGGTTTGTGGTGATCTCGATCACCTCGAGACTCTCGGGGAGATCACGCATCGTGATTCTCCCTTCGAGGTGGTTCTCCGAGAGATGGACGGTCTTGAGCCCTCGAGGCAGCCTTCGGCCGTTGAACTCGCTCGGAATATCGATGCAAGCGAACCGTATATTTTCCGTAGTGGGTGGCACGTATTCTAGCCAGAGGCGGGGGATCCTGCGCTCGTGGCCCAAACGGGCGGCTCCTGGCTTGCTATTGATCATCGTGATACTACGCATGGAACCTTTCTCGCAACGAACCCCCACCCACTCGCAGGCCTCGATATTTTTGTCTCGATCATCTCTATGAATGAGGCGCATGGCCCGGAGCATGTCGTAGGTGCAGTTTTTCCAGTCCTCTACGTCGACGAGGCGGGCCATGAGCTCATTTTGCATGTGAAGCTCCGCTGGTGTCAGTTCATCGTGTGTGCACAGTGTGCTAAGACACGCGAGATAAGGGAGAAACATTGTGAAATTATTCGATTGGCTGAGCATGAAGCATCAGATAAAATTGAAATTGAAATGCAATCGGCCGTCACTCATAAAAATTGCCAGAAGCTTGATCTGTTACAATATCAATGTCCTCGAATGTGAATGCATGCCGATTTACACTTTAACATCTTGCACATGCATGGTGCTTGGAATACACTAAATTACAGATTCCGGTCACCCACGGAGAGGAACATTCATGCTTATCAAGGTATAAATGAATTTTTGAAATGAATATGCGTAAACGCAGTAACTGTCTTTCATCCTTTCTTAATTTACTGTATCGCAATATAAAGATTTCCATTTTCTTTAGTTCGAGTGGATGCTCACCACCGCCGACGACGATCGATGTCCGGGTGCTCCCCTTCAAAGCTGTTCCCCTGCACCATAAGATGAAAGAGAGGTGGGAGCGCCCCGTACTGCATGCTACCCGACAGCTTATTGTTATGAATGTGCAGCATCATCAGCGATCGGGGCAGCTGGATTGCGTCGATGGTCCCCTGAAAAGCGTTGTCATTCAGCATGAGCTTCTCGAGCTTCTTGGGCAGCGAGCCAAAGCGAATCATGCCGTGCAGTTCGTTGGCAGAGATATCCAAAACTTCCATGTTAGAGGGTAGATTGGAAAGGCTAACTTCTCCGGAAAAATGGTTCTTCTCTGCTGTCAGCGTCAAGAGCGACTCTGGCAACGCAGTGAGGTGCAAGGACCCCATGAACTCGTTCATTCCTAACGTAAGATACTTCAGGGTTTGTGGCAGCCCATCCAGCGAGACACTCCCTGAAAAACCATTCTTCTGCACACGGAATGTCTTCAATTCTGCTGGCAATGACAAGAAGTCAATGCTCCCGTGAAATTCGTTTCCGCTGATATCAAGCACTTCAAGTGTGTTCGGGAGCGTATATGTTTCGAGCGTTCCATGAAATCTTCTCAAATTATAGCCGCGCCTGCTCAAATACAAATATACAAGATGCCGTGGCAATTTGTCGAGGAAGATTGATCCATGGAGGGGCAAATCTTCCCAGTCCACTCTGATAACAACGCCCTCATCACACTCTATACCGTCCCAATCGCACACATCGCGAAAGTTGTCGCCTTCCATGAAAGCATGTCGGAGTGCGTCTGGCTCAAGCCCTGCAACTGTGATCTCCATCAGGTCCTGTTCGGGTAGTGAGTCGGCATCAACGCGGGATAGCCTGAGGTCGGATGCGAAAAAGAGTGAAATCATTGTAAGTTTGAGCAAAATTGGGAACTTGTAGTCTTTGGAGCTTAAGAAAACCCAATCTTCATTTGGGCCTTTCAGATACAGTGATGAAAGTGGGTCACGGTTCATGAGCTGCGGAAAATCGCGAAGATCTGTAATCTTTCTTTTGCGTATTCCAGGTGATCAAATTCAAGATCACTTACTCATGCAAGAAGTGTTATCGCTAAAGAGCCTTTCATCAAGAGTAAAGTCACCTGACTAAGCGATCATGAATTGCTGATCGGAAATAAATCCATATCGACTCGTGAGAGATAAGGGTAAGGTGTGATAAAGAGCGCGAGCATTGATGATGAAGAGACAAAAAACATGCGATGTTTACATGTTAATGCATGGACATCATTGTGTTTTTTCTTTTCGTTCTCTATTTTTGAAAAAAAATCTATTCCGCTTTCTCTCTTAGACACGATGAATGATAGCTGCTCGTTGCTCATTTATTTTTCACTCATATTCGTGCTCTGCACACCCACCTCACGAAATGTTACAGATCGAAACTGATTTCCGTTCAGAGAAATCATAAACTTTGCATGAATTGGCACGACAACATTGCCTGTCAGCTTATTCTGGCTGAATTTGCCAGAATTCGAAGAATTTGCTGAAATTCGAAGATTCAAAGTCTTTTGTACTTTACATCATTCACTTGTAAGAAATTTAGTGCGCTTTTCTCACCAAAGTGCCAAACTCGGACTTTGCCCTGCTGACTTGAAACATCAACCTTAATGAGAGATAGTGTTGTGTCCTCTTCAGCGATGAAAATGGCTATAATGGCGTTTCCAGAAAGATTGATAAGCTCCATATTTTTTGGAAGATTATATAGGCGTATTTCCCCGGAGATATGATTATTGTGCGCATAGAAACCCTTCATAGTAGCCGGAAGGGTCTGGAGATTCACTTTCCCCAAGATGCCACACTGAAAGACCAAAAAACCTTCCATGCACCTTGGCAGGAGACGTGTATCAAGTTCCTTCTTAATGTCTTTGCGGCGAACATGAAAGAAATAAACCTCGGGAGGTATCCAGTCTAGCGATGCAACAGGGAAGCTTTCATCACAAGCGAACTCCATGCGCGTTACTCGGCGGTCTAGTCCGCAGTCGAGACCTCGCCATCTGCAATATTCAGATAGGGACGCGAACTCAATAATTGACCGGAAGTCGCTTCCCATTGTTCTCCAAATACACTCCTTTTTAAAAGCAAATGATACATCATATGGGGCATCAATGGCGACCAATAGGGATCATTTGATGGCATACTAATACTTGACGATGATCTGCCGAGTGGCTCAGCAATAAAATCCGTGCAATATTCTAGCACCCATATGTTTTGATTCTATTTTTTATTTCAAGATTCTATGTCAGAAGGGAATCTTAAAGATTCAGCTTCGTGTATTTTGCATCATTCCCCTTGAGAAAGCTCAGCATGCTTTTCTCACAAAAGTGCCAAATTCGTACCCTGCTCTCCTGCTTTGTTATATCAACCGCTACAAGAGACGCGGCCATGTCTTTTTTCGGGACGAATACTGCCGTTATGGAGTTTCCAGAGAAATCTAAGCGCTCAAGCGATTTCGGAAGTTCGTACAGCCGTATTACTCCACTGATGTGATTGTTTGGTACGTGCAAGCTCTCCATGCCTTTCGGTAGATTCTGGAGATTAACTTCCCCATAGAGACCGCAGTCAAAAACGATAAAAATCACGATGCTTGTCGGAATAAGGCGTGTATCAAGCTCTTCTTTAATGACCTTGTTTCGTGCATGGAGGAAATAGAGTGTTGGTGGCAGCCACTTCAGCGATACAACGGGGAAGCTATCATCTCCTGCCCACTCCATACGACTCACTGTACCGTTCGTGTCACACTCAATGCCCTTCCATGTGCAGTAATTAGATGGAGTAGAAGAGTCGATCAAACGCCGGTACGATTCTATGATAGATTGGAAGTCACGCCCAATCGTTCTGCACAAGCACTGTCTCTCATACAAACTCGCCGCATTTGACGGGCAGTCCGCAGTTAGTAAGCCGATAAGAATCATGTGTAAGTAACTCGAGTGGAAACGGATAAGTGATGAATAAATCATGGAGATACTGCAAAGAAGAAACATATTGGAATCTAAACTCACTTAGTGTGACGAAAACGCTAAATAATCGCAGACATTGTACGACCCAGATATCCCCGGCGCTAAACTCAGTTCTTAAAACCTTTCTCCTTTGTCGATACTTTAAGCCTAAGTTAATTGCGAGTGCAAAACTAGGATGGCAATTTGCCATAAAGGGGCACGTAGTTTGACCTGGGCTAGAAGTTTGACCTACAAGTCATTATATTTATCCCATAGCAGAAGCTGGACAGTTAGTTTGACTCTAGATGGACAGATTAGCAAGATGAGCAGATTTACGAGTCAAACAACGTGTCTAAGGGGGGGGGGTGCAGTGCGTGGTATGCAGTGACGAGTTTTACTAGTGACGAGCGTCACTAGTTTACAAGACCTCGTCATTAGTTTACAAGAACTCGTCACTAGTTTACAAGACCTCGTCACTAGTTAACCTCGTCTCGTCACTAGTTTACAGGCCTCGTCACTAGTTTACCTTCGCTCGTCACTAGTTTACCTTCGGTTGTCACCAGTTCATCCCCCGTCCGTGTACTTGGTGGAAACCTGGGTTGGCTGCCCGTGGGCGACTTTTAAGCGCAATTCAGTGTTTGATCATTTTATCTGTCAACACCGTACAATGTTTTTGTTTCCGCCCGCCAGGCGGGCGGATTTGCCTCGCTCCGCTCGCTTTTCCCCTTTCTTCCCTTCCGTCCCAGTAGAAGTTGAACGCACCGGGCTACGCCCGGTGCTTGGTTCTTGGCTTTTCCTTTTCTTTCTTTCCCTTCCCATAGCCCACGTAACATCCCCGGTCGATATGAAAAAAAGTGAATGCTCCCTGTTTCATGCTTCAATTTTTCAAAAATTTTCATTTTTATTTCGGGGCCGTGCCGGCCCCGAACCCCCTGCTGCCTGCGGCGCTTTTCTTGCGGACTCTGACTCTGCACTCGGTGAAAATCGGCTTCGCAGCAGGCGTTGGACGCACCGGGCTACGCCCGGCGCTTGGCCCTAGGCTTTTACCTTTTTCCCCTTTCCGTCATGGTAGAAAGCCAACGGCCCGGTAGATGAATTACTGACTGGTAACTGAATACATTATTTCGATTTTCTATAATGGTAAAATGGAAATTCCGGTTGCCTGGGAATTAAGGGAACTTCACGTGTAGCACTGGTCTTGAATATTCCAGGGTATAATGATCCACCAGGGTACATGAATCCGACAGGTCAATACACCCTGGGATTTCGGCCCTAAGTCCAGGGTATATTGATAATTCCACGGTATATTGATCTGTTTCATTTTTCGTGTCAATATACCGTGCAACTGCTCGTCACTAGTAAACATCGTCACAAGTTTACGCGACCTCGTCACTAGTAAACAGGGCTCGTCACTAGTTTACCTCGTCTCGTCACTAGTTTACGCGACCTCGTCACTAGTTTACTTGACCTCGTCATCAGCTTACCTCGTCTCGTCACTAGTTTGAAAAAGCTCGTCACTAGTTACCACGGACCGCAGGGGGGTTGCTTCCGTTTTCATGCAGCCCAAGGAAATTCCACTTTACAAGATAGGTAAGAATTCACAAGGCTGCAGCAGCTTGCCCTTGCGCTTAGATCTCAATGATAGTTTCCTCCGAGGAGAATAATTTGCTCGCTCGAAAATAGAACAGAATAATTTTGAGAATTTACTATCCACTGTAAATCGTTCATAAGCACATTCGCTGTAGACCTTGTAGCTGTTCTCGTACAACTTCAGCATTATGCCATGCTTTTGAACTGTATTATAGTTTTCTATGCTACGTATTGTGTACTTGAGAACTGAATGAAGAAGCTTGAATCGTGATGGAATACCTTTTTTTCATCGAACCGCGCTTCATCAAACACACGAAATGACGATAGCTCTATAATTCTTACGGAATGGAAAGGCAGCTCATTTTCTGGGATTGAAATTGCATTTCACACGGAAATCACTGTAAATATATAGCATAGCAGATAGGGCATAACAGAGAGAATAAGGTAGATTGCTGAAGATAGATCTTTTATAATCTCATAGTTATCTGCTCACTTAATCTTTGTAATAAGCTGTAAGATTAATCTTGTTGCGTTCTTGTCGCATTGCTCTGAAGAAATTCGAGATATAATATAGGGCATAGCGAGAAATTTAGGGCATTCTCATAAAAGCATACATGTAGGGCACGAAAAACTGGATGGGTGTGCCCTATGTTTTATGCATATCCAACGCACACAAAGTGGACTGGCTTGTGGATTTGCATTTGGATTTTAATCAGCGTTTGAAACTTTTTTCTCATAGATGAAGAGCTATGCAATATCGCCAAACGAAGATATTTCACTACTTAACTTGCACTTGAATAATTAGTGCCTGAAGAAATACCAAGCTCTCATTTTCATTCATGCGTGGCTGCACTTGTATTTACTTCTATCAAGTTCGTCCATCAAAATCTTAGATCCCTTTTTCTTAGATCCTATCTAGTTCTCGAAGATGCTCCACAAGTTCAGTGCCTTAGTTGCAGCAGATTGTCTAAGTCGAGTAGATGTTAGCCTCATGTCGGACCAGGTTCTCCTGGAGCTGCTAATCGCTAAATTTGACAATGCTGAGAATATCAAGGACGAAGAAGGAAGCTTTACTGATATAAAAGAATGGTATGGCGTGGGTCTCAGTGATGATAATCGAGTTTTGTGCATTGACTGGGGCTTCGATGAGGATTTGTATCAAGAGGGTGAATGTGACATTTACCCAGGTGGATATATTGATCTGAAATATTTACCTCCCATATTAGAAGATTTCTCGATATCCTGTCTGGATCTGAAAGGCACTGTCGACACGCATGCCCTCCCGCGCTCATTACGGATATTTGACATAGAAGTAAATTCTTTTATGGGGACTTTCGATATGCCAGGAATACCCCCAGCTATGGAGCGCATTCACCTCACGGAAAATGAGTTTGAAGGAAGCTTAGATTTATCGAATATGCCACGAGAGCTTTCGTCTCTGTACGCGAACGCAAATAATTTTTCGGGGTCTGTCGATCTCTCGAAGATCCATGAGCCTCTTAAGATTCTGTGGCTTCAACAGAACGAGTTTTCAGGGGAAATTGATTTACGCAAGATTCCATCGACACTCGAGCAACTTCTTCTTCAGAATACGAACATAAGTCAGGAAGTTCTCGTGATTGACAGATTCCCTCCGAGATTCGTCAACTTTCAGTTCAACACCGATGCCTTTGGCAGCATTCAGCATGCGGATGGCACAAAAGTCAAGGTTGAGAGTGATCATATAACAAGCTTTGTTCCGTTGCACAATTAGAACGCAATGATGTCGAAAGAAACATTTATTCAATGACAATAGCATTAAGTACGTTTGCAGGCTTGGTTTAAGTAGCGCTCGTTCTTCACTTTAGCATAAACACCCCTTTTCTACCTATCTTTACAATGATAATTCTCTCCAGCTCTTTACACGTTTACACTTCTGATTCCGGGCGTCTCTGAGCAGACACGCATGTAGCTTCTCGTTGCAGACATCGAAGGCAAAGACGTATTCTTTGATTCGAATGGTGTGTTTATGAATGTAGGTCTATGGTACGGCGTGCAGCGAGACACCAGTGCTCCACAGAATATCTCCAGTATCGCATGGGGCTCTATGACTGAGGACTATTCGGAAGAAGAAGAAGAAAGTCCTATGCAACTGCGTGGATCTATAACGCTCCACTATGTTCCATCGCATGTCCAGTTGCTGGAAATCGCTGACTCGAACCTCGATGGCACTGTGGACACGCAGAGTCTACCGCGCTGCCTCCACGAGCTCAATCTGCGTGGCAATTGTTTTCAGGGGACTTTCGACACATCTCACTTACCAGATTCACTCGTGCATATGGATGTTGCGTACAACCTGCTGAGTCGCAGCTTTACGCTCCAAAATGTGCCCAAAACACTTGACTAGATTGACGTCAGAAACAACGAGCTCTCAGGGTCCCTCGACTTCACGGCACTCTGCGAAAAACTCAGAGAGCTCTACGTGAGCTACAACTCGTTTTCAGGGGAAATCGACCTGCGCCACACTTCAAAAAATATGCTCTCGATGAATCTCGAACAGAACTTGTTTGAGTAAGACGAGCTCATGGTTGGCGATCTTGGTGTTGGATACATCGTCATCGATGACGCTGCCTCTCGAACGATACGACATGTGAGCGGTGTGCTGATGAAGCGAGTTCGGTCGCGGGGACGTAGCTCGATAGAAACGCCAAAGAGTTGAATGCATGAGTAGCAAAGAAAAGACGATCTTAGGAAATTGAGATTGCATCTGAGCGAGAAGAATTCGCTTTATACGCTGCTTCCATGCATTCACTCAGTTTAATTGATTACAAAAAAATGCCATGCCACCAATGCTTTTCACAATTCTGAGCATCCAAGCAGCAGATTGCACCGGGACTAGAGCAACTGCGCTCGACGTACAAATGCAAGACGCGCTCATGCACATTTTCTACGGGCCCAACGATGCTACGTTCTATCGAACCGCTGTCTCACAGCCACGAACTCGTATTTGCAACGACGATGACTCTTCGAATCGCATGGGCATTGTGTGTACAGATGGTTTTATCACCGCAATCAGCTACGACAACGCCAATAACCCATTCTTTGCAGTGGCGTACCTCCCGAGCTCTGTGCGCTCTGTCAAGCTCAACGGAAACAAAATTGAGTCTCAGATAGACACACGCCGTCTGCCCATCGCCCTGCAGCTTCTGAGTATTCGGCGAAATAGAATCTTCGGGCAGTTTAATTTGTCGACGCTCCCACCGAATCTCCGCACCCTCGTCGCATCTTCCAACCGGATCGACTCGATAGGCAGCCTCTACCGACTGCCCCAAAAAATTGAACGCATCGACCTTTCAAACAATCAGATCATGGCGAGTCGTGTGTACTACGGTGATATTCCAGACTCTGTCAAGCTCATTACCCTCAACCAGAACAAAGTGAAAAAACTCAGGCCGATGCACAAGGACCATTTTGACGCTGCGCGCTTTGGTATCAACAACGCAGCGATATACGCGAAATCACTCGAGAGTTACTCGTCAACACATGAGCTATCGATAGACTCACAGCGGTGGAAGGGGTCGACGCTGTCGTTTTCGCTTGTTTGATCCTGGTATTGGGGCGTTTCTAAAGGTAATGGAGTAGAGAAGGTTTTTTCGATATTTCAGACTCTCTGACATTTTTCGATGAATGCTCGTAGCTTTGCACCAGTAGTACTCTATTGAGATGAGGTCCTGAGGATACTTTCAATTGCCTTGATTTTTTATCCCTTCAAATTTTCACTTTCACTCAATGCCACTGCTCACCGCTTTACTCTCTGCTGATAGTATAGCACTTGGACGAGCTGACTACTCATCCTTCTCCGAACAGACACTCATGGAGATGCTCATCAGTGATATGGATATGGATGAAGTCGACCGCTCAGAGTTTTATGATGCGACTGGCGACTTCAAAGACTACACAGAGTGGCCAGGAGTTATGACGAGCCCATCTGGTAAAATTGTATCTATCGACTGGACGGAGGCCCCAGCATCAGGGCTGTTCCCGCTTCCGTATCTCCCACGATCGCTCGAAAAGCTCAAGCTTTCGTCTCTCTGGTCAAATTTTTCGGGAACTGTGGATGCCGCGGCGCTCCCCCGGGGTATGGTTGAAATTTCCATCGAAAAGAACGCGTTTTGCGGAGAAATAGACTTCGCCTCCCTCCCGCGAAGTATTCATTTGATTGACTTTTCAGAAAATCGCTTTCATGGCGGCGTAGACGCTGCGGGCCTTCCACGGGGGATGACATACCTCAATCTCGCAGAAAATGCGTTTTCAGGGGAATTCAATTTTCAGGCGCTGCCGCAAACGTTGCAGTACTTACACATTGACGACAACGAATTCTCGGGGGTCGTACTTTTTGAAAAATTTCCGCCAAAGATCGCCATTGTGCTTATGAATGGGAACCGTTTTGAGGGGAAATTCAGCGCAGATGCGCTCCCAGAAAGTCTGCAGGACTTAGAGATCCAGGACAACAACTTTGACCCTATTGACATGCGCCTCGTTGAAGGGAAAATACGCTTGTTTAAGTGCTGAAGAAACTTAGTCATTTTCTCAGGGGATAAAAATTTCAAAGCGTTGATAGTTTCTTTGCAATTTTGGGTTCGCTTCAAGGAGATAACCTCTTCCGTTTGATTTACGCTTAATGCCGATCCCTTTTTTCAATTCGTACAAATATAAACCAATGCATACGCTTCCCGATGGCTTCAGCCTTCTTCTTGCTACTGCTGACCTCGACCAACGTCTCGGTCGCCTCGATCCGACGATGCTCTCAGCACAGGCACAGATGGAAATCGCTTTTGAAGGGGTTAAAAACAAGCAATTCATCACGGACGAAGATGGAAATTATAAAGACATCAGTGAATGGGAAATTCTTCACATTTCTCAGGAAGAAAATGAGGTCGCTGCAGTATTCTACAACATTTTCAATGGCTTTGACGAAGATGCACTCGATGGAAGCATCAACTTCGGATATTTACCACAGACTATCGAAACATTACAAATCAGCGGTAATAATCTGCATGGTACAGTACAAACACGTGACCTACAAAAAAACCTGCAAGATCTCGTTTTGTCGGAAAATGCACTCTCAGGGAGCTTTGATACAAGATACCTTCCGGAAAATATCGGAGCGATTTGTATTGACAGAAATAAATTCTCAGGGGAAATTGATTTGACAAACTTACCCACAACGTTGGAGAAATTTTATATATTCGGAAATCAATTTGTCGGGGCATTGGACTTGACTGCACTCCCAGAAGGTCTCGAGGAATTTGAAGTGTCCGATTATGATTTTAGCGGCATTGTAGATTTTAAAACACTTCCGTCGTCGCTTCGCTTGATGTGTATGAGCCATAACGCGCTGGACGGGACAAAGAATTTTCGCTTACCTGTCAACATCGAAGATTTTAAAGCATTCGAGAATAAGATCGATCAGCGTATGAGCTTTCAAGATCTTCCACCCAGTCTTAGAAATTTCGAAATTTTTGACAATTTTCTCACTGGAACGTTGGACGTGTCCTCGCTACCGCGTCAGATGTACTACTTTGACATTCATGACAACAAGCTATCAGGAGAAGTTAATTTGCGTGCGCTGCCGCAAATGAGTTATTTCATCTTCGGAAATAATTCTTGGTTTGGGGCCCTGGACTTAACAGCACTACCGCCGAGTTTCGAGCATTTTTCTGCAGAGTACGGAAATTTCGAGGGGCCTGTTACATTGGACGCGCTTCCAGAACACATGAGTGATTTTTCACTGAAGTCGAACTCGCTGATGGGCACTCTGCAGCCAGGGCTTCTGCCTCGGAATCTTGAAAGGTTTGACATCTCTGGTAATAAATTCTCCGGAGAGCTTAAACTCGTGGAATTCCCAGCAAAGCTTACATTCCTCGATCTACGTGGGAATACTTTTCAGTACGACATACTGTGTGCCGAGTTTCCAAGGCAATGGGTGCGAGCGAAGACCGAGATACATTTGTAGAAATGTGATTTCAAGCAAAATACCGAATAGCAGATACTAATTTATAAAGAAAGTCATGTCAAGACCTCTTCGACTGACTTAGTCGGCTTTTTTGACGAGTAAAATTTTATAATCTCTTCTTTACCGATGCTTCCGAAAATTCTCAGCACTGATCTGATGGGAATCCACTGATCAGGAAATCCTCTGCAATTTTTCTGCTTTCCTGATTTGCTTCTATCAGTTTTCTGATTACCACGACAAGACGCCAAGCCCCTATCCAAAGTTTTATCTCTAGCGGTGGAGCTTTTTATCTTTGAGAATTTGGTGCGAATGAACTTTCAGTCGAGGGGCAGTAAGCGTGCGACCAAAGTGCGTTTGGCTCTATGTAAGTTTCAGCTCATATATACCGAAAGATGATGAAGCATTTTTTTCATACTGGTATACGTGACAGTCATCATAGAACTCTTCATGGGCATGAGATCGTTTGAAAGCGTGAAGAGGACACTCTAGAACACCTTTTCTTTGACATTTGGGGAAGTGTTATCCAATCTAACATGGCTTTATTGCCATAATGAAGCCTTTTGAATATGCTTACTCTCCACACTTTAATATACCACCACTTTTGCACTCTGTACATTTTCTGAAGATATTCATGATCATCTCGGGCGCCTGAATCTCGATTATGTAGCTAATCAGCCCGAATAGAGCTTTTTTTGAGAGTGAAAAAAAGGCATCGAGCTCAACGCTGATCTGCTTTTAAAGATGTAAAACTTAAGAATTTGAGAGGTGATATGCAGCTTGCGACTCATCAGAACCTGTGCGTCCTCATCAAAAATTCTAAATGAATCGAACTTCGACTAAAAAAGAGTCAAGCAGTGTTTTAAGACGGAATCTGAAATTGAAGTCTTTTGCTTCAAATTTAAAAAATTTTCTTTCTTTATGTTCCTTCACAGCTATTTTCGCTCGTACCGAATTTAAGAATGCTTCTCACAACCGTGACTGCCGACCTTCTCGGCCGCTTCAGTGCGCTCTCTTTATCCCAGCAGTCCCTTATGGAGATGCTCGTGCAGGACTTCAGTGACGTCAAAATCGCAAAGGATGCCGATGGGGCATTCTTCGATATCAAAGAGTGGTCAGTCCTCCGCATAGACGAAAATGGGGACATTGTAGCTTTATACATCGACGCTGAAGACGCTGATTTTTTCGATGTGCCAAGCATAAAAGAGCGGAGCTTCGATGCCGGCGGGTCAATCGACTTGCAGTACGTTCCGCAGACTGTCCAGTTTCTGGGCCTGGGGTGCATGATGCTCGAGGGCGAGATTGAGACTTCGATATTGCCAAGCGTACTGGACAACCTCTCCGTGGATGGAAATCGCCTGAAAGGAACATTTGACATCAAAGGCCTCCCAAAGGGGATGGAGTACATAAACATTCACGCCAACAAGCTGTATGGCAGTCTTGCCATGGACTGCCTCCCAAGCCCCATGGAGATCTTCAGCGCGTGGGACAACGAATTTTCGGGGACTGTCAATTTGACAAAGCTCCCGCCCAAGCTCGAGAAGCTGAGTCTCTCCTACAACAATCTTGCGGGGTCGCTCATTCTCGTCAATGTTCCGCCTACACTCGAAGATGTTGAGCTGCACAACAACAGCTTTGATGCGGAAAAAGCTGTGCTTGATGCCAAACACACGATGAAACGCTTCAAAGTCGATCGGTGTTTCATGGGAAAGGTTTTCGATGGAAATGGAGTGGAGAGCACCCAGCAACACCTGGAATTTCCTCTTGAAGTCGCGCGCGAGCCCGTTGAGGAGGTGGATGAGTGTGGGCTTTTCGGTGACGATGATCCGTTTGGCTTCGGCTCTGATGACGATGCAGATGCGAGCGAGTAGGTGAAATTCAGAAAGACGATGATAATATCAAGATAAACTGAAGAAATTATACGCGTAGAGTTTACGTCGTTGTGTGTACATGTTCAAAATAAGATAATGTTCAAATTTAACTGCGATACACTATCATTTCACAATGTTTTCTGCACTCGGAAGGGCAGACAAAAGTTTGATGAGCGGCCAGAAACTCCATTGAGCAGACATAGCCCCACTTACAAAACCTTGATCTCAAGCTTATGTTCTCCAAGCCATGGAGTACACTTTGCATGACTGTCGCCTGTTCATTTAACTCTTCATCTGATATCATAATGCTCAAACTCTTTCCACTGCTCCTCATGGAACCATACCTTGGAAAGTTTGAGCAGCTCTCCATGAGCAACCAATGCGAATGGAGCTTCTTGTCACGGCAATACTCGGCTCAAAACAAGAAAGATTGCTCGAGATTGCAAAGAATTGTTCCTCCAGGGAAAAGAAAGGAAATTGTTTTGAGATAAGAAGAAAAATAGCATGAATGTCGTAGACATGATCTCTTTTAAATTGATGTGAAGGCCTTCTATCCACCATTCATTTCTATTTCCAAGTTTATTGTATGTTTACGCACTTCCTTGACCTCTGCTTGAGCGCCGACCCATCCGCCGGCCGCTTCGACGCATCAATGCTTTCCGACCAGGCGATGCTCGAGCTCCTCGCCCAGGGCTTCGACGAGGATTCACAGGAGCGCTTCCAGGAGAACGGTGAATTTCTCGAATTTAGCAAATGGGAAATCGTCGAGGACTCCGATGAACACAACGTCTTGCGTCTCAATGTCACCCCAGAAGACCACTATTTCGGTGATGACGCGCCTATGAGTGGTGTTTTCGAGGCAAAGTTTGTTCCACGAAAAGTCAGCGCTCTCAGAATAAGGCGTTGTGATTTCAATGGGACAATCGATTTTGCACGTCTTCCCGAAATGTTGGAAATTCTTGAAATACGCTATACGCCCTTTGAAGGCTCTGTTGACGTCGAAGCGCTCCCGGATTACCTTGAACACCTCAAGATCAACACGACGAAACACAGTGGAAGCATTGATTTTTCAAAATTGCCGAAGAATATTGAGCATTGTTCGTTTTTAGGCTGTAAGTTCTCCGGATCTGTTAACTTAGCGGCACTTCCGAGTAAGCTTCAATCACTCGACGTCAGTAATAATGATTTTTCGGGTTCTGTTGACCTTTGCCACCTGCCGGGTGGACTTCGCGGTCTATTTCTCTCCGGCAACGCCTTTAGCGGCAGTGTCTGCTTCGATAAGCTGCCAGCGAGCATGCTGTCTCTCGATCTGGGAGACAACCGACTCACCGGGGAGCTAAGCGATGGAATTCTGCAGAATCTTCCGGGGACTATGCTGCGCTTTGCTATTCATAACAATGATTTCTCGGGGACAATGGACCTGCAAGAGTCCCGCAAGAACCTCGACGTCTGTGTGCAGCGAATGCTCCCGGATCATCGCAAGGCAAAAGCGATGCACAACAAGCGGCTTCAGGTAAGTTTGCGGGCAGAAGATGAGTATTATGATTATTGAAGGGAAATAATCGAAGAGGTTCACTGATAATTCTTATAAAGGCATAATAATTTGAAGATTGTCAACATTTGACCGTTTGATTCGTAGAGCGACATGTATTTTGTATTAATCACGGATTCACTTCTACGTATTCATGCGAGGTTAAGAAAAGGCTTCTTTCTAGTAATTGTGTTGCTTGGTGGTTCCGTAGAGTCAATTATTTGCTTGTGAGATCACAGGAATCCTTAGAGCACAGTTCATTTCGAATGCACGAAATCATTAGTGTCCCTTTGCTTTTACACACATGTAAAGTAAAAATGGTCACAGTATGAGAATATTTCAAATTTCAAGCATATCAGAGCGATGAAAATCACTTGTTTCAATAGCAAAGAATTTCTTTAGCTTTTATTTTATTTCGCACCTATTCAAAAAATAATCTTTACAAAAAGTAAATGCCAATAGTCCCCCTTGTTCTCGCTATAGACGACCATCTTGGAAAACCCGACGAATCCATGCTCACCGACCAGATGCGCTTAGAGCTCCTTGTTTCTTCGATACTTGATGCGAACAGGACATCGGATAAAAGGCCACCGTTTTTCGATGCCACTGGTGATTTTCTGCCTTTGGAATTCTGGGACGATGTGCACTGTCGAGAAGGTGATAAAAGCGTCGCAAAAATTTTCTGGCAGAGCAAGGCATGGCTCAATGGGGCCGATAAGTTTTATTTTGAGCATCTCCCAGCAGAGCTTGAGGTGCTCAGCCTTGTAGCCAATGCCATTCGAGGAACTGTTGGATTCAGACTGCTACCGCGAACAATGACTGGTCTCTCCCTCAGAAACAATTTATTTTCCGGCGAAACACCTCTGAAAGACTTTCCAGAGTCAATGTTAAATGTCAACATCGCCCACAATCAATTTGTGGGTTCTTTGCACCTCGAGCACCTACCAAGAGGGGTTGTGCGCTTCTTTGCAGGGAATAATCTCTATGAAGGGTCCATACGTCTTGATGCGCTTCCGCCAGTTCTGGTACATCTCTCCCTAGATCACTGCAGACTCACTGGCGGGCTTTATTTTGACAATCTACCTTCAACTCTTCGGACGCTGAATTTAAGCAATAATCAGTTTGATGCAGTCGATGTCATTAAAAAGCCAGATTGGGTGGTCGTTTGATTTAGAATGATTCCGAAAATCCTCATTTGAATTTGATATTTAGAATTCTATCATACACAGACGTTTGAGATATTTCAATTTTACCAATTGCACTTACACCCTCTACCTTTCTCATTGAGTTGTTATGTCATTTCTCAGCATCGCATTTCAAACCGCTGAGATCTCTGGCATATCGCGCGCGGACATCACAATGCTCTCAGACCAGGACCGCTTGGAAATTCTCGTCAGTGACATTTTACGATCAAAGGGTACTGATTGTGACACTGAAGCAAGACCGAATTTTTACGACGATAATTGTAATTTCATAGACCATTGCTTCTGGGATGGTGTTCGCTGCAAAAAGACAGAAGCCGGAATCGAGTTTGTCGACGACATAACGTGGGAGAGTGAGGAATGGATGCAAGAAGCGGAAGTGTTCGACTTTGCATTGTTGCCGCGAACGCTTCGGTTTCTCGATGTGTCGAACAATGCCATCTCATGCACAATCGCTCTAAAGATGCTACCGCTACCTATCGAGTGGGTATTCCTACATGACAACTTATTTTTTGGGACAACAAATCTTGCGGATATTCCACCAGGAGTTCAAGAGATCACACTCTCCGGAAACGTTTTCTCAGGCTCTTTGATTCTGCAAGACTTGCCACCCCGTATGCACACGTTCGATGCGCACAATAACAATTATACAGGAGAAATACGCTTGGACAGGCTCCCAGAGGCCCTGCGGTATATTAACTTGGCACGAAATAGTCTGTCGGGGAAAATCTCGCGTGAAAGCTGTGCGAACCACCTAAATCTCATCGATCTCCGTGAGAATGATCTGATAGTTGCAAACAAAAGGTCTCTTCCAGTAAATATCCTTGTGTAATTTCCGGACTTATCGTGTCAAATGGTTAAGAAGTAAAGATTTTTTGAAAAAGAATGAATTGTCTTTCCTTGTTATCATTAAAAGTGATTTTTGCTTTCTACTATCAATATCGTTTGGGAAATGAGTGCATAAATGGATAAAGCATTGAAAGGTCGAAGTCTTTCTGTGTAATGAGTGATTAGTTGAAATCTGCGTCATGTGGCATATCTATGAAGTCAAAAATCTATTTACACGAATTCTGAAGCTTAAGAGCACGATTTATACAATTGATGACGATGTTTCTAGCGATATATGCATCAATGCTGTTCAATGATTACACTGTGTGACCTAAAGTATCGTTGACCACAGCAGATGCTGCATTTTCCCACGTCAACGCAAAACAATAGTAGGAAAGTCTCGTATTACATGCCATACACAAAAAGAATTTCACAATTTTTTTTGACAGCCCATCACAGAAAGACAGTCACAATCAATTTGTATCAGTTTCGGGACTTTGTAATTAAACAAAATTTACATCATTGCTTCCCAATGTTTCCTTCTCTTCTTCAAAATGATCCACTCTGTGCTCGCAGCAGACGTCATGGGCCGCTTCGACCACCACAGCCTCGACCAGCAGACCTGTGTCGGGTGTGATCAGTTTACGCCGGTTCGGGAAAGTCGCGATCAGTTTACGCCGGTTGCGATCAGTTTACGCCGGTTGCGATCAGTTTACGCCGGTTGCGATCAGTTTACGCCGGTTGTGATCAGTTTACGCCGGTTGTGATCAGTTTACGCTGGTTTGAAATTACAAATTTTTATTTGGTATGACACTCTACCTGCTCAAAAACGCATCGATTATGCAAAGAAAATTAGATTCCAAGCACGAAGAAACTACAACGATGAACATAATCTCTTGAATCATGAAAGATTAAAAGAATTAAATGATAATTACTTTAAGATGCTTTTTTAGTAATGAAGGAGCAAATGTACTAAAATATTTAGAATTGACGCTTTTTCTACATGACAAACATACTTACTTCATAAAGGAAGCTATAATACTTAGTAGTTAGCAAGGTATGCCATATCTAGAATCTGAACTATTTATTTATAAAATAGATCAGCAGTATGGCATTCCCTTTTGAAAAGCTATTATTACGCTATCTTTCTTCGCTAGAGGAATGCAAATGGGGAATTTTACTATTTTGAATCTATTTAGAGTACTAGCAATAAAAATGCAAAAAGCTAAAAAGCTATCACAGCGCTTTACCGCGTATTTCCGTCGAACTGTCGGCACGGTAACATCAGCTATCGTTGGGCAGGGATCTCAAGTGGATAAACCCCCTGACAAGACTAGCGATAAGACACCCAAAGAGCGAGATATTGACGCATCAGATCCTCCTGACAAGGCTCCTTCTTCAGCTGGTGATAAGTATCCCAACGAGCAGAATGTTGACGCATCGGCTCCTCCTGACAAGTCTCCTACTTCAGCTGGTGATAAGTATCCCAACGAGCAGAATGTTGACGCATCAGATCCTCCTGAAAAGGTGACAAGCTCGTCCGGCAATTGGAGTTTATCTCAGTCCTCTTCGACCAATACAGAATTAAATCATATCAGTTACAGCCAAACAAAAAAGGAAAAAAAAAATCAAACCCAAAAAATGAAAAAAAACACCATAGTCAATACAATCAATCGTAATGAAAAATCGATGCAGCCATGCACACCGACGCGCGTTTCCCGCGCTGGCCGTTCAGAAGTATATGTGGCATCACCTGCACCGCAAGTATGCTTAAAGCGGGCGAGAGAGTCTCCAACGCAAAGCACAGACTCTTTAGCTTTTGTCGCTTCGCCTGAGCCTAACTCAAAACGCCCCGCACTTCCAAAATCGCCGGGGACGAGCACCAAAGATTCTCTGACGCAGAACACGGACTCTCTAGCTTTTGTCGCTTCACCTGAGCTGAATTTCGATCACCCAGCACTTCCTAAATCACCGAAGGCGATCATCAGGGACTGTCCAACGCAGAGAGAGGGTTCTGCAGCGCACGGTGATGATCCAGTGCCAAGTTCAAAGCGCACAGCGCAGTCTCAATCTTCAGAGCCTCCTTTGGGCTCTACGCCTTCAAGTACACCTATGGCTGCGGAGGAAGAGCTACCAATCGATGCTCCGGAAAGCCCACCGGACCCCAATTCTGCAGCAGAATCTCAGGACCATGTTCAGCTCGAGCACAATCAGAAAATGGATGCGTCTGGTCAGGAAGAACTACCAATCGATGCTCCTGCAAGCCCGCCAGATCCCAATTCTGATCCACAATCTCAGGACGATGTTCAGCTCGAGCAGAATCAGAACATCGGTGACCAGAACCCGCACCAACAAGAAACAGCAACAAATAGGGTTTTGGAAGACCAGGTAACATCCTGGATCGATGCTCAAACGAAATCCCGTGAGCAGCCGTCTTTTACAATATACGATGACAAGCCTGTCGAAGTGCTTGCACTTGCAGAGATACTTGATGAAGTTCTCAAGACGAATAATAAAGATGCGCAGCCGAAGCGCTCCAGAAAGCGCAAAAAACCAGGGAACGAACTGACGGCCCAAAACCTTGCATCTCTTGACGTATCCTTTGCACAGAGACCGAAAGAAGATGATTTAGAAGTTGACGATGCGTGGAGCCAGTGGTCTTTCAAGACTGTGCTGGTAAAGATTGATCGGCCGCGCACGCTCAAAGACAAGTTCGCATGCCTGAAAGCGATGATCGCAAAGAGACTCGGCAAGAATTTCCGCCGCCCGTTCTCCCGTGAAGAAGTCAGCATGGCGCTTGAGCAAGCAAAGCCGAACGGTATCATAGCACCGGCTTTGTTCCTGCAAATCAAGGGCGCCTTGATATTTCACATAGCGGAGGTGCTTGAAAGAGACGACCACGATGAGATAGTAAGGGAGCTCAATAAGCTCACTAAGGAGCTTCGCTGCGTTGCAAATCCGCGCATTTATGAGAGCATGCGCGTCGAGGGCTCGACACGGCAGGCGGGCAAGCCGCCAAGAAATAAATCGTCGAATCATAAGGTTCTCAGCCGCATAGATAGGGGAGTTATCAGGAGCTGCTATTTTCCTGGGTTCGACCTGAGTCAGGCTTTGGAGCTAGTGAGAAGCAATCCAAAGAAGAAATATAAGGGTCGCTATAAGTGGCCAGGAATGATCACGCACGAATTGATCGCGGCCCAAGTCACTCTCTGTCGAAGCGACGGGTCAACGTGCAGTGAATCCTGTATTCAGAAAGAGCTCAAAGCCTGGGAGCTCCACGAGAAGAACATCGGTGGAAAAATGGTTTATGATCCGATTGTCATGCAGGAATCTGCCGACAAAGACGCCAAAGAAGCGAAAAAGCCGGGTGCAAAAAAGAAGCTTGACCCGAAGAAAGTCCCGAAGCTTATATTAGAGATTCTGTTTTGTCTTTTCTGTGGAAACGGAACGAGGTCTACAACAAGTGCCATACGCAAAGAGTATGGCACAATCAAAGTTGTAGGTGAAACGTCCGTCAAAGAGTATATTAATGACGAAAGAAAGGAGGGATCGATCCTACACTACCTCCTTCGCCATGAAGGAAAGCTGAAGCGCAGAAAGTATTTGCGCGCTCAGCAGCTCAAGCGTGGCGAGTTCAAGTATGAAGACTTGCCCGAGTGCATCAAGAAGAAATGGTCGAAAAAAGCTTTTGAGCTTGACCGAATTATTGGCTCTGACGGCGGAAATCTTGTGACTTTGGGCAACAAGAAATTCCGCTTTCTTTTGATCTCTGCAATGATGACAAATACAGCACAAGAGTGCGTGGAAGTTGTCGAAGAGATGCTAAAGGACTACGACTGTGACAATATCATCACAGACAGAGGATCTGAAATGGCTCTATTGATGGAGCTTTTCAGTAAGTTTCAGATCAAAATAACGAAATGTGACGCCGCTAACCCGCAGCAAAAGGGACAGATCGAGAATATGAATGGCGAACTTCGAGCAATGGGCGTCCGCCCAGGCATGGCACTGAAGGACTTCAGTGTCTTTCTAATGCTTGTTCTGCAATGGTGCAAGAACGAGAAATTCATGGAAGTCCTCAATGACACATGCCCAATGGATCATGTCCACAAGATTATGAAAGTTTGTGGGGACATTTCCCAGTACCCGCACATTGAACGAGCGCAACAATGGGTGCGAAGGGAGCAAGAAGACGAACTATAGCAGTATTATCGACAGTTCGGTAGTGGGTGGGTGGGACCTCACCAAAAGGTGAGAAGACAAGGACAGGCTTCAAAGTAGCCAGCGCGTATGGGTGGGCGGGTGGCGCGAGAATACAAGGACAAGCTTTAAAGTAGCTAGGACGTATGGGTGGGCGGGTGGCGCGAGAATACAAGAACAAGCTTTAAAGTAGCTAGGGCGTATGGGTGGGTGGGTGGCATGATCATTTTGCTTTTCTTTTCTTAGGTCTCATGGATTCATTCATTTCGAATTTATTACCATCAAATGCATGCCATTGCATTTTTTTCGCAAAAAGTGGATTCAAAACACCACTTTGAACGAAAAATCATCGTCATTCGGAAAAATAATGAGATCTAGAAATCTAGAAGTCGGGAACAGTTTACGCCGGTCGCGATCAGTTTACGCCGGTCGCAATTAGTTTACGGAGGTTGTGATCAGTTTACGCCGGTTTTCAGAATTTCCCGAACCGGCGTAAACTGATCACACCCGACGCAGACCCGCATGGAGCTCCTTGTCGAGAGAATCCCGAGCCACATCATCCGCTCCCGTGCCGAGGACGGCGAAACAGTGAAAGACGCATGTGACTGGTTCGGCGTGGCGTGTAACCCAAGCAACGAAGTCGAGGCCATCTCGTGGACTCACGCGCCGGTCATTCATAATGCGTCGTGCAACTTGGACTTCCTGCCCGATACAGTGCACTCATTCAATATTTTCTCTTCTAATTTTCACGGCACTTTGGATACATCAAAGCTTCCGAATAGCATTCGCTTCTTTCAGATAGCAGTGAACCAATTTTCAGGGGAGCTTGAATTAGCATCACTGCCAGACTTCGTCGAACTTTTCAACGTTCACGCAAATAATTTTGTGGGGAGTGCAGATCTCACGAATTTTCCAGTGACGCTGAGAGAACTCGTCATATCCAAAAATCATTTCAGCGGAGAAGTCCATTTGACGAATCTGCCGCCAAACCTCTCAATGCTCTTCTTCCACTACAATAGATTTCGGGGAGCACTGTGCTTGACGAACCTTCCACCAAAACTTCAAATTCTCAACGCCTCGCACAATCGTTTTAACGGGACAGTCGTGGTGAAGAATCTGCCACCAACGCTGCACAAGTTACTTCTCGAGGGAAACACGCTCCAGCGTGTTGAAGTGAAAGAGTTTGGAGAGGCAACGTCGATATTCTTGGAGAACAACCCACTCGTCGAGGTTGTCGACAGCAGGGGAAATGTCTTCGCCCACGGCCGGGTGCACATCAATGCGTCGTACTAGTCGATTTCGAAAGAGTTAGAGAAAATGGGCTTATAGAGATATTTTAAGAGGATTTAAGTGGCGTATAAGTAAAATATACAAATGATGGCTTTTTGTGATGGCAAGTATTTAGGTTTTCTGCAATGATACGACTTCAATGATGTAAGAAATGCAGTAAGGTGAAATAAGAGGTCCTAAGTTGGAATTTTGGGATAGAGAAAGCAGCACGGCCTGACCTGGAGATTTGATACTGCGTCTATTTCAGATTTCTTTCTAACAGCTTATTTTCATCGGATTTGGAATATCATAAAAACTTTGAATGAATCAGACGCTGCAACGATATTATCCAATGATACGGTATTTACTTTAAAATCAAGGCCTAATTTTGATGCATCATTGATACAACTGAAAGCTTACTGAACTGAACTGTATCAATTGAAAGCTCATGAAAATACCACGACACAAATTGCTACAAACATTCTGTATGAATTCTTACACGCGCGTATCTTATTTCATGCATCTTTCGATCTAGCTTATTATGTCACTTATTCTCTTCACCGCTGATCCATCACTCGGCCGATTCGACACAGCGATGCTACCAGATCAAGCCATACTCGAGCTCTTTATGCAGCACTTTTCCAAGCGAACACAAGAGATATTCCAAGAGAAAGACGGTACCTACTTTGACGTCTGTGACTGGGACGTCGTCACGTGCGATGCATCGCTGCAGGTCACTGAGCTTAACTTCTCAAGGAAAATATTGACTGGTGCGTTTCACGCTGAATTTCTACCAAGGAACCTCAAACTTCTACGAATTCGAAACAGATCGATGGAGGGGTCGCTCGAGAAAGAAGCGCTTCCAGAGACTCTGGAGCTTATCAGTGTGATTGCAACGAAAATTGGAGGAACAGTTGACCTTCGAAAAATGCCAATAAACCTGGAAGATGCCACTTTGGTACGCAATGCGTTTGACGGCAGCGCTGATTTATCAATGCTTCCAAAGTATCTCAAAGAATTATCTCTCGTCGGCAATCGATTTACGGGCAGTATCAACCTGGAAAGTCTTCCACAGGGCCTTGAGATTTTGAGCCTCAGCAACAACTGTTTTACGGGATCTATTTGCTTACGAAATTTACCTGCAAGCATGATTTCTCTCTCAGTGGCATGGAACATGCTCACAGGGACCATCGACGTGTCTTCTCTCCCGGCCCGACTGGAGTCACTGTGCTTGTGGAACAACGACTTTGAGGGAGAAGCCGACTTCCGACATCTCGAGAATATTCGGGTGATGGTAGAAAGGGACCCGCTGGTCCCAGAGCATGGCATTCTGGTCGACACAGAGAAGTTTCAGAATGCTCGGCTGACGGTGATTTACAGGTAAGCGAGGACTTTGTGTGAATACTGTAAAATGAATAAATTTAACAATTTTAGTAACAAGATGTTTCTGTCCTTTGTACAGTGGGTAGTATACAGTGATAGTATTTCACTTCTAAGGTTCTTGATAAATGAATTCTTGTCTTTTGCATAGGCCGGAACTGCATCTCTAAGTATTCAGCGTTCTTGATTGAAAACTTTTATGTGGATTTGGCTTGGGAAAGTCTCATAAATAGTCATTCATTGAATCTTATTTGTCCAATCAACTCTCATAGCGTATTCCGTTTCTGCAATTTTCAGCGGGAATAATTTTTGATGGAGCATAGAGCGTAAATTTGATTTCTCAAACTCATGTATCGATGACATTTTGTAGAATTACGAAGACAATTTTTAGGAGTATGATGACGGATCATAGAAATTTGTCAAAGTTCACGTACATTCCATGTATCAAAACCGATAATCTCTCAATTCCAAGCACGAATTTCGAGAGAAAAGACCTTTGAAAAACCTTACGCTGTATTCAATGCATTCATTAAATTTCATTCAATGATGAGCATTGGCTTTTTCTTCTGCACGCAGACTACCCATACTGCAGACGCATCCGCAGGTTCCAAGCATCTGCATTTTCAAGATATACCCGAATGGCAGTCGGCGTGTATGCACCGTGCCATTGATTCGAATACATTGGTATTATCGACGAAAAAGGCCACAGATGCGTTTTGGGAGTTTCTTTGTCCAAAAAGACCCCAGTCATACGACCCGTGCACGTGGAACTGCATTCAATGTGAGAATAATGTCATGAAGAAATTGCATTTTACAACCAGAGAGCCCTCCACCCAGGGTATGATTCGAAAGGCCATTGGCGAGTGGAAAGTTGACGCAGACTGGCTGCCGAGTACGCTTGAAGAGATACATTTTTATTATATTCATCTCGTGCATGGGTGGCTCTCCGAGCGCCTCCCACGTGCGCTTCACTACCTGTGCTTCCACGACTGCCGCTTATCGTCAAAGCACACGGACCGCAGTGTCGACCTTCGGAAGCTACCAACAAAGCTCGAAACCTTGATTATCGAAGGCGGGTGGCTGCAGGGCCTGGTCGTTCTTGACAATTTGCCTGAAGTCATGCGGATTTGTATTATTCGGCACAACGACATGCACAGAGCGTACGTCAACAGCCTCCATATACCAAAAGACCTCGAGTTGATAGCACTTCGTGCCTTTTCGCATTTGGTGGAGGTTGAGGAGCTCTCAGAGGGAGAGCTGGACGATAGAGTACGATGGAGTCAAACGTACTGGAAGTTCCTGCCCGAAACGTATCTCGCGTATGAGCAGAATAAAGAGCAGTGGTGATACATCAGTACATACGGAAGGCTGATAAGTGACTGCATTTGGATTCATGATGCGAAGAAATTCTAGTTTGACTTCAAAATATTGTTGAAACTCATTCTCAGTGCGCTTTGGTCACCTAACCCTGCTTTTATCTGCTCCATTCAAATTTCAAAAATGTTTTCTATTCAAGCGCTCTTCGCCATCGATCCGCACCTCGGCCGCCTCGACTACGATTCCCTCTCCGATCAGTCTCGGATGGAGATGCTCATGGAAGGCCTGAGTGCATCCTCTAAGCGCAGAGTGCAAGACGAACATGGCGGATATCTCGACGTATGTGACTTGGCTATCATCGATTGTGACGCAGACCAGAACGTTTTCTGTGTGAATTTGCCATACAACTGGCGAATTGAGGGGTCTATCGACTTGGCGTTTCTTCCACCAGGCGTCGTAAAGCTCATTGCTACGAGTACCCAAGGCCTCGAAGGGACGGTCAATACAAGCATCCTTCCGCAGGATCTCTCAAGAATTGCTCTTGGCCACAGTTTTTCAGGGCCTTTCGACATGGCGACCCTGCCAAAAGACCTTTGCAGCATTGATATATTCAATAATCAATTCTGCGGCAGTCTCGCCCTCGGGCATCTCCCTGAATTCATGGAGCATATCAACGCGCACGGTAACCGTTTTACGGGGAGCATTCATCTCGAAAGCCTTCCCAGTAGCCTCAATTTTCTGTGGATAAACCATAATCAGCTCTCGGGCAATCTAGATCTACGCTCTTTGCCCACTGCACTCGAAAGCCTGAATCTGTGCAACAACGCATTTTCGGGCAGTGTCAATCTGGTGAATCTCCCTGTAAACCTCACCCTCATCAACCTCGGGACTAACAAGCTGAGTGGGACGGTCGTGCTGCAAGAGAAGGTGAACGGTAGAAAATTTCGGCTTCTGATCGGCCAAAATGCGATATCCAATGTTGTGAATGAAAAGGGGAAGGAGCACGGATTTGCAAAGCGGCTATTACAAACGCAAAGGAAGGCGTAGGATGCAGAAGAGGGGACTTGTGTATAAAGTTGGTAAGAATGATATAGAATACAGATTTTATCTCTATCGAGTGGCAGAGCACTTGATTCTCAATGGGGCAAAGCTCAAATTATCTTAAAAATGTCACGTGTTCTCTTCTATTTTACTCGTCAAGAAAATTAAAATGTTCACACTTTTCTCTGCAGTCGACTCCGCACTCAGCCGCTTCACTCCTTCCCAGCTCACGTCACAAACATCTATGGAGCTCCTCGTCGAGGGATTTTCAACAGAAAGCCAGGCATTTTTCAAAGACTGTGACGAGTACAAGTCGAACCTACTCGACTGGCCAGGCCTCACACTGAATGCTGATGGCGATGTGACAAATATTGAGTGGAATGAATGGTCGACAGTCTCAAGCGCCCACCTCAGTGGAAAATTCGATACTCGCTATCTTCCCGCGTTCCTTGAAAATCTTTGCCTTTCTGGCACGAGATTTACTGGCTCCTTTGATTTCTCAGCTTTACCGAAGGGTCTAAAATATATCAGCCTTTCGGCCTGTGCCTTTTCTGGAAGCATGGATCTGACCGCTTTGCCGGATAATCTCACGGACTTTCTCGTCATACGGAATAGCTGGGGTGCGTGCAGTGGCTTCAGTGGGACTATAGACCTCTGCCATTTACCACAAAAGCTCACACAGCTTATTATTCGACGGACACAAGTAGAGGGGAAAATATCATTACAAAACCTTCCAAATACACTAGTTAAGATCCAGCTCGACCAGAACTATCTTGAGGGATCGCTTTCTCTCGCCAACCTCCCATCGAGCCTCGTCTCCCTTGACATCTCTCGAAATGACTTTTTCGGTGAAATCGATCTTGGCAAGGTCCCAACTGGGCTACTTATGATGGATATTCATGGTAATGATTTTTTGGGGACGATTGACCTCAATGCAATAAAGCAAGACCTGAATGTGGAGTACATGAACTACCAAGGAAACTCGGATTCCAATGCGGGGCTGAAGGTGATCCGCAAGTCATAGGGGCATTCTTCCAGGCGGGCTTCATCATAGCAATCGAGAAAGATGGAAATGAAAACTAGGCTTCTATTTGTGATACTGAGTGAAATCAGCACTGAAACTGGGATCCTGTAGTCGCTGTCGTCAGTTTGAAATGGATTTTATTCAGTGTACTTGACAAATGAAGTATGAAACATAGCACTGAGCTTCACGTTACCAGCTTTGATAGGCTCTATTCATACAGAGAGAATGCAATATGTCGGAGTAGCAACAGCATAAAAAAAACACTTGTATAAATACTAATGGCTATGGTTACATTTGGATTTGCGAGATCATATCCATTTCGGGGTACAAAAGGCATACGTACAAAATATCTAGGAATTTTTAAAGTCTAGGAGCTTTATTCAAACACTCAATGCTCTTCTTCTTCGTGCTACACGCTTCAGATACCAATGCGACTTTTAGCTATGAAAACCAGACCATATCCATGTGCCACCTTTTATCTTTGAGTCCTTCATCAAAGTACGACGCGTGCACAATGTCCGAGGTAACCTGCGATAAATTCGGAATAGTCCGAGAGCTTAAGCTTAAAAATACGTATTCACGCCTCCAAATCGAATGGCTACCACCGACGCTCACGGATATTTCCCTCAGTAACCAGGTAATCAACCGACCGATAGATGCGAGCCGCCTCCCACGAGACCTCGTATTTTTTACTGCTCAGAAATGCGGTATTCGTGGAACTTTTGAACTTTGCAAATTGCCACAAAGTATAAACTCAGTAGTGCTGAAAGAGAATGCAATTTCAGGAAATCTTTTCCTGCTCAGTGCCCCGAAAACTCTATGGATCTTAGATTTCCGAGGCAATCCGATACGCTCTGTCTATGTGCATTTCAACTCCCTGCCAGAAAAATTTATTTCTGGGAGTTTCACGGAGAATCATGGAGGCGTTCCTATGGAGATCAAATCTATCGATACTGCTGATTGTGTGCCACCCGTATTTCAGATCAACAAAGGTGGTGTATACGGCACGCCTCACGTTTACAAAGACTAAATTCTCTTATCGCAGATGATATATGAATGTTGCATCATCAAGTAGATTGACCTCATTTTTGGACCTTGAATACCAAATAACAATACGCTTTGATTGACCATCATACATTCATGTCATACATCATTCGAATTCAATGATACCTTTTCTAGCGCTACAAGCATCAGAATTCGATGCAAAGGATATCCCTCAAGAGCAGATCACTTTGGTGTCTCGACTTCTTTCCTTGGCACCATCTTCCAAAATGAATGTATGCACACTTCATGGGTTTAGCTGTGACGATGCAGATATAGCCCGAAAGCTCAGGTTGGAAACCGCGTACCCGGGCCTCCAGATTGAATGGCTTCCACCAACTATAACTGAAGTTACCCTCAGCAATCAAGCAATCGATGGGCCGATAGATGCAAGGCGCCTCCCACGAGAACTGGAATTCCTCACTGCTCGTAACTGTGGAATTCGCGGGACCTTTGACCTGCGTAAGCTACCACGGCACGTGCTTTCTATTGTTTTGGCGCAGAATTCGATTTCAGGGAATCTTTTTTTGCTTCGTCTTCCAGCAAACCTACGAATCGTCGATTTTCGTGCCAACCCGATACGCTTCGTCTTTGTGCAGTTTCATTCGCTTCCGGAGAAATTCAACTGTGCAAGCTTGACGGAAAAGCATAAAGGTGTTCGAATGGTGATCAAGTCACTTGATTCTAGTGATAGTGTGCCACCTGTCTTTCATATCTATACACATGGTGTGTATGGAACGTCATATGTGTACACAGGTCAAAAGGAATGATTTAACACTAGTCTTTACGCTCGAATGAATGAAACAGTGAAACGAAAAAATGTTCACACCCATTCGAATAATTCACGAATTTAATTTTTTTACACTTATCCTACGTGCTCTATACGCTTTATCTGATATGATCGCATCTGCTGTCCATATCGCCTCACTTTGCTCATTCCCTTTGCCCTGCGCAGAAAATTATGAAACTTCACAGAATTCGATGCAGAAAATGATGCTCAGTAAAATGATGGGCCTTTCGTCTGATACGTCTGTTGCAACTAGTACGCTTTTGGGATATGCGCTTATCGCGAAGGCGAGTGATTACGAAGACGTTTGTCAGTGGAAAGGCGTAGAGTGCGAAAACAACGCTGTGGCTCGCATCATTTGGAATACTTCTGTTCGAGTGTATGGCAAACTCGATGTTGATTGGATACCAAGCACGTCCAGAGAAGTTTGCATGTGCTGGCAAAACGTGCAAAAACTCAAAACACGTCTGCTGCCCCGGGAGCTTTGCATCCTCGAAATGGACGAGTGTGAGTTATGCGGCGAAGTCGACTTTGAAAAACTGCCAGAGCGCTTGCAAGTCCTCAGTCTCACGCAAAATAAGATTATGGGGACCCTCAGCCTTTCACACCTGCCACCAAGGATCCGAACTGTCGACGTCCGATGGAACGACTTTGATACTGTTTTGGTGCGAAACTCTGCACTGCCGGATTCGCTGGAGTGGGTCAAAGTTCGGCAGCCCTTCATGGTGAAGAAGGTCGTGTGCGTCGATGCGAAGAAGATGGATAAGCGGATTACCATTGCGAAGATGTCTTGAATATGGAAGCTCAAAAAGTCTTCGCTGTTCGCATATTAAAGTTTTTCTTTTGATTGACGGCAGTATTCTAGCTGCGCTCAATCTCTTTATCCATTTGTATGTACCAGAGCCAATCATATGAATTTATACATCATCCTGTGCACCTAGGCGGCCCTTGATACCAAATAGGCAGTGCTTCTCGAGCTTACCGAGCACAAAATGCATAAAAAGGTCATTTGAGAAATTTATAGCACATGTCCGAAAGAAATGCTTAAAAGCATTACCCACTGTAATTCAGAAGCGCTAGTATGCGATGCACAAGGTATCCTACCGTAGCGAGGGATTATCTGTGATGATAGATTTGTCAAAATATTATGTCCAAAAGTGAGCATCTACAATGTATGTTTCTGTCAAATTTTCCAAGCGCTCCAATGCTACTGACACTTTTCTCAGCTGACAGCCGTGTCGCTCGAGTCCAGACCGAAATGCTTTCCGACCAGACGCTCTGCGAGCTCCTCATCAGTGGCCTCGACGAGGAGACCCAACGCCGCCACCAAGACAGCGTAGGCGTTTTTCTTGACTTTGAAGACTTTGAGTCAGTCAGGCTAACCGAAAATGGGTATCCAGACGATATTTACCTCGTAAACAATGTTTTTCATGCAAAAAACTACAGCGGGTCACTCGTAACAAGGTACATTCCGCATTCTGTTTCAAAAGTGCACGTGTTCAATACCAAAATTGACGGGACAGTGGATTTCTCGACGTTTCCGCCGAAGCTTCGGACACTTGCCCTGAAATCAAACCTTTTTTCAGGCTCTGCAGCCCTCGAAGCGCTTGCTGAATCTGTGAAAGACGTCGACATTTCCTCCAACCGTTTTACGGGGACAATTGCTTTCGAAAATTTACCGCCACGTCTTGAGGAATTAAATGTGATGAACAATGGATTTCAGGGGACAGTTACATTCCGTAATCTCCCTCGAGCGCTTCGATCACTCGATGTTTCGATCAATAGGTTTACGGGGGACCTGGATTTTAATGAAATTCCGAATGAACTCGACCGACTTCGCATTTTCAACAATGATTTTTCGGGGACGCTTGACCGCCGCTCTCTGCGAAATGGGTTGACTGTGGATACATTGCACCCGACGTGGGTGAAATACCCGGATAATCCGCTTGTCGACAAGCACATCTACTGCAATAGAAATCTGGAAATACTGCGAAAGGTTGAATGATACTGCGCATAGGCAGTCGCTTTTCATGAGGCGAATCGCATACCCTAAAAAATATAATGAATATCAAATGACCTCGGGAAACCGCTTTACGGTAAAGATACAAATAAAATGAGACATATGGAATTCATTTTTTCACCAATTTATCTACACGAATTTACTTTCTTTCTTTTCTTCGTATAAATCAGGAAGTATGAAAGCACTTTGCCACCTGACAACCGCTGTTGACTACCAGGACACATGTATGCGACACGCGCTTCAGCTTTCACCCCACGAGTCACTCGCAGACTTCGCACACCGTTTCGCACTACACATCACCCCAAATCTCGAGGGATCACCACTGCTGAGTGACATATGCCTCTGGCGAGGTGTCGAGTGCCAAGGCCCGCACATCACTGCACTTCTCTGGCCGAGACAGAACACACGCGAAGACGCGGAATTTTCTGGGAAATCGCTCGATATCTACTGGCTCCCGCCGAGGCTCCGAGAAATACGAATGCGCGGGCGGTGGACTGCGCATGGGCTGTCTATGCGGAAGCTCCCGAGATCACTTATCGCTGTGGATATGGAAACGTGTAGCCTCGCGGGAAGCCTCGAGACGCAGCACTTCCCAAAAGATATACATGGTGTGAATATGCGGGACAACGAGCTTATGGGTATACTTTCCCTTCTCGACTTGCCACCGAATCTCAAGATTCTCGACTTGTGTGAAAACAGGTTCGCAAAGGTGTATGTCTGCAATGCTGCACTCCCGAGAAATCTGGAATTTATCCAAGTTGCGCACAATAAGCGAAAGTGCAAGGTGTCTGAGATTAATGGTAAAAGGTGTGACAGTCGGGTAGTGGTTTCAGAGCACTAAAAGAGGCATATATTGGAGAAACATAGAGTCACACATGGCAAATTCTATGCTTTTCTTTCTTGTTTCTACTTAAATGCAATCATCCACACAGAATAGAGCCTTTTGGGGCGATTAGGCCATGCAATCATATTCTATAGTTTTTCTCGCGATGGATCTTCGCGAGTCAAAAGTAGGATGTGGAATTTAAGATCACTGAAGAGCGTCGAGATTTTCAGAAAGGAGAAGAGTGTGCCGGAGGTAGAGAAGTTTGGAGATTCTAAGCTTGTGAAATTGCAAAAATAGATCTTATTCGCTATACTGATGGCATTCTATTTATTGCTATCATACCTTCAACCCAATAGGCTTAATCAGCATTGCTTCCTACAGAAAAAGGCCACCACG
The DNA here is from genome assembly GCA_964019655.1 of Perkinsela sp. pyNocScin1. Taxonomy (NCBI): domain Eukaryota; phylum Euglenozoa; class Kinetoplastea; order Prokinetoplastida; family Perkinselidae; genus Perkinsela; species Perkinsela sp. pyNocScin1. Next base: position 565,078 of record CAXHTR010000007.1, read on the forward strand.
TGCGTGTACACTTATGGTCCTTGTGGCACATTTCATCTCGAAAATCGCATAAAAAGGAAAAATGCTTCATAGACTTTCCAAATTATTGACATCTCAACTTCATTCACCCGTATAATTTACCTTCAATTCTTTATCAATACTCCTCTGGGGCCGCAGATGTCAACGACACGCTTGAAAATCGATTACAGTGCCATTCGAAGACTCGTAGCTTACCATCCACGTAGCTGAGGTCGAGTTTTCCCGTCAGGCTGTTCCCGTCGAGCGTCAGCTCCTCTATATCGCTCGGAAGTTTTGAAATGTCTATCGTCCCCGAAAAACTGTTCCTGTGAAGATGCAGATCCGTCAGTGACGCTGGGAGGGCCGTCAGATCGAGAGACCCCTCGAGGCGGTTCCCATCAAGGTGGATGTCGACGCTCTCCGCCGGCAGCGCCCGGAGATCGATTTCCCCCGTGAATACATTTTTCCCAGCCCACATGGTCTGCACATTCCTTGGCCATTCGGCTATCAAAATATTCCCTGAGCATTCGTTGCTGCCCAGCTGCACGATGATACTTTCACTCGGGAGCTTTGCCCACGCGACTATCCCAGAGAGGCCACAATCTTCGACTGTTATCTCTTCCAGCGCATCTGGAAGAGTACTCGGGGCGAATTCCCCTTCAAATTGGTTCTTGTCGACATTGATGTCGTGCAAGCCTAGTGGAAGGCCTGTGAACACTAAATTTCCCCGAAATTTGTTCTCCTGGAGAAAAATGCTCTGCAAATGGCTCGGGGTCCCTTTGAACTGCAGACTGCCACTAAAATCATTGGCGGAAAGATCGATAAACGTCAAACTTTCAGGAAGAGAGCTGAAGTCAACGGTCCCCGTGAGCGAATTTGATGACAAACAGAGTCGCTCGAGGCGACCTGGGAGCGTTGCTGTGCTGAGAGTTCCTGTGAAGTTGCAGCGCCAGAGGTTGAGATTGCGGAGCTTCCGGGGCAGAACGTCGAGGTTGATCTCGCCGGTTTGTACTTTACCAAGGCGCCAGACAATCTTTGTGACGGCGCCGTCGTCGTCAAGGGTGACCCCAGCCCACTCTGCAATGTCCTCGTAGAGACCGTCGGGGCCTTGGAAGCACCTGTGCACAGGTGGGCTGCAGCGCTCGATTGTGATCTCAAGGAGCGCCTGATCTGGGAGAAGGAAGGGGTCGGCGCGCGCGAGCGCGTCTGCTGTGAGAATGAGTGAGAGCATTGGTAGTAGTTGGTTATGAATGAGGTGAAAAAAGTGAAGAGCACATAAAATCTAGCACAGATGCGATGTCACACACTTTGATTTCTCTCGCGGAAAAAGGTATCCACAGTGCTTCACAACATTGTGAAATCTTTTTGCTGATCATCCTCTTCGAATTCTCATGGGCTCCGTTTTCAGGCTCTGAAATCTAAATGAATACCGAAATTGGATTGACGAATACGATGTCTCTATGGAATGTGGTGATCAGGGGTCAGTACATCTCTCGATGGCCTCTAAGGTATTTCCGACTTGGTCCCAAAATGTTCCTTTTTATATTCTGAGAGAGACAGAGATAACGTGAACGAATCATTTATTGCAGTATCGGTACGCAAAGCACTTCTATCGAAGGCACAGACATTTCGGTTGCTTGAATAACCATCTTAACCATCGGAGATACTTTTGAGAAACTAGGTCCGAAGTAAATTTCTTAAGGATTCTTCACAAATAGTATGTAGCCTTAAATGCACACTATCGCAATTGTTTTTATTTTCTGCCTCAAGGCAGCCGATTAAGATCACATGCGTGATTCTTAAACAAAAGCGCGTATACGTAGGAGTCATGAATCTCGATATGTCCTTTCATATATCCATTTTACTTATCTTTTTATATCCATTTTATCTTATCCGTTTGTATGCTCCCCTAGTACTCCATTGCCTCATCTTCGCTATTTCCGCCTTGCCATTCCCTCTCGAAAAAGCCACACCAAGCGTCTCCATTCTCATCGACGACCTGCATTATCCCATTTCCGCCAAGCCACACCCTGCCTTCGTCGATACTACTGTGCACAACAGCAGTTCCTTCAAAATTATTGTCCATAGCCTGAATGGTGAGATCTTTGTTGCTCACATTATCGTACTTGAAATCCCCCGAGAGCTTATTTTTGTGCATGTACAGCTCGTCGAGCTGCCCGGGAAGATTTTCGATCGATATGTCCCCTGAAAAGGCGTTTCCATTGACGTGCAGAATGCAAAGGGGCTCAGGTAACTTTGAGAGATCCAAGCTCCCACGAAGATTGTTTCGATGGAGGAACAGCGAGTCAATGCTTTCCGGCAGCAGTGTCAGACAAACTTCGCCTGAAAAATTGTTCCCTGCAAAGTTCAGGTACTCCAGGGCGTCTGGCAAAGCACAGAGATTCAAACTGCCTGAAAGCGCATTGTTTGACACGTTGAGACGAACCAGTGACCCCGGGAGTGAGTCGAGCACGATGCTCCCCGAAAATCGATTGCCCTGCACTTTGAGCTGCTCGAGGTCGACTGGCAGATCCCGCAGGTTGAGATCACCATAAAAGTCATTGGCGCCGAGTGCACAGATGCGGAGCTCCTTGGGCAGTTTTTCAAGCGCAACAGTCCCCTCGAGGCGATTGTTATTGAGTTCTAGCACTTGGACTGTGTCTTCGAGCGCACCAAGATCAATTGTGCCAAAAATTTCGGTGTGAATGATGGAAAACGCTGAAATAGAGCTCGAGAGGACGCAGAAGTCGATCGTTCCGCTGATTTGGCAGTCAACAACTCGGAACTGGAAACAGTGGGGTGGGATGTATTTCAAGTTGAACGTCCCGCTCAAATTGGCCTGTAGGTATTCCCACTCGATGACAATGATGTTTCCGTCGTCGTCTCTTGTCAGTCCAGTCCAATCTTTGAGATCGTGAAACTCGCCGTTTTTGTCTCTGAAAGGGCCAGTGGTGTCTTGAACGAGAAGCTCCATCAGTGTTTGCTCTGGTAGCATGAGTGGGTCTACTCGGCCGACTGATGTTTCAGTGCATAGAATTTCTAGCATTGTGTGCAGTTAAAATACCAAAACGAGATGCAAACCTGAGAAAATATTTGACAAAATTGAAACACTACTGCGCACATACAATGTAATACAAAATCATGGGAAATGAAGCTGGAAATGATATTTGCTTGATCACGTGTTCGAAGATATATTCGAAAGCTCGAATGCACAACATATCGAAAAAAAGAGTCAAAGAAACGAAAGGCAGCGGTTCGCGAGGTTCTCCACAAGCGTCGCCGAAAGTGCAAATTATGGTATTGGTATTAACCTGTACTGAAAAGAATAGGTGGGATTATGACATATAAGCCGAGTTGATGTGCTCATTTTTCGATCACATTTTTTTTCCCTTTACAAGCGAAATGTCTGAAAAGATCGACAAAAGCATCATTACTACTTTTAAATAATAAACGTTCCCCTACGCGCGCAGAGTGCCTGCACGATCGGACTCATGAAACCTTTTACTTGTACTGCATGAAAGAATAGAAGTACGAAATGAAAAATGATATGACATAGTACAAGATGAATGCGCTACTTTCGTGCGCTCTCCAAAATTTTTACGCCTTTATATAATAATGAACCTGTATTCTACTGGATACTTTCCCCTCAATGATCATCATAGCCATCTTCTTCCCACGAGTCTTCGTATTCATTCCTTAGCTCGAGCCGCTTGTTCTCCATGGCTCTCGCCGCACGGTGCCTGGGGAGCTCCTTATGAACCAAGACGTGGAGGTTTTTGCGAATTTTCTGCAGGTCTATCGTCCCCGAGAAATCGTTGTTGCGAAGGCTAAAGTTTGTCATTTTTCGAGGGAGATTCTCCAAATTTTCGTTGCTCAGCTCCCCGGTCAGTCGGTTGTCTCCCAGATCAAGCGCTTTCATTCCCGCTGGCAGCTTATCAAGGCACACACTGCCGCTAAAGGCGTTGCTTGATATGTCGAGATCGACCAGTCCAGCCGGCAGATGACATAAGTCAATACTACCCGAAAAATCGTTATCGGTAATGATCAGAACCAGAAGTTTCTTGGGGAGCGCCACCAAGTTTACGGATCCTGAAAATTTGCATCTTGCAAACTCACATGTCTGAAGATTTTCCGGAAATTGTGTAAAGTCAATGCTTCCACTATGCTTGGTTTCATAGATAGTGAGGAACTCAAGTCCCGGCGGCAGAGTTTGCACGTCCAAAGAGCCTTCAAAGGGTGTGAACTGGATAATTAAGCTTTTTATCGATGCTGGCAGACGTGCAAAGTCGACTGTACCACTGAACATACACCGGCGGATCCCGAGGATACGAACTTTTCGAGGGACGAATTTCGCCTCGAACGTGCCAATCATTGGCCTGTTATCCTGGTAATAGGCATCTAATCCTGGACTGACGTGGAGATGGTCAACATTGTTACCTTCTGTGTTCTCGACGATTTCCCACCTTTGAAAGTCGATGAATTCACCATTCTCCTTGAAGAAATTTCGTGACTCATCGTCGAAGCCCTTGGCGAGTAGCTCGAGCATCGTTTGGTCGGAAAGCATCGATGTGTCGAATCGGCCGATGGCTGGGTCGGCGCTCAAGCAGAGGTGAATAAAGTGGGTACACATACAATTTACTTGGAAATGGAAATGAAAGTTGTAAGGAAGAAAGTCATAGCGATTCTAATGACACTATCTCCACGACTTTCATGCTATTCTTCGACAGTTGTGCGCACAACATGTCAATTTCGGAGCTGAGGGCACTGAGCTGCATTGGTAAGATAGAAAAATTCTTTTACTTTCCTGTAGGCAACAGTGCTTTGCAGCCGACAATGAAACGGCAATATCGAACCATAATTCTGTTATGTATATCGTATGTATCGAACACACATGTATATCGGAATCTTATTCATACTCTTCACTTCGCCTGTATTCCCATGACACTATTCTATTCTTGTGTACCTTAGCCATGAGCATTGCAAATTTTTCTTTAATTACATTCAGAGCTTACGTACAAAGTGCTTGATTCAGAGAGCGCCTAGCGCTGTACAGATTTTAGAAGATCAAAGAGTCTGAACTGACCTTTGCAGTTATCAACAATGCTACTGAGTGGTTTTTCTCTCACTTTATGCTGAAAAGCGACAAATGATTAAAAACCACTGAAGCCCTGTTCTTTAAAGCATTGTATTTCATATAGCATATCGTCTGCAAAGGACTTATTTGTAAACATTGGGCGACCATATCAGAATCGAGCGCCATGATTTATTGAATTGTTGATCATGCATGAAAAGCTTTGTAGAGGGGCAGCTGGAGAGCCTTGGACATGATATAGATCTCATTAGAAAGAAAAGTGGTAAGGTAATAGTCTCTCAATACTCAAAGAAAGGTGTCATCGTGGCCTATCGTTATCACCTCTTGATATAACATCAACACAATGAGACAAAATTCTAGTACCGAACCACTCTCTTGTCGAGCTTTCCACCTTCCATCTCGACCATTTTGACTTTTTGCACTGTGTGTTGAGCAGTGACTGTTTTTGCATGGACCTTGATGATCTCAAGGCAGACCGGAAGCGAGGCGTTTTGTACAACCAAGCAATCAATTTTACTCCACCGAATGTCAATACGCCGCATGCCCTTCGGAAGGTCAAAAATGTACATTGTCCCCGCAATGCTGTTTCTATTCAGGTTGAGATCCTCGAGTTTCTCCGGGAGCATATTGAAGGCAAATTTCGAGGGAAGGCCACAGTCCACGATGTGTAATAATTGAAGTCCTCTAGGAAGGCGCCTTGTGTCGAGCGACTGCACACGCTGATCCTTAATTATGGCTGTCTGCACGTGTCGTGGTAGCCACTCAATGTTCATTTCACCAATGAAATCGAAGTTTCGGTTCCATTTAATTTTGGTGACGTGTCCTCCCTTGCAAACAACGCCGCGCCACCGGCACGGCTCACATGCGAGCTTCGGGCGATGTAAATCCTCGCTCTGTATGAGATTATTTTTTTGCAGTCGTTCAATATAGTTTCCGTTTGATAATTGGGACATGCACAGCATCTGGTCGAGCATTTGCTTCTGCATGCTTTGTACATCGATGGTTGATTCGGCGCAGAGTGAGAAAATACTGATGGGAAGCATTGATTTGATCGATCAAAAATGGAGAAAGGAGTGATGTATCTTAGACTGGGGAGAAAATTGTTCCACTGAATGCACATATCGCCAAGCAAGGGTCCGTAAGACTTTCGGGTAGGCTCGTCGCGTCGATTTCGCCAGTAAGCACCTGATTGTAAAAGGTGATGAGCTTCAAGCGGGTCGGCATTCGCTAGAAATCGATGGACCCGCTGAGTTCGGCTTCCCAAGGAAACTATTCGATTTCTTTGATCTCATCTGTGGCACTTCATAGAACTCCATTCCATGTGCACCCGTCGTCAGCATCACACCTAGCTCAGTTCCAGCATCTTCCTGGTCGTTTGGCGTGAAAAAGAGCTTAAGCATATGCTGCTCGGGTATCATTTATGTATCAAATCGGCCTATTATAGCGATGTCTGCAAAGAGATATGTGAGTTGCATTCGTAGGATAATTTTAAATTGTATGAGAAACAGCAGAAGATACTTATTCTTCTTCTTGAGATCAGAAACGCACGTGAAAAATGGACTGTCTCATTTTTTCAATTGTAATTGGAATTGCCAAAAAGGCCTTAGAGCTGTCTGTGCGCGAGAAGGATAGATCATTGCCGGAAAGTGCAACATTTCCTTACCTTTGGCATTCACCTTCCGTGTGACATTTTTCAAGATATTCAAAATAAATACAGAACGAGAGCCGCTGAAATGAGATGAAAAGAAGATTATTCATCCACCATATAATCATTCGATTCTTGATAAGAATTCATTTAGATTGGTATCGATTCGAGCCCTATCCTCTTCCCTTTCGCACTGAAGATCAGTGAAACCACAGGCGGCAAAGTTTGGGCGCAAATCGTTTGCTGGGAGGGCCCCGACATAGATTGACTTCGCTTCAATTTGCAGCTCTTCGACAATCAGATGCTCGAGGCTCAGTGGCAAGTTGCACACATTCTGAACGGCCGTGATGCAGTTGGCGTGCACTCCAAATGATCGAATTCCTTGCGGTAAATGCCCAAGATCCAATGTCCCGCTGAATGCGCATTCTTGCAGGGAAATTTGAATGAGACTGCTTGGCAGGCCAGTCACATCCATAGTGCCGCTCAGCGCCTCTTTGTACAAGAGGATAGACTCTGTGTGTGGCGGTACGCGCCGAAGATCGATAGACCCCACAAGACGAACCTCCCACGAGCACCAGCGGATTCTTTTGATATGCTCTTCGTTCTCGCAAGTCACTCCTGCCCATGTGCACCCATCGTCAGCATCGCCTTTCAGTTCCGATCGGGCTTCGCGCTCGTCTGATGGAGTGAAAAAGAGCTCAAGCATTTGCTGATCAGTCAGCATGGACGGGTCGACTTTGCCTATGATAGAGGTGTCAGCGCAGAGAAAAGTGAGATGCATATGCGTGATTTGATCAAATAGTGATTGAAATACAACAATGCTTGTGAAATTTTGAAGAACACCAGGTGTGGGATTTATGCAATCACTATCTCTATATTTTGAGTGGAACGTGAAGCCTTGGACAAAGCGATGAGCTCATTTTTGTACCTGAAAACGCGTTAACTGTCAGCAGCACCTGGAAAATTTCTCTCGCAAAAAAAAAACAGGTCCAGGTCACACAACTACCACCTTTTGGAAATCCCTGCCGTACATATCTCACTACGTAATAATCTGAATAAAAATAAGATTTTTATGAAAGTCTTGGAACTTTCACTTTTCATTCTTTCAGTTAAACTTTCACACTTTATACGTTACTATCTTTTATGCCTATCAAATTAATCCCCGTCGCTTAATTTTTTCAAAAAAGAAAGTCGTGAACCCGCCGCTTGACCGCCTTCGCATCAAACTCCCAATTCCCCACATTGTTTCGAATGTCGAGTATGTCCATCATCGGGAGCTTTGACGCTTTAATCTTCCCCGAAAGTGCATTGCCATCGAGCAGCAGTTGACCCAGGGTTCGTGGCAGGCTGTCGAGGTCAACTTCACCCGAGCATCTTCTGCCAGAAAATTTCCTTTACGTGTGCGTCAACATCACATCGAATTCCCTGCCACGAGCACACGTCGAGGAAAGTGTAATCGCTCTCGGGGAATAAGCTTTTGGACTCGGGGCTGAACCCTTGGGTCGTTATCTCGAGAAGAATAGAATCTGGGAGGGTCTCAGAGCTCACTCGGCCGAGGCCATCAGACGCGGAGAGAAGAAGAGTGTTCATTCGTATTTGCTTTAAAAGTCGTATGTGAGAACAATTGACAAAGAAAAGAAGTGCAGATGAATGAGTGAAACTTTAATGATAGGCACGCTCACCACTGCAAGAATTGTATCTATCTTTCCCCGAAAATCTGATTTGTTTATTTTCTTGGCCATGGCTCAGTTTCCAATGGCCTACATACAACATAAATTATAAGGTCTCAAGTCACAAGACACCGCTAAAATATCTGCCCACACTTCCTTTGACCCGATGACGCAGCAGTACGTATCGAAAGCCTCTCCCGGGTTGAAGCTTTCTTTTTATGGGCTGATATGATGGCCCCGCTAACACAGTTGCCATTCAGCGACTGCAGCAAAAGCTGTCACGTCGATGCTGCCATCATTCAAAAGTTTTCAAGAATATGATGAAAATAAAAATTTCGAGTCGCGAAGCAACAAAAAGCCACGCACTTTCACTCGAAAACTCCTATTCTCTCTCATATTCTATTCCTCCATCCCACCTCCAATACTATTTTGAGAACTTGAATGTGTGTATCATCCGCTTCTCAATTTGCACCGCATCAAAGTCCCAGTCTCCATCATTCTCGCTTATATCGAGCTCGCTCAGGCAGCCTGGGAGCCTTGCTGCATCGATCTTCCCAGACACCGCGTTGCCCTTCACGTCAAGCGTGCCGAGGTACGGTGGCAAGCTATCGAGGCAGACTTCACCTGAAAATTGGTTGTTCGCAAGGATGAGGTTTTCTAAATTCTCTGGAAGCGCAGTCAGTCGCAGTTCGCCCGAAAATCCGTTGGAAGAAATGTCGAGAGCCACCACGTTTTGTGACAGTTGATCGATCTGTGCGCTCCCCCAAAATTCATTTCCACTCAGGAGAATTTCTCGGATCCTCTCCTGAAATTTTGAAAAGTCAACTGTCCCCGCCAGGTGGCAGTCGAATGCACTCAGCGATTTAAGGCCTCCCGGGAGGTCCTCTGGCGCCAGTGTCCCCTGCAGTGCATTTTCAGAAATATCAATGACTTCGAGCGTTCGTGGAAGCTTGGCAAAGTGAATTTCGCCGTGAAAGCGATTCCCCTGAATATCGAAATGCTCGAGACACGGCGGAAGGTCATCAAGATTTGCTCTTCCCGAGAAATCATTGTCTGCGATTTCGACGAACTTCATGGCCCGTGGGAGGGGCGAAAAATCGACATCGCCCGAAAAATCTTGGCTCTCGATGCAGAGGCACCGCAATGTCTCTGGGAGGGACGTCGTGTCGAGCGATCCTGTAAATTTTTTGATATCGTTCATGAGAAGCAGGCTTTTTGTTTTTCTTGGTGTGTACTGGAGAAGTGCACGGCCATCCACGTCGTCACTCAGGAAGTGCACTTTTGTGACGTTGTGATCATCATCGCAGGTGACGCCCTTCCAGCTGCAGATATCGATAAAGTCACCGGCTGCATCTTTAAATGCACGCTGGGATTCGTCGGTCATCTCGCTCACGAAAAGCTCCATCATCGTTTGATCGGTGAGCAAAGATGCATCGAAGCGAGCCAATGCGGGGTCAGCTGTTTGAACGACAGATGATGTTGCCGCAAGGAAAAGCATAATTTATTCGAGAAGAAAAGTGATACAATACATCTGTTTCACTCAGAGATGAAGTTATTCCTAAGACTGATCCACATCTGCACATGAAAAGAGTGTATTTGCCAGAGTGTGCGCTCTGAATGATTGTGGTTGTTTACCTAGAATATGATTCCAAATGCGCTTGTTCCCATCAAAGAGAAAGGATTTCATCTGCTCTGGAATTCGCTTGAGATTGGCGGTACCCGTGGCCTCAAGTCTTTTGAGGGCCCAAGCACTTCGAACGATTCTCTTCTTGTGGGATTGAATGAAAGTCCAAATTTTACTCAGCAGATCCCGGTAGAGAGCCAGCACACTCGGTGCCAAAGATTTGTTGCCAAGGTGAGACAGCGGCACCACCAGTTGGGACTGATGAGCTGCAGTGTTCCGAGAGTGAATCATCATAAATCTCAAGGCCCTCGTCTCCAAGGAGTATACCTTTTCGTTGCATATTGACGGAGCAGGTCTCGTTCAAGTGGCTTGTTACAGACCCGGTACCGAGTGTTTCACAGAAAGCACCGAATGTGCACCCCAGGAAAATGTTTGAATTTTATTTGCTTTGTTTTTATGAATATCCGGACTGATAGAATGGCTCCTCTGGGACACGCTTACATCGTCTTTTCGCACATAAGAATATTACCCAAGTATATTCTCCCAATTCTTATAACTTCGGTTCATAAGAAATCTCTTTCAAACACAAAAACTGTCAACTACACACTGTTCGCCGGATTCTCCACTGAGCGCTTCCACTCTGACCAGACCATCTGCTTGTACTGCGACAGCCGGAGCCCAGGCAGCCGCTGCCGGACGCTTGGGAGCTTTCGGGCCTCAAAATCTTTGTAGGTGACCGCCTGTGGCTTGCTACCGCCAACATCCAGCTTCTCAACAGCCGACGTGACCTTCTCCAGCCCACTCGCCTCGTAGGCCTCTGCCTGGAGAATACTTCTATTCTTCTCTTTGATGTCATGTGCGAGCAGTGGCGAGTGGTACTGTTCCACTGGCTTCTGCTGCTGCTTCTGCGTGCGCTCAAGCTCGCGCTGGATCATAAAGTGGGTTGTCTTGGTCTTTGTTGCGTGCTTGGCGAGGCTCTGCTCCTCGGCCTCGCGCAGGGCCTTCTTCTCGGCCTTGCGTGCCTCATTTTCTCTGTCTTTGGCCTCCTTCGCCTCTTTGCGCTGCTGCTTTTTCTGCACGTGCTTGTCGTTGTCTGCCCAGAGCATTTCGTCCTCCTTCTGCTGCTTCTCCAAACGGTCAGCGTTCTTCTTGGCCTCTTTGCGTTCGTTCGCCACTGCTGCCTTTTGATTGATTCCAAACTTTTTGGGCATTAGCAACTAATTCAAAAAAGCAAAAAAAACCGTTTATGAATACAGATTGCTTCTAGGGAAGGGTTTACCTCGCTTCAAGAGTGTCCAGACTTTCAGGAGTATAACGGTACATTTCCTACCAGATGATTCACCTATTCCACAATTTCTATCGTTCGATTTTGTTCCGAGAAGCTTCCCATACATACGACTGTCGACTGAAATTCGGCTGATCGCCACTGGAAGGTTGTTGTCGTAGATAGTTTGACTTTCTCGTGTCTTATTCCCTTCGAGATGGAGAGTTGTGAGTGATCGTGGCAATTGGTGCAGGTTTATTGAGCCAATTGTTGTGTTGGAAGAGAGCATCAAAATACCGATCTTGTGCGGTAGTCGCGTCAAGTCGACCGATCCATGAATCAGCTTCACTCGGAGGTCGATGCACAGTGGTTCACGAGGCAATCTATGTTGATCGCATAATCATAACGTTGTCTTCATTCACTTACTTCGAGATCTTGGTGCTCATTCGTATGACTTGATGCTCATTCCTTCATGTGCCAAGAAAAGGGAAATCAGGTGGAACATTTGTTACTAAGCGTAAAATTGCTCTTAAAATGCGAACTTTTTATGAAGTCTTTCAATTCACCAATCCAATTGTCTTTCAGCAAAAATACAGCCCTTCAGTGTAGGTTTCTTCCCGTATGAAATTCCATTGCGGGTGCTGCCTACCATCGAAGTCCGTAGCATTGCTTACTTTTGAATCTTTTAGAAACAGCTTGCACCCTCCAAGATCCCCAACACGTGCTGTGCCCGAAAAAAGGGTATGTGATGCGACAAAAATCTTCATGGCAGGCGGAACTCGCTTCAAGACGAAGTCTCCTGAAAAATTGTTTTCAGCGAGAACGAGCGCGCGCATCGACGCTGGAAGTTTGTCAAACATAAGTGTCCCATGAAGCCTATTTTGACTCAAGTCCAAATTTCGGAGTGCATTCGGAAGATACTCAAGCGTGATACATCCTTCAAAAGCGTTGCACTCGAGGTACAGATTTCGTAGCTTCTCCGGTAAATCTGATAGTTCACATGGCCCTCCAAAATGATTGTGCCCGAGATTCACGTGCTCGAGATCGGGTGGGAAAGTTGCCATGTTGACAGTCCCATTGCACTGGGTCTGGCTCAAGTTAAAATTTTCGATTGCTCGTGGAAGAAGCTTTGTTTCGATTGTGCCATACAAATTTGGGCTTTCTATGCAATAGGAGAAGTATGTCATGCGTTGTGGGAGGTAGGAAAGATTCAGCGTTCCACTACAAGATATAAATATCTCGTCATACTTGGTCACATTTTCATTCCTATCGCACTTGACGGACTCCCATTCACAGACGTCGGTCCAGTCGTCATTCGCATTGCGATATACTTTCTCTCCATTAAATGTGATATCCTCGAAAACGATCTCCATCATCGCTTGGTCTGATAAAAGCGTCGAGTCAAGGCGGCTCAGTGATGGATCGACAGTGTGCATCAAGATCACAATGGGCATATTCATAGTAAAAAATGAAAGACAGTGAACTTCGCAAAATCCCCACTCGGTGTCTTAAACGAATTCCGCTTAGGACAGAATACAGCACTCATATCATCACGATCTCGTTATCACAAATCATTGCGTCACACGGTCCCTATCGCTTTCATCCTCGAAATTTAGCACAACAGCAGACCCGATATCAAAAGTAACCTGGCTCAGTGTTTCTGGAAGCTTTTGAACGTTGACAGTCCCTTCAATGTTCTCGATTATTTGCAAATCTCGAAGAGTGGAGGGTAAATTGCACACATTGACAAGCCCAGAGATTTTGTTTTCCATAGCGTAAAAGTCAGTCAAGCTTCTCGGCAATGCGCCTAAATCGACTGTTCCTGTGAAGAAGCACTTTTGGATGCAAAAGAAAATCATATTCTGTGGGAGATTCGTCGTTTCGACCTCACCAATGAGGCTTTGGAAACCAATATTGAGCCATATGAGATGCCGCGGGATCATCTTGAAGTTAATTGAGCCGTCGAGTGTGATGTTAAGCCAATGGAACTCGACGATATAGCCGAATTCGTCACACTTGACACTGTTCCAGCTGCATGCGTCATCTTCATCACCTCGAAAGGCGACACGGGAGGCTTCAAAATCATCTGGACTGAAGAAAAGTTCGATCATTTGCTGGTCTGTCAGCGTTGATGGGTCGATGCGGCTGAGGCCAACAATATCCATTGTTAAAGCTATGAGCATGCTCTGTTATTCAAAAATACAAAAAAATGAGTAAATAGGAAATTATGAGAAATGACTTATGCTCAAACATATTGGGAGCATTCTGATATGATTCATTCACATTGAGGTTTTCTAGGCATCCACTTACCTTTCTATTGGATCATCATTCCAGGTGCGGCTTTGTGTCGAAATTATTTTCTCGCGCTTCAAGCTCAACATTCTCCGAAAGCTTGAGGCTATCGAGCACGCCTGTCAGCTTGTTCATATACAGGTTGATTGTCACGAGCGTTTTCGGCAATTTGGACAAATCGATAGACCCCTCAAAGGAGTTGTAGTTGAGGTGTAGGCTCTCGAGGCCCGAAGGCAGCGCAGTCAGGTCCACGGAGCCCCCAAAGTAGTTCCGGTTGAGGTTCAGGTCGCGCAGGTTTTTCGGTAGGTGCGCAAAGGCCACGTCCCCTGAGAATTGGTTGAGCGCGAGGTCGATCATGACCATACTATCCGGAAAAAGCGCAAAATCCACAGTTCCCGAAAATCTGTTCTGCTGCAAGTTCACTCGCCGGATGAACTTTGGAAACTTTGCAGTGTCCAGCGTCCCATAAAGATTATTGCCGTTGAGCGTCAGCGCCTTCAGATTTCGAGGCAGCGTGTCGAATGACATCGTCCCACTCAGATTTGCCAGCATCCAGGTGATGACTACGACGTTGCCACTCTTATCAAAGGTGAGGCCTTTCCACTCTTCGATCGGCTTGTACTCGACAGCTTTGTCTTCAAAGTAGTATTTCTTCGTGTGCGGCTTGAGATCTTGTACAGTCATCTCCATGAGTAGCTGATCAGGCAGCGTTTCGAGATTCACACGGGCGGTGATGGGGTCGGCTGTGGCGACGCAGTGGAATAGTGCTTGCATTTGCATTATTAAAGTATATCTCAAAGGCACTAAAGTAGGGTAAACTTTTCTGCTATGTGTGCTGAGAGCTGAGTCTTGTTTCATCAAGGTACGAATACGAATTCAAAGAGCAATCCAGATCATGCTGTCAAACGCTTTTCCAAAAATGAATGCTTGTCATTTTTGGCAGCTTACACTGAATAAATCCCCACACGCTGCATCTGAAAATGAAACACCACTCTGCCGCGTTGCAACTCACTCTCATGCATGCAGTATATGTGCTTTATCTTCGTATCTTTTCCATACAGTCTGATGCTCTTGAGGCCAGGTGGCAAATTCTCGTAGAACAGCGTATGTTGCTTCAGCGGATTATTAGAGAGATCGATGAGTTTGAGTGACTCTGGTAGATCACGCACGACTATGGGCCCCTTGATGCGGTTGTATGCGACTTCAAAATTCACCATTCTTGGAGGCAGTTTTGTCAAATCAAGCTGACCAAATATCATATTTCTGTTCAGATTAAGCGAAACTATTTCCCGAGGGAGCATTTGCGTTTCGACCTCATAGCTTTGCTCACAGTGTACCACCGTCAGGGTCGTCAGCGTTGGTGGGGCAAATGCAATTTTGAAATTGCCGAGCATTCGCTCTTTGTAGACAATCGACACAATGCACCCGTTCCTGCACATGATACCTTCCCACGAGCAAACATCACGCTGGCGATGGTTCGTGATACGAAGCACACCTGTTTCGGGAATTTCGTCGTAGAACCTCTCCATCAGGAGCGCTTGGCTTGGGCAATCGAGTTTGTGCGTGGTATCGACACCAAGCAGCGATATCGCGAGAAGCATTTGGTGGTGGTTTTAAAACGTATACATTTGAAAAAACATACTTGTATGCTTGAATTCGTTGAAAGCGATGAATTTTACTTGAGAGCCGTGGTGCAGGTACCAAAATGTCCACTCGGGACCAAAAACAAACCGTTCACGACACAAAAACTTGGACCATCGTAGCCACAGCTGATAAGCGCAATATTTCAGCTCATGTTCAGGAAGAGTTCAATGAAGTCTTTATGTCAGGAGTTCTCAAAAGGTGGCGTCAGCCACTTGCCAGGTGGCCCTGATGAGAATGCAAATGATGAGGATTTATTCGACTTCAACCTAGATTAGTACTGCTCAGATGGCCGTGGAACCTTTTTATTCTAGAAAAGGTTGCCCCGGGCCCCAGGCCGTGAAAACCTATGCTATATGTATATTTATGTATAAGGAAATAAATTGGCATACAAAAAAATGAGATTTATGCTCCTTATGCTTTGCTAGATAAGACTTACAGGATTCGATTCGCATGCTCTCGGATTATGGTCATATAAATCTAACATAACACATCTCTCAGAGTCCAAGGGCTACTGCGACATGGCCTACATGATCATACTATACCTAAGATCATACTATATCATCCCACCCCTCGTTCATTCCCCTTTGATATTGCGAGAGTTATCTGCATGAAAGAACATATCGAGCGGGCCCTTTTTTGCAATAACCTTCTGCTGCGCCTCATCGAGCTTGAAGATACCCTCGAACTCCGCGGGTAGATCAGCGACCCCTTCAAAATTATTTCCAGTGAGATCGCAGGCCTGCATCTGCGGCGGAAGGTTCGCAGCCACGACTTTGCCGCTCAGCGCGTTGTCCTTGAGATTCAGCCGCTCCAAGCGTGCTGGCAAGGCTGTCAGATCGATACTTCCCGAAAATTGATTGGAAGAGAGGTCCACGAATTGCAGGCCTCGAGGCATCTGGCTGAGATCCAGCGTCCCCGTCAGCTCGTTCGCGCTTAGGTCCAGTCCATGGAGCTTTCCCCTCGCTGCGGCAAGCGATATTGTCCCTGAGAGCGAATTGTTACTGAGGTAGAGTCCAGTGACGCATGGGGTAAGGGCTTCGAGAAAAATAGAACCGTGCAGCTTCGTATGTCTTCCGACGATTTCTTCAATAAAGTGTGGAAAGGCTGACAGATCGATTGTCCCTGGCAGATTGAGCTCTGAGATCTTGAGCCGTTGCATCTTGCTCGGTAGCTTTTCTGGTATTAAAACACCATGAAGGTCGTTTTTCTCTATGGAAATTTTCTCCATTGCTGGCGGAAGCTGATCGAGCAGCACTTCGCCTGTAAAGCTGTTCTCGCTGGCATACAAAGATCTCAGTGACTTCGGGAGACGCGTCAAATCTAGACTTCCGTGAAAATTGTTCTTCGAGAAACAGACAGCCTCCATGCCCTCGAGCATTTCGCTGAGATCGACGGTCCCGTCCATCAGGTTGTACGCCACGTTGAAAACCCGCATGGCCGGTGGGAGACGCGCAAAGGTTATCGTTCCGAAGCACTTGAGGTGCAGCATGTGGAACGTCTGCACTGTCTCTGGCAAAAAGTCGAGACTGACTGTGCGGGGTTCATTCCAGCTGCGGTGGGCGTAGAGATGTCGCCAGTCGATGGCGGTGACATTGCTGTTTGCATCGCACTCGATCGTCTCCCACTCACACGCGTCAGTGAAATTCTTGTGCTCGTCTTGGAACAGCGCTTTGATATTCGTATCGAATCGCTCGACGAGCAGCTCCATCTTGGTTTGTGAAGAGAGCGAGTGGTAGTCGACATGGCTGAGTGAAGGCTCGTCAGCAGCGAAGAATGGGAGAGTACAATGCATTTGAAAGTGATTGAAGCGTACGACGAGAATAAAAGAATTGAGTTGATGATAGAATTTTTTCCTACGCTGATGCTTCATTTTTGATATTACTGCCAATTATGCCGAGAGCTTAATTGTGAGAAAATTGTACACCCGCGTCATTTCGAGGTCCCTGTCCCCAGTAGTGCTCACCTTGCCAAACTGATCGACTTCGATAGTTATTGCGCATTGTGGTGGTATATCGCCAATACAAAGACCATCTTGTACGAAGGCATTGTCGTGCAGCGTGAGCACCCGCATCGTGTCTGGGAGCCTTGCTAAGTCGATTGTCCCCAGAAATCGATTGTTGTCTGCGAGAAGATCCTCCATTTTTGGCGGAAGGTCCGGGATGGAAAGACTCCCTTCAAAATGATTGTTCTGAATTTGGACGCCAACCATGCTTGAGGGGAGCCCAGCGACCACAAACTCCCCCGAAAAGACGTTGCTTGAGATGGCAAACCATTTGAGATGACGCGGGAGGTCGTGTGTGCTGACAGTGCCAAGGAGCGATCGGTACTTGATGTAGAACTCCTCCAATTTTTCTGGAAGATACTCGAGCTGAATTTTTCGGCCACCTGTCATGTAGTCATCGCCGTTGTAATCGTAGGTCCAATCGATGTGGGAGACACTCCCGTCCGCATCTGTTTTGACGTGTGGCCACTCGCTGATATCGAGAAAATCGCCCTCTGAGGACTGGAATGGGTCCTTGTAGAGAAAGTTTTCGATGAGAAGCTCCATTCTTGTTTGCTCTGTGAGTGAGGCGATGCTGACTTTGCCGAGTGGGTCGCTGGTGGTAACTATTGTGCAGAAAAGCATTTTCATCGAGAAGTGGTTGAAACAAAAGCCAACACAGTTTGTGTGTGCATTCACACTCTGAATATGGGAATTATATATGTGATCGTAAACAATGGTAATTTCATTCTAAAAAACTATATGATTTCGGATTTTCTCATTCTCGCATAACTTCATAGTCGCAGATCTAGTCCTCTTCAAACATAGACGGATCCTTTGCAGTCTCAGTATCAACACGCACAGATATCTTCGGAAACACTAATTTAAACTGATTTCCCTGGGTTCGGATCTCGAAGCTACCTGATGTGCTTATGACTATTGTCCCGTGCAGATCATTATCTGAAAGGTCGATGTATTTGATGGTCGGACCTCCAATGCTGCAATAAAAACTCCCGGAAAGTGCATTGTTCGCGACTGAGAAGTACTCCATACTTTCTGGAAATTTCTCTGTGCTTTGACACCAGGAGAGCTCATTGTTGCTCAAATCCAGAACTTCGAGAGCATCTGGGAGGTCATGAAGGTAAATCTTCCCCGAAAGCGCATTGAACGATAGGTTGAGGTGTGTGAGCCACAATGGAAGAAACGCAAGCTCAATGGATCCACTCAGCGCGTTTCGAGCGGCTTCAAAGTGTACAAGGTGTCTCGGGCTATCTTCGAAGTCAAGTGACCCAAAAAAGTCACAGTTTGATGCGCGAATGATGTAGATGGAATTCGTAAGCTCGGGTAGATCGATATTTCCGGAAAACTTCGAGTTTGAAATACATAGAACACTCAAACTGATCGGAATGTTGACAGCATCAAGCCCCCCTTCTATCAAAGTATCCGATAAGCTGAGTATTTCAAGGCTACGAGGGAGTTTCTGTGCGTCGACTGTGCCCTTCACTTCGTTATGATAGAGCTTTAGGTTTACGAGACTTTCTGGAAGTGCATGGAAAAAACACTCGCCGGTAAAATTGTTCTTCTGGAGAGAAAGCTTTTCGAGTGTGATGGGAAGATGGCACAAGTCGATATACCCCGTAAAAGAGTTGTCTGACAGAATGAGAAATTTAAGGCCTTTTGGTAGTCCTGTGAAGTCGAGTTCCCCATCAAGAAAGTTCTCCTTCACACTGAACGCCTCAAGTGAAGGGGGCAGACCCACTAGATCCAGGGTCCCTGAGAATTCATCGCACCTGAGATTTATTTCCACCATGTCGCGCTTAAAGTCGGCAAGTCGCAGACTCCCGAAAATATTGCAATCGTGGATTCCGAGGGATTTGATAGATGGCGGAAGATGGGCATAGTCGAATGAAACGAGATTGCAGTCACCAATTATCCAAAAATCAACGACAGTGTCTGGTATAAAGCGAAAATTGATTTCATTACCATAGCCGAACTCGAACTCGAACTGAATCTCAGAAATTGGCTCATTTGCATTGCTTTTGACGCATGGCCACGTGCGACAGTCGGTAAAGTTTCCCTTGTCATCTTGATAGTCTTCTTTGTTATCTATTCTCTCGACGAGCATCTCCATGAGTGTCTGCTCAGACAAGAGCGATGGATCGAGTCGGCTGAGGTGCTCATCAGCTGCGGCGAAGAGCTTGCAGGTATGGAGCGACATTTGTAATTTAAAACGAATGATTGGCACAGATTGATTAAGAGTCTGCACAGCTTGAAACAATGCAGTCTTGGTAGCCTACTATCAATCAAATTCTCTCAATGTTGAAAAAGGGCCCTTATGAACTCGATCTCGGCGCCTCGACCGAGACCATCTTCTCACTGAAACCATGGAACGCTCTCTGCTGTACGCAAAAAGTACGCATCCGTATGCGCATCTGCTTCCGCATTCTTCACATCTCGCTGCATACAATCTGGCATAATTATGCTCGAGAACGCATTACCAGAGAGGTTAATGCCCTTGAGATGCATCGGCATGTGCTCGAGACAAACATCCCCTGAGAATCGGTTCCCAGCGGCGTCGACATGAATGAGTGCTGGTGGCAAATTTTGCAGCTTGACAGAGCCTTCAAACTCGTTGTGGTCAATGCTCAAAGTCTGCAGCGATTGCGGCAAAGCGCTGAAGTCAAACTCGCCATAAAATTTATTCTTTGAAATTTTGAGGAAGAGCAGAAAAGGCGGCAGATTTGCAGTCACGATCGACCCGTGCAGCTTATTCATGCTCATCGACAAAATCTGCACGCCTTTTTTGAGATTTGCAAAATCGAACAGCCCCTCAAACAGCGCATCGTAAAAAACAATTTTCACGATGGTCTCCGGCCAGATCGCCGGGTCGGGATTCCCAAAAAGTTTGTTCTGGCCGATGCGGAGCGTCCTCATCTGCTTTGGGAGTTCACTAAAGTCAAACTTCCCTGTGAGACGATTCTCGTGCACTTCGAAGAACGAAAGGCCTTCTGGGAGATTTTTCGTCGATACGGACCCCGTAAATTGATTTTTGTAGAGGTTCAGAAAAACGAAAGTCTCCGGAAAGTTTTCAAAGTGCAGTGTCCCCCACAGCTTGTTGCTGTCGAGCTCAATAGACTCCAAGGCCGGCGCTTTGTTGAGTTTCGTCAAGTTGAGTGTCCCCGAAAATTGATTGTTGTGGGCGACGATCTTGGTCATTTTCGGCGGCAGGCTCGTCAAGTCGACGCTTCCCGTGCACGCGTTGTTCGGGATGCTGAGGACCAGCATGGCCGCCGGCAGCGCCGTGAAGTCAACGCTGCCCGTCAGCTTGTTCGACCCGGCGTAGAACTCGTCGAGTTTGGGCGGAAGCCCCGCCGTCTCGATAGACCCTTCCAGGAGATTCTCTTCGAGGCAAAATCCACAGAGTGCGCGTGGGAGTGTATACGCGTCGAGCGTCCCAGCCATCGCGTGTCGGGGCATGCCAATAACCTCTGTGGAATCTGGAATGAATTCCAGGCGAATTGTCCCGCCGAAAACAATGCGGGCATCTCTGTCACCGAAGCCGTATTGGAGTGCAATAACGTCGCCATCTGTGTTTACGTGCAGACCAGGCCATTGGGAGAGGTCCTTGTAGTTGCCGCTGCCATCGACGAACAGAAACTTGCGCTGCAGGGCACCGAAGGCGATTTCCATTTTGGCCTGTTGTGAGAGCAGCATCGGGTCGAGGCGGCCGAGCTGTGCATCTGTGTCTGGGGCAGTGATGAAGAAGAAATTGAACATTTCTGAAGATTGAAGAAGTACGATAAAAAGGGACAAAATGACTGCTTTGTGTGATTACCTGCGGCTATCATCCCTGAATTCCTACGCATGTTCGTCTTGAATGAGGCCACGAGTTAGCAAGTAAGCTATTGTACATGTACATGTCTGCATAATTATATGCCTGCACAAACCCACCTAGATCACTTCTTTTTTAAAGGGCTTTTCAGCCTTCGAATAATTCCGACTGAACCTCGTTTCACTTTGAGACTTTTCATTCGAATACAACAAGCATTCGCATAAACAAAAATAATTTTCCTTCAGGTGCTACATGGTAACCTATAAAATGAAATTGAATGCATACAAAATTTCCACTGTCTTATGAACTTCAATGCTCTATCGCTCATCTCTTTCTGCTCAATATGTCACACGCTTTGCGTCCGATGCGCGTTCGAGTTGCACTGACTTGACGTTGCAGCCCTCTATGTCGATGACCAGCGGGCCCATCGGCACTTTTCCGACGCGAACCTCCTGCACTGTGTTCTTCTCCTCCTCGATGATAAACCGCGTCAGTGTGCGTGGAATATTCGTGATGTTCTGAATTCCAGTGATCTGATTTCCACTGACCATGAAGATGTCAAGTCCATGTGGAAGACTGCCGATGTCAATTTTTCCGGTGAAGAGGCACGCTGTCATGCTGAAGGTTTGGAGCCCATCTGGTAGGTGGCTCACGTCCATTTCGCCGTAGAGCTTCTGCAGAATAAAGCTCACGTGCTTGAGCGTCGAAGGGAACATCAGAAAGTCAATTGAACCGTGCAGAACGAGATCGAGGTGGTGCCAGTCGATCTCGCGGAAGCTTTGGTTCACGTAGCAGCGTACGCCGGTCCATGAGCACGCGTCCTCTGGGTCACCTCGGAGCTTGTCGCGTGCATCTTGGGGGTTGTCTGCAGTGAAGAAGAGCTCCATGCGCTGCTCTTCGGTGAGCATGTCGGGCTTCATATGGCCGAGGCGATCGATGTCAGCGCATGCAGTAAAAACACTCAGTTGGAACATTTTAATCGAAAAGACGAAGAATTTTCGAGTGAAGTAGAGTGATCCCGGGCTTGTGACACGCTTATCTTTTTGCTTAGAAGCTTGAGTTTCATGTAGAAGACCTCAATTTCAGTTGCTAATGCCTGAAAGAGAACACAAAATTCTTTTTTTTGAGAAAAGCAATGTCTACTGCGTTCTTTCACTTTTGTTCTCTTATCATTTCATTTTGAAGGAGTAACAAGCATACGCATACTTCACTACTTTTCTCTCATTGATACGAAGATGCAAAAAAATTGCAGGTTATATTTCTTTGTCTTTTAACGTCGATTAAGATGCTACGTAAACTGAAATTTGCAGAGTTTCGAATACTTCGTAACAAACTTTTACATTATGCGCATCTCCTAATCTGCTGCAGACTTCACTCATTTCTAGTAATAAGAGATAATTGCATACCTTACTATTTCAAAAGTCCCGTGACACACACCTTACATGTGCGTTTATCAGTGTATATTATGTCGTTTTCTCTATCACATAATTTTCATAGCCGTCTTATAAGTAGACCATGAGCATCCCATCTCGCCCATTCCCCTCGTACTCGTCGAGCTTGTTGCCCTTGAGATCAATTTTCTTCAATTTCATCGGGACCATTGAAAAATCGATTTGCCCTATGAAGGCATTATGCCCCGCACACAGCTCTTCCAGGCCCTTTGGGAGCTGGAGTAAATTCACGCTCCCCGAAAATTTGTTATGGTGTATGAATAAGTTCAACAGCGGCTTAGGCAGCGAGCAGAAGTCGAATTCTCCTTCAAACTGGTTACTATCGAGAGCGAGCCACTCCATCGTTCTCGCCAGGTCACGAGTTTGAACGCTACCTTGAAATTTATTTTCACTTAGATTGAGAGTGTTGAGAGACCGTGATAGCTCACTTAAAGCAATTGATCCGCTGAGATCGCAGTCACAAAGGTCTAAGTCCACAAGATGCTTCGATAGGACACTTGCGTCGACTGTCCCGCCAAAGTGACTATCATTCACTCGAAAATGTATAAGCGCATCAGGCAGTGCGTCAAGCTTCATTTTCCCTATGAACGAGTTCCCTCCGACGACGAATGTCTCCAAAGTCTTTGGAAGACTGTCCCAATCAACAGTCCCTTTCATCTCGTTCTCCATAGTATTTAAAAGCTTCAGATCTTTTGGACTGTTAGCAAAGTGGATATTTCCCGTTATCTTATTCTCCGAAAAGTCTATCTGTCCGATTTCTGCATTGAGATTTGTAAGGTTCAGATCACCATGAAATTGATTCTTTGCAGCCCAAATATCCTGAAGAGGCCCTGGTAAACTCGTCAAGTCCACTGTCCCCGTAAAGGCGTTGTTTTCGATATCCAATTCTACAAGGCGAGGTGGGAGCGTCGCAAAATCGAGCTTTCCGTGCATACGGTTAGATTTAATTAAGAAATGCTCGAGGCTCTGTGGGAGATTCGCTGTCTCGATGCTGCCCTCATAGAAATTGCCACTGACATCAAAATAAACAATAAGTTGCGGGAGGTCTCTGCTCTCAATCTTTCCACGGAGCTTCTGCTTGATCAAAGTGAGATCTCTGATGGTATCTGGAAGAAAGCGAAAATTTACACTCCCGTTCAGTGTAGGGTCTTCTTCATCGTCAGAACCAAGCTCAAAACCTAAAATCACATCAGAGCCTGGGTCAATATTGGTTCCTGGCCAACCCTCAATGTCATAGTAGTTTCCGTGGAGGTCTTAAAAGGCGCTCTGATTCTGTACACCTGCAATGAACATTTCCATCTTGGCCTGCTGTGTGAGCAGCGACGGGTCGAGCCGACTGAGGTGCGGGTCTGCGCTTTGTATGAGAATGAACAATTGTATCATTTTCTAAGGATTACTTGTACTTTGAGACACAATACAGTACAAAGAGTGAATCTTACGTAAGAGGCATCAGGACATCAAATTCGATCTAAAAATTCCCAATCTTATTCACAATGCCGACGAAGCAGTCATTAGATTTTATTCCTTTTTAATTAGCACAATGCCAGCGTTCCCAGATAAGCCCGTGCCCAAGCCCGTACTCGGCTGACCAAACGCGCTCGGCCGCTCGAAAACTTCAACCTCGACGCCGTCTCGGACCTGGCGCAGGTCGAGCTCCCCCGAAAAATCGTTGCCGAACAGCTCGATTTTGGTGAGTCTCGCAGGTAACTTCGACACGTCGAGACTACCCGAAAGCTTGTTGTACGCGAGGTTGAGGCTAAGCAAGCGCTCTGGCAGCTTTGTCAGGCACACGCTCCCCGTAAAACGATTGTTGTACAAATTCAGAAATTTGAGACTGTGGCAGCTTTTCGAGGTTGATGCCCCCTGTCACCTTATTCGTGCACACATAGAACAAACCAAGTGCTGGGGGTAGCTCAGTCAAGTCCACAGTGCCCTCGAGGTTGCTGGCATTTACTTGGAGTGTACTGACAGAAGCAGGCAGCCCGGAAAAGTCGAATGTCCCACTGATTTGCGAGTTTCTGATCACACAGATCTCAAGATCAGGTGGCAGCGTTGCTGCGCAAAACGTCCCAAGCAGTGTCCATTCTTGAATGTTGAGTTCAACAAGGCCACGTGGGAGGAACTGTGTCTCAAAGGTTCCAGCGGAGTAGCTTTGTGTCAGATATAAGCGATTTACTCGCAGATCGGAATCGCACATCACGCCAGGCATAGCGCACACATCCCGAAAGTCGCCATTTTCGTCCCGAAATGCCTGCTGCGACTTGAGGTGAAAGCCGCCGATGAGGAGCTCCATCATAGTCTGCTCATCCAGTGAAGCGGTGTCGACGCGGCCGACGTGCGAGTCGATAGCGATAACGACATGAAGCATTCGCATTTAGAAGATGAGGTAAGAATGATGAAGATTGTATGAATGCGGAGTCTACGATGGTGCGAATTTTACCTGAGGAACTGCGAATCTTTTGATTATGATAAACATTTCTCACGTACTGCCCCTCTTGACTATTCACCCCTAAACCCGAAAATGACACCGAGTCACAACTCTCGCAGTAAAACCCGGATTGCCCTCGAGGACCACATCAAGAACCTTCTCTTCGTTCACGACAGAAGTCCCTGAGAAACGGTTATGGGAAGCATTGAGCCTCATCAGCATCTCGGGCGGGTGACTCAAGTCAAAGCCCCCCTCGAGCGCGTTATTGTTTATGATCAGATAATTGAGATCCCGCGGGAGAAAATTGAAGCTGTCCACTGTGCCAGACAGCTCATTGAAGCTCACATCGATGGAAACCAGCGAGTCAATCAGATCTTTGAGGTGTAAACTCCCCGTAAAGTGGTTATTGTTGGCCGCAAAGTACTCAAGATTCACGGAAATTTCTTGGAGCGGGAGGGACCCAGACAGCACATTGTGCCCAAGGGAGATATCGACGAGGGCCTGTGGCAGAGCGGCGAGGCTGATCCCTCCACTCATTTTGCTTCGCTCGACACTCAATTTGGCCATTTTCTTTGGCAATCCGGTTAAATCGAGAGCACCGCTGAGCGCAGTGCTGTAAGTTTGGAGTTCGATGATATTCGCAGGTAACCCGCGCAGATTGAGCGACCCGATCAAATTTACGCCAATCGCATAGAATTTCTCAAGGGATTCTGGCAGTAATTCTGCATCGATTGACCCTAAAACTGCGTCCTCCATGTGCATATTTAAAATCTTCACTGTATGTGGGAGAGCTTGCATATTGAGGCTCTCGAGCACCGTGTCGTAAAGCGTGATTCCAGACACAGACCCGTCTGGGGTGCATTGCACAAAGTCCCATTCGCAGGTCGGGATAAACGCGCCGTCGTCCTCTTGGTACCACAGCTGCACACCCAGAGGGAAGTCGGCAATGAAGATTTCCATGCGCTGCTGATCGCTGAGGGAGTCAAGTGTACATCGCCCGAGCATATCGTCGGCAGTGTGAAGGAGAAGATAGGACATTAAGATATTTTCAATAAAGCGAAAGAATTCGGTAAATGTAGGCAATGTATGAATGGTGAATGGCCAGGATATGGCACAACACATTTCTCATTAGTTGAGAAACATCTCATCGCACATCTATCTTAAAATGGTCATCTCAAGTGACTCACACACTGCTTGACACTCATAGCAAAAATATCTGCATGAAGGCTTACTGATGAGTATTTTTTGTCCTATACGCAAAAACTTATAATTCCGATGTATTTACTTGTACACAGTCAAAATTCGCTGCAAGTCTTCAACATGTGCTCTTCCTATTTCAGCTGCTCCTATGGCCTTGGTAATGGCCTCAATGAGTCGCTGCAGCTCTTCTACTCTTCCAGGAAACCGAAACTGCACACACTTTGAAGCTTCCGTCCCCTCATGAAAAATATGGAAGGATGGGCCGATGAAGGGCTTCTCTTCCCAGGCCCACGTTATGTAGTCTTTGACGATCTGAAGAGCATTTGCGACGTCTTGCATCGATAGCGCTCTCAGCACAGCTGCTTTTAGTACCCGAAAGCGAGATGGTGGGTGAATTGAGACCGGCACGACTTTGCACCACCGTATCGCTTCTTCATGGGCTTTATCTTTGCCCTGATGTATAGTAGGAGGTGATGAACCATCTCTTCCACTGGAGCGAAAGACTATTTCCATCACTTTCTTGATGTCTTCAGCTGTTTCACAAGCACTTTGCAGCATGAATTCTGCACAGAGTGGTGCATTCATGAGTGATTCGCTATTGAAGCCGCAAGTGCTGACTGGAATAGCATCCAAGATATCACTTTGACCCTTTTGGTTTCCTTTTGACACCAAAAATGCAATGTTCTCACTTAATTTTCTAGAAGTCGGCCTTGCTGACGCTAACAGTGACCTCTTTGGCTGATGGCGACTCACACTCTCAAAATGCTTCCAGAGCGCACTCTTTTGCTTTGTGATGTGCAATATTTTCAAAATGAGTGCATTTCCAGAGTCCCCCAGGGCACGCTGCGCATTCTTCAGGATCGCATGCTCCTGCGTCAGCTTGCTGAGCTTCTTAAGCGCAAAGGCTGGGCGCTTGATCTGAAGGCACGTCAGTAAGTAAACCTTGAAGATATCCATTGTTGTCTGCTGATACGTCTCTGCGTGCTTTTCGCTCAGTATTCCAGCTTGTGCCATCTTGAGACTTTCCATCAAGAGCTTTGTGTAAAAGCTATGTAGGGCATGCACATTTTCGGCGTGTGCAAGAAAGTGTGCAACTGACTGAAGTCCGGTGATGCAAGCGCTGTTCTTCAATGCACTTTCTGTTGTACTGAAAACACCGCAATGGGGCGCCAGAACACACTCACCAAGCCAGTCAGTCCACTGAGGAAGGAATTGCGCAAAGTTGAGCATTTCACCGGAAATCGGTGCAAGCGACAGAAACGGGGCTATGAGTGCCATAGCCGAAAGGTCATGTGCATTCATCTTGTAATTCGGGGCGAGTGCATACGCTTCGTCTTTTACACCAGCGTTAAACAGTGCAAATATGTCAAACCCAGCAGTTTTGTGCATCGACTTGGAAAACAGTTGGATACATCGCTGCACCAATCGCTCTGGCATGTGAAAGTCAAATTTTTCAGCTTCTTTTTCCGCTGCTAAAACTGGCATGAGCCACTCGCTGTGCATACGCGAAAAATGCTGCAGGTGCTTCTGTGCGTCAGCCCAGCTCATACATGCGTCGATGATATCCCAGTACACTTCATAAACAGTGTGGATATGCAGTAAAGCTATACGTTGCTGTTTCGACTGCACTGCCCTTTCATCGCTGACGTGTGACGCACCGAGCGAGTGTTCTGGGAAAGTCCCTTTAAAAAAGTGGTCTGTGGGTTCTGGTTCTACTTGAACACCGATAGAGGGAAATATTTGCACCGGACGCTGCTTTGGTGCGCTTGGCGATGCAAATGGATTGTTCAGGTTAACACTGAAATCACGCCTCGCAGGCAATGGATTTTCTTTTGGAATCGAAGATTTGACTCGATTTTCTACAGAATCTTCAAAAATGCTTTTTGGCTTCACTTCTTTTCCCTTCCAACGCACTTCTGTGCCGTCGATGACTTCGAAGAGCGTGCGATGCAGGTTGACAATGTAAAGAATATAGTCAAGGTTACATTTTGATGAGTTCTTTGCAGAGAGGCACGCTGCAAGGCTTTCAAAAGATGATCGCTTTCCAGGCTGTGTGCACAAGTAATTCAGAAGAGAAACGAAGTCTCGACAGATGTCAGCCCATTTTTTCAAGGATGTATGCGGATAAGTCTGTGCATTCCCCAAAGTTTCTTTATTTTGTGAATCTTGACTTTCATCCATTGTCTCTACCCCTTGGACCTTCACGGACTTCCGGGCATCGTATGTCGCGACGTCCTCGTGTGTCCACGGGCAGCTATCCCGATTCGGACAGCGCCCAGTCGTCAAAAAATTCAGGCAGAGCTCAGCAGGTAGTTTGCGGTACGGGCACTGTATTCCGGCAGACGCGTTCTCACAGATGCCACCAGGCGACTGCAGGAGACACGGGTGGACTTTGGCGGAAGTCGAGGAAGCATTAATCTGGCTTTGGGCCATGAGTGTTTTCTCCTTCAACGTTCGATGCGGCTTTCGGAATAAATTTCGGTACATCGCGTGCCTGTGGAGGGGTCTATTTTCATGGCTTCCTTGATTGCTTCGCTCTATGCGGCTGTGGTGCTGGGATAGCTGCTGTTTGAGGTCAGCGAATGAGATGGACTTACTTTGAGACTCTTTTGAAGATGAAGGCCGGTCTTTTTGCTGACCAGGCCATTTCGCACTCATATGACCCATATTCTGTGCGTTATGTTGTTGGCGACGATGCAATGCAGATCTATGCGCCCCTCTATGCAGTGATCGGAAGCTTCTTTGCATTACAAGATGCTAATTCCAGGTTTCATTTTGAGATACTTTTGACCAGAATGCATTTTATAACGAGTAACGCAATGATACCTCTGCAATGAATCATATTCTTACACCTTTATTCTCAATTATTCATGCCGCATCATCCTCATCATCAGAATCGCTCATACCATCAAACGTATCCTGACGGAGAATAACACGCGCAATGTCTTCAGTATTCTCACAGATGACCTCATCAATGCCGCACTGAGTGAGATCGATGGTCAGGCTATTGCGCGGCATCGCTTCGATGCAAATGGAACGCTGTGTGACATTTCGCTCATTGATGTCCAAGAAGCACAAAGATGGCGGAATGTTGCAGATGCTCGATATTTCGGTAATTCTATTCGAAACGCATTGAAAGCTCACCATCTTCGGCGGAAGATCTTCCAAGTAAAGCGTCCCAGTAAATTTACACTCTTGGAGACAGAGGGAGACCATCGTGCGAGGGAGCGCACTCGTGTCGACCTCTCCGCGGAGGTTCTGCTCATACATGTTCATAGCAATGAGGTCACTAGGAATGCGCTGAAAGTTGATAGAGCCAGTCAGCTCAATACTTGCAGAGTGCCAATCGATGGAATAGATGGCGCCACTGTCTTTATGGCAGCTGACGCCAGTCCAAGTGCACGAATCATCTTCGTCCCCGCCGAAACTACTGTGTGCTAGTTCGAAGTCGTCTGGCGTCAGGAAAAGTTCCATGCGCTGATGGTCTGTGAGCATAGATGCATCAACGCGGGCCGCGTGGTCGAGGTCAGCTGTGAGCATCCAGAGCATTTCTACAGATGTCAAAGAGAGAGCTGCTGAAGGTACAAACGATGGAAATATTCAATATGAACTCTGGACGCATCTTTGAAATATCCTTATGATTATTGATAACGGTTATGGAGCTGGCGGCAGTGCCGTTGTTTTCGGGCGCGCTTCTTCAACATCAACGTGAAGCGCATAATTTTCTGTTGGGAGAATAAACGCTTCAAACGCGTTTCTACCCACGAACAGGCTTTGCAGTCGCATCGGGACAGCTGAAACGTCAAGTTTCCCCTCAAGGGCGTTGTCTCGTAGGTCCAATGATCTGAGGTATTCTGGAAGACTCGATAAGTCCAAACTACCTGAAAATTTGTTCTTGCTCAGGCTCAAGTGATCGAAAGTGAACGGCAAAGCCGTCAGGTCGACGCTGCCAACAAAACGGTTGTCGTCGAGCTTCATCGTTCGCATGCCCCTCGGGATCTCTCGCCATGAAATTGTGCCGTCAAAGAGGTTCTCTTGCAGTAAAAGCATGAACAAGTTGGGCCCGAGCGCACCCATCACGACGCTACCGCACAGGCGATTGCGAGACACGGATAGTTCGCTGAGACCTGACGACGATAGCCCTTGCCAATCAATCGGGCCCTGGAGCTTGTTTTCGGAGGCAATCAGCTCACTAATTGTCACTGGAAGCGAATGTAGCGAAAAATCGCCCGAAAATTCGTTCAGTGTGATATTGAGGTGCCGAAGCTTTGGTGGCAGCTGGGTGAAGTCAGCTTGAATGCAAAATCGATTGGCTTGGAGCTCCAGGCGCACGAGCGCCTCTGGAAATCCGCTGAAGTCTAAGGGCCCATGAAAATTATTCGCAGTGAGGATCATTCCGGCGATTGTGCGAGGGAGCAGCGCTGTCGTCATTGTCCCTTGCAAACCCTCGTTCGCGACGATTTCCATGCCCTGGAGCTTTCTCGGGAGGAAATCAAAGCTCAGCGTTCCATCGAGCCCGACGAACGGCCAGGTGATCTCTGCGACGTTTCCTTCGCTGTCGAGTGTGATGCCACACCACTCTTCCTTGTCGAGAAAGGCACCATCACTGTCTTTGAAGCGCGCGAGAGCATCTTCTGATAAATTCTGGACAGTGATCTCGAGGAGTGCTTGGTCGGTGAGCACGCTGGCGTCAACGCGAGAAAGCCCATCGTCAGCCGCGAGGGAGAGCATGAAAGGCATTGCCATGTTATTCTATCAATATGATCAAAATCGAAGCGAATTTTTTATCCCAGGGGACAGGGATTTCAAAAAGAAAAATAGCCAAAAGTCTGAGACAGAAAGCCTTTTGCTTATACAAACTCCATGACAACGTTCTTATTCCGAACTTTGAAGTCAAACACATTACGAGAGAATTTGATGCGCTGCAGGCTCTCAGGTAAACTCGAAACATCGATTTCGCCGTGCAGGCGGTTTCCCTGCAACGATAGATGCTCCAACTGCATAGGGAGCGTGCTGATGTCTATAGTCCCCTGAAAGGCATTGTTGTTCAGATAGAGCACTCGCAAGGACCATGGCAGCATCGTAAGGTCGAGGGACCCCGACAGCTTGTTCGTTGGAACCTCAAGCTCACGAAGATTTGAGGGCAGGTTCGTCAAGCAAATTTCTCCCGTAAAGTGATTTTCGCTCAGTGCGAGTACTTTCAGCGTCTCTGGCAGTTGTCTCAATTCAATTGACCCATGGAGAATATTTGTTTGAACGATGAAATTTTCCATGCGGTGTGGCAAGGCTGTAAAATCGACAGTACCGAGAAGCACACACTGAAATGCATTGAATGTCCTGAGATCGACTGGGAACTTCTGCATTGCTATAGAAGCGCTCACCTTATTAATGCTGATAGAGATTTCCGTCTGTGAAGCGGATAGAGTATCAAAGTTTGCTTTACATTGGAAAGTATTCGCGTGCACATCAAGGTTCTTGAGATAGGGTGGTAAGGCCATTAAATCGAGAGACCCACACAGCGCATTTTGGCCAACATCAAGATCTGTCAGTGTGGCTGGCAAATGGCTCAAATCGATTTCTCCGGAAAAATTGTTGCTGCTGAGAATGAGCTCCCTCATTAGGGGTGGTAAGTTAGACAAGTTGAGGCTACCTGACATGAGGTTTTCGAAGGCCTCCGCACGCCACATTGCGCTCGGAAGGTCTTTTGTGCTGAATCCACCGGTCAGTTGGTTTCGACTCAGATAGAGACGCTCGAGACTTCGCGGTAAGCTTCCAGTAACGATGTCATCTGTAAAACGATTCGCTGATGCTGCAAGGGTCTGCAGATTCCGCAAGTGCGTGAGCGGTAGCAATCTGCCTTTGAATTCGTTGCCGATAATGCTGATGGTCATGAGCACTTCTGGGAGCAGAGCGCTATGAACCTCACTTTTCAGCTGCAACTTATGCAGCTCGATGGAAGTCACAGTCGGTGGAACGAATTCGAGACAAACAGTTCCGTGTGGTGCAGCGTACGCTTCCGTGTCTAAGTAACCGATTTCTGTAGCATCGCCATTCGCATCACAGGTGATTCCGGCCCAGTCACAAACGTCGAGGAAGTTTCCTTTATCATCTTGGAAGATATGAACATTCTCGGCACGTGAAACAAACATCTCCATGAGCGCCTGCTGGGTCATGCTTTCATAGTCGAGGCGGCCGAGGCGTGACGCTTCAGCGCCTGTGAGTGTAGCGCCTACAGTGTAGAGAATAAGAGCATTTGGGAAAAATCGGAATATGAAAAGCATAAAGTGATGCTTGAACGGAATGCTGCTCAGGATACATTTTCAGATTACACAAACCTTTCCAGAATCATTACATCGTCTTTTTCTATTATTCATTGAACACTGACTTGCTCAGTGTATACCTCATTTAGTGGCGTACTTCTACATTTCGGCTGATTTTGCGAACTAACATTTTTACTTGCGTGAAAATTATAGAGATAAACGATACTCAGCAGAGGCAGAATATATCAAGCGTCAAGACCTATCTCAATTTGATTTTCAACTCTCAACTAAAGCAACTAAAAGGCCATGGGCTTCATCGTATCTTCCTAAGCAATCACAAATGCACACGCCTTCTGTCTTTTTCGTCTTCCAAGCGCAATTTCGTGATGCCACACTTTTGCAGCTTAATTACAAAGCCTTCTTTGTCAAGCCGACCAACGCAAATAGACTTTGGCATGACATTTGGCTCCCGTACTTCAAAATATTGAATGACTGAGGGGAGGTTTACGATGTTCTGAATCGACTCGATTTTGTTGTCGGTAATAAAGAGCTGCTCGAGTGTCCTTGGGAGCGAGCCAAAGTCGATGCTGCCGGTGAGCCCAGTACTCTGCACGCAGAGAATTCGCAGCTTCTCAGGCAAATGACTGACATCCATCGAGCCACGAAGTGGTTGATGGTAGAGATTGAGCCTTGTCAGCTTTGGGGGTAGCATCGCGAAGTTCATCTCACCTTTGACCTTTAAGCCGCTGCTATGCCAGCTTATTTGTGTGACACAGTCGTTTTCATCGTTGCAGGTTATACCTTTCCAGCTACACGCATCATCCTCGTCCCCTTTGAGGTTTTCTCGCGCTTGTGCAACATCATCTGGTGTGACGAGAAGCTCCATCAGCTGGTGATCGGAAAGCATTGATGTATTGAAGCGACCAGCCGCATCAATGGCACCAATTAGTCTAATAAGATGGAGAGCGGACATTTTAAAGAAATTTGCAGAGCTTCAATTAATGGCTGAAATTTTGAAAACAAACGTACTGGCATTGTAGGAATGCTGTGATCAAGATGATCAGAGAGCATCAGCACTACCTCAATGTTTTATAAATACATAGAAAGATTCTATTTCACATCAGTTAATTGTGAGTTCGCCTTCCACATCTGCCTGAAGGTTCGCACGCCGTAGTTTAAGACGAATCAACTCACCGTCAGGGCGTACAACATACATCTCACGAATCAAGTTGCCATCTAAATTCAACATGAGCCTGCCGAGACCATACTTTTGTATATGTACTGCGTGTTGATCAATTTTGTTGTTTGTTGCATAAAGCCATTGCAAGGAATCTGGCAAATGTTCGAGATTGATTGGCCCTTCAATCTTATTACTTGATATTCGTACATCGACGATATTGGCAGGTAACTTGGTGAAGTCAAAAGTGCCAAATATAGAATTATCACATAAATTAAGGGACTTAAGCCGCCTCGGAAGCCGACGTGTTTGAAGCGCGAATCGCTGTTTACATGATACTATTTATATATCTTCTATGTCTGGTGGTGCGTACTCGAGACGTAAATTGTTGGTGAATGCATAAGTGTCGTAAAATATTCCTGTCAATTTCCCTTCGGTGCATGCCAGACCGATCCATTCGCACACATTTGGGGTGCCTTGAATGATATATGCCTTATTATACGGCTCTTGAATGAGATCCTCTATGAGGCAATTCATAAGCATATTCTGCCTTTCGAGGAGAGCGTTTGAGTTGTTAAAATCTGCCGACAAAATGAGGAGCATTGTGATCTTCGACAAAAGACACTCTGATACAATGAATATACTTGTATGTGCTCGGTGAAACTACAATCACCATTTATGTCATTTCGCGTGTAATATTGCGTATCGCATTAGAAGAGGCTTCTCTGCGCCATCTTTTTGAACCACACTGATATTAGTAATGTGGTTCTCACGCAAGTCGAGCTGAAGTTTTCCTAGATGAGTAAGTCCAATGCGAAGATAATGCTGCCTAATCTTATTATGAGACATATAAAGAAGATAGAGTTGATCTGGGAGAGCACTCATATTCAAAGGCCCTACTATAGAATTATGTGACACGTGAATAGTTTCTATAGAGCGCGGAAGGTTAGTTAAATCGAAGGTACGGTAAATTCGATTGTACCATAGAATGAGATCAATCAGCATCCATGGCAAACTACGCGTCGAAATCGTAAAATGCTGGTGACAGTCTGCGATTCTGAGATATCTTATAGTAGGTGGTACATAAGTAATCTGAAAATTCCGCTTGAGTGACCAGCTCTCGTAAAATAGTGAGGTAAGAGCCGAGTTTTCGCATGGAAGACCGTTCCATGTGCAAATATCTCCTACTGGCAAATTCTCGCATACACGTTGCATAGATCGACTTCGAATGTTTTCAAAGAATCCACAAATTAGAGCCTTTTGTCCTGAGCTCAGAAGCTGTGCTTCAAAATGATCAATGCCAACAAAGCACACAATGATCATTAATATAGTTAGAATTGCATTACACAAGTCACCTACGTAAGTTTAAATCCACATGTTCAACAATCTTCAAGGTTCTGTACCTTATTCCTCTTGAAAATTTAACTCTTGCTCTAAGCTGGAAATTTAGCTCTGAACCTTTACCGTTGTATATGCATATCTTGGTTGCTATTTTAAGCATCAGCCTTCCTACTATGGAATAAAGTGGACTAAGTGAGCGTCTTATAAATTTAGTGTTTGTATCAATCTGCTCTAACTAGACTTCTGACATTTCACTGCGGGAAAAGTATTAAGTAGAATGAACATCATTCATTGAGATGAAGTATGATTCTGTTAGAAGCGACCTACTTTTGCTTTTGTATAGACTCGGATACTGTACTTACTTTGATACGATTCACGCATAGTTTGAATACGTGCGTAATGTACAGTAGACATTATTCTCACTGCCGAAACATACACCAATCCATATTAGCTGAACGCGAGTATTACCATGACTTCAAACATCTGCGTGAAAGGCAATGATGCCATATAACGTCATGCTCTTAACCTTCCACAATAGTTAATCGTAACAACTGCAGAGACTGAATGAAAATGAAACTGCCCAAATAAAATCATTTCTCACGATGACATGAATGCTTTCTAAAATATTCCAAAGCATACGTCATGAGTTATGGACCGCAGTAAACGGAAGTCTCATGGATTTAAATTATGAAGAGTACAATTTTCGAAGGCTGTGGTCGCTGCGCTGTAAGAATGATCTCCTCTTCGATACCCGCGATGGCGCACAAGCACTTTGATAGAAGTCTTCACAGGGGACCATGATTCTTCTTAAAGAACGTAAGTACATTTTCGTCAAACCTTATTTCAAGAGAGCATGATGATTGCGTACATTTGGGGCACTTCCGCAGCGCAAGATTCATTTCGCTACTAGAAAGTACATGAATAGCTTTATCTTGTGAGTAAATTAATAGCTTACTGCTAGCCAATTTTGTCTTTTTAATTTAAATATCATTATGTCTGAACAATCAGTTAAGAGCATGACTTCAAGTGCGCTTGATATAGTTCTTAAAAACCGAAAGCTTATTCAAGAATCAGCCAAAATTCTACAGAAACTAGGCAAAACGACAGATCCTAAAAAACGTACAGATGATGACGAATCTAATGCAAAGGACTCTGAGAATGTTTCATCACTTACTAAACTAACATCGATGGAAGTTACTCGAAACTTACCAGCTTATATGATTGAGGAAATCAAAGAAAAGCGCGAAAGAACGACACTCAGTGTAGCCGATGACAGATCCAGATTCTTCGAAGCATGGACAAAAGTTATTCATGAGTTTGTGAACAATGCGAATGAAGAAACATTTGAATGCCCCACTGACTTAAGCGGTTTCGATCGTAAAGAGCTTCATCGTTTAGCACAGAAGTACAACCTCGGTCATCACAGTGTCGGCTTTCACCCAGATCGACGCCTGATACTAACAAAAGATAAGTTGTTTTATGCAAATATGCCAAGCAAGAATGGACCCATCGATGTTAAAGATTTAGTTTCGAAGCTTGAGCCATCTCTTCATAGAAGCAGAAGACCAGTCTCAGAGTATGAAGCGTTCGACCCTGAGGCTGCAAAAAAGCTCCTTGCTGAGCGTGATCGCCGGACAGAAAGCGCAGCGAATCGTGACGTTCTCTCAAGGCTAGCGCAGTTCCAGAAGAGCTCCGATTCACACGCTGAAGCGGAGCAGTGCTCGCGCATTGCAAGCTCAACGATGATAGGAGCCTCAGAGGCACTCCATGAAGATGATATGTCGCTCTGGCAACAGGAGAACACTGCAGTTACCACTGCAACAGCAGAGTCTCTTGGGACAAAGTGGTCGAATGTTTTGGATCCCCATATTGAGCGAATGGAAAAGCCTCAGAATCCTGATGAAGGCCAGCAAATGTACCCGTACCGCTTTGGTCCAGAAGATACACCTGCGCAAGATGATCAAGCTTCAGCAGCTGAAGTACTCGAAGAGTCAAAGACTGGAATAGCGAAGGGCTGTGGCCGCAAGCGTAATCGCCCAGCAGCGAAATGATTTGAGCACAGTGATCAATCCTATTTTATCAGTGTTCCCAAAAATACAATTCCACGTTGCATATTTATTCTCATTATAATACAATGTCTTCTCTAGAAAAGCCACTGCCGCTTTCCGGCTCACATAAAATTTTACGAATGCAATGACTTATCTTTTTCCCTTTTCCCTTTCACACATCTATGCGAGTCGCTCTTCCCAGTCTGCTCTTTCTAGGGACATGCTGGCAATTCGCAGCAATCACAGAGATAACAGACCAGACGCTCGAGCGTACGCTCCAGGACGCCGACCCATGGGTCATTCAGTTCGGCGACAAGTCCAACCCGCTCGTGCAAAAGTCCCTTGAGGCGCTCGAGGCCCTGGAGAAGACAATGCATGGCTTCCTGAACATTGGCTTCTACCCTATAAAAGATGCCGCGTCGCTTCGCCTCGCAACCTACCTCAACCTGCCCTCCCTCAACGACGTCTACTTTTTCAACACCAAGCACAACATCACCGAGACGCCCGAGAACACCTGGGTCTTTGCCCTGCCCGTCGCCAGCCCAGTGCGCTTCAACGTCGATGTGAACGAGCCAAGCCCCGAAAACATCGAAAAGTGGGCAACGGAGAACATTCCGACGCGCACAGTCTCCCTCAGCACCATGTGCCTCGAGCCGTGCATCGCATTCCCCGACACTGCTGGCGCTGTGACGAGCCTCAGCGGCAACACTGTCGTCTTCACAGAGCAGCCGACACCACAGCTCATGCTCCTCGCTGCCAAGTACCGCCACGTGGCTTCATTTGTGAGCCTGGGCAACAGCACGTCGCTCCGCAATGCCCTCCCAGGAGGGCCAACTATGCCGACAGACACTGCGTGCGTTGTGATGGGCCCTGGCATCCAGCCACCCAAAGTTTTCACTGGTGCGAGCGACGCCTGGCGCACTGAGCTTGTCGAGATGCTCGAGCACTTCCCCGTTCGCAGCGCCCCGGCGAAGGAAATCAACCGCCGCCGCCGCATTGCCACGATGGCCGCCCTCCAAAGCAATGTCACGGAGATTGGGGACCACGAGGCCTTCACTCGGCACGCGACACCGCCGCTGAACATGGGAGGCCTCGCCATCGCCTTCTTCGCCCCCTCGATGGAGGAGCAGCACGCGCGGTACACCAAACACTTCAACGCCCTAGCGACGAAGTACAGCGCACTTGCTGCTGAGAAAAAGGGCCAGCAGATGCCCATGCAGTTCTTCCACATCAACGCGGAGGCGCACCCAGGCATCGCCCGCCACCTCGGCGTCGAGAAGATCCCCAGCCTCGTGTGCCTCCTCCCCGCGAGCGAGAACCGCGCGGCACAGACCTACCACGACGGCAAGTTCGAGACAGAGCCAATGTTCAAGTTCATGCGGGACAAGATGATGTCGGACCAGGACCGCATGCGCGAGTACTCGCCACCGGCCGACATCTCCGAAAAATTCTCGTCGAGTGGGCCCAAGTCGTACCCCACGGAGATGCCTGCGTGCCCGCCCTGTGACGCCGCTGTGCTGCGCAACGGGCTGTTCTACGCCGCGAAGAACGCTCCGCGCGCGGAGATTCACATCGACACGAGCCAGTCGAAGAAGTACCTCAACGTCGAGGCTGAGAAGGAGCGTCAGCGTATAAAGAAAGAAGCGCGCGAGGCGCGAATGAAGAACCGAGCCAAGGGAAATAAGAAGTCTAAGAAAGAAGAATTGTAATGCAAGTTGTTTTGGGCCTTTGTTTTACTTGAACGTAGATACTTTCTTTTCTGTGTCATTTATCCGTTTCAAATGATATTGATGGCTTATAACTCTAATCTCTTTTACAAGTAGTGCCAGGGCTGAAGTAAGAAATTTTCTTTTTAGTCCGAAAGTACTTTACCACCTGCGAGACAAGTCGATTCTCTAGGCCTTTGGCATTCATGAATTTGAATATAGCAAAGGTGCAAGCACTGAAGCTCTTTAGAGAATATGCCTATTCGTTTGAATGCGGTATCACTAGTTCTGCCGCTTTTGAAGACTTTTCTTCATTTGAAAGATTCCCATCAGCGCTGAAACGCTCGCATTCGTATCAGAGTATGTTCGTTTTACAAAATAAAACATTTTCACCCTTGGGTCAATGCAATAGATTGGTGATGTTTAGAATATTCCTCAAAAAGGCTTCTTCGCTGCATTCGCCGCCTCATATCAAGTTTCTCTGAGCTTTATATTCTCTCTCAATGACCGCCGAAGTCGAAGCCCAGCACACAGTCAGCGCAACACCCACGAAGAGCACATTCAGCGTCCGCATTCAGGAGCCAAGCGAGTGGATCGAGCGCCTATCACTTTTCGCCAAGAAGCCCATTGGCTTCCCACGCGAGCAGCGTGATGACGATGCGCTCCGCGAAAAAGCGTTTGCGACACACGCCCTAGAGAGCGCACAGGAAGGGTTCCGTAAGCTCACGGCGCTCGGTGTGCCCACGAAGCGCCCAGACGACTTTTACGCGCAGATGCTCAAGTCAGACAACCACATGGCCAAGGTCCGGCGCATCCTCGAGGAGAAGGAGCGCGAAATCCGCGAGCGAGCCAAGCGGCGCAACGACATGATGCAGCGCAAGTACAAGAAGGAGCTCAAGGCCAACGCAGCCAAGAAGCAGTCAAGCCGCAAGCGCGAGCTGCAGACAGCGGTCGAGCACGGCAAGCGCAGCGCCAAAAAGTGGCGGCAGGGCGGCGGCGACGCAGGCGATTTTGACTTTGGCGACTTTGTTGGTGACAGTGGCGAAGGGCAGGGCAGCCAAAAGCGATCGTTCCGTAAGAGTGGCATAAACCGAAAGCCGAAGAGCGCAAAAAAGAACAAAAAGTCGAAGCGATGAATGTTGGTTTCGTAAAAAGTAGAGAATGTCACTTTTCATGCATTTTGCACTCGCGCATTATTTCCTTTGAGCTTAATTGTAGCTGAATGGCAGTATTCTAGTGAAGGAAAGCTTTTCTTCAGTGAGAAAGATACAAAGCACTCGCAAAAGAGCGTTTGTAGAAAATGACATTTTCGGTGTCATTAGTGGGGTCTGTGCCATAATAGCCTGAGATCAGGGTTTCCCAAAAGGTGGCCCGAGGGATTGGCAGGCGGCCCTGGAATTTCGCCCCTTTTGCTGTAGCACATCTTCAGAAGAAATGATGAGAATACATTGTAATTTAGCCTAAGTACGGGCTACTCAGGTGGCCCTGAGATATTTTTTCTGGAATAGGTGGCCCTGGTCCCAGACCGTGAGAACCGCTGCCTTTTTGATGTGCTGTGCTCGAAAGCGCGCGATAGAGATTCCATTTGTTCCCTCGTTATAGTGATAGTAAAAGCTAGTGAGCATAAGTGTTCGTCGCACTTAAATATTTTTTTTCGTATACCTAAGGCTATAAGGCTCATGGCGCAAAAACTCACGCTTTATCATCGATTCATTTCAAAATTTTCTATGTTCCCACTGTGCGCTCTCTTTACGCTGCAAGCCGATTTTTGCGGACGCATTGATTCAAACCAACTCCCGCAAGACGCTCTGCTCGAGCTCCTCGTCGCCCATTTCGACGACCCCGAGGCGTTCCGAGACGGAGACGGCGCTTACGAGGATATCCGGGAGTGGAAAGGCCTCGAATTTGACGAAAACGGTGATGTGATAGTCATCCACTGGGAGTTTGATGATTGGGAGTTTGCGCATAACCCAGCGTACTTTGAGGCCGTCAGACCGAACGGGTCAATCGATTTGATTTATCTCCCAAATTCTGTCAAAGACTTCAGTATTGCACACCTCAAGCTTGTCGGCACGGTAGACACGAGTGTGCTCCCAGAGAATCTCGATGCGCTCGACATACAAAACAATAAATTTTCGGGAAAGTTCGTCACTGCGACGCTTCCCCGAAGCATCAAGTACCTCTTCTTACAGCACAACAAATTCGTGGGAAGCTTCCATCTTGAGGGTCTCCCGCAAGTATTTCAAAGCCTTGATATTTCGTGCAACAATTTTGAGGGAACGCTGAACTTTGCGAAAATCCCAGAGAGCACTGTGTTTCTTTTTCTGCAGCATAACAATTTCGCAGGCAGTGTAAACTTCGAGCGTGCGCCACCGAACCTCGTCAGTCTTTTGATCAACGGGAACAACTTTAGGCAAAGCGTGCTCCGCGTTGGCGGCAAAATGGTGGAGATGCGAAGCGTTCGCGTCGAGCCTGGCGCATTTGAGTCTGCCATTGACTTTGAGGGGCAACCGCTTTCGATGATAAGGGACGTAGATGATATTGTCGTCGAACCCCTCGACCGTCCTATAGCGCACATTTAATATAAATAACGCAGTCGAATAAGATTCAATGGGCTTTGGCAGACATTGCTCAAACCTTCCAAGTGCTCACAATATGCAGTGCCTTTTCAATTCTAGATTGAAAATGTTTCCCCTGTCCTTACATTTGATGCTTCAAGCTGACTCTTGCGGTCGCATCGACAAAAATGCGCTGCCACAAGAAACGCTGCTCGAGCTTCTTGTCGCTGGGCTCGAAGATTCCGAGGCCTTTCGAGACACTGACGGCTCCTACACTGACATCACCACATGGCCTGGTCTTGAATTCAACGAGAATGGCGATGTGACCGAGATCGACTGGGAGTTTGATCAATTTGCAGAAATCTTCGACGATGGCTATCTCCCTGCCGTTCAGCAGGGTGGAACTATCGACTTTGCCTTTCTACCGCACAAACTCAAAAGATTCAGCATAAGTCACATGAAGCTCGACGGTACAGTAGACACAAGTGCTCTTCCGGGTGGCCTGGGACTTCTCGAAATCGAATCCAATAGATTTTTTGGCTCATTCGTCGTCGGCGATCTCCCGAGAGCCCTGACTTACATATATGTGCAAGGCAACAAGCTCTCTGGGAGCATTCACCTCGAAGATCTACCACCGGCACTGCACACCCTCGACGCCTCGCGTAACTGCTTTGAAGGGTCACTCGGCTTCTCAAAGCTGCCCGACACCCTCCAATACTTGTTCATGCATCACAACTTATTTTCAGGAAGTATTTCTCTCGAGCATATGCCGCCCCATATGACGAATCTCTGGATCCATCAGAACCGTTTTGCGCAAGACGTTCTGTGTATCGCTGGCCATGTCGTCAAAAAGAACGGTGTTCGTCTCGATGACGGTGCGTTCG
This sequence comes from Perkinsela sp. pyNocScin1, assembly GCA_964019655.1. Classification (NCBI taxonomy): domain Eukaryota; phylum Euglenozoa; class Kinetoplastea; order Prokinetoplastida; family Perkinselidae; genus Perkinsela; species Perkinsela sp. pyNocScin1. The sequence goes on from CAXHTR010000007.1 coordinate 607,172, forward strand.
GTGCGGTAATTGGCCCAGATGGGGACAAGCTTGAAGTGACCAGGTACGGTGATCATATAACTGTTCAGGTCGCTGGAGATGGAGCTTCTTGATTGGGAACAATTCGCTGCCCTGAAAGCTGACAGTGTTCAAGAGAGAAGAAGAAATGATACATATATCATTAATCGCATAGAGGTGAGTCGTTCGCATGTTATCTATTCATCCTCTCAACTCGAATTCCTCTTTTCACTATCCTTTCTCTCAGTCAATGACGAGCGAATCGGAACCAAAGCCCTCCCCGAAAAAGTCCCTAGCAAAAGAGAGCCACCTCGAGATCCACCCACCAGACGACCACTCAACGCTTTCTCGCGTCAAGTTCGCCGTGCGGCAGCGCAAGATCTACTTTTGGATCGGCGTATCCATCTGCATGCTCGCGCCCACGATCCTCGCGCTCGTGCTCTTCAGCCACAGCTTTACGATTTCCCACATGGAGTCCGTCCCGCTCGTCATCGGCGGGTACTGCGCGATCGCTGCGACGCTTCTGTCGATGTTCCAGATCATGGAGCACCTCATCACATTCTCACAGCCGAAGATGCAGTGTAAAATCATCCGCATCCTGCTGATGGTCCCCATCTACGCCCTCATGAGCTGGATGTCGTGCATCTTCCGCACAGCCGCGCCGTACTTTGCGCTCGTGCGTGACATGTACGAGTCCTACGCGCTGTACAACTTCTTTCTGCTCATGATCGCGCTCCTCGGCGGCAGGGCCCACCTCAGCCGCACGCTCGAGCAGAACGCGCAGTCCCCGAGCATTGAGCACTTTTACCCGATGAGTCGGTACCTCCGGCCCATCACGCTGAACGCCGCTTTTGTGAAAAACTGCCACCGATGCGTCTTTCAGTTCATGCTGCTCAAGCCGCTGTGCGCATTTTCGGTGCTGGTGCTCGTTGTGCGCGCCAAGTGCCTCGGGGAGACGTATGCGTTCAGCCTTCGCAATAAATCGTACCTGTGGATAGCCATTCTGACGAATGTGAGCGTGAGCCTCGCCTTCACGGCGCTCGTGTACTTTTACAGAGCGACGCGTCACCTTCTCCGCGGCCACAGCCCGCTCGGCAAGTTCTTGTGCATCAAGCTCGTTCTGTTTGCATCCTTCTGGCAGGGTATTTTCATAGAGCTCCTGCATGTGTGCAACGTCTTGCCGCAGAGCGCACTGTGGACGAAGAAGGAGGTCGCGACTGGCCTCCAGGACTTTTGTATTTGCATTGAAATGTTACTGGTGGCCTACGGCCACAAGTTCTGCTTTGGGTCGCAGAATTACACGCCAAAGGTTGCGGGCAAGGCCAAGCGCGGGAGGAAGAGCATAGACGAGGAGCAGTCGGCGCTCCTCGAGGATGGTGAGCGACGGGTCCTGACGAGCCAGACGCCTCTGGAGAATCTGTGGTACACGTTGTGCCATCGGGATATTTGGAAATAAGCGGGAGGGCACATATGGGAATGTATACGCTACATCAGTAGTTCAATGAACTAGGGAGCTAGTCAACGAGAAATGTACATCATTCGCTTGTTGTCAGCGAGCTGAATAAGATTCGATGAAATTCACATGTCTATGGAATGAACTGAGAAAGTGATCATATGGTCGTGGGCTCTATCATTTCATTTTTTTGAGCGCGTAGTGGCCCCTTGCAGCTGTAGCGGTACAAGGCATAAGTATCAGCGCTATCAGGGTGAATCGAGGTGCAGGACCATTGCAGTCTTCTCAGTATGCGATTTCACTTAATAGAACAAGTAGCAAAAGATTTGCGCACAAGTCATTGATATTGGCCACAGGTTAGTTGTATATTATGTATATTCTAAATTTGAAATGCTCAGCGTTCTCATACTCTCCGCAGTTGAAATACAAAATTATCCCTCATCGAAAGCATACCAAAGGCTCTGCATGAATAATCTGTGTCTTCGCAAGCAGCATGGAAACCTCGGCGAGGACGTATGCGCCTGGTCATGCGTCACAAGGTGCGATGAAAATGGGTTCGTCCATCGAATCGGCTGGAACAATGTTCTCTACCAAGTCGGCTGGAAGCTCGAGTGGCTGCCCACTGGCCTCGAAATCCTCGAGCTGGACCTCCAGGTTATATCAGCGCAGCTCGAGACTCGACTGCTCCCGAGGTCACTTAAAATTTGCAGCATTCAGTCTGGCAAAGTAAAGGGGTCGCTTGACTTAACAACACTTCCGGATGCCCTTGAAAATCTCGATTTAAATGAAAACTACATTCAGGGGGAAATATCGCTGCTACGCCTCCCACCCGGGATCAAAAAAATAAGCCTGACAGACAATCCGATCAAGTACGTCTACGTTTGCAACGGGTCTCTGCCAAAGTCTCTCTCGCTTCTCTCTGTGACAAAGCAGACCCCAGCCGGTCGCACGCGGGCGATCGAAGTCAATGGAAATAAAGTTGACACGCGGATATACCTCATGAACACGGAGTTTTGCGACCGGTACAGGCAGGTTTTCTTGGTTCTTCACTCCATCGATCATTGAAAAATTCTTCAAACAGAATTGAGGCTCACTCTTTGAGACACATACGGATGGGGTCTGCCACAGTGCTCATGCTCGTTCTGAACCTTTACGTCTTTTTCCAGATGATAATTCTTTTTATCTCATCATTTTTGAGAGCGTATCAATTTACCTAGTCTTTGACATTCCTCGGAGACATTATCTATGTTAGTTCTGATTCTCACCGCCGATGAATCCAGCCCAGTCACAGACTCCATTGTACCAGGACAGGCACAGCGCATGCAAAATATTCTCGCGTACAAATTTTTTGGCACCGGCGGCAAGGACTTGATCGAAGCGCTGCGCAACCGAATACTGCCCCCAGCTTGCACCTGGGAGTTCTCGCCGTTGGAAGGTGCCACGTGCGCAAAGGGTGTCATTACGCAAATTCTCGTCAACTCGCAGAGGTATCCGAATTTGGATCCTTCATACGTTCCACCCACAGTCAAGTCTCTCACTATGATAGGAGCGGGACTGAGTATGGAGCTTCAGACGTGCGTGCTCCCGAGAAGTCTCATTAACCTCGACGTCCAGCAGAACAAGATCTGCGGAAGCTTTGATATGACAAAGTTGCCTGAAGCTTTAGAAAACGTCCAGGCCTCCATGAATCGAATATCGGGTATTGTGCACCTCTGCAGCCTCCCGCCGGCGATAAAGCGCATCAATTTCATGGACAACCGAATCGCCGCCGACTGCGTGTTCGTTGCGAATATTCCACCAAACATAAAATTCATTATTCTTCGTAAGAATCCGCTACGTGCTCTTCGGCCCATGGAAAGTTACGAGCTCGATAAAGCAAAGTATTACATCAAGTGGAAGTCACTGTACTGCACCCAAGAGCATATCCAGGCGCAAGAGAGCTTGCATTTCGCCTCTCAGTTGAATAAAATGGATGTTGCATGACTTGACGTCTCAATAGACGTCGGCGAGAGAGTGAAGCCCCTTCTCCCCATTTATGACTGAAAAATACCCAGTAACATCGGACGGAGCAATGATGAGTCCCCTGACAGCTATCTGATCTTACTTCCCTTAATATTTACCGACTTTAAATTTTCAGCGGAATAATGCTTGTATTTCTCACTTTGAAGTTTGCAATGCTCTTGCTGCTTCTAACTGCCGATGGGCCAGACCCGAGCATCGATTCTATTCTCTCAGAGAGCGAACAGCACATTCAAGATATTCTCACGTATAAATTTTTTGGTACAGAAGGTGAAGATCTGATTGCAAATTATCGCAACAGAGTGATTCCCTCGGTGTGCACCTGGGACTACTCACCACTCATAGGTGCCAGGTGCGAAAAAGGTGTTGTCACAAGAATTCTTGTGAACTCGCCAAGGTACCCAAATTTAGACCCCTCGTACGTTCCACACTCAGTGACTTCGCTTTCTATAAAATTCGCAGGACTACGAAAGCAGATCCAAACGCGAATGCTCCCGAAGAGTCTCATACACCTCGACATCCAACAGAATAAAATTTTTGGCACTTTTGATATGACATCTCTTCCCCGAACCTTGGAAAGCATCATGGGCTGTATGAATCGAATTTCGGGTCTTGTGCACCTCTGCAGCCTACCACCAGCGATGAAAAAGATTGACTTTACTGACAATCGACTTGCTGGAGACTACGTTGATGTGGCCAATATTCCACCAAGCATCTTCTGGATCATTCTCCGCAGAAACCCGCATCGTGGGATCAAGCCAATGGACAGCTATGAGCTGGACAGATCAAAGTTTTACATCAAATGGAAGTCGCTGCATGTCATCGATGCGTACAGAAAGGTACAGATGGAGTTATATTAACATCTCATGTTGCACGGCTTTTTTATAGTTACTCGAAGCATTGATATGCAGCAACATTTGTATTCAGTGTTTCTAGGAAAAAAAGGGTTATCACTTAAATGTGGTCATGTTACATAAGATTATCTAGAATTTGCATTTCTCGTTCTGTCACTTATTTATGGAGATCCTCGATCAGGACCATCGTGGGTTTACAGCTAAAATACTTGTTGTAGAACGTTTACACTCAAGTTATGAATGAAGCCTTGGGACTCTCGTCGCCATGTCATTTACTTCAAAAGCTGTAAATAGCCACTTTCTTTTGGAACTCAGTCTGCATGCACATAAAATTTCATTTTCACTCATCAAGACGCTTGTTTACTTCTCTATGTTGCTTTGCCTTCCATTTCTATCTGCAGATACCGCACTTGGCCGCGTTGGCGATTCCCTGCTCCCCGATGCGCTGCTCCTCGAGCTCATGCTAGATGCGTGCGACGCAAAGACGAAGCAATGCTTCCAAAATGAGAACGAAGAGTACCTTGATTTGGATGATTGGTACGGTCTGACGCTCGATGCTGACCATCATGTCATTCGTATCAAGTGGGTCTTCCGGTACTTTAAAGGAACGCTGGCGCTCGACTACATGCCGAGTAGCCTCATCGACTTTGACATAACCTACAGTGTCTTTGCGGGGACTGTGACAACATCGAAGCTCCCAGAGAAGCTCAATACCTTCCTTATTGCCAACAACGAATTTTACGGCAGTATTGACTTTTGCTCGTTCCCAGACACTCTCACAACTATCAAGATCAACAATAATGATTTTCGCGGTGGTGCAGACCTCACGCGTCTACCTCCTGGGCTACAGGAACTGCGCATATCCAACAACGCTTTTACAGGCGGTCTCAATCTTTCTGCGCTACCGGAGTCGCTTGTGATTCTCTCTGTAATGAACAACAATTTTTCGGGGTTTTTAGATATTTCAAAGCTTCCGGCAAATCTGAAGGATCTGTATGCGCATAGCAATAATTTCACCTATCGGTAGTGCCTACTTTCACAGAACAGAACAGATGCAATGTGATCCCAACTCTTTTCAACTTTTGTATCCTCGGATGCCATGCATACTACAATTGAAATTTTTCAAAAATTTTTATACTTGAGCCAGAAATGCTTCATTCACTTATTTTGAGCGCTGCTGATAGCTATCTCGGCCGTGCAAACCAGGACATGATATCTGATTCGACGCGCCTCGAGCTCATGCTCGATGCGTGTCCCTGTGCCACAAAGGAAAAGGTATTGAACACCAAGTATGAAGAATGCCATGACCTCAAAGACTGGAAGGGCTTGACGGTTTATGGAAACGAACTCACACTGCTGAGCTGGACATTCTTATCGCTCGAGGGTACTATCTCCTTCGACCACCTTCCGAGAACTTTAAAGAGTTTCGATATAACGTACAATAGCTTTGAGGGGACTGTTGCAGCTGATAAGCTTCCGCACGGACTCGAGCGGTTTTTGGTTGGCTTCAACAAGCTCAGTGGCAGCATCGACTTTTGCAAGTTTCCGGAAACACTCGAAAGTATTAAACTAGGTAGTAATAAATTCCATGGCAGTGTAGACCTGAAGAGACTGCCCCCCGTGCTCCGCCATTTGCACGTGCACTACAATGCGTTTTCGGGGTGTGTAAACCTCACGGCACTCCCCGATACGCTGAAGTTACTGTCCCTGGCACATAATCAATTTTCGGGGTGCTTAGATATCACAAAGCTCCCGCAGAATATGGATGAGCTGCACCTGCAGCAAAATAATTTTCAGGGGAAGCTTGACGTTGGTGGCTGTGCTACAAAAAATGTTCGCATCAAAGTTGAGGAGGAGTGGACAAGCGATGCGAACGAAATATATATCCCAAAAGGAACTGACGTTTATGTTTTTGAGTAATATGCGAGTATAAGCACGGTAGATGACAAACGCACAAATTTAAGCAGAGCATAATGCGTCGAATGGGAATTTTCATTTTAATTGCGTTTTCTTATCAATTGTTTTCTTGTTAATCAGTATCTTCTCGTCAAATGATTCAGGGGCGATATGGTTCTCTTTTCCGCAATTCGTTCGAAGTTTTTCAGTGTATGCAGCATTGCCTATTTGTTCGACTCTATTCGACTATCAATCAAAATAAATGCTTCACTGCCCTATCCTTATCGCTGCTGACAATGCCCTCGGCCGCATCGATGAATCTATGCTCTCAGATGCGATGCTCCTCCAGCTCATGCTGTCTGCATGCACTGATGAAACAAAGCAAAAATTTCAAAACGAAGATCAGGAATACCTTGACATCGCTGACTGGAAGGGCCTGAAAATCGATGCGAACGGCCATGTCACGCGCATTATTTGGCGATATCTGAGCTTCGGTGGTCTCATATCCATGGATTACATGCCTAAAAGCGTCACTCGTTTCATCATTGCATACAATCGGTTCAAGGGGACTCTAGACACGTCCAAACTTGCACCGAATCTGAAGGTGTTTGAAATCGGGCACAATAATCTGAGCGGAAGCATTGCCTTTCGCTCGTTTCCGGAAGAACTGACAAGCATAGAAATGAGTGCCAACAAATTCTCTGGAAGTGCTGACTTGACGAGCTTACCACCTAACCTTCGTGAGCTTCAAATGTCTTCGAACAAATTTTCGGGGTCTCTGGACTTGTCTGCACTCCCATCAAATCTTAAAAAACTCTTTGTCTCTGACAACGAATTCTCGGGCTGCCTGGATATCTCAAAGCTTCCTGTAAAAATGGTCCAGCTGCACATTCAAAAGAATGCTTTTGAGGGCACGCTCGACGTTGCTGCCTGTCCTGCCCGACGCGTTTCAATCAAAGTCGAGGAGGAGTGGATGCATGACGACAACGACGATCATACCTATATCCAAAGGAGGCAGAAAGAGTATGTTTTTACGTAAAGTGAGTGATTCGAGAAAGTCGTACATAGTTTTGATATATTGATGAAAAATATATAATCATACACGCACTGATAGTATTGGTTCACTCCTACATTGAGTTGAACATGTCATTTCAACCTTTTGATATTGGCGTAAGCAAGCATTTATTCTTTCAATTTTTTAACTCTGTGAAGATGCTACATGACGACGCTTATCTACGGGCGACTAAAGCTGGGCTCCAGAAAAAAGCTATCGGTTTTCAGTCAGAAGGGCAAAGAGACAAAAGGATTTAGTCTTGAAGCTGAACTTAGAGAATTGAAAGAGTACGTGATGCACAAATAAGAGGTTACATTAATTATTCAAATCTTATAAGCCTCGTTTGCTCAGCGTGATCTCTCTATGTGATAGACAGTTGCTTGATTTCAGTAATATTCATTCGTATTAAGTGCAAATTGCGGTGAATGCAAATCAGTGGGAAATGGAGGCATCTTCTCAATACATCTCTTTTTAGGATTCAAAATGTGCTTCTTCTTAGCCGGTTTGCTCTATATATGCAGTGCGGATTCGAATCTCGGGCGCCTTGACTACGCCTCGCTCTCAGATCAGACGAAGATGGAAATACTTGTTGAAGGTCTCAAGAAGTGTGATGCTTTTTCAGAGATATTTTATGATTCCGACGGAAACTTCAAGGATGTGTGTGACTGGTATGGCGTGACGTGCGATGAGTCTGGTGATCTCACTGCGCTCAAGTGGAGTAAGTGCGCGGCGATTAAATTTGGGTCCCTAAACTTGGATTTTTTACCAGGGACGCTTGAAAGGATATATATCGATTTTTGTGAACTTGGCGGAAAATTCGAAGCGAACTTTCTACCGAGAGGGCTCAAAATCTTTGATGCTTCCCTTAATCAACTCGAAGGGACGCTGGACTGCGCCGCGTTGCCTCCAAGAATGCTTGAAATCGCCTTAACCAGAAATTCACTCAAGGGCAGTCTTCAACTGGCGTCGATCCCAAGCACGATGACAGGGTTCTTTGTCGATGAGAACAATTTTTTAGGTAAAATTGACTTTGCCAACTTACCAGGATCATTACGCGAGTTACACATTTCGTGTAATGAAGTTACCAGCGAAATAGATACGTACACTCTTCCACGTCAAATGCGTGAGATGGATATCTCTTACCAGGACATAAGAGGCGTTTTTGCACTCGATGGGCTTCCGCAAACGCTTGGCGAGCTTTGTGCACATAGCTGCTCGCTCGAGGGGCCGTTTCCTGCTGAAGCTGTCCCGCGAGCAGCACTCAACTACTCGCTAGAGAAAAATAATTTTTCGGGGACACTTGCGCTTGAAAATCTTCCGAGGGAGATTGAATCGCTCTACCTCGATGACAATAAGATGCACGGAACGCTCAACTTTGATTCAATGCCATTCATGCATTATTTGTCTCTTGCGTCGAACAATTTTTCAGGGTCTGTGACATTGGCTAATATTCCAGATTCTATGAATCTTTTGAACATCGAGGAGAACAAATTTTTGGGTATGCTCTCTGTGCTGCGCATACCACACAAGAATATGCGCGTCAAGGCACGTGGGAATTCTTTTCGGAAAGTCATCGTGCGGAAGTCTCTACGTCATCAGATTTCAGTCTCTTTGGATGTTCCAGTGGAAGTGATTCCGAACGAGGAAGGCTAAAGGGATTTAATGATTGCATTCGACAAAAAATGAATATCCATAAGTGTATGTACGGATGTATTTCCAGCGTATTCTTCTTCTACTAACATTCATACAATGTCAGCCATCGTCGAAAAACTCGTCCAGCGCGCGAACATCCTCGTCTTCTCCACCTTGTGGTGCCCCTTTTGCACGCGTGTCAAAGACCTCATCCGCTCGAAGAAGCTCGACTTCAACGAGTACATCATCGACGAGTCCACGACCGAGGGCGCGGAGGTACGGGCAGCCATCATTCAAAAGTACAACCACCACACAGTGCCGGCAGTGTTCATCAGGGGCAGCTTTATCGGTGGCTACGATGACGTCAAGGCGCTCAGCGACAGCGGTAAGCTGCAGTAGAACATAGGAAGTCACTTTGCATTGCAAGGCCAATCAAATCACCAGAAATGCACTCTATTCTTTCCTTTTGTTTTTTTCTTGTAGGCTATGGGATTTTCACAGCTCATCACGCTTCTAACCGTCGACCCTGCCCTCGGCCGCCTCGACTTCGCATCGCTCTCTCAGCAGGACAAAATGGAGATGCTCGTCGCTGCCTTCGTCCCCAAGCACATCCGCCGCTTCCAGGACAAGGCACGCAACTTCAAGGACGCGTGCGAGTGGGCCAACGTGCAGTGCGACCGAAAGAAAGAGGTGACGACGATCAACTGGGCGTCCAAAAAGACCGGCGCTGGCACGATCAACCTCGACTTCCTCCCCGACACGCTCCGCGTGTGCAGGCTCTCGAGGAACGACCTCGAGGGGTCGCTCCGAATACCTTTCCTGCCGCGGAGGCTCACCACATTTTCGGCCAATCTCAATCGCCTGAAGGGGTACCTGGACCTCACGGTGCTCCCACCGGACATCACTGAGTTCCACGTCGGCAGCAACAGTTTTGAGGGGACAATCGACCTCGAGCACCTGCCGCGGATGCTCGTGAACCTCGCTGTGCCGAACAATCGGCTGATAGGCACTGTCCGCCTCGATGCGCTCCCGCGTGCCCTCACACACCTCATCATCTTTGGCAATGCGCTCTCAGGCGTCATGGACACGGAAAAGCTCCCGCGGAGTATCATCGAGCTTCTGATCGGCGACACAAAGCTGACTGGCCCCTTCAATCTTCAGGGGTTACCGCGGCAGTTCAAGCAGCTGGAGGCCCGCGACTGCCAGTTCGCAGGGTCAGTTGCACTCGCAGACATGCCCGACCATTCCGCATATATTGACCTTTCCATGAACATGCTAACGGGGACCATTTCGCTGCAGCGAATGGCGAGGACCCTCCATATTCTCTACCTCCAAGAAAATATGCTCACTGGAGGGCTTTGCTTCAAAGGTCTGCCGGGCAGCATCCAATCGGTTGCGCTCGACCGGAACTTTTTCTGCGGCAGCGTTTTCATCGATTTTTTGCCGACGAAGCTGCGGTATCTTCGGCTCTCGGGGAATAAGCTCATCGGGACTGTTGAAGTAGTATGCTTTCATGCAAATCTTATTCTCAGTCTTGCGAGCAACGACATTGAAGAATTGCGGGTGCGCGAGGTGGAGCCCTTCTTTGGAAAGGAGAAGCGGATGTTTCTCGACGAGGGGGTGCGAGTGGTTGACGCGGCGACCGGGGAGAGCCTTAAGGCCGAGTTCGTGGATTTCAAGCCGAAGAAAAAGGAATGAGTGCTCTTGAAGTGTGCATAGTGTGGTATAGATATGAATTAATAATTTTAGCTCATTACGTGAATGACTGAGTGTTTTGTTCGTGCTTGGAACATATATTGTATCGTTGGTATGTTAATTTCTCTCATTTCCGAGCATGACAGCGGGGCCTTTGTACAGCTACTTCTATCTAATTTACTGTAGCAAAGGAAATTTGAACTCGGGCGAGCATAGTCTCGCAGTAGGCTGCATTCGCTCTGAGACTATGAGGTTTTTCCTAAAGAGCTAATCCTATAAACAGACTTGGTACCGATGGGTCCTTGTTCTTAAGAAATGTCACTCATAGTCTTTTTCTCCATCTTGGTACCTTCGGGCCTTATGTGTAAAAGTACGACGAGAAACTGCCAAGACGAGACGTATCCAATTCCTGTTGGTTCTATTCGTATTTTCGACGATGTCTTGTCTATGGCCTTTTCGATAAAACATTGACAGGAATTTGGCCTTCCGAATGAAAGACACATTCTCTATTATCATATGTAAATTTTCGGTCAAACCCAATTTCTTTTGATGAATATTTATGATCTTATGCAGGAAATGTGCTTTGCTAAGCATATGAGGGAGTTCAATGTTCATCATGTCGAAATTCAAGTATTCGTGTGAATCTCTCATAAACATATTTATTTACTCAAAATGCACCACCGCATTCTGTCAGTCCTTGCAGCTGACCCACTCGGCCGACTCGACGCCCTGTCCCTCTCTGACCAGCAGATGATGGAGCTTCTCGTGCAAGACATGCCACACGAAAAATACCAAGACAAAAACGGTGACTTTCTTCCGATTGGCCAGTGGAAGCGCGTTAACTTGTACGCAGATGGCGACGTCTGTAAAGTGGCATTTATCAAAACAAAGCGTGGATCGCTCGAGTTCAGATGCATTCCGCGCCACGCTGAGGACTTTCGCGTTATATCCACAGATCTTGGCGGAAGCTTGAATACGCGAGCACTTCCGCCATCCCTCGTCACTTTGCAGCTAGTCAGCAGTAAGTTTGCCGGTACGGTGGACTGGGAAGCGCTTCCACCAAGTCTTAAGGATCTTACCCTCGCAACAAACCAGCTGAAAGGGACTGTTGATTTAGTTCACTTACCAGAGAATCTGGAGATCCTTTGCGCACAGCGAAATCTTTTTACCGGAAGCATCGTTCTGGATGCCTTGCCACGAAGGCTTCGAGTTCTGAACCTTGCACACAACCGGCTGGAGGGGACACTTGACTTGGAGCACCTACCAGCGCATGTCAAGCGCCTGACGCTGCGAAACAATAAATTCGTAGGCAGTATTGCGCTTGACGCACTTCCGGAGACCCTGGAGTATCTGTATCTGCAAGCAAATTTGCTCTGCGGTGATGTCATTATGAATGAGTTGCCAGTTGGACTCGTCGAGCTTTCATTGGCAGAGAATCGATTTGGCAGCCGCTTTGAGGTGCGTGCGAATAGCAATGCAGAGATCAACGTGCAAAACAACCTGCTTTGTGGAACGGTCGTTGTCCGTAGTGTAATGCGGCGCAGGGTGGACTTTCGAGGTAACGAAATCGAAGCGTTTGTTGAAGTTTGAGATAGGCTTGGGCTAAATAAAGATAGGATGATCATAAACAAAATATGAAATACCAATTATTTCCGTGTTAGAATCACACTCATCTGTGCTTTGCATATCTTTCTTCATTTAGTGAATGATTACTTCGTATTTTAGCAGCGAGCGCTTCGTCCGTGATTTTCATTTAACAGCTATCTGAACTGGAGGAGCAATGCTTGTGATCAGAAAGACTGAAGCGCTTCAATTTTGGCTCTTTGTGCCAGTACCTGGCGCAAGCTTGATCTGGGCCATTGCATAGGACTTGTCCATCTTAACAACAGAAGAAAAAGCTTGTTCGTGCTTGTATCAGACCAGCATCAACACAGCATTCGAAAATTTTGATACCCGAACCGTCGATTCGTTGAAAACTTTTATGCTCCCCCACTGCCCTAAAATCCTGTGCAAGTTACATTTTTAAGATCTGCCGCAATTTTAGAACTGTATGTACTATTCTGTATGCATAGCCTATTATCGTGAATCGATATGCATGCATAAGCGTTCTTGTCACTTCATTCACTGCGATACATACCGATACAATGCTTTCTCTTTTCCACACTTTCAAAGCGGCAGACCCATCGATCGGTCGCTTCGACGCGAACACCATGACCGACCAGATGCGCATGGAGCTTCTCATCGCAAACATTGCTGAGCACTCGCGAGAAATGTACACAGACGAGAACGGCGACTACCTCGACGTCTGCTCCTGGAACTACATCGAGTGCAACAGCGATGGCCGCGTGACCATGCTCTCCCTCAGCGCTGTACTCGTCGGTACAGTCGCGCTCGAGTTCACACCGCCACTCGTCACAAACATTGACCTGGCCGGCACTGAGGAAATCGAGGGGACACTGCAAACGAGCGCGTTACCTGAAAATCTTCGCAGTCTTGACATCAGTATGAATCAATTTGCGGGGACTGTGGATATGACTTCCCTTCCAAAATCGCTCACGAAATGTGATGTATCTCAGAACTATTTTTCAGGGGACGTGAATTTAACTGCGCTGCCGAGCGGTCTGCAGTCGCTTTTCATGCGCTTCAACTGTTTTGGGGGCAATATTTCGCTTGACCAACTTCCAAATATGCTCATCACACTGAATCTCTCACATAACGTTTTTCAAGGGAGCATTTCGCTTCGTGCGCTCCCACAAGCCTTGAAAACGCTCAATGTACACAGTAATTCACTGAGCGGCGAAATGTACTTGCAAAGTTTACCTCCCAATATCGAAAACCTCCGGCTCAGCGAGAACAAATTTTCGGGGAGCATTTCGCTCGAGGGACTCCCACCGAGTCTCGATTATCTCGACCTTTCCGAGAACTGCCTCTCAGGGAGCCTTCGCTTTACAAACCTTGCAGCTGGTCTTGGCACGATTATGCTGAACGCAAACACGTTTACAGGCGAACTTCACGTACCAGAGTTGCCTGAGGGGCTGCACGTTCTCGATGTCAAAGGAAACTCGATGAGCGGGACGGCGCAGATTCACTCGAGTGCCAAAGCAAAAGTTGCGTTTTCCGGAAATCACATCAGTGATGTCATCGATGAGAATGGGGCAAAGGTCGAGTTCTACTGCGACTGGGTCGGCTACGCGGACTACCTGAAGGTCTGAGAATGTAATGATTATGGGATTTATAAAATGATAGAGATAAGTATTGATCGTAAGAAACTTCGAAAAGTGAAATCGAGTGCAACGAAAGTTTCAGCCGTTTTCAAAATCAAAATGCCCTTTTTTGCCATCGTGCATAGTGCCGATCCTGCGCTGGGACGCGCGAAGAACTCAAAAGTCGCGTACAAGTCCTTTCTATTGGACACAACCTTCTACATGGGACATTCAAACAAACATGCTTCCACATGGAATGAACCTCCTCGGAGTCTCGCACAGTGCGCTTTCGAAAAAATTCAACTTTCGTACGCTACCACCGCTCATGCAGTCCATTTTCCTTGGCAATAACAAATTTGTGGGCTCTGTCACCCTAACGAAACTTCCGAAGAGCTGTATCGTTATTGACGCCTCACACAACTCTTTTTCAGGGAGTATCAACCTGAAGAATATTGGTAGGCACATGCAATTTATCAATCTCTCGCACAATAAGATCAAATCAGTCGTGAATCAACCCTTTTACATCATCGACGACGATAATGATGGAAACTTCTTCATCCTCCCAACTCGTAACCAACTAATTCATTGATTCAGAGCATAGTCTTGCATTTTTTCAACACAAGCGCATTCACAGAATAAGACATCAAATAGTTTGATTAAGGAACTAAACATTCAGCTAAATTATCACATAGTTTTGAAAAATGCATAACTCAACATAATCTCAAACAGACTACTGTGTTCCTCTTTGCTGCATGTCACTGCTTCATGATATTTTCGCGTACAATTTTTTCAAATTCATATGACAATGATCTCAATCATCCTCGCATCCATGGCTGACGATAGTCTTGGTAGAGCAAACATCGACGCCATGCCACTCGAAGCGCTTCTCTCACTCTTCCTTGAAAATATCAAGTACAAAGACAAGCTCTTTGATAAAGAAAACGATATCGACCTCAATTCTGAATGCTTCACGTACGAGGACACTGAAGAAAGGTCGCTCTTAGCAATTAGCATCCCTCATGACGGCGATCAAGGGGCCGAAGATTTCATACCTATGCGCGGCAGCGTGTCCTTTCGATACATTCCGTCATCTGTCATCTCGATCAATCTAGGAGGAAATGAGCTCACAGGCAGCCTTGACATCGCTAACTGGCCACCCGCGCTTGAAGACATGGATTTGAGCTCAAATTACTTCGAGGGTGAATTCCACACACATTTGCTCCCAAAAACACTTTGCGAGCTTGATCTCGCAGCATGTGAGCTGCAGGGTAGCCTCGACCTCACATCGCTACCTGACGCTCTCAAGGAGCTCCACGCGCCGTTTAATCGGCTTGAAGGAGCCCTCAATCTATCAAAGTTACCGCCAAATATGAAGATGCTATCGATCGCAGAAAATCAATTTACAGGGGACATGGTGCTCCACAGTCTTCCAGTGCGAATGGATACGCTCAATGTGATGACAAATGAACTGGAGGGGACGTTGAACCTCGAAAAGCTACCAGAGACCCTTCGCGTGCTCAAGCTCAGCAATAATAAATTCCGGGGAAGCGTGAGCCTCAGTGCTCTACCAGTAGCCCTCGAAATGCTTCTTCTCCATGGAAACGCACTGACAGGCACCGTGAACCTGCTGAGCCTTCCAAACCTCAAGCTGCTAAACTTGGCAGATAATCGCCTGCAGGGGTCAATCTCGCTCGATGCGCTGCCAGCAACGCTCAAGCATCTTTGCCTCGATGGCAACAGATTTTCAAGCAGCATTAGCCTCTTGGGGTTACCAAAGAACCTTGAGGTTCTTGATTTATCAAACAATGAGCTCTCGGGTGATCTGAGCTTTGTGGGAGTGCCGCCTGTGACGGGGAGCATCGTCAAGCGTGGCATAAAAATACAGGGAAATAAGTTCAATTTCCTTGATAGCCCTCCATTTTTTGTTGAACTGTAGGCAATGATCACGGTCTTGGTCTAAGGCTTAAAGGTCACCTTCTGACATAAAAAGAAAATTTAAAATTTCCGAATCATGAATCATAAAGATTATCGCAGTGCCTTAATCTTTCTTCCCCTGATACCCAATTTTTTCACATGATACCATTTTACGCTTCTGAATGCTTACCATAGCCGTCACACTCACATTCGACCCTGCGCTCGGCCGCCTCGACTACGCCTCGCTGTCCAAGCAGGGCAAGATGGAGATCATGGTCGACGGCTTCAACGCCAAGGGCAGAAAAGGCCTCGTCGACCGCTACAAAAACTTCACAGATGCCTGCACATGGAAATATGTCACGTGCGACGCCGCTGAGAACGTCATGAAAATTCAGTGGGCCAACCGAAAGGTCTACGGCGGTCGCGTCAACTTGGGCTTTTTGCCAGACACGCTGACGCACCTCACCCTCTCGAGCAACGACCTGCGCGGGTCTGTGCCGACGGCGGATCTCCCGCGGGGCCTAATCGTGCTCCATGCATACGCAAATGCATTTGATGGCAATCTCGACTGCACAGCGCTCCCGCCAGATCTTCAAAGTATCAAGCTATCAAGCAATCGTTTGGAGGGCAGTCTCAGTTTGCGATCCCTACCGAAAGCGTTGAAGAAACTTCTTCTGAATGGGAATCGTTTCGCAGGGGTCGTGCACCTCGATGTGCTTCCGCCGATTTTGAAAGATATCAATCTGTCGTACAATAAACTCGCAGGGGTGATTGAGGCGGGAACAATCCCGAAAAAGCTCAAAGAGCTCATACTGAAGGGCATGGAGCTCCACGGGCAGATGCACCTCGAAAAGCTCCCAGATGGTCTCAAGACCTTCGAAGTCTGCGAAAACGAAATTGAGGGAAGCATTCGGCTCGATGCACTCCCGAAGGCGCTCGTTAAGCTCGACACAAGCGATAATGCCCTCTCAGGGAGTATCAACCTGACGAAACTACCCCCAAAACTCAAGGAATTCCACCTGAATGGCAATCAGCTCTCGGGAAGCATCGACATAACCTGCATGCCAGAGACAGTCACGCACATCGGCTTGTCAAACAACAAGCTGAGCGGTGAGCTCAATTTTGAGAGTCTCCCAAAGTATCTCAAGCAGATCAATCTCTCCGGGAACGCCTTCACGGGAGATGCGCTTCTCAAAAGCCTGCCATCGTCGCTGTACCGCATTTATATCCAAAACAATGCGTTTGCAGGGGTTCTTAGCGCGTACGACCTGCCGTATAACACACTTGCTGTGAGTGCGCAAGGTAACAAGTTCTCACGGGTAATCGCCGACAGCGGGAAGTTTGAGGGCAAGCCGATTGTGAAGGTCGACGATGCGCAGGCAAATGTTATCGAACCTTCTGGGAAGCCAGCACCGGGATGGGTGCGCAGAGTTGACTGATGATCACTAAATGAAAACAGAATTGGGCTCATAATGAGTCCATTTATTGTGTATTTTGTGCTAATAGACAGTTTCTTATAGGGATCCTCTTTTTAAATGTAAGCGGATGCAAGGAAGTGATCTTAATTGAGGCTAAATTTTTGAGGCTAGAAGTAGCACACCTGTTCTAACTTTCAATCCTTAGTAAGTCATACTGATTATTCAAGAGAGATCACTCAAAAGTAGCTTTCACCAAATTTCTGCGGAAATCCATGCAATGCACTGGTAAGAACCCTTTTTTATTGCATTCGATTTTTGACCTCGTGAAATGCGATCGACATTCAAACTCTACAAACCGCAGCTCAGTGCCAGAACAGGTCTCTCATACAATGGTGAGTTTGCAGAGGCTCTGAGGTTTCAAAATTTCAAATCAAATTGCTGGATTTCAGCACGACATGCGCAGTCTATCGGTATTTCTATAAAGTCTGATGAAATCAACAAGATTGTGAAAGTTTTCAAAAGTGCTCTTTACAATGCAAAGCAGACCAAAAGCTGCAAAAAGGTCGAACTTCTTGCGGAATGCGCTGCACCTCGATCGGCTTTGACCCACGAGCTTCTTCCAATCTGAGAAGAGAATAAAAGAATGTTCAGTAAAAGCCTATGGCTAAGCAAAGGTGAGATTAAGTACCTCGGTTTACACACAAAGAAAAATGCCCCGTTTGTGACTCTTACAAAAAGATTGGGTACTGATTATGAGAAAGGAACAAAATTCTATCAAAAAATTCAACTTTGTGCGTCAGGGCAGCTTGAGAGAGCCCTGAAGATCGATCATGTTTTTGCTTCTACGGGAAAGTCGCTATATACTCCGAGTGCTCTGTTGCCTGTCATTCGTGCGACGATACAAAGGAGATACACAAGTGGCATGTGGCTCTCGTTTACATTATTGTGTCAACTTCGTGCTCGTCTCAAAGCGAACGAGGAGCACACAAAAGTCATATTTTGAAAGTGGCCGGTGCTGCTGTACAACGTAGAGCAACTCGTTGATGCAGCACCTATTTTGCAGTACATACAATCGATGAAGAATAGACAAGTGAACGGCATGAACGGTAAGATTATTCAAGAAAAATACGCAAACGAGCTATCACACCATCAGAAAAAGATGCAGTGGTCGAAGTTTCGGTTTTAAGCGAGCCCAAGACAATTTTGTTTTGCTTCCTTACTTCCGAATCAAGAGCCAATAGAAATTTTGGTGAATGGTAAAAATAAGCGCTTCTATAACGCATCGCAGTTTCACTCCTGTGTTGTTCAGAAGTGTCAAGAAACTCGTCTGAAGTATGTCATGACACATAGGTATGCAAAAGAAGTATTTCATGATTAATCAGATGCATGTATAAATCTGACTAATAAATAGGGTTTTTGATTTACGTATACGGCGAAGACGTATTTAATGCCCATTCATCAACTTATTAAAGTGATATGGAAAGACATCTGAGTTGAAATGATCCGTGATGTGCTATTTCCATAAATAATTTTCTTTTTGCCCTTCTTTAATCTTCCATATTACATCATGAATCCCCTTTTTTCACCCCTATCAGCCGACGACGCCTTCCTCGGCCGCCTCGACCACGACAGCATGTCCCAGCAAGCGCTCATGGAAATGTTCATATCAAGTGTCAAAGACCAGTGGGCCTTCAAAGATGACAAAGATAACTACCTCGACGTCTGCAATTGGCCAGGAGTCACCTGCAATTCCAGCGATGAAGTCACCGAGATCCGCTGGATCGAGCATGGAGGCGCCGGGCGACAAATTATCGCCCGAGAAGAAAAGCTCAACTTTGAATTCCTCCCGAGCAGTGTTGAGGATCTCGCGGTTTACAAGCTGGGTCTCGTCGGAAGAATCGACTTCAACCTACTCCCAAAACCGCTTCAGATCCTCGACATTCGCGGGAATATGTTTGACGCAAAGTTTGATGCGAAGAATCCGCTGCAGCACCTGAAACGCATCGGTGCAGGAGAAAACTGTATCATTGGGTCTTTCGACACTGCGTGGCTGCCTCGCTCTTTGACAGAGCTCTACATTTTCGAAAACAATATCTCTGGTGAATTTAATCTCAGAACTTTGCCACCTGAAATCAGCATCGCAGAGGCCGCAGACAACCATTTTACCGGGGTGCTTAACTTTTTTGGGTGCCCATCGACCATCACGGCGCTCACACTGGCTCGAAACGAGCTCATAGGGACATTGAACTTGCAAGAAGCTCCAAAGTCCCTCAAAAAGCTCGATCTCACTGGGAACGCGATGCATGGGTCAATCGACCTTCAGCTGCCAGGCTCTCATCTTGAGACCCTCATTTTTGACAAAGCCTTTTTCAGAGGGACAGTCAGCTTCGATAATCTCCCACAAAACCTCAAGGAGTTTTTCTTCTGCCGGATGCGCCTCTCTGGCACAATTCGAACAGAATTACTACCACAGACAATGGAAGACTTTGACGTCAGTGCGTGCGCAATACACGGGACAGTCGACCTTCAGCAGTTGCCCAACAATGTGATCATTCTCTCTGCCAACCACAATTTACTCTGCGGCACACTGGCGCTCACTGAACTCCCAGATACGCTCGAGCGGCTACTCCTCAGCACAAATTTTTTCACGGGAAGCGCTGAGCTCAATCTTCTGCCAATGTCGCTCAAGGTGCTGTGGCTCCCAAAGAACAAGCTGAGCGGGAGCATTGACCTCGGCAACTTGCCGCCAGCGCTCGAGGAGCTATTCCTCGCAGAGAACTCGTTTTCGGGGACAATCAGTCTCGGAAACCTGCCGCACGGGATGCAGCAGCTCCTGCTGCAGCACAACAGGCTGAGCGGGAATCTCGATATTTCGGACCTGCCGGCGTCGATGGAATGTGTCATGCTCGGTGGGAACTGCTTTGCGCCGCGATTCACAAGTCTGAAGGCAGTGATAGACTTTGAAAGTGGGTGAAATGGCTTGAAAGCTTTAAAGTTATCAGAAAAATCAAAAATGCGTAATTTTTCATCTCAAATCGGAATTCTTTATCAATCTTTTTCATTCTATCAAGCTTCTTCTGCTAGAGATGCTTCCATTCATCGTCACTGCAGACTCTGTGCGCACATTACCAGTGCTGCAGCTACAAGGCAAGCTCCTTGAGAAATTTTTCTTCCAAGTTGCGAATGACATGATCTTTCAGGACTGCATTTCTCAGTTCAGACCACTTGATAGCGTCTGCAGCTGGGAGGACTACAAGTATGAAGGAACCAGCACAGTCGCGCTTTTCAGTGTATATTGCAATCCTTCGGGGGTTGTCAAAGGCATATTCGCCCATGAGCTTGACATGGGCAGATTTGATATCAGATATATTCCACCCACGGTCTCGACGCTCAATATCATGAACTGTTGGCAGAGGGGACCTCTGGACACAAGGCTTCTCCCTCGTGTGGCGCGAAGCATCGACGTATCTGTGAATTTTTATGAAGGAAAGCTCAATCTGGCTGGGTTCCCTGGGTGCCTGCAGTCTTTCGCAGCGGCGAATAATCAATTCGAGGGGAAGATTGCGCTCGTCAACCTGCCTCGTGGCCTGGAAGTGCTCAACCTTTCTCGCAATAGGATGAAAACGACGGTGATTTACTACGATGCTATTCCGAAGAGTGTGGAGAGCCTGAAGCTTGACCACACAGACTTTACGAAAGTTCGGCCGCTGCAGCCGCAGGCCATGCCGGTCAATAAGAGTATCTTTTTCGAATTCGAGCCTCGGCAAATAGTGTAGCGAAGATGCGTGCAATTTTTATTAATAATTGATAAATAAAAAATCGTATCTTCGACGATTTCAACGTTAATTTTCTTTTCGAGTACAATGAAGAATATGCAAGCCTTGAAAAGATAAAATGGGACAATATTGTTGTGCGAAGCATAATAATGTCACAAATCCATGATATCACGGTGAAGATCGTTGTGGCTTTCTGCTCCAAAGTCCTTCGGAAAAAATGAGAGGTCAACAAATCCACTTTCGCCAAAAAAACGAAGCATCACAAAAGCGATCACAGGATATGACAGTGCTATGGAGAATAAAGAGAGTTTTTACAAGGACTCAGTAGAATTCGTAACAATTTTGGCAATGGTTTTCACATCATTCCGAGAGCATTGATTGATATAGTGAATACGTCATTACTCAATGAGCGCCTGATCGGGATGGTCTTCGGAATTGAAATGACTTATGGTGGTATCACCCGATGCGAGAATTTTGAGCATTTTTGGCTACGGATGAAAGATACGATGAGGAAGTCAAATAAAGGAAGATAAGGGGGTCGTAACGAAGGCAACCTACTAATAAAAGCCATAAGAATAGCTTGTTATAGGCTTTTTGATAGATAACAGACAGGATATTTTCCCAGACAGGCGTCCTCGGATTCCTATTCTAAAATGAGCTCAATTCTTTTCTTATTTGAAAAAGTGACAGTAGTTGGCATCGTTCCGAAGTTTCATGCAGCCTACGATAAGCTTTTTGAGTGTAATTGAATATTTTTCTGTCCTCATTTACATGCGATTTGTATAAGCTGCAATAAAATCTTCTCTCTCTCTCTCTCTCTCTCTCTCTCTCTCTCTCTCTCTCTCTCTCTATGCACTCTTAAAGTTTTTCCATCCCGCATACTTTCAAAAAGTTTATACCTGTCACAATCTTCGACTCACGTTATCTTTTGTATGATGACCCGCTTGTCCATATTCTTATCGCCATCTACTAAATCTTTCTTCACCATGAAGGTCTGCCGCACTTTTATCCACTTGAGTGAGACTGGCAGTGAAGCATTGCGTACCTCAACCAGCACAAATTCGTTCCATCGAACATCCATTGTGCGGATGTTTGGGGGCAGATAACTGAGGTTCAGCGTCCCCGAAATATTATTTTCCGACAGGTTGAGCGCTTGCAGGCGCTCTGGAAGATTTTTAAAGTCGACCTCGCCGCGAACACCACACTCGATAATTTCCAGAATGCGGAGGTCCCGAGGTAGCAAGCGCGTGTTCAGTGTCTTGACCCTTTGCCTATACAAGCAAAGTTCGGTCACTGCGTTTGGAAGCCAGTCGGCGTCAAGATATTCGATCTTTATGCTCGTTTTCCATAGAATACGAATGACTGATCCATTTTCACAGCAAACACCGTCCCACTTGCAAATTTCATTAAAATTGAGTCCGAGTGAAAGCACTTTGTACCGAAGTAGCCTTTCGATGGCAGAGTCATGATCTGGCTCTAGATGGAGCATGTTGCTTATCATAGTGCGCTGCATCACTTCTTTGCTTTCAGTAATATCAACACATGAGGCGAGTTGTGGCTCGAAAATGAGAGCATACAGCAGATCTATGATCATTGTCTATTGGAAGAATAAAGACATATCCAAAGCACTCTTATGATAGGAAAATAAATTATTGCACCTATCTTGATACCGTATCGCTCAATGGCTACGATAATGGAATTCGATGAATTCAAATTTTAAAAGACTGTGCTTATATACAGTGAATTCATTTCATCTTCTCGACATAGACTCGACCATCAACTTTCTTACCATCTAAGCACATGACTCTGCGCTTCGGCATCCATTGCCGCAGTTTGACCCACTTCAGCGTCTCTGGCAGCGACTCGTTGCAGACAAGGACACAATCGAAATTGTTTCCACGCAGGTCTATTGATTCTATCTCTGGTGGCAAGGAGAAAAGCGAGACCCCTCCCTCAAGTCTATTGTTGCTGAGGTCGAGGAACTGCAGGCGTGGAGGCAGGCTTCCAAAGTCGATAGTCGACTGCATGTTGCAGTTGCGTATTTCGAGGATGTACAGGTTAAGGCACGGAAGCTGTCGAGTGTCCAGCCGATCAACACTATGGCCTTTTATATGCGCCTCAAAGAGCAGCGCTGGCATCCAGTTGACATCGACTTTGTCTATTGATACACCTGCGTGCCAGGAAATAGTTGTGACATGATCGAGAACGCAGCTCACGCCCCGCCAGTGGCATTCATTCGAAAAACTGATCGGATGATCGATGATATTGAAGTTCTCGAGCATTTTCTGGGCATCTGCATCTGATTCAAAGCAGAGCATCTGCATGAGCGCTCGACGCTGCATGGTCCTGTTGCATTTGCTTTCTGGGTAACACGGGAAACTTTGGTGCTGTATGACAAAGAGGGCGAAGAGCATTGTAGTGTTTAGATTTCGTTATAGGACATAAAAACAGATAAAAGTCTTATTTTACTACGGTCGACGTGATCTTTGTATTCTGGACCGATAGTGAAGAGAAACAAATGGTTCATCAGTAAGGCATACGTAATGAGAAAAAAGCTAATTTTCCAATCAAAGCATGAAACTGCGACTTTGCAAATTGGTTTCATTTCAAAACTATCCGTGTCATCTCATTGAAATTTCTTGAGTTTCAGGGCGCTTGATACAGCGTTGGATAGGCTTTGAAGCATTGGATTAAGCTTCACTGCATGTTTTCTTAGTAATGATCGCTCAAAATCGATTTTTCTTCTTTATGCGCCTCGCCATTCTCATCAACGATTCTCTCAATGTTGCAGGCGTACAAAGTCACATTGATCATACGCCCTATATCGCCCACTGCACTGCTCAGGACCGCAGTCTCGGCAAAACTATTTCCATGTGCATCGAGCTCTTGAAGGGCCTGTGGGGGCTGAAGGAGCTGAAACTTTCCCGAAAATTTGTTCTTGTGCAGAAATAGCTCTTCGAGCGTCTCTGGGAGGTAGTCAAGGCATAACTCACCCGTAAAATTATTACTGCTCAGAAAGATAATTTCCATCTGTGGTGGCAAATTCGTCAAGTTGACTTCCCCGGAGAAACGATTGCTTGAAAGCAGAATGTCCTTCAGCGATTCCGGCAGCTTTGTCAAGTCACAGCTGCCTGAAAAATTATTGTATGCAATGTTGAACAGCTCAATATTCTTTGGAAGTGCAGAAAAGTCCACAACGCCGTGAAAGTAGTTTAAGTCTATGGCAAATTTTATCAAATTTTGCGGGAGCTTCGCTGTTTCGAGTGTGCCTCGTGCCTTCATCTGTGCCATGTCGCAATTTGTGAGATTTGGAGGCAAAAAATCGAGGTGGACAGTCCCATCCATCTCGATCTCGATTTCATCAGCCAGCTCTATTTCAGTGATGTGTCCGTCGGCGTTGCTTCTGACGCCAGGCCAGTCTGTAACATCCTCAAATGCCATGTTTTCATCAGACACGATGGCTTTGAAGCCAGGACATGCACCGTCGATAAGAATTTCCATGCGTCCCTGGTCAGAGAGACCATCGTAATCCAAGCGGCCAAGGGCGTGGTCGAGGGCGGTAATAAGTAGATACATTTGTAGAGAATACTATGTATTGATCAAAAGGTGAAAGACTGGAGTATTTAAAGTTCCCGCGAGTTACCTTCATATGCATGTACTTCTGATGCATTTTCGTTTGCAATGCGGACAAATGTTGAATTATCAAATTCCTCGCATTCGTACATTCTTCTGATTGATAAAAACGAAAAGAAGGATTTTCCGAATAAGCGTTTGCCGAATGCCAGAAGCGCATCTCTGTCAATAGTTACGCATCACTCAAACATAGATCCCAGCCCGCTTCGAATACCCGTGCTCCCTTAAAAAAATCACGTCGCGGTGATCTTCGTTCTTGTCGAACTTTACAAGACGCAGCTTCTTTCATTGATACACAAGACGCAGCTTCGCACACTCATTGATTGTGCACTCCTCCAGCTCCTGCGGGAGCTTTCGCGTCTCAAGCTGCTGATTCAGTGCCCGATTTACAAAGAGCATCTTTCGAACTGTTCTGGGGAGCCATTCGATGTAGAACGCATGGGTAAATGTCGAGTGTGCATCGATGGAAATTTCGCGGACAATGCGCTGATCATCACATCGAACTTCAAAGAAGTCGCAGAAATTATATCCTGGGGTCGGGGCCTTGGCAATAAAACGGAACATGGACAGGGTTTGTTTGGCGTAAAAGTCTTCTGACATGCCTTCTGCTGCGGAAAGAAAAAAGGCTGTGAGCATTTGAGAAGAATTAATTAGATAAAAAGCTATCCATTAGGTTCACGTCACGCACAGAAAGCTGAAAAAAATAAATTTGATAAATTTATGCACTTGTATCTAATTTCAACTCAGTTTATTCCGAAGCGTAGTATCTTACGTGCTTACCAAAGAGCATCATCTCTCCATTCGACTCGAAGCCCATCGTGTACCTCGATGATCCGGGTATCTTTCGCAAAGTTATTAAACTGCGCAAAGACAGCGTAGAGCGACTTTGGCGCATTGCGAATTTCGAGCGTCCCCTCAAAATGATTACGCTGTATGTCAAGTGTGCAGAGCTTATTCGGCAGGGAACATAGGTGTATCAACCCACTAAAATTATTGTTTCTGACGCTGAAAATACGGACTTGTGGCGGTAGGTTCTCTATGTCCAGGCTGCCCGACAGCTGGTTATGCGAGACGACCACCTCTCGAAGTTCCTTTGGCAAAGTTTTCACGCAGAAGGAACCTTCGAAGCAGCTGTCGTTGACGTCGAATATTTGCAGATCTGGTGGTAGGGCTGCGGTATCAATAGTGCCGGTCAGAAGCATGCTTTTGAGCCTGAAGATCCGGACCGACGGTGGAATGTACTTGAGGTCCACTGACCCACCGCCACAAAAGGAGCGCGTTTGTATGGAGGGGTTCGGGTTTCGATCATGGAAGACACCGCCGTAGTCGATCATATTTATGGAAAAGAGTTTTCCTGTCTTGTCAAATTTGACTGCCTTCCAGAGTTGAATGTCGATAAAGTCACCATTGGCATCTTTTGCAAAGTTGACGTCATTGAATCCGGAAACAAATAGCTCGATGAGTGCTTGATCGGAAAGCGATGATGTATCAAAGCGGCCGAGGTGGTCTGCAGATGTGAAGATTAGGACCCCAAACATCCTCGTTGTTTAAAGACGGTAAAAATTGATTACACACAAAAAAATTGAATTTTTGACTGATCGCAAATTTCAATCTTAAAATGACAGAGGTAATACTTCCCAATTACACTGCATCCTTCTCTATAATTTCCAAATCTTTGTTATAGAAAATCTTCTTATCGACGACTGGGTTGCGCGGAATAAGCATGCGTCCCGGATGCTTCGTTTGCACTGTCAGCGCAGGCGCCGTGGAACGCAGGTCAAGTTTCCCCGAGAAATCGTTGTGGAAAATGCTTAGACTTTGCATAGCCGGTGGGAGAGTATCAGTTGGTACCTCGCCTGTAAATTTATTGAGCGCGAGATTCAGAGCGACGAGTGTTTTCGGGAGACACCGGAATGCAACAGTCCCGTGAAAAGCATTATTCAGTACGCGCAGGCTCTCCATCTTTGGCGGAAGGCTCTCAAATGCGATTGTTCCTGTGAAACGGTTCGAAGAGATGTCAACGCTCTTTACCGATGCTGGCAGATCTTCGAGGGCCGCTGAGCCACAGAATAGGCTCATTTTCAGCGTCAGGGATTCGAGCGCCGGTGGAAAGCGGGCAAAGTCGACTTCTCCGCTCATGCGCGTTGCAAAGATAAACACAGCACAAACTGTCTGCGGAATATAATTTGACACAAGTGACCCACTGTAGTTTTTGTCACTGACACTAATAAGACGGAACTCGTGCGCCTCGCCACTCTCATTTATTTCGATAGATTCGAATTCTTCAAAATCAAGAAATACACCTTCTTTGTCTTGATGTCGGCGTTGGCTATCTTCGTCGAGGGCGCTGATGAGGAGCTCACAGAGCGTTTGGTCGGAGAGCATATCTGGTTGCACGCGACCTAAAGAGCTGTCGACACAGAGGGCTGCGAAGGGCATTTAAGCAGAAACGATTGTAGAAAGAATATGAAAAAAGTTTTGCTTCAGTTGTGCGTGAAAGTACACAAGAAATGCGATCTTAGTATGTATTATCAATAATTCAGCATTTGACCGTCAGAACTCATCTTCTTCTACCTCGTTCGGGCCGTCAATGATGAGAATGCTACCCCGAACCGATTTTCGAATAAAATTCCCCTCCAGCCACAGGGTCCGCAAGCAATCTGCGAGATTTTCAACATCGAAAAACCACCTCGATTAAGATTTCTTTAAACGATGCTCCACGGATTTGGTATCACTTTCAAACCCACGTTCGATGAGTAGCTCGAGTAGCTCACTTCTAATTGTTGCTCTACTGCACTCAGATCAATCACTCCCCAAAAATCATTGCCATAAACAATTACTTCGCGCAAAGATGGCGGAACATTCACCAAACTGATTTCACCGAAGAATGCGTTTTGGCTAACGTTTATATAAGAAAGACTCGAGGGGAGGCTTTCGAAAGAAAGTGTCCCCGCAAGAGAGTTATGATCAAGCTGAAGACGTGACAGTGTATCGGGAAGGCTACTGAGAGTAATTGATCCCTCCACAAGTGTCTGTCGAATGCAAAGAATTACCAAATTCCGTGGCAAACAGCTGAGGTCTATGGTTCCCATGAATTCACTCTTTTTCCCATAGTCAGGGCCCTTCACTATGAAATCTCGCATGTCCTTTGGCAAATTTGTAAGCCTTATGCTTCCGGAAAATTTGCACTTGTCAAGGCTAAGATTTTTGAGGCCGCTTGGCAAATATTCAAATTCAAAAGATCCGGTAAAGTTACCATTGGTGAGGTACAGATTTTCAAGCTTTTCAGGGAGATAGCGTACAACAAATGTCCCGCTGAGGGGTCTCTGTAATACTGTAAAGTATCTCCAAGAAATCCTTTCCACCTCACCATCGGCATGCGTTTCGATGCCTGGCCAGAGATTCAAATCAGAGATAAATTCCCCATCTTTTTTGAAAAAGCCCTGGCTTTCCTCCGAGAATCCCTCGACAAGGAGCTCCATGGATGCCTGCGATGTGAGCTGTGAAGGATCAAAGCGACCAAGCGCTGTATCAACTGTTGAGAGAATCTTGAGCATTTATGAAAGATCTGCAAATTATAAACAATAAAATTTTCAGTTTGAGCACCTTGTGCCTGTTTCTGGGGCCATGATAAAATGAATAAGACTACATCACACATTTCATATCTTGCTGAACTTCTATCACCCATTTCGCTATGACCGTGTCACTTTCAATATAGAACCCCTTTTCGTCAACTTTATCGTTAAATGGAATAAGCCTCCGAACACCGCAATTTTTGAAATAAATGGACTCCAGTGTCTCAGGAAGCTTTTCAAAGTATACTCGCGTGGGTCGAATGCTGTTGATAGAAAGGTCAATGAATCTTAGTTTCGGCGGTAAGTTTTTTAAGCATACTACCCCAGTAATGGCATTTTCCATGGCAAAAAGGCGTTCAAGTGGTCTCGGCAGTGTCGACAGGTCCATCGTTCCGTAAATTCGGTTATTTTGGAGATTGAGTGAAACGAGTGCGGCTGGCAGAAGCCTCGTTTGTACTTCCATTGTGAGTTTCGAATATGTAATGTGCGCACACGTGACAGAGTTCGGCAGAAAGCTTATGTCGTAGCCAGAAGCGTCTATTTGTGAAAAGTAGAATTTCTCGACGACGCCGTGTCTGCAGTGTATTCCTGCCCGCACTGATCTGTTTGGACGTTTGCAGATCACACTTGGATTGCCTTTGCTTCCGAGCGTTCGCCACATGAGAATATCTTGCATTTTGATACCATTATGAACTTTATCGTGTGTATCAGAGCACGCCGCGCTTATAATGACAAGGACAATGTGGAACATTTGAAATGCAAAACGAAATACACTGTACTTAAAATTGAAAAGAGCACTTGAGAGGCCCATATTCTTCACAGCTACTGGAATTACTTCCCTATCTGAAAATATAAATTCTTATGCCCTCTTTGAACTCTTCGCTAAATTCTGATCGACTCTACGTTTCCATAGTCATCAAAAGTGCATGCGAACGAAATGCCATCCTCGTCGATCGCTCCCTTCATCATGTTTCCTTGCACGCGAAAGAGGAGCGGAATCGATGAGTTGAGCCTCGCTGTTCCTTCAAGCTTATTATTCGAAACATCGAGCCTTCGCACGCGTCCGAGTGGGACACCCCAGTGCAGATCCCCGGAGAATTGATTGTTGTTCAGACGCAGAGTTTTCATACTTCGAGGCAAGTTGTCAAAGGTGAGCTCGCCACACAGCATGTTTCGCGAGACATCGAGTAATTTGAGCGAGTCCGGGAGACTTTCAAGCGAAATTTCGCCACTGAGCTCATTTGACTCCATGGAAAGTATTTTCAAGTTTCTCGATAGATTCTCGAGATCAATGCTTCCTGAAAAATTATTTCGGGAAAGATTGAGCTCCTCAGTGCTCTCTGGAAGATTATCCAAAAGAATGCTTCCGTGAAAATCGTTATGCTCGAAGAAGAGCTCACGAACGTTTGACGGAAGGGTTCGCAAGTCGAGGGTCCCTGTAAAGCCATCTTCCGCTATGTCTATGATTTCGAGGGCTACTGGAAGCTCGTTCGTGTGGATAGTACCAGCAATAACCGTACTCTCAACTTCTATTTCTTGCACTGTTTGTGGGATATGTTTGAGGTTGAGGCTGCCAGAGACACGCCCAAGCGAGAATTTGATGAGGTTTCCATCTACATCACATGCGCACATCGCCCAGCCACAAGCGTCTGTGAAATAGCCGTCACTATCTTGAAAACTATTTCGGGATTCTTCTGTGAGATTTTCGATAACAAGCTCCATTCGTGCTTGCTGTGACAGTAGCGTCTCATCGAATCGGCCAGCTGCTGCATCGCTTGCGAAAAAAAGAGCAATTGTTAGCATTCTTAGAAATATTGAACGGGCATAGATGCTATACTGCGGGACTAGCAAAGTCAAAGCAAATATGAACTACTCTGTTCTAGCGCTCTATCTATTCAGTATGCTTCACTCATTCCAATCAATATCCAATTTAAAAACATCATCACCCGCCTCTAAACGCCCTGATATTGCAGAATAGCCAACCCCAAGATCGATAAAGCTTATGCGAGAGACTACGTTTTTCGGGTCGGAAATCTCTGTAAAAACATTGCCCTGCAGAAAAAGTTCGTTCATAGATTCAGGTAGCTCCGCGAGATTTGCACTTCCGATGAGCTGATTTTCAGAAATGTACAACGTTTCCAACTGTTGTGGAAGATTTTCAAGGCTGACAGGCCCCGAAAAACAGTTCTTGTCGGCGACAAAATCCTGAAGATTTGTATTCAGGTGTGTGAGATCGAGCTCACCCTCGAAGCGGTTCTCAGAAATATCGATCGTGACGAGCCCGTCGGGGAGCTTGCTGAGGCACAGACTGCCTTGGAAACAGTTGATTGAAAGGTCAAGACCCATGAGGCTGGGTGGAAGTCGTTCGAGATTCACAGTGCCCTCAAAACGATTGTGTGCGAGACTGAGTCTTTCCAGAGACGATGGTAGATCGCAGAGGTTGACGCTTCCCTCGAAACGATTATCATTGAGATAGAGGTGCTTGAGTTTACCAGGAAGCACATCGAGGCAAACACTTCCAAAAAATGCATTCTCGCCGAGTGAAATCTCTTCAATGCCATCCGGCATGTACGTCAATTCTACACTTCCAGTGAATTTCGATGCACTTGGAGAAAATACATGTAGGGTTTTCAGGGTTTTCGGAGCGTACTTGATGTCCAACTGGGTATTTGAATATCTGCACTCGTATTTGATTTTCTCAATTTCCAGCGATGAACTGCATGTGACAAAATCCCACATGCAGGGGTGTAAACAGTCACCATTGATCGTTCTGTAAAGCTCGAGTGCTTCTGTGTTTTCGCCAACAAAAATCTCCATGAGCGTCTGGTCGGAGAGCATCGAAGCGTCGAATCTACCTGGCGACACATCGGATGCTTCGAGGAATAATGTGATCATCATTTGTGATAGAATTATTCTCAGAAAAGAAAGAACACTCAGGTGTCGCGGCTATCGTTGCGGATGTTTAAGGAGTACAATTTTGGTGTCTCACGATATGGCCAAGAGAGGTGTCTGGTTGTCCATCATCCAAAGGTCTTTGGGTGGGTGAAAATTCCTAAAAAATCAATGCGCTTCATTGTGAACACGAAATCATTCGAAGATGCTTATCGCCTAGTGCCAATTTGCAATGGTCCACATAACATACAACAATCGATATCCACACGGTTTTTTTAAGCATCCAACCCAGCATCAAACCTGACTTCAAGACCAAAATTTCTTTGTATGAAAAAGTCAAATGCAAAATCGCACTTTGTAAAGCCATTTCTTTCGATTTTTGAAATGAAAATGAAATATGCGTCACCTACAAACTCCGACCAATGCGAACACGAGCGTCGCATTTTTCTCCATTGACTTCGACGAAACGAGTGCGCACATTTGCTGTCTTGTCTGAAACTTTGAAACACTTGAACTTCTCAGGGAGCATTACGTTTGAAACAAAGACACAGCGAATCGGATTACTCGAGAGATTGATGGCCAAGCAGCTCTTTGGAAGCTGAAGCAGTGATATATTGCCAGTGATTATGTTATCGGCCAGTGAGAGGAGCTCAAGGCCCCACGGGAGCTTCGCCAAATTGAGTGTTCCATAGATATCCCCGTGGTGAATGGTCAGCCCACGCAGGTCCCGCGGGAGCTTCTCTGTGCAAAGTGGTTTTCCAATGGGCTGGTGCTCAAGTGTGAGGTAGTGCAGGGTGCTCGGCAGCCACTCGAGATTCCACTTTGTCTGCACGTTGCTCCTCGTCCAGTTGATACTGTGGGCTTTGTGATTCTCGTCGCACTCAAGGTAGATCCACTTGCACGAATCAGCATGCATATTCCATTGCGCAGTGAGATTCTGCATGCACTTCAGTTGGTAATGTAATGCTTCATCAGCATAAGGAGTAAACTCAGCAGCGCAGACGATGATATAGAGGTGCATATAAATTTGTGAAAGCGCTGTAAGGACGTTAAAAAACGCAGTGATTCATTTCGCAGAAAAAATCAGTTAATCTCAATATCTATGCATTAATGCTTATTCTTTCCCTAATTCGATATCAAACCTCATACTCTGCCGATCTCAGTCTCACGCATATCTGTACGGATCGTAAAACTCCTTGTTCATGAGATATATCCGCGTGTCAACCTTATTTCCATTGACTTCGATCGCCCGCGTGCGACCAGCTGGGGTCCGCTTTGTCACAGAGACAAGCGAGAGTGACTCTCTCTTTGGCAGAGACCCGTTGCAAACGTAGACGTACTTGATCGGGTTGTCTGTCAGCCTTATTTTGTTGATCCCGGGTGGGAGGCGTAGCAGCGATATTCCCCCCTCAATGTAGTTTTCACATAAATCGAGATTTTCAAGGGCATCCGGAAGTGTTGTTAAGTCAAGCGACCCCTTTACTTTGCCAGACTGAATGCTGCAAACTTTCAGTGAACTCGGGAGCAGTCGATTCTCGAGCTGCGCTGATATAACCTGGAGGCTCAGTTCGAGGATTTTGAGGCCAGTGGGCAGCCACTCGAGCTTCCAGCCGACTTGGTAGAGAACATTGTTCCATCCAATTCGATGGACGAAGCCATTTTCATCGCACCTTGTGACACATGTCCAGGCACATACGTCCTCGCCGAGGTTTCCATGCTGCTTGCGAACACACAGATTATTCATGCAGAGCCTTTGGTATTCTTTTGATGAAGGTGAACTTTGTATTTCGACTGCGGAGAGTATGAGAACGCTGAGCATTTCAAATTTAGAAATTCTTCATCTTCAAATATTCTCATGAAATCGGGAGTTCTTTGGTTGCCATAACTCATCGTAACTTTCTTATCTTATCCGTGTTTTCATTGTATGTATAAATCATGTTTTGAAGGCTGCGTGAGCTCTGCTACAACATCTCTCTCTAGCGCCTGTACTGTTTTTGAGAGTTGAGAATTCGCGCACCCCATTCGTGCTCGTCGCCATTTTCATCGACAACAGACGTAATAAAGTCCGCTTTGAGGTCGAAGAGCATCGTATGGTATGTTTTGGCAAGGACGACTTCTTGATCGAAATCGTTCCGCCCGATGCTCACTTCATAGAGAATGTCAGGAAACGTTAGCATCCGAAACTTGCCCGAAAATGCATTCTCGCTCAGGTCGATGAGCCGCATATTCTCCGGCAATCGCTCAATGCTGACTGAGCCTGTCAGCTTATTGTTGCAGATGTTCAGTTCTTTCATGCGGAATGGCAGTTCGTTCAGGCAGACTTCCCCGCTAAACTTGTTCGCTCCCGCATAGAGCTTGGTCATCGTCGCAGGCAAGTCAGACAGCTGCAGACTTCCCTCGAATTTGTTCAAAGCAATGTTCATTTTCTTCAATTTTCTCGGAAGTGTTTTAAATCGTAGAGTTCCATGAAGTTCGTTCTCGCTAACTCGCAGCACTGTGAGGCCACGGGGCAGGACATCTGTATCGAGGGTCCCACAGAGATTTGTACTGCGTGCTTTGAATGAAACGACAAGCGGAGGGATGTACTGAAACGGAAAATCCTTTTTATCGAAGGAAACGTCTTCCAAATTGACCTTTTCGACGCGCTCATCAGCACACTTGACGATATCCCACTCGCAAACATCAGCAATATTTTTATCAGCATCTTGAAACATGCACTTATCAGCCTCGACGACGCCATCAATGAGCATTTCCATAAGCGTCTGGTCAGGAAGCGATTCGTAGTTGACGCGGCCGAGGGACGAGTCGACGGTGAGTAGGAAAGTATTTTGCATTCTTTTAAAGTTATCAATACCAAAAGCAACAATACTATCAATAATTCCGAGACACATACGATCATCTTTTACGCTTCAAATTGTGCGCAAAGCGCTAAGAAAGGACGTTCAGTTTCGGATTTCCGTCGCTCTCCAACTCTCCCGTCGGGTCACTCAGAATTATTCGCACGCTGGGCACAGAGGTAAGATCTAAATCTCCCTCAAACGAGTTTCCGTAGAGAGATAGGACGCAAAATTCTGGTGGAAGCTTCGAAACATCTATCTTTCCGAAAAACGCATTACGGCTGAGGTTGAGATATCGGAGTTTTATCGGAAGGTGATCAATGCTGACGCTACCCTCAAAATTGTTCTGGTGCAGCGTGATGGCATGCATGAACGGCGGCAGATACTCGAGGGACACTGACCCCAAGAAACAGTTTTTGGAGAGATTCAAATTCTCCATTTCGTGTGGGAGGCGAGTCAGATCTGCGCTGCCGCAGAGCTGGTTGTCCATCAGGTCGAGGTAGCAAAGGCTTGCAGGTAGCTGCTGGAAATCGATCGTTCCATCAAGTGCGGACGCAAAAATAGTCAAATACTGAAGTGTTTGCGGCAATCTGGAGACGTCAAACGTTCCATAAAGCTCCCAATTTGCAATGTCGAATACCTCTAAGTTTCGTGGGAAGAAGTCGGCAGCGAGCGTCCCCGAGAGTCGCATGTAGTAATTGGTCCATTCGATCTTCGTGATGACTGCATTCTCTCGCTTTATGCCTGGCTTATCCGCAACATCAAGATACTCGCCATTCGCGTCAGTAAAGTGCTCGTTTTTGTTCTCTTCGTCGAAGCCCTCGATGAGGAGCTCCATCAGCTGCTGTTCAGTCAGGCAGTTTCTGTCAGCATGGCCCAGATGTGCATCAATGGAAGCGATGAAAGTGAACATTTGGAGCTTCTTTCAAAAAATCCTAATGTTACGGGCAAATAAGATTAACCCATCATTCTCCTGTATGACAAAACGAGAATACTTTTCGACGACATGCATAAATTTGGTCATTATTAAGAAAACGAGCTCTGTATGAGTCTCATCCGCTCATGTGGCGAGATATCTGCAAAGGTACTGACTGTACATGTGCACAGCACAGTGTAGCAGGAATCCTATGATGATCGGTTTCTTCAGTGTAATTTTCCCAAAAGGGTCTTAAATACTTGTAGCACAGGGCATGCTTTAAATCTACTGCATATTCCTTCTTAGTCAATTTTCACCTTATTCAAGATGGTATGCTCACCGCATTGCATTTTTATGTTAAATCACGAAGAGAAAAGTGATTCTCAGACTTTGACCTAAAAAGTAAGCCCAGCCA
Organism: Perkinsela sp. pyNocScin1; assembly: GCA_964019655.1. NCBI lineage: Eukaryota > Euglenozoa > Kinetoplastea > Prokinetoplastida > Perkinselidae > Perkinsela > Perkinsela sp. pyNocScin1. The sequence continues at coordinate 642,351 of CAXHTR010000007.1, forward strand.
TGGCATCAAAGTATGATTACTAATTTCTCCTATTGCTTGAACTTTATTTGACTCTCCGGACATAATAAGTCTCAGAAAAACCTGAGTTGACATGAGGTGACACACAACGGAATTTTCTTCGGGTCCGGCATAATAAATCGATTCCCTCCGATATCAAGTGTTGTTAAAGTCTCCGGGAGACTCGAAAAATCGAGGGATCCCTCGAGCTTATTGTTCTGCAGATACAGCGAAGACAAGCTCGGGCTGAGCGCAGTTACGTCTATTCTCCCGTCAAAGCGGTTGCCGTTAAGGTACATGACCTCAAGACTCGGCGGCAAATTCGTTAAGTCCAACGTCCCCGTCAGCCGATTTTGCGAGAAGTCTGCGTTCTTCAGGGCGGCTGGCAGCGAAACGAGCGAGACACTCCCTGGGAATTGGTTGCCTCGTAACAGAAGCGTGGTGAGCGTTGCCGGGAGGTTCTCGAGGCTCAGTCGGCCGTCAAGCTTGTTGTTCATGAGATTCAGGAATTCGAAGCGCTGGGGGAGGCCATCGAGGTCTATTGTCCCCTCGAGGGCGTTCATCGGTGCACTGAGCTTTTGCATCGCCTCAGGCAACGAACTGAGGTCGACGGACCCACTGATCTGCGCATTGCCGATCGATAAAACGAGCAAGCCACAAGGCAGCGCTGCGGCCTCGATAGAGCCAGTAATAGGCGATTTTCGAAACCCAGTAGAGATTAGAAAGGTGTGCAGGTGCTCTGGGAGTACGTCAAGCGCGAGATGGCCACGCAGTCCCTGCCACCGGATGTTGCGAACGATACCGTCTTCATCGCACGTGACGCCATTCCACGTACAAGCGTCACGGAACTCTTGCAAGAACTTATCCCGAAAGTTATCTGCTCGCCTCGGTTCGATGTCGCTGACGACAAGCTCCATGCGTGTCTGCTGTGAGAGCATTGACTTGTCGATGCGGCCGAGCGTTAGGTCTGCGCTGAGGAGAAAGTGGAGCATTTTACTGAATTTAAATCTTTAAGTGTATGGGACAGAGTGAGGAAAGGGATGAAATGTTTGAGGGAACACAGCATAAGCGAAGATTATTCGCTCAACAGACGGAGAAATGAGAATTCTCATAGTCGCACTGAGAATTCATACATGTCTTGCAGCGTTCATGTCCAATCCTATTGAAATAGGTGATAGCTTCTCATTTCGACATCGTAGCTTGCCTCAAGACGGCAAAGCATTGTCCACATGACATCCACTTAATTCTTGCTTCTAACGCTTCACTGACAATTCTTTAATATCGAGTACTTTGATAGAAGGAGACTATCGGCAAATATGTCCTGTGTGTTTACTCTACAATCTTTCTGTAAAGACCCCATGCCACAAATGCGAACCTTTGCGCCGTCTATTGAATGGAAGCTCATATACTCCAAAGAGCTTGGCAGCGTCTCAAAGTGAACATACGGCTTTGCATAGAACTTGTGCTGGGCAATGCGCAGAACCCGCATCGACTGCGGTAGGCCATCGATCGCAATAGGGCCCCCGATCCACGAGTCAAATATGTGGAGCTCCTCCATTTTTGTCGGTAGAGCCCGAAGATTCACATCTGGTGGCACAACGGCTGAGAAAAGTACGTTGTGTCGAAGCCAGAGAAAGCGCAGGTCTCGCGGAAGCGCTGCAGCTGACCACCCCTGGTACAATGCAGCCCAATGAATGCTTACATCTCGCACTGTCGGCGGCAGCCAGCGCATGTTCACAAGAGCTTGAACGGATTCTAGCGGCTCGAAGCGGAGTGAAGTTATTGCGTGCGCATCGTCACACGAAATTCCCTTCCACGTGCATGGCTTATTTTCATCAGTACTTTCATCGCAGAGATATGGGAAAAGAGACTGATAGCGACCTGGAACATACGACTTGTACGCTACCTCTAAAAAGCGCACAAGAATCTTGCGTTGCGCCTCCTCAATCGAAAGATTTGCTGGAGTTGGTACATCAGCACAGCCAAGTAGAGCAATCTGCACGAAAAAATTGCAGTTTATCATTGTACTTTGATATTACAGCACGCAAAAGAATAAACTTTAGATAACTTAAGAGTCCAAAGCTTTCTTCTACCCTTTCATTATTTCATATTTCCATCTTTTGATTTTGCTATCGGAAGACATCTTCGTACACCCTATCGAACCGGTTCCACTTCAGTCGAACCTCCTCTATTCCCTTTGGAAGCCCATCGAAGTCTATTTTGCCCCCAAAGCGGTTGCTCTCGACATTAAGGCTTCGCAGCGACTGCGGGAGAACGCGCGTGTCGATACGCCCCTCAAATTTATTGAAGTCTACTTTGAGCGTTTGAAGGTTGGGCGGCAGGCCATCGAAGGACAATGTCCCTGCGAGCGAGTTATGTGACACGCAGAGCGATTCCATGTCTTCAGGCAGATCCTTAAGCAGAAGATTTCCGTGAAAAGCGTTGCTTGATAAATTCAGGCAAAAGAGGCGCTTTGGGAGGTTTTGCAGACATAGTTCCCCTGTAAACTTGTTCTGCGATATGTCGAGATCCTCAAGCTTGGCCGGAAGCGCAGTCAAGTCAGCACTGCCTTCGCATTTGTTCATCATAAGATTGACGAATTTGATGTCTCTCGGTAACTTTGTAAAAGCGATTTCACCACTGATCTCGTTTGTATAGAGCATGACCAGTCGCATCGACTGTGGGAGATTTTCGAGTAGAATACTTCCGCTAAAAGAATTTCCTGAGATGTTCAAGTGCTCAAGCGATGCTGGAACATTTTCCAAGTGTACACTTCCCGAAAATTTGTTCTCTGCAATATCAAGAAACGAGATCTTCGGCGGCAGTGTATGAAACGCAAAACTTCCATGGAACTCATTCTCGGAAATATCAATGCTCGTAAGCGCATCTGGGAGACCATCCGTGTCGATAGTCCCCGTGAAATTCTCTGAATAGTTCATGAGCACAAGTGACTGCAGCCGGCGTGGGAGGAACGAAAATTGGAGCAGCCCGCATGGCGTATTGTCGAGCCACTCGATTTCTTCGACGTTGGAGTCCTCGTCGCATGTCACGCCGACCCAATCGCACACATGCATAAACTCCGTGTCGCACTGGAAGTCTGCCTTGTCCTCATCGCTGAAGTCACCGATGAAGAGCTCCATCATCGTCTGGTCGCTGAGAAGATTGCGGTCAGGTTTTGAGAGAAGCGGGTCGGCGGTGAGCAGAAATGGGATGAGCATTTTTATATAATGTATCAAACGTTTGCAAAAATTTTACTTCTGAATGGAAGTAATCCCGTTCCGTACTATTAAGGTTATAGTTATTCATAATATTATCATTTCGCCCGAAAATTCCATTTTTCGATGCTTTATTCCACCAGTGCATTTCCTTCATATTGCAAATCTCTTTGGCTTAAACTCCAACTCATCGAGATTGACTTTGCCTTCAAATTGATTAAAGCGAAGATCGAGATTGTTCATGCGAGTGGGTATGTCCGATAGATCAAGACTGCTAAAATGATTATTTGAAGCCAAAAGCCATTGAAGACATCTGGGGAGCTCTTTACAGTGAATTTTCCCTGTAAGCTCGTTGTTGGCGATGTCAAGTACCTTCATGCCTTTCGGTAATTTGCCCAAATTCGCATCGCCATTAAACGTATTGTGTCCGAGGTTGAGGTGTTCCAGGGCATCTGGAAGCTTATCTAAGTGCATGGACCCCGTAAGCTGGTTTTTATTGAGCTTTAAAAATCTGAGCTTCGGGGGCAGATCCCCCAAATGGACGCTCCCTGTCAGTAGATTTTTGGCTATTCGAAGCGCTTTGAGCTGACGTGGAAGACTGCCAGCATCGAATTCGCCGGAAAAACGATTCCCGTTGAAATTAAGCTCCTCTAAGCCCGGAGGTAGATATCTCGAATCGAACGTGCCATGAATTAGATTGTTCTGAAAATCAATAGTCTTGAGTGACTGCGGGAGGAATACCAAGTCTATCGACCCACGAAACGAATCCTCGCCTTTCTCGGCCGTTCCCCAGTCGAGCTCTTCGAGCGTGCCAGATTCATCATCATAGTACGTGTACCTCCATTCTTCAACGTCAGCATAGGATCCGTCCTCATGAATACATTGCAGGCATCTTTTTTGTCCAAGGCGGTCGACAAGCATCTCCATGCGCTGCTGTTCGGATAAGTTCATGCGATCGACTCTACCGAGCAGTACATCATCGACGGCAATCAGCGTGATCATTTTTGAAGTGAGATGATTAAGTTTTATAGAAATTTGAACAAGGCATCATCCCTATTTGGGGGTTACGATGACTGTCTTTCTTGAGTGATATCAGTCACACGTAGAGCCTTTCAGTTAGATTTCCAACAACCATATAAATCAAATCATATTCTCACTCTTTCATCTCGGTTGCATTCCCATCTAGCGTAAGCTTGTCTAGTGGGCGTGTAAGCACGGTCATATCTATTTTCCCATGAAAATTGTTGTCGCTCAATAAGAGTATATGCAGTGACTCCGGAAGGCCGCCGAGATCAATTGTCCCTTCAAAAGAGTTAAGAGACAAATTGAGCATCCCGATCTGCGGTGGTAGAGACTGTAGGTCGACTGTGCCCTCAAAAAGATTGCCCGATAGATTTAATGTTCGTATTGTCAGTGGAAGCATACTTGTCCGCAGCGTTCCCTGCAGCGCATTATTGCTGAGCCGCACTGCCTCTACATGCCGCGGCAGGAAGTCTATTTGGAATGTGCCGCTGAGCCCAACATGCGACCAGTACATCCCCAGAATGTTTAGATCCTTGTCAAAGCGCACCGGTGGCCATGCGCTGAGGGGCCGATAATCACCGTCTGCCTTTCGAAAGCACCGCTGCGAGTCTTCAGATAGTTTTTGCGTGCAGAGCTGCAGAAGTACTTCATCTGGGAGATCGTCGGGGCTGACACGGCCGAGTTGATCCGCCGTGAGAAGGAAAAGATTCATTGAAATTGAATGTTCGAATAGAAGTGAATGTGTGAGTGACATGTGCGTAGAGTTCGATCTCGTCACATCGATAACAATTTCAGTAAATTTATCATGAGGAATCAAATTGGTGTAAACTCGAGTATCTTTCATCTTAAGCATCCATTTTGAATTCATTGAAGCTTACATCGAGTGTCATTTGCTTAGGGACACTTGCACGATGAAGAAGCGTCGTGAATCTATTGTTCGAGGCCTTCAGCTTTGCCATGGTCGCTGGGATCAAACCCAAGTCTAAATGTCCATGAAGCGCATTGTGATTGATACAAAGCTCGAGCATTTCCTTCGGCAGCTTGCTGAGGTCTACTGTTCCCTCAAAATTGTTGCGACCAAGATCGAGGAAGTCAAGCGTGACGGGGAGCTGCGTCAAGTTCATTGTCCCTGAGAGCTTGTTGCGCTTTAGGACGAGCATGGTCAGGCACTTTGGCAGGGCTGAGAGGTTGACACTTCCTGTGAGCAGGTTGTTCACCATGATGAACTCTGTGAGTGGTTCTGGAAGGCTCTCCGTGTCGATTTCCCCGGTAAAAAAGTTGTCAGACAGATTTAAGAATTCCAGTCCTGCCGGCAGGTCTTTTGCGTTGAACGTCCCGCTGATTTCGTTGTTGGCAATAGAAAACTGGTCAACTGTCTCTGGAATGAACGCCAAGTCCATTGACCCACCCAGCGACCCCTCGCCTTTCTCATCGAGGCCCCAGTCGATTGCCATCACACCCTCATCTTCAATAAGAACGAATTCCCAGCTCTCAATGTCATGATAGGTGCCCTCGTCGTCTACGCACCCGATATAGTACTTCTTCGCGAGCCTGTCGACAAGAATTTCCATGCGCTGCTGCTCGGTGAGTGTCATTTTGTTGACGCCGCCGATGAGAGAATCAACACTGGTGAGCAAAAGCATTTGACAAGCCAAAAGATATATCTCATATACGAGAAGGCAAAGGATGAAAAATGCAGCATACGAATTGGTCATACGAATATGAGATTGGTGATAACAATTGCTCTGAGAATTTCCACTTTGTTGAACTCGGAAAGTCTGAAAGGTTACGAGCCGAGTAGTTATCACAGAAGGAAAAGTCCGTTTGCCTTTTTATTGGTCTGTCGTTCCGAATGTTCCAAAACTACTTGCACATACACTGCTCAACTTGCGTGCCTATCGGGTGTCTGTTTGAAGCCCACTGGCCCCAGAGAGATAGCTTCTGCATATGAGTTCCCTATGAATCACTGCTGCATCCAGGTAATTTGGGTCAGTTGCGATTTCACTTAGCTCATAATGGGGTCATTCAGCTTCAAAAATTACTAAGGTCGGGAAAGACTGCTTAAATCAATAAAATTGAGTAGAAAAATCAAAACATCAAATCGTACAAAGCATTGGCCTCAGATCCTCACATACGACTTAAAGTGTCTTTGCACTCACAAATTGAAGTTTCATGCAGATAAATGCACGAAATAGAAAATAAAATACTTTTTTGAGAGACGCAATTTCTACTGCGTTATCTCACCTTTGATCTTTTATCTATTCGTTTCGAAGGAGAATCAAGCATACGCAAAAACGCAGGCTATATCACTTCACTCAGCGTTGAACGGCGATCCCCATCTGCTGCGCAGACTTTCACTCATTTCTATTAATAAGAGAATAATGCATACCCACCAGTGTAAAAGTCCCGTGACGAAAATACGTGCCCCTACGTATATTCAGCGTATATCATGTCGTTTTCTCTATCATATAATTTTCATAACCGTCTCATAAGTACAGCTTAAGCACCCGTTTCGGTGGGGGTGGGGGGGGGGGGGGGGGGGCGGCTCACTCTCCTTTGTACTCTTCGAGATCGTTTCCCTTGAGATCAATTTTCTTCAGAGTCATGGGGGCCATCGAAAGATCGATTTTTCCTATGAATGCATTGTGTCCCGCGCTCAGCTCCTCGAGACCCCTGGGGAGGTGCAGTAAATTCACGCTGCCCGAGAATTTGTTATGGGAGATGTTTAAAGTCTGCAGCGGCTTAGGGAGTGAGCAGAAGTCGAAATCTCCTTCAAATTGGTTATTTTGGAGTTCGAGCCACTCCATCGTTCTCGCCAGGTCACGAGTTTGAACGCCGCCTTGAAATTTATTTTCACTGAGATTTAGGGTTGTGAGAGACCGTGATAGCTCACTAAAAGCAATTGATCCGCTAAGATTGCATCGCATCATATCTATGTCTTCAAGATGCTTCGGTAGGACACTTGCGTCGACTTTCCCGCCGAACTGACTATCATTCACTCGAAAGTTAACAAGCGCATGAGGCAGTGCGTGTAGCTTCCATTTCCCCATGAACGAGTTCCCTCCGACGACGAATGTCTCCAAACTCTTTGGAAGACTGTCCCAATCAATAGTCCCTTTCATCTCGTTATCCATAGTATTTAAAAGCTTCAGATCTTTTGGACTGTTAGCAAAGTGGATATTTCCCGTTATCTTATTCTCCGAAAAGTCTATCTGTCCGATTTCTGCATTGAGATTTGTAAGGTTCAGATCACCATGAAATTGATTCTTTGCAGCAAAAATATCCTCAAGAGGCCCTGGTAAACTCGTCAAGTCCACTGTCCCCGTAAAGGCGTTGTTTTCGATATCCAATTCTATAAGGCGAGGTGGAAGCGTCGCAAAATCGAGCTTTCCGCGCATACGGTTAGATTTAATTAAGAAATGCTCGAGGCTCTGTGGGAGATTCGCTGTCTCGATGCTGCCCTCATAGAAATTGTCGCTAACATCAAAGGTTTCGATCTGTGGCGGCAGGTCCCTACTCTCAATCTTTCCACGGAGCTTCTGCTTGATCAAAGTGAGATCTCTGATGGTATCTGGAAGAAAGTGAAAATTTACACTCCCATTCAGCGGTTCAATGAGTGGTTCAATGTCTACTTCTTCGTCAGAATTAAGTTCGAAAGCAAAGATCCCATCAGATGAATGAATATTGGTGCCTGGCCAATCCTCAATGTCCTCGTAGTTTCTATTGGAGTCTTTGAAGGGACTCTGATTCTGTGCACCTGCAATGAACATTTCCATTTTGGCCTGCTGCGAGAGCAGCGACGGGTCGAGCCGGCTGAGGTGCGGATCTGCGCTTTGTATAAAAACGAGCGATTGTATCATTTTTGAATGCTTACTTCTACTGAAAGACAATAGAGTACAGAGGATGTAGTCTCATTGATGAGACGGCGTGACTTCTCTTTGGATCTTAGAAAGCTCAATATAGTCAATCTTTATGAATCAACATGAACATCTTACTCTTTTTTCAATCAGCACAATGCCAGCGTTCCCAGAGATGCCCGTGCCCAAGCCCGTACTCGGCTGACCGTACATGCTCGACCGCTCGAAAACTTCGATCTGCATGCTAATTCCCTGCAGACAATAATGCAGGTTATATCTCTGTGGCGTTTAACAGCGATTCAAATATTACGTAACGTTAAATCGGAAGATTTTTGAATCTTTCGTAATAAATTCTTACATTATGTACATCTCCTAATCTGCTGCAGACATTCACTCATTTCTATAAATATGAGATAAATGCAAACCCAACCCTAGCTTACTAACGTACGTGCACGTACGTATGTTCAGCTGATATCATGTCGTAGTATCTATCATTTAATTCTCACAACTGTGTCATAAGTAGACCATAAGCATTGCACTTCGGCCACCCACTTCGTACTCGTCGAGATCGTTCCCCTCGGGATCAATTTTTTTCAGCGACATTGGGACCATCGAACAATCGATCACTTCAAATCTTTCAATACATCTCGCCGTCTACGACACCACAGGAAATTTCGAGACACGGCGCATCAAATTCATTCCCTTCCACTTTCATCGTATAGATATGCGGCGGGAGTGCGTCGTAGTCTATCTGCCCGTGAAGCCGATTATTTCGCACATTGAGCGTGCTGAGTCCTCGAGGTAACGTTGCAGCGTTGATCACTCCCTCGAGAACGTTGTCGTTGAGACAGACCTTTTCGATCTCAATAGGGAGGGAATCCAGGTTGATGCTGCCCGTCAGTTTATTTTGCGAAACATCTAGCACGCGGAGCATCGATGGGAGCGCTCGCAGGTCGATCTCCCCCGCAAAGCGATTATTTTGCGCTTCAAAACTCCGCAGTGGCTCTGGCAGTGCACTGAGATTTAATGAACCTTCAAATTTATTGTCACTCACATCGATGTAATCTGCACTGGGGGGAAACGTCGCAATGCTTCCTTCAAAAGAGTTGCCTGCTATCTGAATGCGCCAAATATTCTTCGGGAAATTCTCCCAGTCGATTGTCCCGTGGAATTTGTTGAAGCTCAGTGAGACCTCGACAACTGACTTTGGCAGCGCAGCTGCCTGGAACGTTCCGGTGAAAAATTCACCCTTGTGGGGTTTCTCAAGGTCAAGATACTGCAGCTTTGGTGGGAGTGCGTCGAGTCGGATTGAGCCGTGGACGCGTGCTCTACTCCAATCGATCTTTTGAATATGGCCATCTTCTGTACACTCGATGCCACGCCACATGCGATGATCGAGAAAGTCGCCGTTGGCATTCTGAAACTGGGATCGGACGCTGTCCGCCATTTCGCTGATGATGATTTCCATAATTGTACCTTCGGAGAGTGTCGCGACATCCACGCGTGCGCAAGGTAAATCGGCTGTGAGAATGAGTGCGAGGGACATTTTGACTGTAGTAGAAGCAGAAAATAACTTGTTATCATGTATTTTTGTGTGGATTGGAAATCTTCCTTCTTATTCAACGTCATATGATGAAGGATAAATACAGAAAAGCTGGACATTCTTTTGCTGATTTATCAATTCATACCTTTTTTCAGAGGGAACCTCTGCCTTTGCGTGCCACCATCGTACAGAATGCGATCAGATTCTTCGATTTCCCCATCTCTTGTCAAGCAGCGCTTAATATCGTTTCCTCGAAGGTCAATGCGCTCGAGCTGAGAGCCAAACAGCGGGAGCTGAAATTCTTCTTGCTGAATTTTGTTATTCACAAGAATGAGCTCCTTGAGAAATGTCATGTACACATCTGTGTGGAAGCACACAGCTTGAATCTGATTACCCTCCAGGAACACACGAGCGGGTGTTGTGCGAAATACGTTGAGCGTGCCTGAAATCTTATTTTGTGACAAGTCGAGACTTATCATAGTTGGTAAGAGCTTACTCATGTTGAGGGTTCCACAGATCGCGTTGCGGGCCAGGTTTAGAAACCGCATAGTCGATGGAATGGCACCCGTATCGAGTGTCCCACTGATTTCGTTAATGCTCGCATCGAGATTTTCCACGCGCTCCATGCTCTTCCAATCTACAGATGTAAAGCAGTTTGACGCACAGCATATCTTGCCCAGTGGCTGACCTCTGTCGTGGAAGGCAAGCTTGCCCGAAAATTGGTTTTTCAAAATAAAAACTGCTCGGCCAGAAGACGGTATGTGCTTACGCAAGCGATCGCCCTTGTTGAACATACCGACGGTTGTTGAAAATCCATCCAGCCAGACATTTCCACGCAGATTGTTGTCGTAAAGCGTAAGAAGTTGGAGGCTTTCTGGCAACCTCGAAAGATCGATCTCCCCTGAAAATTTATTTTCATGGAGGAGCATGGCTATGACGCGCTTTGGCAGCTTTGCCATGCAGAGAGACCCTGAAAATTTATTCCTATCGATGATGAACGTTTCAATTGTTTGTGGTAAAGAGGTGCAGTCTACTTCGCCCTCAAGCACATTCGTGCTCATATCAATAAATTCGAGATGATTCGGTAGACTTTCTGTTTCAAAAACGCCCGAGACTTTTGTGGCGACGTTACTCGCCATAATAACCTTTTTCGCAGCGTTTGGGAGGTGCACTGTGTCGAAGAATTCGACACCGACTCGGCGAATGCTGATATTTTCCACCGTTTTCGGGATCCATCGAAAATCTAAATAATGTCTTTTGTCCCTTGTGAATTTCACCGTAAAGGCTTTGATGCCCTCCCATTTGATAGATATGACATTTCCACTCTTGTCACATTCGACGCCCTCCCACTCCGACACATCCAAAAAGTTTCCCTTTTGGTCTTGGAAGGCTCGGCATACATCTTTCGAAAAAAGCTCCATGAGCGATTGCTGTGATAGTTTTGCATAGTCAGGTAGTCGATGGGCATCGAGACACGCAGCGTGAAATGCACAAAACAAGAGAAGCATGAAATCTATAGAAATATGGGGAACCAATGAAACTCGTTAGAATCAGATTTTGAAATCTTTTGATTTTTTTCGTTAAAGGCGGGATCTTAGGCCGTTCAATCTACGCCTGATTAAAGAAGAATTTGCACCTATGCACATAAGACCTAGAAGAATGCTCTCAAACTTTTTTTATGGAATTAGCTGCTTATCTCAAAATTGCGACTCATCGTATCATTCGAAAGAATATCACTGCAATAGCGATATGACACCTTACCAACAAAAACAGAAAAGCTCAAACATTTCTAATTAAACTGAAGCTCCCCAGGATCGATCACAGTTTTCGGAGCGACAAGACATGACGGATCGCCGCAAATAACTTTTCGCATATCCAGTGCGTCCTCTGCATCTCTGTCACCGCCCATGTAATACCCGCGCACTCGCCGGTACACTGTGTACCCAAACTTTTCGTACATTGTCACCGCCGGTGCGTTGCTCGCCCGCACGAAGAGGTCAGCAAAGTTCGCGTTTTGGCGATGTGAAATGCTCTCAAAAGTTTCCATGAAGGTTCGCGCAAGGCCCATCTTTCGGAAGGGCTCTCCTACGGTGATGGCAGAGATATGACTGTGCCAGTTTCGCCCCTCGCCCTCTTCCTTGCCGAGGATGTAGCCCATGGCTGTCCCCGAAGTGCCGTGCAGCGCTGTCATTCCGTACTTGCCGTGCTTGATAATGTAGTCAGCGTAGAACGAAACCCGAAATGTTTCCGTCATCTTGTCCGTGTTGACAAAGTTGAATCGGAACATATCGAGGAGGCTGAAGGGCTCATATGTCGTCATTTTTATGCTTGAAAAACTTGAAGAAGACAATGGAGTGTATAGAATTCGATCAGCCTGAGATGTGGATTAGAGTTTCGATTTGGATTTCGAAAGAAAGCAAACTAATGAAAAAACTCTATGAGACTCTTGAGCTCTTTATGTCTTCTTCTCGGCCTTTAATTGTTAAATGAAGTCAATCTTCTGTACTTATTGTATTTCTTTACTCGCTTTTTTCTTTTTCAAATAAATTTTTTAAGTATTCAAGCCTTCATGGCCCGAGGGGTCTACTCTATGACTTAGCCGCGTTACGCTGTCAAAATATCATCAAGCGCAGCCAGTGCCCCTTTCTCTGGACTTCTCTTCTTCTTTGCATTCATAGTACGAATAACTGTGCTTTTATTCTGCACTTGGTCCAAATTGTACCACTCGCCTTTGGAACATACCAGGGTGCGTCCTTCTTGACCTGGAAATAGAACACCGCCGACCTCCGCCAAGTCTTCAGACCGCACCCAGTAGTGCGAGTGGTTGCCTGTAGCATCGAAAAAATCGCGCATCTTGTGGGCGTCCTGTCGTGAGAAATAGGTACGGTTGCAGATATCAGTGCTTTCGTTTCGGACTTTATGGCGGCAAAATGCAGAAAAGGCTGCGAGCGGATCCTCCAGCTCACAGATATTGTAAAAGTGGTCGCCTACACGATGCGCATCATAAATCTGAATACCTGTCGCACCATCTCGGAGTGTTGCATTGATATCATCAATCTTTCGCGCTGGCACCCACAAGGGCTGTGTAAAGCCATTGCGTCTTTGATAGTCATAAAGTCTATTTTGCATTCTGAGTGGGATAACTTTTGACCCTATGATATTGCGTGCAATGTTGCACAGCTGCTTGTAGAGGGCCTCAGGGGCGTTCGTCTGTTCGATATTGTACAGCTTGAAGTCGTAGCCGGGAACTGAAACACCAATGCTTCCCTTTTCCACAAAGTACCGGTTATGAAATAGACAAAAGATATATTTGCGAGTTATCCATATGCGACTCTCAAAGTTCATCTTGGTTGCGTGTTCGTGGAGAATGCTTTGCTGGTCAAAGTTGAATGGGCGCCCCGGGCGGCAGAAAAAGTGGCGCATGTAGAGAAAGTAGTCGAAAAGTGCCATGGGCTTGGATGTCTGCTCGATATTTAAGTAAGCTCGCTCCCTTGGGGTTCCTTTGGCGTCGAAGACTGCAAGTGCACTTGGAAGTATGAAATTTCCTGCGGGCTTGATGAGTCCGCATCGCAGTATATGGTACAGCGCAGCACGGTCGACCCAAAATGGGTATTTGAATCTTTTGCACTGGTATGCATGCCACAGCTGCTGCACGTAAATGCGCTTGCCGGTAAGAATGTCAATGGCGATTCTCATGCTGGATGTCCTCGGAAAGTTAATTTGCCTGATGCATTGTATTGATAATGAAAAGGATGCTATTGAACTCTTATGAAGGGTGGTAATTGAAAACGATTGAAATTAGGCATAATCTTCACTATCTATGAAAAACTATCAATTTTCTCTATAGCAAGATCATTAGAACAAAAATTTATCTTTTATTACATCTAAGCTTTCATCTGGGTCATTCAGTATTGTATCAAGTATACTTGATGAACCTGAGTGGACTTTCTTCTGCTTGCATCGAATCTGGTATATCTTCTGCAGAACCTTCTGATAGTCGTGAATTTGGTGTAAATTGTACCACTCAGACCCTGCGCATTCGACTGTTTTCCCAGCCTCTTTATGTCGGCACTCTGCATCAACAAGATACATATCGGAAGCTCGAATCCAGAAGCGAGACCTTTTATTTTGCTGATGGAGCATTGTGACCTCTTGGCGAGAGAATTTGTGCCGGTCGAATACGTCAAGGTTCGCAAAACGATTGTGTCTCTCCTCACAGTAAACCCGATACGCACTCAATGGGTCAACAAGCTGTGAAATGTTGTAGAACACTTGTGCTTTTCCAGCGATGATTACATGCACGCCTGTGGCATCTTTTTGCAGGGGAACACCAATGCTCGCAGTCTCGAAAGATTTGCACCAAAGTGCTTGAGAAAAATTTTGTTTTCTCTGAAATGCGATGAGAGTCTCCCATGCATCTGTGGGGAGAACTTTTCCTCCGATAATTGCTCTCGGTGCATTTTCAATTCGAAATTTCAAATCTTGAGGTGCATTCGTTTGCATGATATTGAACAGCTCGTATTTGCAGTGCGGCAGTAAAAAGCCTTTCGATGATAAAAGAGTCAACTCTTCTGAGCTATGAAACTCGAAAAGATACTTCTTTGTCACCCATATACGCTCTGTAAATCCAGCCTGTACCGTAATCTCTTCAAGTAAACACTGCGTTTTTGAGTGAAATAGTCGTCCTGTGCTATCAAAGTGCCTTTTGTACAAGAAATGCTGGAAGAGTGCACTTGGATCAGTCACATCCGATATATTGTAGAAGTTAAGAGATCCCAGAAATTGGATTACTGCATCGATTGGCCTAGAACCTTTGCAGATGTCGATACCTTTGACATTGAGAATGGGCGATTTGATGAAGTACTCCAAACTTTCTGCGTCAGCCCAAAAGGGGTACGAAACGATGCCATGATGATACGTAAAATTAAGTGTTGGGCTGTGTATGGGTTTGCCGCTCAGTATGTCAAACGCCATGCGACTCCTCATGTGTGCATGCTCAATTTTGAAAAAATTATAATCTGAATCAAAGTGACGATGCTCCAAATTTGATCGAAACTAGAGAAATTTCACAAATACATACAATTGGTATTTTCAAGAAACGGCTTCAATGTTTACTAAAAGTTCTACTATTCTCTAAAATATCGATGTAGCATATGATATAAGCTAAATTCAATGAACCATCTAGTAATTACTATCAATTTCCTTCTTCTTCCATAATAGAATCAAGTAAGCCGAGCGCCCCTCTCTTCTTATAACGAATCCATCGATTCCGCGCACGTCGCATAACGTCCGAAGCGTTTCTCATCTGATTCAAATTGTATACTTCGCCGCGCGAGCAGTGTACACTACAACCTCTGTACTGCGGCATACATACAGCCCCAACTAAATGCATATCCTGAGCACGGATCCAGAAGGGTGAGTTCGTCCCGCAACAAACCTGAAAAGATTGTAGAATTTTCGCGTCATTGATGAAGAACCGATTCCTCGTCACTACATCTATACACGATGATCGCAGCCGTTTATGCTCAAGAAAAGAGCGGTATACAGCAAGAGGATTGGCTAAGGCGTCGATATTGTACCACGTTTCTTTGCTCACTGGCGCACGTCTACTTTCGATAGTAATGCCCTCGGCATCCTTTTTAAGGGTAAATTCCCAATTATTTACTTCACTCAATGTACACCAAAGAGGAAATGGCAGGCCTTTTTGTCTCTGATATGCACACAAGCCTTGGTGCACCTGTTTCGAGAGTATTTTTCCACGAATAAGCGACCATGGGACGTTGTAGAGGCGATAATCGAGAAGGCTGGGGTCACTCGTCTGTGCAATATTGTAAAAGGGAAACGGAAAGCCTGGTAAGAAAAGGCCACATGCATTTTTGTCGATTGTTATTTCACCAGGAAACATTGTTTCCATGAAACTCCGCTCGACCCATTGCCTTGATGGAAGGTTATTCTCCTTCATGTGCGCACTAAGGGCACTGTGATGGTGAAACCGGAAGAGTCTCCCGAAGCTGTGGAAATGTCGCTTGTACAAGAAGTAGTCGAAAAGAATCTGTGGGTCTGAAATCTGCTCAATATTGTAAAACTCACGAACGCCGTAAAAGCCTACATTTGCTCAGGTAGGGAGTGCATTCGGTAGAATTGTAGTACCTTTGGGGTTGCTTTCATCGGACCGGAGAAACGCCTCTACGTCGGATTTTTCCGCCCAGAACGGATACTGAAACCTACCCACTTGCCACAGTTGTGACAGTCTTAAAGCACGTATAAAGTTTCCGCTTAGGATATCGGTCGCAAATATCGTGTGAGAAGGGCCGCCAAAGTACATTGATACAGCATATCTACAAAAAGAAGATATCACGAGTTGATCTCAGAATCTCATCGTGTTCTACTTTTCTTCTCATCGCTTTCTACTTTTGGTTTGGTTATCTTCATCGATATTTACATAATGGAGAACAGCCGTAACCTGAGCCTTTCTGGCATTTCGTTTGGCCGAATAAAATCTGAAAAATTGTTGTCTTCGAGCCGAACGTTGCATATGAGAGGCGGCAGCGATGTCAGGTCAACGACCCCCGACAGCTGATTGGTATGCAAAAAAAGGTGCATGAACCCCTGCGGAAGAGCCTTCAAGTTGATGGACCCTGAAAATTGATTTTCAGCGAGATTCAATCGCTGAAGAAGGCTTGGGAGGCGTTCAAGGTACAAACTCCCCGAAAAAGCGTTCTCAGCCGCCCCAAGCTCTTGCAGCGTCTCCGGCAACGTGCGAAGGTCCAAGCTTCCCGTTAGCTCGTTCGTCGAGAGCTCAAGCGTTGCCAAGCGCGGTGGTAGCGCAGCTGTATCGATTGTCCCTGTGATCTGATTGTCGTAAACGCTCAGCTCACGCAAACCCTGCGGGAGAACAGCGATGGCTAGTGTCCCTTGGATACCTTTGTCCCCCCAGTCGATGTTCATCAGCCTATTTGTGCGCCTGCCGATGCGCAGGCCTGACCAGCGCCCAATGCCGATAAAGTCGCCGTTCACATCCTTAAAGTTTGTAAAGATGGGTGATTGCAAATCTTGGACAAAAAGCTCCATGCGTGCTTGCTCGGACAGGCTGTTTAGGTCAACACGGCCACAAGCTGTCGTGTCAGCGAGAAGTGTGAAAAGCATCAGAAAGATGATCAAAGGCTAAAAATGAGAAAAACAAGTGGTTGTTGTAAAATCATTGACTTGAAGCATAGGATCGATCTGGCCCTTTTCTTGGCCCTGCCAAGAACTATGCCAAACACCATAGCATCTTTTTTATGAGTCAAGTAAAAACCGACTACTCGGATGTGTGTTCCCATCTTCATCGACGATATGGGTGATTGGGCTGCTCTTCAAAATAACATACATATTCTTTAAATCTTTCGAAAGCGTCGCACGTGGGTCAAAATCATTATTTCCAGCATTGAAATACCCATACCGCAGCGCTTTTGTTAGCCGAAATTCCCCGCAGAATTTATTGTTCTTAATGTCGAGTACCTCCAGGCTATCCGGAAGACTTCCAAAGTTCAATTTCCCAAAAAAATTGTTTTTGCTCAGGAAGAGGACCTTCAAGCCTTTCGGAAGGCTCTCGAGGGAGATACTTCCGAAAAAATTATTTTTGTCCACCTTCAAACGTTGAATAGAAGAGGGAAGGGCAGTCAAGTCGCACCCACCCGTGAAATTATTGCCATGAATATCAAACTCACGCAACACCGAAGGCAATGTGCGAAGATCCACTGTTCCTGCAAAGCTGAGATCCGTTATGTGGAAATGGTCCAGTTTGTGTGGTAGCAAAGATGTCTGCAGCGTCCCTGTGAGCTTTCCTCCATTATACATTGAATCGCAGACAAGTTTGAATTTCGTCACTTGTGGCGGCATGTAGTCAATTGTCACTGTCCCTTGAACATACGCCGTGACGGTTTTCTCGATTTCAGTTACATTTTTCAATTCATCGCATCGCACGCATTCCCACTCGCAAACATCTTTGAAATAGCCTTCAGCATCCTGATTCTGAAAGTGCTTCATCTGCTTGTCCTTTGGAATTCCCGAGAAGAGCATCTCCACAAGTGTTTGGTCCGGGAGGAGGTCATAGTCGAGACGGCCGAGGGCCTGTGGGTCAGATGCGATGAAAAGGTGGAGCATAAGATGAGATTTACGTATGAAGATAACGAATGAAGACGCGAATGCAAATAAAAATTTTCAAGTAGAAAAACTTTTACTGCGCAATTCTTACTTTTTACGATGGATAAGCCCACCTACAACCGCATGAGACGAAATATCTCTCATCCCCGACTTATCCCGATATGATTTATTAACGTCTCGCTCTACTTTTTTGCCTGGACATACACTTCAGTTGCTTGTTGACTATTCAGAAAATCATCTGAACGCCCATGCTATCTAATGACCACGGGTCACTAAAACAAGAACTCATGGCTTGCCCTCATACCACTTACTCTCCCGGAATATCCACGAGCGCATCCCGCATCGCTTCCGTCACAACCACCTGGCACGCGAGCCGCGAGCGATTCATGACGCGATGAGCGGCAGTGTCGAGCATGTCCGCTTCATCTTCCTTGATCGCCGGAAGTGACGAGTGCAGTTCTGGCGATATATGCACGTGGCATGTCGAGCACGCGCATGTACCGTCGCACGCAGACTCGAGCTCAACGCGGTGCAGGCGAGCGTTCTGCATGATCGATACCCCAGTAGTGGCTGCGATGACCTTTGTCTCGCCGTCGAACGATCGAAACTTGATTGGGACAGTCTTTTCGAAAATTTTGAGGGATTTTCGCAGCATTGAAGCATAGAAATGAGTGAATTTTGTCAATTCCTTTAAATTTCAAAATAGAGAACTTTTTTTTATGAGATAGGCACGAGCCAAACTCCATTTTTACAGCGGCTTATTCTTTCTCGGCGTCGTCGCGTTACCTATGCGCTGCTTCTTGTCTGAGGCGTAGAGGAACGGGTTCCGCCGCAGACCAGCGGCGCTCATGAGCCCGGGCACGGTCGACATAGAAGCGTCACCCGTGATGTCCCGGTGCTCGCTGCCCAGCAGGCCCTCGCGCGGGTGGTTCTCAGGCTTCGCGCGGCTCGAGAACGTCGGCGTCTCGTAGCCGTCGGCCATCATGCGCTCCGACGGGCGGGTCTGCACAAGCTTCGAGTCCTGGCGGGAGCGCTCGATGCCGTCGAAGTAGGACTTGATGCGGTACGTCTGCAGCCAGTGGAAACAGAACTTTTCGAGCGTTTGCTTCGTCTGCGCCTGGTGCGAGACGTAGTCTGCGAGGTTGGCCGCCTTCTTATTAGTCTGCAGGCGGTGCCAGAAGGGGTTGCCATACTTTGGGAAGAGCCCGAGGGTCTTGGCCTGGGTGACGGCCTGCTGGAGGCGCTTGTGGGCCTCGGGCGAGAGCCTCAGGACGTCACGGGGGTAGTACGTGCCAGCGCGCGTGAGGTACTTGCAGAAAACCTTTGGGTTCTTGTAGTTGAGCTTCATATAGACCTCGTCCTCGGGGATGGCGAAGTGCAGCTGGTCCTTGTCCATCAGCGCTGGCGGCTGCGCGCAGCGGAATTGCTGGAACGAGACGTTGCCGGCGAGCTCACCCGTGCGCCAGCGATGCAGCGAGGAGAAGATGTGCTCGTCGGGGAATTTGCTGTAGTGGAGCTGGACTGACTCGCCCATCGTCCAACCGCGGCTGCCCTCGTCCATCCCGCGGTACATGGGTGCCTCGAACTTCTTCGTCGTGAAAGGCGTCGCGTCGTGCTTGCTGAGGTGCTGGAAGTAGTCGTTCCAGGGCTTCTGGCACGCGGCGAAGATGGCTGTGTGCTCGGCATAGCGGGACATGCGTCAGAAAATATTGAAATCAAAGAGGATAGATCAGATTTTTACATTGGCATAGTATTGCTATCAGACATTCAGTCCATTTACCCGACTACTGATACAAAGTTATCACAAATCGCAGACATTCAGTTGCTCTAGCGCCTTTGGAATCTGCTCTTCTTTTGTTTTACTTCCACATGATGAACGGCGGCGATTTCGTTCGTGTGCAAAAATGCTTCGTATTCCTTCATATTATCTGCGGAATGTGCACCCTCGAGCTGGGTTTCACCAGGTCCATCTTTTCCGTGTTCCCAGAGCTTCGCGAAGAAATGCCATCCTTGCATGATCTTTGCTGTGGATTCGCAGTCTAAAGACGATATTTCATTCTCGGGAATGTTCTTGACATCATTCCACGCGAAAGCAAGAATTTTCGTCTTCGTTTCGTCTTGTTCAGTACCATAAATTGACTTCAACGTATCAAGCCTGTGTCCAATGCTCTGCGCAGAATAAAAGTTTACCGGTAAAGCGTCAGATTTTATGACACAATAGGATCTTCTGAGCTGAAAATAGTCAAGTGAACGCCCTTGGCGTCTCTTTAAAAGGGCTCCTCGAAGAAGAGGTATCATTTTTACAGAATTTAGAGAGACATTGAAAGAAAGCCAGACGTGGAAGCCTATTGGGCTAGATTTACTTGTATAGGATGCATTAATGGTCAACTTTCCTTACTACCCTCATAATATAGCAAGACCTTTGGAAAGTTTAGTGTGCAGAGCGATGCATCATACCAGTGTCCATTTTTCAAATTGGATATTCGGTGATCTTCCCACGAACCATTTTCTGGGAGCAATTACCCGATTCAGTGGTTTGCTATTTAGATATGCTCCCCACCAACTAAACGAGCTATTGGCTATTATAAGATCATCGCACAAAGACATGGCAAGGAGCTCCAAGTAATCTTCTTTAATGTTACTTATCTGTACTGCTTCGAGGTCCTTAGAAAAGAGAGGGTATCTACTTCGCAGCATATCTCTAAATAACTCACCGTAAACTTTATCCTCAGTGAATATCACTACGCGGAATTCTAATAATCCTGATGAGCTGGAGTTATCCAGAAGTTGTGCTCCATACAACGCTTCAATAGCTTGAAAATAGTAATTTTGTGGTGAGAGTATTGGAAATACGTCGCGCATTGTCAAATAATCCCCACGACGAATGTGAATTCCTAAAATTTTTTGTCTTTGAGTATCTTGAGACTGATTCTTTTGGTGTAAAAGCATCGTTTCCAGACACTTTTGAGCTCTGGCTATGTACCCTTTGGGGACAATCAAGCTTTTTACTTGCTGTTCAAAGTCATCAAAATAGATAGCAGATTGGAAAAACCCTCGTAATACAGATGTCTTATTCCGCTGCGATACTATGATCTTGTGTTCCGGGCTTGTTTCTGGTATAACAATAGCATCTGACGGAATTTGACTTGAATTATCTGCACTTTTACTAAGCATTGGAATAGTCGAATCTACAAATCTCATCTTTGGTGATATGTTTTGGAGCATTGAATCCCAATATACCGGTCGAGGGTGTGCACAGCTATCGCTAAAAGATACATGTGGTACAGAAAGATTCATTCGATTTCTGAGCGCTGTTGCAACGCCTGTTGCGATGAGAAATAGCTGGTTTCCAAGACCTCCAACAATCGGAACATGTATGCTTCCTACTGCACTGTTGCACATTTTAGATCTTAAATGCTGGATAGTTTTTCTTGCTGTTAAAGAAAAATCCCAAGTGAAATTCAAATATTGCTAAATGCCTAATTCCCAGTCAGTGCTTTCACTTCTTTACTTGCGGTAGGTGAAGAATGCATATTGAACCAAACCAATGCGCTAAATTCTGAATCAATCTCTAACTCTCAATTATTTGCGATCGCACTAAGTGCAAGATTCAGAATGGCATGAATATTTATGAACTCAAGAATGAAAGTGCATAGGGAATGTTTAAATACTAGGAATCCAGCATAATTTACTGTGCACGATTCGAGGGTGATATTTTTGCATCAAGCGCACATTAGAATGACACACTCAGCCAAGTTTTATAAAACGCTTATTAACAAAGCAAATCGGCTGCACTGCTTGTAATGAACTCCCAAGTTCTTCACAGCTTATAATTTTCACGCTCGCTTTAACTCAGAATGAAATCTTTTCAATGCAAACTGCAGTGCTCTATCATCGATCTTATTCGTCTACACGCTCATGGGATTCTCGGGGGAAGAAAGTAATTCCTATCTTCATGTGCTTTAAATTTTACCATGATCTCCATCCTACCATTGCATACGAGTGATGAACCCAGTAAACTTGGCCGGCTAGATCCATCACTTCTTTCTCAGCAAGCTCAAATGGAGATACTAGTAGAAAATTTGCAGTTCAAGGAAGACTTTATGGATACGAATGGAAATTACTTAGATCTAGTCGAATGGGGCGGTTGTGCTTTTAACGATGAAGACAATATCATTGCAATGCAAATGGAACTTCATGCGGATCAGGTAGATTATGCACTCAATGGCAAAATCAATTGGAAGTTTCTTCCATCGACTATGGTAGAAATGGACTTAAAAAGAAACCGTATTCATGGGACTCTTGACTTCAGCTATCTGCCCCAAGGAATGGAACTCTTCATGGTAAAGCATAATGCCCTCGAGGGTTCTCTTAAAACACCGGACCTTCCACAAGCTCTCGTATACTTCGACATTCAGGACAATCGATTTCAGGGAAGTGTTGACTTTACACAGCTTTCACCAAACATCAAGCTCTTTTGCATCGCAGAGAACAATTTTCATGGCTCCATAGACCTAACGAATCTCCCTGCGTCGCTTGTTCAAATTTTCGGCAACAATAATCATTTCTGTGGGGGTATCGACTTAACTCATCTTAGTGCCGAACTTCGCACAATAGACCTCAGCGATAATAATCTGGTTGGAATTCTGAAGTTCAATAACACACAAAAGGCGTTTACTGTCCTGCACATCGAAGGCAACAAGATGTGGGGATCAATAGATGTTGCTTCTCTTCCCGAAACTTTTGAGCAGCTCGTCGTTGGTGACAACAAATTTGCAGGGAGCATCGCCTTCGAAGATTTGCCAAAAGTATTGAAGGTTCTTCGCCTTGACTCCATGGCCATTACTGGGTCCCTCAAAACTTCCGTTTTACCCCGCGAAATGACAGAGCTGAGCCTTGAAAAGTGCTCGCTCGAGGGATCGTTCAGTTTCGATGACCTTCCAGCACGCCTCAACAGCATCTGCATCGATCTGAATCAGCTGCATGGGACTGTCCCTGTCCCAAAGCTTCCGTCGACATTGACGTGGTTCTCGATAGAAAACAACTGTTTCTCAGGAAGTTTCGATTTCCGTAAGCTCCCGCCACAGCTCACGAATCTCGCCATCAACGGGAACAAATTCTGTGGAAGTATTGACCTCTCTGGGCTGCCATGGGCGATTGCGCACATCAATCTGTCGAACAATGAATTTTCGGGCGAGCTCGATCTCCGATGGATACACGCTACGCTGAAGACGCTCGACGTGTCGAACAATCAGATACGGAAGATAAGTGGCATGACTGGGCTCGGCACAATGTTCACGGCCGAAGGCAATCCGATTTCTGAGTAATGGGTCAGTTATAGAAGACATTTTACATATCAAAGAATAGATACCTTAAATTGAATCTGACGCTATGCGCTAACATCAGTAAAAGACTCATTTTTCCTATTTTCATGGAATTAGTAATCGAATGCCCCCATTCTGTGCCCTCAGGCGATCTAGCCCTTCACCACCAAGTTTTCATTCGTGAATCGAGTGGGCTTGCTCAGAAAGAAGCTCTGGTGCTGATGTTCGAGACTGAGTCCCGATGGCAGCTCCCGCAAGTCGATTTCTCCTGAAAAATCATTCGCGTAGATGGAGAGGCGCTGCATTGTCAGCGGAAGCCTCGATACTTCCAGATTACCCAGAAAAATATTGCAATGGAGCTCCAGCTTTCGCATGCCCGCCGGCAGGTGCGCGAGGTCCACTGTCCCCGAAAAATCGTTCCTGTGCAGCGAAAGCTCTTCGAGGTCCGCAGGGAGGCGTCCAAGGTCGACAGTTCCCGTAAAACAGCAAGCGACGAGCTTCAGGCTTTTCAGGCTGCTGTTGAGCTGTGTGAGATCGACGCTCCCTCCAAACCGACAGCTGATCACCGTCAGCTTCTCGAGAAGTGCTGGTAGGGCCGTAAGATCGACGCTGCCATCCAGCAGCGTGTCAATGAGGTCAACGCGCCGTGCGCGCGGTGGGATTGATCGAAAGTCGATCGTTCCATCGAGCTGGACGTACCCGAGGTAAAGCACCTCGATGGCGGATGGAAGCGAAGCCATGTCAAAGGTCCCTCGCAGCCGACTGACGGCTATTGTGAGGGACAGCACGTGCTGTGGGAGGTATTTCGTCTCGAATGAGCCGGAAATCGGGGTAAGCGGCGTGTCGGCGCCGAAGCTTGGCAGCTTAAGGATAATAACGCTCCCGCTGGCGTCGCACTTGACGAAGCCCCAGCCGCAGGCGTCTGCGTACTCCTCATCATCGCCCTTGCAGGAATTCTGCGTGTTCTCGTCGAAGCCGTCGATGAGCAGCTCCATGGCCGTCTGGTCGTCGATGAGCCCTGCGCCGAATCTCCCCATAGAGTTTGAATCCAGTGTTTGAAGGACTGTGAGCATAGAAGAAGAGGAGTATAAGAAATAGTATTGAGGTGAATGGTAAAGAAGCATTCCAGTGTTGAGAGTGTTGAAAATCAGTGCTCATCGGAAATTCAGTCGTTCGAAGCTCATCTGCCTCGAATCAAAGCCTTTGTTTATCCTCTTAGAAAATCTTTTGAAGGTTCAGTACAACGGCGCAAACATGAAATTTTAACTAGCTTGAATTTCAGGGGAATATGTACTGATTTCCTATGAGCGGCTGCAGCGAACTTCGGGTTAGCATTTATTCAAAGCATTTCATTTCTCTATTCATGCTCAGAGAACCCTTCTCTGTATAGTAAATTGATTTCGATGCGGATCAAGAGCTATTGGAAAAGGAGCTACATTTCCCTTCTGTCGATGACTAAAACCTCTCGTACTTTGTTCCAACACCGGTAAATGCTATATCAGTTCTCATTTCGTCGACTGGACAAACTGACTTCACCCCACTGCACACCAGAAGGGCAACGAGGTCCTGCGGTGGGTCGCTGTAGTACAGCGTCTCTGTATTCAGTGGATTGTGGGACAGGTCGATCGAACGCAATGATGCTGTCAGCTGAAGGAAATGTATTGGTCCCATCAGATTATTGTTCTGTACACGGAAGACTTGGAGATCGGACGGGAGCCCGGACATATCGAGGCTACCATAGTAAGCATTGTACGAGAGCTCAATGAGAAGAGAAGAAGCTGGGAGCGATCGCGTGCACAAGGCTTCACGCTGGACACTGCGGATGATCCGTAGCGTGCGCACAGTGTTTGGGAGGTACGCGATCTGAAAGCGCTCTTGAAGGTGATGTATTGCGATATCCGTAACAATGCGATCGGTGCAGTTAACGGCAAAGTCTTGCACCTCGTCTTGGTGCATGAAGCCGTCGACGGGCTCTGTTCGGTGAATTGTGAGCTCTACTCGATAGAACCACGCGCAGACATCGTTGGATTTTTTGCTACGGGCCGTCTGCATTTGGTTTTTTACGTATTCATTGACATTTTCGACGAAGTGGCGCATAAGGGTGAGCTGCATTGCTATTGCAGAATCTTTGTGTGCAGCTGGTTGGTATTCGATGGTTGGCTCAGCAGCCAGTGCGAGTACGCAGAGCATTGGTCAGAACACGAAAGTTTCAAATAGGCAAAACTCACATTTTTATTGCATAAAAGCGCGGTCGTGCATCTGACCACTTACCGGTGTATTGTTCGAGCTTAATAAGACTCAAAGATTATAGTGATCACAGCTCAAGGCTGGTATCTACGTTCAGATTCAGGACTTTATAACATTCAAAATCAGAGCCCACTGATTTTTCATAATGTTTCACGCTATCGATGAATCCATCAAATGTAAACTTCGCAGATGTTTTGAGCCTTTTTTTGTGAAAAGATGTGCTGGAATGATAGCTTCTAAGGAAGGAAGCAAACTGGTCAGATAAGGCAGCTCAACTTGTACTTTAAGTAATAGCAGTGATTTATCGGCACATCATCGCCCCCTATATAAAACAAAAAGTAGTCAAACACAGTTGGGTACATACAAACTTCACATCGACCACACTCAAATTCTATAAATACGAATAACCGTAATTCTCAGGAAGTTCCTCTTGATATTCAATTATGTATTCTTTCCATTCGTGCTTTTCGCCCGTTTCATCAACCACCGACTCGATAAAGTCCGCACTGAGACGAAAGTGCATTTCGGCGGTCGCCTTGGCGAGAACAACTTCTTTGTCCATCTGGTTATGCCCAATACGTACTTCATAGAGGTTGTTTGGAAGTACGAGCATCTGAAACTTACCCGAAAATGCATTTCCATCGAGTTTGATTTCTGCTATCATATCTGGCAATCGCTTGATGCTGATAGCCCCTGATAGTTTATTCTCACTGATGTTAAATAGCTGCATGGCTGGAGGCAGCGCATTCAGACAAACTTCGCCGCTAAAATCGTTCATACTCGCATCGAAGAACTTCAATGTTTCAGGTAAATCAGAAAGCTGTAGGCTTCCATGAAATTCGTTCGAGGAAATATTAATCTCCAGTAATTTTCTCGGGAACGCTTTCAAACAAAGATCGCCGCTGAGATAATTCTGATCTTCCTTAAAAAGTTCGAGGTTTGAAGGTAGAATAGCTGCATCAAGGGTTCCATGGAGATAAGCGAGACGCGCTTTGAAAGACACAACAAAAGAGGGAATGTACTCAAATGGAAACCATTTTTCAGTGAATTTGGTTTCACGAAAATTTATGCTGTAGACACGGTCACCCTTGCACTGAAAAAATTCTTCCAACTGGCATATATCCTCAAAGTTACCGTTGCCAACTTGTGCATATTGTTTATCTGCCTCAGTTCAGCCATCGACGAGCATTTCGAGGAGCGCCTAGTCAGAGAGTGATTCGTTACCAAGCCGGCCAAGGAGCGGGTCGAGAGATTAAAGGGAGTTGATCAGCATCAGTAGAATACAAAGGATTTCAATCAGTAAACTGCAAAGATTCTACTTCGATCAACAGTCAAATGATAAATTATCGTAATGTCGACCTACACTGAACACTGATAAACTTGGTAGATGAACTTTCTTATGATGTTCTCACATTCACCACTCTGGCCTTCTGGGCTGTGGTCGCAGTGTATCGAAAAGGGAGTGGTGGTTGTCCCATAGGCCCTCGATGCCATCCCGGACGACCGAGAAGTCTGCCGCAAATTTATCTCTGTCAAGCGTCAATCGCATCAAGCTTTCTGGGAGATTTGCCACGTTCAAGCTGCCGCAGAAATCGTTTTTATGTGCGTCGAACCGTTGCATGCGCTCGGGAAGGTCTTCAAGTCTCAAAGACCCTGAAAAATGGTTCTGCGATATGAGCACACTCTCCATCGTCTCTGGGATCCCACCAATTGCGAATTCACCGCTCATCTGATTGATCGCGAGGTTCAAAGACATCATGCCACGCGGGAGCAATGCTGTATCACACTCCCCCTCGAGGTTGTTGTTGAGCATTGTGCACGTCGTGACTGTCTCTGGCAGCCACTGCAGGGCGACCGTCCCCCCCTTCGGGAAAAATGACGAGAACATCAGCGCAAAGCGCACTTGCTTGACATTATCATCGGCGTCGCACAGAATGCCGCGCCACTTGCAGACTTCCATGGACTCGTATTCGTCATCGAAAAGCGCATGCTGCGGAATAGCAGCGACAAGGAGCTCCATGCGCGTTTGTGCTGGAAGCGTTGATGCGTCGAGTCGGGATATGCCAGCGATGTCAGCTGTTGAGAGTAAGAGATTGGAGGTAAAGAGCATTTTGATAGAAAAACAGAGATATGAGGCAAATGCTTAAAATCTACGGCAAATGTATTAAACTTCCTTATCAAAAACTGTCACTGTCTTGAAATTACCTTCAGGCGAGCATTACTTTAACCATGCGGCGACTGTTCCTCTGGCTTGATGATCGTAACAGTGAGCAATAGGGAAATGGTATTGAAATCTAAAGTGCCTGTAAAATCATTGGCATATAGCGACAAACTTTTGAGCTTCGCAGGAAGCCCTTGCAGATGTAAATCACCTGTAAATCGATTGTTACCGAGTTGAGGCTTTCCAGAGACTGCGGGAGCGAGTCAAATGTCAGGGTTCCTTGAAAATTATTGCCTGCGATGTTTATCTCTTGGACTTTGTCTGGCAAGTGTTGCAGGTCAACAGAGCCGCTGAACTGACACTGGGTGAGGTCAATCACCTCGGAAGCCTTTGGAAGTGACTGGAATTCTATCGTACCATCAAACTGACTATCATTTATGCAGAAAAAGTCCATACTGGGTGGGAGCTGGAGCATATCGACTGTACCAGTCAGATGTGTTTGCACAAGCATCAGCCCACGCATATTTTCTCCGAATGCTGCGAAGTCAACAGTGCCCATCATTTTGCATCCCATAATCATGCAGAACTCAAGTGTTCGTGGCAGATTTTAAACACAGAGTGTTCCCTCAAGGTCACAAAAATCGACAACGAACTGTTGAAGACTGCGCGACAGATATTTCACCTCAAGCACACCCTGCAGATGAAGCCCATGGTGCTCGACACTTTGTAAAACAGGAAGGTTGACTCTCGTGATGGTCATGTCTTCATCACACTCGGTGCATGACCAGGTGCACGCGTCTGTGAAGTCACCTGATGTGTCTTTGCACGCGGCCTGAAAGGTCGAATCAAAGCGTTGAACAAGAAGCTCCATCATGGCCTGGTCGGGGAGCATGAGTGCGTCAAAGCGGCTTGTGAGTGGGTCAACGAGACAAAAGCTGTGTGAAAGCATATAAAAATAAGGTCGGTTGATATACAAGAGGACTATAGAACAGGGTTTCAGTGATCTTTCGAAATTGAAACTCCTGGACCCAGTGGATGATCTTGCAATAGCTTACCGTGCATGATCTTGCAATACCCACCTTTTTGCAAGATCAAACACAATTTTGCAAGATCATCCACAATGTTGCAAGATTATCCACAATTTTGCAAGATCACACACAACTATTGCAAGATCATCCACAAATTAAATTTTCGAAAACTTGACTCTGCCCAAATCTTTCCATTACCTGTACTTGATCTGTATCTGTATGCCCCTCGATCTGTATCTGTCTGTTTTTTTGTTGTTTTGTTTCATTTTAAAATATCAAGGGACGGGTTCAGAAATCAGTGTTGCAAGATCACACGCAATGTTGCAAGATCATCCACAATTTTGCAAGATCATACACAATGTTGCAAGATCATACACAATGTTGCAAGATCATACACAATTTTGCAAGATCATACACAACTATTGCAAGATCACACACAACTGTGTCATAGCTATTGCAAGATCATCCACTGGGTCCATCCCTTTTCCCCCTAGCCTACATCTCTCAAGGGTTATTGGACGGGAATGCAAGAATTTCTGAAAGGTGCTTTTCCCCCAAAGGGGGAAATTTCCCCTTTTTTGAAACCCTGCTATAGAAGAATATACTATAGCTTATTTTTGCTCATACTTAACCATGAAAATGAAGCTTCTTTGCCAAATTATTCTAACCTGAGGAAGGAGGGTCCTGAGGTCATTAAGGATTCCAGTGTAGGCAGCGTCATTTCTCATCGAATCGAAAATATCTCCTTTGATAGCAAAAGTTCAGACCTTATCGAGCAGGTCCATCACAAAGGCTTAAGTTGCACGCTGGCCATTTCATATTAAGAAGGTTGCTTAGAATTAGCATCGAAACATCGCTGAAGGGGTCATAAATGATTTGCACAAATCAACACTAATTATACCAATTTATTCTAATTTTCTCAAAAATTTTTATAATGTGCACATTCTGCTCCTATTCCTTCGCATCTCATCTTAGTTCCGCAGCACTTTGAGATCTTTATTGATCGGGTCACTCGGCGATCGCTTCAGATAGCTCGGCGGCTTATCTATCACTATCAGCGAGTCTCTAATCTCGCGAAGGTCCAAAACACCCTCAAAGTGGTTGAAGTAAATTTGAAATTCTTCAAGGCCTGGCGGGAGGGCAGCGGCATCGATTTCCCCTGCGAAAGTGTTGCACGCGAGGTCGAGCTGCACCATAGCTTGCGGAAGATCTTTTACAGGCACGCTGCCCGAAAAATTGTTCCGGGAAAGGATGAGGATATCCATTGCTCGTGGGAGTCCAGCAAAGGATACACTGCCCCAGAATGAATTCTCATAGAGATTGAGCAGCGTGAGCGTCGGCGGCAGGTGATCGAAGTCTATGGGCCCTTCAAGATCTGTGCCCCAAAAGGTCACAGCCTCGATGCTCGGTGGCAGTGCTGCCAGATCAAGCGTTCCTGAAAATGGCACTCGCTCGACACACAGCGTGCGGAGAGTCGCTGGGAGTGTGGCGATGGAAAATGTCCCGCGCAGCTGGCAATCGTGAACGCTGAAGTTCTCGAGCTTTCTTGGAAGGTACTGCGTCTCGATTGATCCTGTGACGTAGAAGGGGGCATCTGTGTAGTGGTCACGCCATGGAAGATCGATCCGTTGGACAGACTCGATGTCAGAGAGCGTGACGCAGTCCCACTCGTGTAGGGGCCAGTACTCATCCGCTGTTTTTCGCATGCATTCTCTGCATTCTTCGTTGAGGCCTTCAAAGAGCAGGACCATCATGTCGAGGTCGGTCAACATAGACGAATTAAAGCGGCCAGCTGCAGGGTCGTTGGTAAGCGTGAAGTGATAGAGCATTGTATTCGTTCGTAAAATGAAAACCAAATGAAAAAGATACTTGGGATGGTTGGCCATAAATGAACAGAACTTTTCTTTCTCTTTACTCCGTAATGATCTTCACGCTTATCGTAGGGTACATTAACATTTCTCACTTTGGGATGACTGCGTCAACACCTATCGTTCGCATGAGCGACTGTACCGATCAATTCTCGCGTGGAATAACATACAACCCAGCATTCACCCACTCTGTCGCCCCATGCTTACCCCGAGCAGACTCATACTCAACCACGAGGCCTTCTGGAAGCTCGCGGAGGTCGAGCGTCCCTGAAAAATCGTTTCCAAATACTGAGATACCTTTGCATTTTCTCGGTATATTTCGCAAGCATATTTCTCCGATAAAATGATTGGACTCGAGTTTGATTGTGTGAAGTTTCGCTGGCAGGCAGTCGAGACGCACAGTCCCTGAAAAATTATTTGCGTTCAGGTGAAGTTCTTCGATCTTTGGATTAAGCTGTGTCAGATCTATGCTTCCCTCCAGCCGATTCTTGCTCAAGAAGAGCGTTTTGAGGTTTTCGACGAGGCTCGTCAGATCGATGCTTCCGCTAAATTTGCTCATCACTAGCCCAGCATCACGCAGGCCAACTGGGAGCGATCGCAAGTCGAGTGTGCCGCTGAACTCTGTTTGCATCACAAGAATTTCTTTCAGTTTTTTGGGAAGCGCCAGCATGTCTATCCCGCCAGTCAGAAGTGTTTCAATAATTCCAATGGACTCGAGACCTCGAGGCAGTGCTGCGACGTCGAACGTTCCCGTAATTTCTGGACGGTTCAGGGCGATGTTTCGAGTGCTCGCGGGGAGAAGCTCAACCTTGAGGCTACCCCGAACCTCAGTGCTTCGCCACGTAATGCCTGTGATAGTGTCATCGTCGTCACAGGTGACGCCTATCCACGTACAAACGTCCCGAAAGTCGCCGTTGCGGTCTTTGAACATGAGCGGTGCCGTATACTCGAACGCTTGGACAAGAAGCTCCATGCGGGCTTGATCAGTCAGTGACTGTGGGTCGAAGCGGCCGAGGCCTGGGTCGGCAGTACTGAGGTAGAGTAAAGTGTGGTTCTGCATGTACGAGTCAGTGAGTTTTTGAAAAAAGGCTGATAGCATAGAAGATTTGCATTAAACAGGCATATGCTTTACTCATACACGTAATACCATAAAAATATATATATTTAGATGAAGGCCTATTGGCGACTTCACACCGAGATTCCATTCAGAGCTTTATTTTGAGCTTAAGGTCCCCTTTCGGAAGCCCAGTGATACTATCAAGCCTGTTTCCGCGGAGATTTAGATTCTCTAGGTTGCATGGAGCAGAACTCACGTCAACAATGCCGCAAAAATTATTGTACGATAAATTCAGTTCCCGAAGCGACTTTGGCAGTGAATGTAAGCTGAGGTTCCCTTCAAATTTGCAGCTATGAATATCTAACTCATGAAGACCGCATGGCAAACTTGCAAGGTCTACGTTCCCAATGAGATCATTATCGTAGAGAGCCAGTTTAGTGAGGCTCTTAGGCAAAGCTGTTAAATCGATCGATCCTGATAGGCCATTCCCCGAAAGGTCGAGCAGATGCACTTCATCATGCAGATTTTCCAATGCAATTTCACCACTAAACTTATTGTCAGCAAGTGTAATTTCTATCAGAGGGGCTCGAACTGCACCTAAGTCAAGAGGACCGCTCATCTCTGTTTCACAGATAAAGATCAATCGAAGGTCGACTGGAAGGTCGGCGAATGACAGAGAGCCTCCGAAAGAACTTTGGCAAAACTGCAAGCGCTGAAGTTTCGTTGGCAAAAACTCCGCCTTGAATAGACCCTGATACAATCCAAAAAATCGAATAGAAAGCGGAGTCCACTCGATTGCATTGACGTGCTCATCTTGACACGTGACACCGTCCCAATTGCAAACATCAAGGAAGCCACCATCACTGTCTTGAAAATGAGCGCAAAGTTCTGTGCTGAAGCTTTCAAGGAAAATCTCCATCGATGCCTGATCTGTGAGTAGCAGCGGGTCAAGGCGGCTGAGTGATGTGTCAATAGTCAGAAAGAGTGGGTGCATTGATTATGATTTTTATCCAAATTGATCTTCAAGGTGAGCAGAGCACTGAAAGGTCTTGATAGGAAATAGTTACTTACTCTCTACTATTCATTGTAATATTGTTTCGAGCATATGTGTGAATCTCTCATCTAAATTGCTATGTGCGCATTTTCACAGTGAAGCTCTACTCATATTTTTATCGAGAAATAATCGGGCCGATTTCGAAGCCCAATAACTCCATCGAGCTCATTATCGCGTAGATTCAGCCTTTCCAGGGCCTTTGGAACACCGCTTATGTCGACAGTTCCACGAAACGAATTTTTAGATAAATCCAGTATTTCAAGCGACTCTGGCAAAGCACTCAGTATGATATGCCCAGCAAATTTGCAGCTATGAATATCTAATTCAGAAAGGCCGCATGGCAAACTTCCGAAGTCAGCTTTCCCACTGAATTTATTCTCACTGAGATTCAAATCGGTGAGGTTCTTAGGTAAAGCTGTAAAATCAATCGTTCCTGATAGTAAGTTATCCGAGAGATCGAGTGACTCAACGCCATCATGAAGCTTTTCAAAGGCTAATTCACCTCTGAGTCCATCCCCTGCAAGTTTTATCTCTATCAATGGGATGCGTACTGCGCCGAAATCAACGGAGCCGCTCAGGTCGATATCACAGACGTTGATATGCTCAAGGTCGACTGGTAACTGCGTGAAAGATAAAGAACCTTCTATTTGCAGCCCAAGAATTTCTAAGCGCTGGAGCTTACGCGGCAAAAATTCTGCCTTGAAGGCACCCTTGGCTTCTTGGAAATAAAAAACTGACCCAGAATCCCAAAATAATTCGGTCACGTTCTCATCTGTACATGTGACGCCTGTCCATTCGCAAACATCGGTGTAAAAGCCTTTGATGTCTTTAAAATGTTCTCGGAACATTGAAGGATAATTTTCTATGAACATCTCCATCGATGCCTGATCTGTGAGCAGCAGCGGGTCGAGGCGGCTCAGTGATGTGTCAATAGTGCAAAGAAGCGGATACATTGCGTACAATCGTGTAATGTTGATGTTGAAACAAAGAAAAAAATTCTTTTTGATAAATGAAAACTCAGTCCAAAAGCGTAACGTGCCAATGAAAGATCACTCTTAGCTTGAGATTTACAAAGTTCAGATTGACATGGTGATTATTTCAGCAGTAATCCTTAAAATTTCTCCTACGTCTTATTCTCTCCTAGCTCAAAATGAACTCTATGTCTTTCAAAATGAAGCATTTCCATTCCTTCATCGTTGAAATACATTTCATACACATCATAAGTCAATATCGATAATATTTCCCTCCTCATCCACAACGCGAGCTATTCTATTAAACTTCAGGTCTACAACCCGAACGGCTTCGCGGCAGATAATTGCCTCGCCTATAAATCGATTTCCCCGTGCAATGAGTGCAAGCATATCTCTTGGAAAATTGACAAAAACAAAAACCCCGCCGAATTCGTTTCCATGGATGTGCAATTGACACATGTGTGCTGGGAGATGATCGAAGCACAGAGTTCCGCTCAGCTGATTGTCATTCAGCTGAAGATATCTCAGGTGAAGTGGGAGCTGCGTCAGATCCACACTCCCGCTGAGCTGATTACCGCCAAGATTGAGTGTCTGGAGGCCAGGTGGAAGTGCCGTCAAGTCGCAGCTGCCTGCGAAAGCGCTCTTTTCGAAGTTCAGGAGCACAAGGGATCTGGGCATGTGTGCCAGGTCGAGCGGTCCAGAAAACTTTGTCTGTGCCAAAGTCAACTCACGCAGGCCTTTGGGGAGTGCTTCGGCATCAATGGTACCCTTAACAAAGCTGGTCTCAACGTGGCAAATTTCCAAAGTTGGAGGCAGGAATTCCAATGCGAGCGAGCCGAGAAAAAACCGACTCGTTGACTAGAAGGCTGTAACACGCTGCGACGCATCGCATGTAACACCAGGCCATTCGCACACGCGCATGTACGCACCACCGATAGACTGAAAGCGCTGCTTGGAGAAATCCTGCAAGCCATCCAGGACGAGTTCCATGCGCATCTGGTCGGACAGCATGTCTCGGTTGATTCGACCGACAGCGTCGTGGCACATGCACAGGGAGATAAGTGCCTTGAGTGGCATTTTACTCACAAAATTGAAGTGGCAGTCAAAATGTAAAATTCTACACGGCTGCG
This sequence comes from Perkinsela sp. pyNocScin1, assembly GCA_964019655.1. NCBI lineage: Eukaryota > Euglenozoa > Kinetoplastea > Prokinetoplastida > Perkinselidae > Perkinsela > Perkinsela sp. pyNocScin1. Next base: position 676,971 of record CAXHTR010000007.1, read on the forward strand.
TATATGACGTAGATCTGAGCAAGAAGCTCATCTACGGCTCTAGCACCCTCTCAAGGCTCTCAAACGGCTCTAGCACGCTCTCAAGATAGTTGAATGCTAGCTCGAGTTTTTTAAGCAATCACGGGATGTAATTGAGGAGGGTTGTACCGTTGAGATACCTTATGATCCAACTGATCTCCGTGACGTGGCCGTGAAACAAGAATTTTCAAGCTGCTTGTGAAAGAATGCGCAATTTTCTATATCTTTCATTCACATGGTTTGTAGCCCTAGCCATCCCGATAAAAAAGCAGGTACGCAAAAGGTGTCTTTGCGGAGACTCTCTCGTATTTTGATCAGATCATCATTGCCGTAAAATGCCACATTTGATGGTACATAAAATCTATCGCACGTTGTAGAAATTCTACATTCATCATGATAAACATATTTGTCGCAAAAAAAAAATGCTTTCTATGAAGTAATAAATCGTCACACATCTGCGTTTTCTCTCGATCTGAATGCCGATGCTCAATCAGAGGCTGTGAAAACGTGAATTCCATTGCTCTTGGTGAGAAACATAACATCGTAGGGGTCCTGCTCCTTCTCGACACCGATTCGGATGTTTTGGGCCGGACAGGCAGAAACGTCGAGCTTTCCCTCAAATTGATTTCTCTGCAGCTGTACCTCTTCCATTTTTGATGGGAGCTTTGAGATATCTATGGACCCCGAAAGTTGGTTGTGCGCAATGGAGAGAAACCTGAGCGTCTCCGGAAGTGCCGTCAAGTCCACAGATCCCGAGAAATCGTTCGCGCTCATGCGCAAGTTTTCGAGTTTCAGAGGTAAACTCGCAAGGTCCGCACTCCCACTGAATTGGTTCGCGTTGACGAGAATGACTGTAAGTGACTCAGGAAATGATCGAAAATCAATGCTACCGCTCATGCTGTTATGGCCCACGTCAAAACGCTCGAGTTTCGGCGGAAGTTTCGATGTCGTCACGGTCCCCCGAAAAGAATTGTACGAGATGTCGAAACCCAAAATGTTTCTCGGGATGTAGTCGATGGACATTGTTCCTTTGAGATCGAGAAAGCTACAGCTGAATTTCGTGACACGGCCGTCTTCGTCAAGTATCACGCCATCCCACTCCGCTAGGTCCTTGTACTGCCCATCATCATTCTGATAGCTCTCCTTCGTCCAATCGGAGCATTCAGAGAGCATAAGCTCAAGAAGCATCGCATCGGAGAGCATGGATTCATTCATGCGGCCGAGAGGACTATCTGCGGCGAGAAGATACTGAAGCATTGGGTTCTTCTGTAGAAGTAAGACGGAAATATATGTGAAGGAAATGATTGAAAGATCTCTAAATGAATTCTATTACCTTGAGATACATATGTAGTGAAATGATTCATTGCTCGAACGAATGACTGCGTTCACATTCTTCGAATACGCGCGAAATTCCGTTATGATCGTCGCAGAAACTTTTTGGGACGATTAAGTCACAGTCACGGCATTCTTCAAGCTAGTCAGATTCGCCATTGTCACTTAAATCAAATCTTTCCTCATCTTATTAGTATGCACAGTCGAAAATATCCCCTCGTGCTACGCTTGAAGCACCTCTGCGAATCCTGCGCCCGTGTACTCCACCTGCACAAAGTACGGCACATGCCTTAGGTCGAGAACACCCACAAAGGCGTTGTTGCTGAGCACGACCGAGCGAAGTTTTGCTGGAACCGCGCCAAACACAACGCTGCCAGAGAGCGAGTTGCCCGACACATTTAGCTCGAACATGCTCGGAGGCAGCGCCGATAGGTCAATTGTCCCCGTAAAAGAGTTAGCAGATACGTCCAGCGTCAGAAGTCGGAGCGGGAGCGACGTCAGCTCGAGCGTCCCGTCCATCTGGTTCGCGCTGACCTCGCACGTTCGCATCTCGATAGGAAGGAGATCGAGCTGAAACGAGCCGTGGAGCGCATTGCGGCTGACACTGAAGTCGGTGAAAGCCTTCGGGAGGTCCAGCGTGTGCACAGTGCCCGTCAGCGCATTGCCTTGGAGGAAGAGCCGCTCGAGTGTTCTCGGCAGTTTTGCGAAGTCACAGTCCCCAAAAAATTTGTTGTCGGCGAGGTGGAGGAAATTGAGGCGGGGCGGGAGCTGTGTGAGGTTTAAAAAGCCAGAGAGCTGTGCATTGGATGCGTTGAAGACTTCGAGCATCGGTGGGAGGTCGAGCAGATCGATGGACGCCTGCAGCGGCGTGTTCCAGAGGTCGAGCTTCGCGAGGCCTCTCGGCAATCGCGCAATGTCTAGGCCACCAACGATTTCTTTCACGCTGAGCTTGAGACTCCGAAGCGTCTCGGGAAGATCTTCGGCGGAGATGCTGAGGGTGAGTTCGGGGCTATAGATCTCAAAAGACTGGAGTTGACGTGGGAACATGTGCAGTTTGATTGGCTGCAACGCTTTGTTGGTGATATTCGAATTGCACCAGTCGATTCGAAGGACGTCACCCTTGGCATTACACCTGACGTTGCGCCATTCAATAACGCTGCGATACTCGCCTTTCTGGTCTTTGAATTGGCGCTGCGTGCACGCGTCGCACTGATCGACGAGGAGCTCGAGGATCGACTGGTCGCTCAGCGCCGAGGCATCAAAGCGCCCGAGGCCGTCGGTACAGAGAATTATCGAGGGAAGTGACATAGAAGTTATTGAAAGTGAAGTCAAGATGACAGAACGTATGCGAAGAGCGAAGTCTAAACAAGTTGACTACAAGCCCTCTGATGATATACCCTGATGGCACATTAACTCTACAAGTGCCAAGTTTGGACTGACTCATCTCCAATGTTTTCGACGCTGTCTCGAGTACACGCACCGCAGACGCTATCCCTTCAGCTTAAAGTCACGTAAGCCTTTCTTGATTATGAATGCTTATCAAGCATTTCTCGAATTAAGCCGCAAGCAGCTTTCCTTTGAGCATTTTCGGATGAAAAGAAGAAATCACATTGACTTTTTCAATGGGGGTTTACTGAGAACTTGGTATTTTCGGGTAGAATGGTGCTACTGATAATCTTTATGTATTCATAATATTTATGTGCTTAACCTATTACATGTATCATTTTATTATACTACGGCAGTTGCCTAGATTGGTGCATCACCACAGAGTAAGTATGCAAGGCTCCCGTACACAGCAGGTTACGTGTCAAAGGATATTGCAGAGATGATTGTCGTTGAAAAGATCGGCAAAAAACATCAAAAGGCCGTCACAGGATGCTACATGGGGCGCACGACTTTGAAAAACTGTGGACGTAATATCGAAAATAATATCTATAAGAAAGTCATAAATCGGCTGAAAAACTCCCCCGCCTCCATCAAGGCTACAGGCTGATGAGCCAAATGATGTCATAAAGCGCGTAATGCTTGCGAGAGAGGAAATGCTCTTTTGCCGATCACCAGCTATTGCCGATCTCTCTTGCAATTGCGGTGATGTGTGTGTCAAACGTTGCACAAAGTATGGATTCAAAGATAAAGAGCTCAAAACTCGTGATTGGGTCTCAAACCCGTTCGGAGTTAACGTTTCAGAAATCACAGAGGGTTATTTAATCGTGGAAGATATTTTGAACCTTCAGACGTATCGCGCACAGTACGAAAAGTATTTTAGTGATTCGCGGAGAACATCCGAGTTTTGGGCGAAAGTTTTCGATGAGTTTAAACATGCTGCACCAGTAGCGCTTGATCATTCATTTCACTTTGCGACTTCGTACCTGTGCGAACAATCGTTCTCTGCACAAAATGCAATCAGAACTTCCGAAAGAAATGCCATTGAAGATGATACCGAGATTCGACTTTTTTCTGCTACATGCAACCAGATTTCGATGTATGCGCACGGGGCCATTCTGCGCATGAGTCCCCATCCCGCAGATCAATGATAGGGCAGCATCTCATGAAGAGACAGCAAATAACACAGAGAGCTTTACAGGGAATAATCCACGAATTAACAGCGAGCTCAGATAATTGCGCAGACGTACAAGCAATCAAAGAGAGTACGATCGAGTTAACAGCGAGCATTCGGAATGCTGTGATGGACCTGATCGCTTTGTGAAGAGACAATTTCTGTGTGAGAATGCTGAGGCACAGGCGATGTACAGCCCTAAATTGAATCCCAAAGGTGTGCCGTACGCGGTTGGCAGATGTTCACACCCTCCATTGTAACGGGGCTGCGACGAATGGAGGATACAGCGCAAGCTGCGCACCTCTATTCTGGCACAAGCTCGATCCAAAGCACGGGATATGCGGTGTTCTGTTTTGGACCAAGTAGAGTCTACTGTCATCTCATGGAATGGTCAAAGCGTGCAAAGCAGAACACCTCTGGAGAAGCGCCACTGATAATTGCCGAGGGTGCGATTACTTTCATGGAAAAGACTGCCTCAAAGTGTGTACTATCCAAAGAAATATAAGCCAGGTTTTCTGGTGACATTCTATATGTAGTGCAGTTTCTTTCTGACGAGGAAGATCGCCTGAGTGACGTAGTCTGTCACATTTGTTTGGCTGGAGACCGTGAGCATGAGCTCATGCTTTGCTCGTCAAGTGGCTGTGAATCAGCTGAACACTTCGACTGCTTTGACCCCCCTCTCGAGCAAGTTCCTGCAGATGACTGGTTCTGCCCGGCGTGCAAGTGAAAAGATGCCGAGATGGACGCACAGGTTCTAATACCATCGCCAGAAACGCATTTTTCACCTCAATGCACTTATGACCTCCAAAATGCACTTATCACCTCCGATGAACAGATGCATGAGGATATCGTGCAGATATTGTCCACGTATTGGGTATTTGTCCGATACACAGATATCTTAGCCTCGCATCCGTCTCCTTTCCAGGGCGCAGAACAAAATGCGGCGCAGCCCAACCAAAGTCGCACAAGATCGGACTAGGCACTGATCAAGACCCCTGAGTAGTTCTTGCTTAAAGTCCACTGACCATAAGTTAACATGGTGATTTTTTGTCGACTGCCATCTCTACTAACGCAGGGCACTTAGTATGCGAGATCACTGGCCGCAGTGCTTCATCGATACGCTTGACTTAGCTGATGACATAATCAATTTTATTCATGGTATGCCGAGAAACCCGGGATAAGTTTCGCAAATGCTACGAAGATAATGGTCGCCCGTGGGACCAGCTGAAATTCTACGCCACTTCGCGCTGGACATCTGCGGGCGGCACCATAAAACGTCTTGTCAAATTAAGCAGACAAAGAGATCCGATGTTCCTTCCGAGACTGGCGTATTTGGCCGATGTCCTTCACTTTATCAACGAGGCAAATGGAAACTTACAGGGAATGGAGATAACAATCTCTGAACCAAAAACTGAAGTACTCATACTCAAACAAAAGCTCCGTCAACTCAAGATCACCATTGGCAGAGAGGATTTTATCGGTCTTGAGAATTTTGAAAAAATCACAAGCGATAAACCAATGAGGCGGAATGTGAAATCTCGTCTTAAACTCGATATCGATGGCCACCTCAAAAACATTCTCTTATGTCCTCCACTTTGTCCACGAGACAAACGGAAACTCACAAGCACAGAGTTGTGGTTCTCAAAAGTAGAGATTGCTTAAATAAGCGCGTACTTTGCCATTCGTGCACGGCTTATCCTGAGCTGGCAGCGGCTGTGCACACAGAGGAAAGGAAGAGAGACGTACAGCCCTGAATTGAATCCCAGGTTTGCGCTGCACTAAATTGATAGTGCACGATCATAGGGAAGGTATACATGCAAAACAGACATTATGTGCTGTTTTGTCTTACAGCATGGTTGAACATCGTGCTCTGAAACTTCACCAGGCAGGTGAGCGCACTCAGTCACTATGAGCGATGAGAAGCACTGGGGGACAGGGGGGGACTGTCATTCGAGAAATGTGAGTCATTCGAGAAAGTAAAGTGCGAAACGAATGTTTAGTGCACTAAGGCTACGAGAGTGATATTCAGACCAGAAATATGTGCCCAATAAACTAGCTAAGCTCAGCTATTTCTGTCTTAACAAAGGGCTGACCATTCTCATCGACACACTTAGTGTCATGCGCGATGATTTTGGCGCCTCTTTGACGCAGTTCTTCTGTTTCGATCGTGCCAGTCAGTGCATTATTAGAAATGTCCATGGTGAAGCATCGGTCCATTGGCCCGAAGCGCACAATTCCTGATAGCTGGTTGTTTGATACGTTAATATATCCACATAAGTGCACACTTGACAAATCGAGAGAGCCCGAAAAGTAGTTGTGCGAAATATCGAATGATTCCGACGGATTGTTATCGCCAAAGAAAACCATTCCTTCGAAAAGGTTGTGCGAAATATTAAAGTCTTGCGGGGGCCCAAGCAAATTTTCAAAGTCCACAGTCCCCTCAAAAAAATTATCACTGATATCGAACTTCATCATCTCTGTACTCGCCAATGCGGCGAAATCGATCGTCCCAAACATACTATTGTACGCGAATTTCAGAGACTCTAGACGAGCTGATACAGTGGCAGCATTCATAGTCCCTGTGAGTTCGCTTTCCTCTAAATCGAGGAACCCAGCCCTCGGAAAACGCTCGAACGGGAATCCGCCTGTCTCCTGCAAACCTTGGACTGCTAGTGTGTAGACTTTTGGAAGGTCTACTTCGATTTGTAAATAAGTAAAATAATTGTTACTCAGCGATAAATAAGTGAGCGTATTGGGGAGCCTTCGGATAATGATTTCCCCTGAGAACGAGCAGCCCCCGAGCTCAAGCACTTTAAGTTTCTGCGGTAAGTCATCAAAGCAGACACTGCCCGTGAAGGGACTGTTTACGAGCTCAAACTCTCGCATGCGGGGTGGCATGTGGCCCAGATCCACCGTGCCATGTATCTTCTCCGCGTTCAAGTAAAACACTTTGAGCCGGCGTGGTAGATGACCAACATTGAGCGTACCAACGAATTGCGTATAACTAAATGTCAAACTTTCTATGCGCTCAGGGAGATCTTCGGGCGTGAGCGGCCCAGAAAACGCACAGAAGTACATCTCCAATTTTCGGATAGATCGAGGTAGAAACTGCGGGCTGAATGGTAATGACTGACTCCACGTGTTTTTTAGGTAAAATTTTTGCACTGCTCCAGTGTCATCGCACTCGGTCCCTTCCCACTCGCAGCAGTCTTTGTAGTTCCCATGCTCATCGTGAAAGTCGGTCTTTTTTTGAAATTTTTCGACGAACATCTCCATAAGTGCCTGTTGCGAGAGCAGCGCCGGGTCAAGCCGGCTGAGAAACTGGTCGTCAGCGGCGTGCAGTGGCAGAAGAAAGATCTTCATGTGCACATACGTAATAGAAAGAAACCGGAAGAGAATACGTACAAAATCGCCCTACTGCACTATCAGCATTCTACAGCAAAGCTTACACATGCTGAAATATCTCATTTCACGCTTGCTCTGAAACTGAATGAACCCAGCATCTCTGAAAATACTCACAGAAAATGCTAAGCTAGTTACTGTAATTAACTTTATCCATGGGCTGTCGAGTGGGCGATTTGAGATGATTAAATGTTTTTGTAACAGTTCGCACAGCTGCATGTACGCCAGAAAATCTGGACCTTGGTGAGTTATTCCGTGTCTTGAGTTTCATAATCGAGTTTCACAAAAGGCTGACCATTCTCATCGACGCATTTCGTACCATAGGCGTGTAAAGTCACGCGTGCTTCAAAAAGCTCCCTCGTGCCAATAGTTCCTGTAAGGGGATTGTTCGCAATGTTCAAGTCGGCCAAACTTTCGGGTATTGCTCCGATGTGTACATTCCCTGAAAACTGGTTGCTCGATGCGTTAAAAATATGGACAGGCCACCCTAGCTTTGTTAAATCAAGCGAGCCTGAGAAACCGTTATGCGAAATATTGAATTCTTCAGATTGACCATCATGGTCACGAAAACTCACAGTACCTTCAAAGCGGTTGTATGAAATATTGAAGACATGCGAGGGCCCTTCCATCCTTTCAAAGTCAACAGTCCCCTCGAAATTATTTTCGCTGATATCGAACGTCATCATCCCATCTGGCAATGCAGCGAAATTGATCGTTCCGGACATTGCATTGTTCGAAAATTTCAGTAATTCAACATTCCTTGATATTTCAGCAGCATTCATTGTCCCTGTAAAGCTGCCACCTCGTGCATCGAGTGTGTCGGCGTTTGGAAAGATCTGAAAAGGAAATGCACTCGTAATTTCCATTCCCTGGATTGCAAATGTATGAACATTCGGAAGGTCCACTGTAATCTGTAATCTACCTTGTAGGAAGTTGCCTCCAAGCGATAAGTACTGAAGCGTTTCTGGGGCCCTTTGGATAAAGATTTCCCCCGTGAAAGAGCAACCTCCAAGCTCGAGCGCTGCGAGCGCTGCCGGTAAGTTATCAAAGCAAAGGCTGCCCGAAAGAGGTGTGTTCATGAGTTGGAAGTCTTTCATAGCGGGTGGTAGTTGCCCCATGTCTAGTGTACCATGCATCTTGTCCGATGTAAGCAAGAAACTCTCGAGCTGCCGTGGTAGACGACTAACGTCGAGAGTCCCACTGAAATGCGTGTATGTCAGAGTTAAAAGTGTGAGGCCCTCAGGAAGATCGTGCGGCATGAGGGATCCAGAAAACGGGAAACTTTGCATCGCCAACTCTCGAATAGATCGCGGTAGAAAGCGTGGGCTGAATGGTGTCGACGCCCATTGCGATATTCTGGGATGAAATTTTAGCAGTGCTCCGCTGTCATCGCACTCAGCCCCTTCCCATTCACAGCAATCTTTGTAGTTTCCATGCTCATCCTGAAATTTAGTCTTTTCTTTAAACTTTTCGACAAACATCTCCATGAGCGCCTGCTGCGAGAGCAGTGCCGGGTCAAGCCGGCTGAGAAACTGGTCGTCAGCGGCCTGCAGTGGCAGGAGAAAGATATTCATGTGCTAGTATGAAAGAGAGTGATATGGGATTAGGAGCGGCATAGAAATGACCGTGCTACGTTATCAGCGTTTTACAGTAAAGCTTACGCATGCTCAGAAAAATTGGTAATCCTCTGTTGATTTAATACCCCAAGTGTCATTATCATGCTTGCATTGAAACTGAATGAACCCAGCATCACTGAAAATACTAGCAGAAGACGTTAAGCTCGCGGTTTTTTGTTACAACCATCCTTCAATGGTGAATTTAAAAAGACACGCCTTTCGCGGCAGTCAGCATTCTTCTTAGATGACTTCAGACGCACATCAGGCATTCACAAGATCTTTTCCTGGTTACAACAAAAACAGTGCGACTCGTCATCACTCACTCTGAAACTTCACTTTTTTCTTCCAGAAACGCCTCGAGTTCTGCCTGCTCCGCTGCGTAGCTCTCCATCGCCTGTTTCTGGTCCCGGATCGCGTAGACCTGCGCGCTCACCTCGCGCAGCTTCTTGAGCCGCTCGATTGGTGCGAACTCAACCTTTTCGTCCTGCAAGAACTTGATGTCCTGCTCCTTGGCGATCTGATAGAGCTGAACCAGCGTTTTGTCGACGTAGAACGTGCGCCACGGCAGGCTCACGACGTACAGCACGCAGCCGAGGACGACAGCGATCACTGAGTTCTGAAAGAAGGTTTTCTTCTCCAGAAAGCGGTCGACCGCAGAAAGGCGCGACTTGTACGCCATGTGGACCTTGACGACTGGTAGGAGAAGCCTGCGCCATACAAATGTGGCCCACTTGATCGCCATTTTCTGAAAAAATAATCAGAATGAAAAAAAATTATTTGAAGGCTTTTACGAGCGTGGCCAAGTGAATGCGGATAGTTACAAATCCAGGAGACTGTATGAAGATTTAAATGTTTATTCTCCTATGGACTCCTTTGCGATACTTCATATGATTAATTCTGCGCTGGCTGTCAGCAAACACAGAGAGATGTTTGGGATGGATGCGCGCTCTTATGACGTAAGCTTGGTATAAGCGAAGATCACCAATAGCTCATGATAACTCGTAAAACTTACTAGAATACCGACGAAAAATAATCTGGTGCATCGCACAAGAGCTACCGTAGCTCTGGTACAGCAAAATATACTTCATATTGACGCAGAATTAAACTTCCAGTGCTGCGGACTACCACTTCTACCGAAAAGCCCCAAAAATTCCCGAGTTATAGCTGCTTGCATCACAGAATAAACTTCGCCAGATCAATTTTCTTCAGCAGGGGCTGCAGCGCGTCGCGGACCATGCCTTTCGTGATCTCCACGCGCTTCTCCGCTGTGTAGCGCTCGACATCATACGAAATGTCCTCGACGACGCGCTCGATGATCGCGTAGAGCCGGCGCGCCCCAATGTTCTGCGCGTTGCGGTTCATCTCGAAAGCGACGCGCGCGATCTCGCGCACGGCGGTGTCCGCGAAGGCGAGCTCGATGCCCTCGACTTTGAGGAGGGCCTGCGCCTGCCGCACGAGGTTGTACTTGGGGCCTGTGAGGATCGTGTAGAAGTCGCCTTCCGAGAGCGGCTGGAGCTCGACGCGCACGGGCAGGCGCCCCTGGAGCTCCGCGATCATGTCGCTCGGCTTGCACGAGTGAAATGCGCCGCTCGCGATGAACAAAATCGAATCTGTTTTTATGGAAATGTTGTTCTTGAGGTTGACGACGCTCCCTTCGACGATGGGCAGCAAGTCCTGCTGGACACCCTCGCCATTGCCTTCGCCACGCTTGTCCCCGCGCGGCACGACGACCTTGTCGATCTCATCAATGAACACAATGCCGTCCTCCTCGCAGATCGTTTTCGCGAGATCCTCGACAGCGACGTCAGATATCAATTTGTCTGTGACCTCCTTGGCGACCTGCGGCCGGGCAGCTGCGACAGTGTCGGTGCGCAGCCGCCGGACTGGCGCCCGCTGGCGCTCGGCCTCGGCGCCAGGTGTGAGGACAAAGGTAAAGCCCTCGCGGCTCATGCCGACGTCGCCGAGCGAGAAGGGGAGACCGCTCTTCTGTGATGGGTCTTCGTGGACTGTGACGTGGAATGGGATCTCGATTGACTCGGCCTCGCCCGAGTCGAGCAGCTCCTTCGCCTGTGCTGTCGTTATGCCGCGCTTGAGCGCGATGGCCGCCGCGAGGACGCGGTCGACCTGGGCGTCGATCTCGGGCTTGCGGTGGCGCTCAATGAACGTGCGCGCGACTTTCTTGGAGGCGCTAAAAAGGTCTTCAATGATTGTCTCGACGTCTTTGCCTTTAAAGCCGACCTCTGTGTACTTGGTGGCCTCAACCTTGATGAAAGGCGCCTCAGTGAGCTTCGCGAGGCGGCGGGCGATCTCTGTCTTACCGACGCCGGTGGGGCCGACCATCAGGATGTTCTTGGGGGCGAGCGAGGCGCGCATGTCCTCGTCGGTGATCTGCTTGCGGCGCCAGCGGTTGCGCAGCGCGATGGCGACGGCGCGCTTCGAGGACTGCTGGCCGATGATAAAATCGTTGAGCGTTTTCACAATTTCAGCGGGCGTGAAGTGGCAAAATGCGGGGCGGATGCGGTCGTAGGAAATGCTGGCGGACATTACGAGGGTGCGCGCATGAATGGTAGATATCTCCAAGAAAATGCGAAAAGTACTAGAGAGAAAAAAGGATGAATCTCGAAATTTACCTCGTGGTCTCTACTCCTCAGCTGCACCTTCCTCCGCTTCCGCTGGCTCGATGGGTCGCGGGATGTCAATAAAGTCGTAGCGGCGGCGGCAGTACATCTCCCACACAAAGAAGGAGATCACAAAGCTCGAGCCGATGATGATGGCACAGTCGAAGACGGGCATAGTAAAAACGTTGTGGAGGGAGATGATCCCCATGCGGCGCTTGAAGTCGAACCACTGCGGCGTGAACGGCTTGTAGTCGACGAAGGTGGCCTCGTTGCGCGAGCCGGTCTCGCTCGCCTCCGCGGCGGCGTACTCGTACTTGGAGCGCTTGGGCTTCTTTCCGGACATGAAAGAGGGCTGGCTGCTGCACAGGAGAGAGAGCGCGCTGACGCGTGGTCTCGTGGAAGAGGTCAGTGCAGAGGAAAAGCGCTGCATGGACAATTAGAAGTAAATTACAGGAAAGTTTACAGAGATATGCACAAAACAAGAGATTTTCACAGTTTCTAGCGCTTCGGCATGTACAAAATGACAAAGAGCGTCGCAAGAAAGATGAGCGGATAGAACAGCGCGGTCAGCACTGCCCGGAACGCCCCCGAGAGCAGCTGCAGCGGCAGGCACACGATGCCGATAGGAGTGCACTGGAAGTTTTCGAGAATCCCAGCCCCAGTGCGGCCCTTTGCGCTATCTGCGAGCCGGTCAAGGCTGCTGATGCCAGTCTGCGTGCTGTCGATGTTCTTCTGGAGGCGCTCCTCCGTATCCTGGCGGACGGAGTCCTCGGCGCGGATACAGTCCTGGATCTCGAGCGAGCCCTTCTTGAGCGTTTCGATGTACTCCTGAAGCTCATCATCGGCTGTGCTCAGCTTGGATTCCTCTGGGGACCTGTGCATGAAATCGACTGGGGTGCTTTGTGGCGTCAGAGCATTCTTCGTGAAAGCCTTGGTTGGGCTCTTACTATTTTTAGATTTCTTTGGCGAATTCTTTTGTGGTTCACGATCTCGGAGCTCTTTATCAGGATCACCACTTCTGTCAGGACTGTCCATAGTGTCGAACGCTTCGCTTTCAGTGGTTTCGTCACTCAAATCTGCACGCACTGCATCAAAATCATCTTCGATGTTGCTGCCCGCCTCATCCGACGGGTATACCCAGACCACATTCGTCGGCACGAGCTCCTTGTCCTCCATACCCGATAGGTCCATGACACCTTCCGCCACACTGTCATCGCTGAAATCAATGGTGGACATAAACTGCCGGTCTTCGATGACCCATGCCCCGTTCGCGCGCTTTGCACTGCAGTCCGTCGAGCGCGAGTGATTTTTCCATGCATGCGCTAGGCTGCGTGCCCGACGTGCTTCAGCTCGCTCCCGGGGCGACCGCTTATCGTTCAAACGCACGGTGTTTGCCTTCTCGCTCTGCACAAACATGATGGGTACATTCTGCAATGTCTCTGAAAGTAAAACAAAGTAAATTTTGTCTTTTCCTTCACAAAAATTGCAATTGAAGTGAAAAATTTCATGATGGGGTTTCATTGGTTATGTGCAGTCCTGGAGCGCTCACGCGAGCAAGTCGTTGACGACTTGCACGATTTCCTTCTTGTCGACGGCCGCCTGCGCGGTGTCCCGCGAGGCCCGCATGACCTCGCCAGCGACGCGCTGCGCCGCCCGGCGCTGCCCGAGAAGCAGCAGCGTGCTCTCGAGGGGTTCGTCTTCGGCCCCGAGCACGAGCTCGAAGCGGTGCGGCGTGTCGATGTAGTTGAGCGTCTCGTTCCTGCCTTCAATAAGAACGTTCCAGCCGGCGTCGACGGTGATCTCCCGCATGGCCGCCAGCGTGAACTGGATGACCTCGCCCTGGCTCTTCTCGGCGACGAGCGGCACGAACCGCGAGATGCTCGGGTACTTGAGAATGGTGTTGTGCACTTCGCTCACGAGCAGCGACTTCGCGCCGGCGTGTGTCGGCAGGATCTGCAGGTCGTAATGTGCCTTTTCCTCGCTGTCGATGAAAAAGTCGAACTTGAGCTGCTTCATACACATAGCGATCGCTGCTGGCGTGATGGCCGAAGCTGGAAGCGTCGCGTCGCTCAGCTTTTCGATCGCCTCGTGGGCAGCGAGTCCCACGGCGTCCCGCAAGAGGCAGAAGGTGAGGCACCGAAAGATATTGCCGTTGCTCCAGGTCGTTGTTCGGGGGAGACGCTGGACGATTTTCTTGCCAGTCGTCCCCTTGCCGGTGCCGCTGAGGCCCTGCAGGCTGATAATTCTGCCCTTTGAGCTATCGCCGTGGATGTGGACAGCGCGGAGGATAACGTCGCAGACGTCATCAGCGCTCTTGCCGATGATCTGGATGCGCTGCGGCGCGCTCGTGGTCTCTTTGGGCGCCAGGACGCCGTTCTCGACGGCGTAGCGGATGCCCTTGCGGAGCTTCTCGTTGTCAAGGGCATCGCGGTCCATGAGCGCCTGGCCCTCCATGACGCTGAGCGCGTGGAAGCTGGGGTCCTCGCGAAGCACAGTGATGATGCGCGTTGTCGTGCGATCGTCCTGCTGCCGCAGCTCGGTGAGCGATAGAGTTTCAGTGACAGTCATGCACCGGTAATCTATGCGGCTTTCATTCGTGAATAAAAATATGAATCGTGAAAGTATTGTTGCGCTGCCACTTAGCTGAATCGGTCATGGCTTTTGGTCAAGCCAAAACTATTAAAATAAGACTCAGCCGGGGAAAGAAGGGATGCTCACTCATTCGGATGTCGGAGACTCCAGTATCACTTCTATGGTCATCATATGGGAATTGAAGCGTCGCTTGTGCCAAGCCAACGTCGTTATGTAAATATCAAGAAATACTCAGCCGGGGAAAGAAGGGATGCTCACTCATATGTGTACTCGGAGACTCCAGTATCACTTCGATAGTCATCAGCTTGGAAAAGGAATGGTTGTGAAAGAAGCAAGCAAAAAATTCATCGCTACGAAGGCTCTGAAGGAGGACTTCACGCTCAAACCAAAAAATTTAGTGAAAATGCTCAGCCGGGGAAAGAAGAGATACTCACTCATGTAAGTAGTCGGAGACTCCAGTATCACTTCGATGGTCATCATATGGGAATAGAATTTCGCGAAAATGTGCCATCTTCCCTTTGTGAAATCTTTCGCTTTGCATGAGGTAAGCGAAGGAAAGTTAGAAGAAGGGTCAGCGTAATTCGTGCGTTTTTAAGGTATAAAGACTTTGGTAAAGCAAAAAAGACACCACAGCTCTATTTGCAGAGATCTACTCGACTACAAAATTCACAAAGGCACCATCGCATTCTATCGCCACGAGCACTTGGTGTTCTTCTGGGCGACCCTTCCATCAAACAAGTTCCCGTCGAGCTCACAGAGCTCCAGGCCCTCGGGTAGGTCGACTGACAGCACCTTTCCGTGAAATTGATTCGACTTGAGGTTCAGCACCTTCATCGCGCGTGGGAGCCTCGCCGCGTCGAGCGTCCCCTCGAGCGCATTGTCTGCCATCCAGAGCGAGCGCAGGCCGACCGGCAGTGCATCGAGCGACACACTGCCTGAAAAACCGTTGGAGCTCACGGCGAGGTCCTTGAGGGCCGTCGGTAGCTTTCGGAGCTCTAATCCGCCTGTGAACTGATTGTGCCCGAGGTGGAGCCCCGAGAGTGGTGCCGGCAAGAACTCGAGGCTGACTGTTCCACGAAGCCGGTTGTGCTCCAAGTTCAGATACGAGAGCTTATCGGGCAGAGCCGTCAGCACAATACTCCCCGAAAACGCATTGAACTGGACATCGAAGAATGAAAGCATTGCAGGCAGCGTCTCGAGCCCGAGTGGCCCTGAAAAAGCGTTCCCACCAAGGTTGATGGACTTCATGCTTGACGGCAGCGCAATAGTGTCTAGCGACCCAAAGAAGCGCCCGCCGCCCTTCCCAATAAAATAGCCGCCCATATACAAGTTCAGATAGGCGAGTCGCTGCGGGAGCATACCGAGGCTGAGCGAGCCCTCGGGGTGCGTGCTGACCCACGTGATGGACACGACGCGCTCGTCGTCATCGCACTGGACGACGGCCCACGCGCAGACATCTTGATAGGAGCCGTCTTTGCGCTGAAAATATTTGAGACGGCCCTCGTCAAGAGTACTCACGAGAAGCTCCATGAGGCTCTGGTCGGGCAGCGAGGCTGGGTCAGGCCTGGAAATGGTGGCATCGACAGTAAAAAGCTGTGTGAGCATTTGAATTTATCTTAGATAATTAGCACTGACGTGGAAAATAAAGAATTTTCACAAAATCCCAGTAGATGAGTGCAACGAGTGACAACTTGAGTTACTCGCAGACTGTACGACTTGATCACACCAATCTCCGAGCTAATTCTCCGACTGCTTCTCGTAGATTTTGGTGACAACCCCAAAGGCAATGGTCTTGCCCTCCTCGCGCAGGTTGAGGCGCCCGAGCTTCTCAAAGTCCTTGTACAGCTCGACGACGACTGGCGCGCCGATCGTCTTCATGCGCACGATGACGCTCTCGCCGTTGCGCGCGAAGCCCGGGTCCTTGGCGAGCACTTTATTTGTGCGCTTGTCGACCTTGGCGAGAATGCGGTCGAGCACGACCTCGCACTCCGCGTTGTGCAGGTGGAGCATGCACACGAAGCCGTTCGACACGAGCGGCTTGTCGGAGATCATGACCTGCGCCTGGAAGTAGTTGACGGCCTTGAGCGGCAGCGACGGCTTGCAGAGCACGAAGCCCGGGTGGATCTCTTCCTCCTCGGACTGCTTGAACTTGATGTGCAAAAAGTCCCCGGGCTCGGCGGCATCGACTTGAAATTCACCGAGGAGCATCGAGTCCACGACGACCTCGCGCTTCGAGGGCATCACGAGCAGGCGGTCGCCACGCGCGATCTCGCCGGACTCGAGTTTACCATAGACAGTGAGCTTGCCGTCGTCGCGGTAGTAGCCCTGGACGGGGAAGCGCACGTTCGGGTCGACGGAGCGCTTGACGCCCGCGAGCGCGTCGAGGTAGCCGAGGAGGGACGGGCCCTTGTAGTACGCGCCCACGAGGTCGGCGGGCACGGGGTCCTTGAGGCCCTGGCCGCTGATGCCGCTGATCGGCATGAAGACGCAGTTCTTGTTCTCGATATACCCAATCGTCTTGAGGAAGGGAATGAGCTTGGCCTTGATCTCAGCGTAGCGCTCCTGGCTCCAGGCGACGCTGGGGTCGTCGAGCTTATTGATGGCGACGATGAGGTGGCTCACGCCGCACGTGCGGAGGAGGAGCGCGTGCTCGCGCGTCTGGCCGTTGCCCTCGAAGCCTGTTTCGAACTCGCCGCGGCGGCTCGAGATGACGAGGATCGCGACGTCGGCTTGGCTCGCGCCGCCGATCATCGAGCTCACGAAGCACTTGTGCCCGGGCGCGTCGAGGATGGTGTAGCGCTTCGTCTCAGTCTCAAAGTACGCGGAGCCCATCTCGTGCGTCTTGCCGCGGTCGCGCTCGTCTTCGGTGACGTCCATGACGTACGCGAACTCCCAGCCGTCGCGGTGCTTGCGGACGGCCTCGCGCTTGTTCTTGTCCATCGTGCGCTCATCGACGTTACCAGTGAGGAACAAAATGTGGCCGCTGCACGTGCTCTTGCCAGCGTCGACGTGGCCGCAGAAGACGATGTTGAGGTGCGGGCGTGGGTCGCGCTGGAATTTCGGGGCCGCGGGTGTCGCCGGGGAGCTGAGAGAGAGCTCGTCCATGGCCTGGACTGCTTCCGCGTCTGTCATTCGCGTAAGGGAAAAATTGAAAATGTCAAAAAATTGTATTTTTTTTGTGAAAGACGTGCCATCACCACTCACTGGCGTTCAAAACTCAGAAATATACATGTAAATGATGAAACAGCGGTGTGCCATCAGAGGCATCTTGGCGCCCCTTACGCTTGCTTCGCGCTGTCCGCTGGAATCGTCCAGAGCACGATGTTCTGGAGGACTGGGTACGATAAGATAAGGCCGAGGACGATGCGCTCCTTATCTGTGTACAAAGTGCTGAGTCGGTACAGGTCGGCGACGTCTCTGACGCCGCTACAGAGGACGAGCATTGTGCAGGCAGCGAGAATAGCCCCGCTGATGGTCGAGGCGGTGCCGGTCACCCTGCGCAGTTTGTGTGCAAGCGAGTCGCTGAGGATCGTCGATGCCCAGAAGAGCGTGCTGATGGCGGCGCTGATCGTCATGAGGACATTGAGGGCGAAGAACCAGCCGGGCGGCTGGCTGATGAGCTGTGTGAGCACCGGGTTGTTCTTCTCGAGCAGGCGCTGCATGTGGGTGGCGCCGAAGCCCGTGAAGGCGCGCACGCGCGTGTACGTGTCCTCGTGGAGCTGGCAGAAGCTCTCGCACTGCTCGCGCATCGGCGTGCCGATGCGGCAGGCTTTGGTGCAGTACGTCGGCCACTGGAGGGAGACCGGGATGGTGATGTTGAGCGTCACGAAGACGAGCACGGCGAGGAGGGAGAGGGTGTACGCGAAATGCAGGAGCGACTGGAGAAAAGTTGTCATTTACGGAGGAGAAAACTGCATGAAATGTGTATGTATTGCGGTTTGAAAGAGAATCACTCATCAAAAAAAATTAGGAAAACACCTGTGAGATGCACATATCGCTCTTCAGCGTACAATGCACAGCGAAAGCTTCCCCGAATGTTTGTAGGTGGAGGTAGGGATCCATAGTTTGAATATCTTTGGTCCTTCTTGCACTAGTCGGCACTTGAAAACATTGAACATCGATGTGAAGCCATCGGAGCCTTTTCTTGCTTGTCTGCAGCAGACGAGCGCTCCGAATGATCTTCAGCCAGTCTGACTGTATCTCGCCCTTGGATGATCTTCCATTTTCATCTATGAATTCCCAGTTGATGTCCACGATTGCGCCAAATTCGGCGTGCTGCTTGAGGCGTGGAGTTTCAAGGCAGTACACAGCGTAAGCAAGGTGCTCAATACCAAACGAATCTCCACTGAAGCACGCAAGACCTTTTTGCTTCAAATATGTTTCTGCATAGCTCTGTGCAAGTGAATGCATCATGTGTGAGCGGCTTTGGTGTGACTTTTGTACCTTGGAGATGCAGTGCCGTGCGATGGCATACCGAATGTACCTAAGATGGGGTCGCGCAAGGAATGTGCACTCTTCGAGGAAAAACATCTGAATAGCCTTCGCGAAGTCTAATCCTATTTGGAACTCATACTGATGTGCTTTGCGGCTGTACATAAGTGAGATGCGCAGAAACCCATCCCTTTCTTTTGATACTTGTGAACCTCCATCATTTTGGCGATCATCTCGAGCGAACGGGTACACGGCACAGAACTGATGAAAGTCCATGCGCTGGCACGCACGGAGGACCTTTCCACGTGGAACAAAGCATAACGCACGCATGAGCTCTGTGAGGACCACCATGCATTGATTCTTCAATGGCGAAGGCTCACAGCTGTCTTTACTAAAAGAACTCCATGGGATCGGAATAATGATCTGGACCTTTGCTGCTGAGAGCGAAAGTGTGAACGGAAACCTTTCTTGTCTCAACTCCTCCATGCGCTGACTATGGCTATATAATTATCATTCTCGAGTCATTGTCTCTTTCGTATATAACAGGTCGAAAAACCCAAATGATGCTGCTGCGCCAAATGCTTATGAAATATTATTCAGGGGCTACTCCTCAAGAAACCAAATAACACGCTTCTGATCTTCAGGATCATCGAAAGTTATGTCGTCACGCGGGTACGCACATTCGCTGAGGTCCAGCAACAGCTCGCTGTCTGGCAGCTTTCCGACATGAATCGGCACGTACGCGATGCCGGCTTCCATGACCTGGAAATTGATCAATGATGCTGGTAAGTGCTGAATATTGACAATACCCGATATTTGATTGTGTGCGATGTAAAAATCCTGGAGATTCGGCGGCAGGTTGCCACAGTCGACTGTCCCAGTGAAAAAGCACGCGCCGATGAGGACATGCAGCATGGAACGCGGGAGGTTGCTCGTGTCGATGCTGCCGTACAACGCTGATTGGCTCAGCGTGAGGACATGAATTTGCGCGGGCAAATACTGAAAGTCGATGACGCCGTGCCAGTTGGTGATCCACATGATCTCGATGGATTACTGGTCAGTGAGCATAGATACATTCATGCGGCCAGCAGCCGGGTGGTCAGTGCAGAGGAATGTCAGCATTTGAATTTTGAGACAGCATAATTTTGAGAAAACGCTTTTTTTCAGTGACTTATCACTGAGAAACACACCAACATGGTTCACAAGCGCAATCTTGTTCTATCTTGTTCTTCGCAGACACAGTGTTATTCCCCATGCACCATCGCCAGAATATCAGCGAGCGTCGAGTCGTCTTCTTCCGCTTCCTGCGTCGTCTCCTTTACCTCTTCAGCCCCCTTCTTCTGAACCTTTGGCTTTACTTCCTCTGCTACTTCAGTCCGCTCGCGCTTCTCGACGGGTTTGACATCCACTGGCTTGACAGAGCTGCTCAGCTCGGCCTGCAGCGAGGCAGCCGTCTCGAGCTGCTCTTTCGTGCGCTGTGGCAGCGGGCCCTTGCGCTCGAGCGCGCGCTGGATCTCTTTGAAATCCTTGAGCTGCTTCTCGAGGTCTTTTTTCTCCTCGGCCTTGATAACAACTGTCGGCAGGTCCGCGTCACGCACGACCTGGAGCTTCGGCTCGTTCACCTTCTCGAGCGGGTAGTTGGCGTTCTTCATCATAAAGCTGATCGCCTCCTTGAACTCGAGCACGCCCTGCCGGAGGTCGACCTGGCCCGTCGAGAAGTCGCCATCTATCCCGATGAAAAACGCGCTCTCCGTCGCGCACTCGGCGTCCCGCGACGCCATGACGTGGAAGCACCGCGGCAGGAGGTGGCACGCGACGTCGGGGTTGCAGCGCTCGAGCCCGCGCAGCAGGACGCCGAGACGACTCTCGACCGCCGACGAGTAGCTCTCGAAGATCGTCGTGTCTTTGACTGACACCGAAACGCGCAGAAAGTACTTGAAGCGCACGAAGAACTCCGTCGGGACGCAGAGCGCCGCGAACGCCTCGCGGAATTTTTCGGAAGATGGACTCTCGCCGTCTGCGCACATGCAATGGACGAATTTTATGATAGAATTGCCCCGCGCGAACTCCTCGCATATAACTCGCAGCGATGACTTTGTGACCTGCGCGCACGTGTTCTGGTAGGGCAGCGCCGGGGTGATCACCGGGAAGATGTGCGTGGCGTCGCGCGGCTTCTTGGAGCTGTCCCAGCTCAGCTGCTGCATGTCGGCGTCGGGCACGTGGAGGTCCGCAGTCAGAAAGATCGGCTGGTTCTTCCGCGCCTCCAGATCTGTACTGAACCAGCTCGCGTACATTGTGAAAAACTTGCCGAGGAGCGTGAAGCCAGTGGCGTTGGGGTAGAGCTGGCACGCGCGGGCGACGAGGACTGCGAGGGCGACACCACCCATGTAGCTCATGCGGCTGCTGTAGATGCCGCGGGCGCGCGCCCACGCCTTGACGCCACGCAGGCACTCGCGGAAGGTTTGGATCTTGGGGACAAAGCGCAGAACCTTGTCGGCGACAGCCGGGCCCGAGAGTGTGCGGATGGTGGTGGGGTCGAGCCCGCGCAGGACAGCGGGGTCGAAGATGTCAATGCGGCGGTCCACGCTGTTGCGGTTCAGCGAGGCGAGCTGCAAGTCGAGGTCGATGCCTTGAAACGTGAGCGAGATGATCGGCTGGCGCGCGCTCGGCGTGCGGTGGATCTCTGTGATGTCAGCCTGCTTGCACAGGACGGCGTAAAAGTTGTCGAAGAAGTCGGCAGTGGTAATAAAACGCGGCGCGACGAGGATGACGTCTATATCATCGCCTGTGCCGTGGACGCCCATGCGGTAACTTCCTGAGGTGAAAATGCGGCCACCAGCCTCGGCGGCAATGATGCCGCCCCAGCCCTTGTTCATCGCCTCCTGGCGGATCCAGTCCTTGAGGAGCTGGTCGACGCGGACGAGGACGGCCTCACGCGTCTTCGCGTCGGCCTCGGTCGCCATGGTGTGGCGGATGTTGTCGAGGTAGAGGGCGTTCATCGCCACGTCCCGAGCGGTGGGTGCGGCCTTGGAGAGCACTTGCGTGTTTGGCTGTGGGGTAAAGGCTGTCGAGCTCATGACATTGGACTTGATTTAAGTAAACAAATGAAAATATACAGAAAATATTCGCAAATACGCAGATTTTTCTTTTTGCTTATGCACAAGCAATCTTGTCCCCTACATCTGCACGGGCGCTACTGCTTCATTTCACCCGGCCGCCGAATGACACGCACATTGTACAGCGGTGGGTTCGAGCGCTGCTTGATGATCTCAAAGTGGCTCGGGAAGCTCCGGATAAAGTCCAAAAAGCCCCCGTACGTCGCCCGAATAATCCGGTTGGTGTTCGATGGAAGCACATTGCCGATCGCCGAGGCGTCGACGGACATTGTCGCAGTGAGATCGTTGCCACAGAGCACTTTGATGACATTGTAGGTGTTCTCGAGGGCTTCTTTTTTGACGTCGCCGTGCTCTTCGAACTCAAAGTCGTCGAGTGAGATGCCGCCGGACTGCGTGCTCTGCCACCTTTTGCGGAGCTCGCCGCTCAGCGTGTCGCGCTGCAGGCCGTAGCGCAGCCGCAGCCGCTTCGCGAGGTGCTGCTTCTGGAGCTTCTGGTAGTCTGTGTCCTTCTCGGATGGTCTGTCCTCCGGCTTCAGCCCATCATCTTTCTCCGAGGGAGGTCCGACAGTCACATAGACGCAGCGCGATATAACGTCAAAAATCTCATCGTTATTCATCGCCTTTTTGATCGTCACTGGGACTTCTTTAATGTAATCTGCGAACGTTATCGAGATATCGGAAGCGGCCGCGTCCTTTTTCGCTTCGAGATGCATCACGTGCTTGACGTTGAGCGCATTGATCGCGTACATGACGAGCGCCCAGTTGCGCCGGCCCTCGGCGAGGGCGACGAGCCGCTGGTTTCGCCGAATTTTGTACTTCACGGGCGCATCTACCTCACTCTTGAAGCTATCTGAGATCTCAACGCGAATGACATCGGGGTACGCCTTGAGAATGGGCAGCTCTTTCTCGTCTGTGATGAACGCGCGGAGGTCCGGGTGCGTCCGGCCGCGGAGCTCGTCCATGCTCCGGACCTTGCCAGTCGGCGGGAGCAGGCGGCAGATCTGCGCGACCCAGCGCCGCTCGACGTCGAGCGAAACAGTCTTGAAAACGGGCTTTCGCGACCTATCGATCGGTATCTCGAGGTCGGTGTGCCGCACGATGTGGGGCCAGCGCGCCTTCTTGCTCGGCTGCGTCTCGAGCATTGTGGGGTGCCGCTTGAGCAGGTGTGTGCTCATTGCGATGAACTTGAGGCGCCGCGGCAGCTGGTGCTCGAGGTCTGTGTCGCGAATGAGGCTGAATGGCGGCATGGAGAAGACGAGCACGCTGCCCTCGTCCGACGGCGGCGGGATCGGGAAGCTGTATTCCATTGGGTTGAGCAGTGAGTCTGATGACCGATATGGGTTATCCTTGTAGTCGTACTCCATGTTCCGCATCGACTTTTGGTACTCGTCTTTTGCGCCCTGCAGGGCCTTGGGGCGGCCCAGCCACATGCCGGCATCGTCGACGCGGCACGAAATCTCGTCTGCATAGTATTCAAAAAAGTCTTTAAGGTTTGGTGGCAGCACTTGCACGGCGTCGCTGTCCATGAGCTTGTGAATGACTGTGTTGACCTTGGCCTCGCCGGTCGTGGGCAGGCAGTCGACGATGTGCTTGATGAGGGTCAGCTCGTCGTTATACTTGTTGACATCGGAGTTGAGGCCGCGGATCTTGTCGAGGGCGCGCCGCTCCGCCTTGCGCTCGGGAATTACCTCGGAAATATGGTAGAGGAACTCGGCGATGGCCGAGCGCCGCAGCGGCTTGTACTTGACCATCTTGCGCTTCAGCTCCTGGACCTTTTTCGGGTTGGCGTGCATCCACTCGATGGTCTTAAAGTTGACGTCGTCGTCGGTGATCGCCTCGCTCGGCTGCATAGCGTACAGTGAGACAACCGTGTTCGAAACCTCTTTCACAAAGCCCTTCTTGTCGTGCATCTTGAAGGTGACGTCCGCGGCGGTGTCAGACTCGCCCTTCAACTTCAGAAGCGCGTCCTCGGGCACGCTGACCATGGCGCTGTCGTCGCTCACCGTAAAATAGTCTGGGTGCTTGAGGAAGAAGCCCTCGAGGTTTTTTGGGATCTCGCGTGCCTCTTCTTTGGAAAGCGCGAGAGGGATATCCTCGATCAGGCACCCACCTGCAGCCCTGCCGAGGTCTGCGACGACACCCACGAGGAGTCGGAGGACTCGCTTAATGTTCGCTTCGATTCTCGCATCATCCGTGAGCTTTGCCCTCTCTTTCCGGGGGCCTAATCTGCTGCGGACGAGCGTTCCCTCGCCGGGGACTGTCGTGCGCTTTCCTGTGCCGCCCACGCGAACATCGAAGAAGTAGGGGTACTGCGTGATGAGCTCTTCAGGCGGCGTATCATTGTTATTGAGATCGGCAAGGACCCGCGGCGGCAGCTGCCCGAGCGCCCGCGGGAGCGGCATGAAGTCGCCGGGGATGGCGAAGGCCAGGCGGAGGATGAGCTCGATGTCGTGCGTGAACTGCTTGATGGGCGGTATCTCCAGGGGTGCTCCATCTGGTTTGCGCTGTGCCTTGTGTGCCAGGTAGAACTCGGGCGGGTCGACCTCGCGGCGGCGAATGATGATGTCGAAGGGGCGCATGTACTGCTCACGCTTGTCCTCTGGGGCGTACAGCTTGGGGTCGAGCGACACAATGTCAAAGTCAAAGTACGACCTGAGGTGGAGCGCGACGCGCAGGAAGTGCTTTTTATTGGACAAATCGATGCAGTGGCCCTTGATGCAGTCCTCGAGCGCAGAAACACGCACCCACTCTTTCGGGACGTTCTCCCAGAGATTTGTGAATATCTCAGGTATGTCCAGCGAGAGCCCCGCGTGGTCCTGTGCTGTTTCTGCGGATGTCGGAGACGTCTTTGAGTCGTCTTTCACAATCTCATGCACCATTTCGACCCTGGACACCATATACTTGCCCCGCATCGTGTCGAAATTCACGTTCACCCCTGGGTGGTTCGCAAGCTTCTTTCCAACGTTTGCTGGCCAGGCATCAGCGTACTCCCGAACGAGCTCCTGCGCGTATGTCAGCTCCACTGCAGAGCCGTTGGCCGGCAGCGCATTTCGGAGGGCGTCAAACGCCTTGCGCGTCTCTTCTGGGAGCTTTGCTGAGTCTGGGTACACGCCAGCGTTCTTGAACGGGGCATCGAGCGCCATTCGTTGGTTATACCCCTCAATGTCTGTGGCGATGCGGAGCTGTAGAAACACTTTGTCGCCGACGTAGCGTATTTTGATCTTTGGGTGGCCAACGCTGCAGATGCGCTTGCCGAGGGCGACGAGCGCCTCGGCGGATGGTGCCATGTCTGCAAATAGCTTATCGTCCAGGGAGACCTCAGATCCGTCTGCTGGGAGCACGGGAACGATCGACTCCATTATCGTTTGGATCGCGCGGGCTGGCATTTGCTTAATGTAGTTCGTGCCGTGGGTCCGTGGCATCAGGTGTGACTTCATGAGCTGCTCAGCGAGGACCATTTTCAGCGACGACGGCTGACTGGTCGCTGAAGCGAGGCCCGGGCCCTGTCCACGGCGAATAAAGTACTTGCTCTGTCGCGTTTCAAAAGCGATGCGCGGCGAATTCAGCGACGAGAGCTTGCGGGCGAGCATTGGGATCTGCTGTATCTCTTGCGGAAGCTGGGCCTTGACGTGCGTGTCAAAATCAACCGCAGAGCCGTCAGCCGGCAGTAGGTCGTAGATAAGGCCGAGTGCGCGAGGCAGCTGGGCGTAGACGCGCTTTTTCTCGTGCTCTGCGTCGAGTGACATGACGCGCTGGCGCTCTGGGTCTATGGGCTGCAGAGATACTTCCGTGTTTTTATTCGCTTTAAGGCCAAGACCGCCTTGCATTTGGAATGCCATGAAAGCGTACTCCGGGAGGCGGTCACGCTGACCCGCGAGAATCAGCAAGGAAGCCAGGTGTGGGGTGCGCACGTTGAACACGCCGATAGGCACCACGTTCGATGCAATAGATGTGATGATAGACGCTGTCGCTGGATTTGCTTCATCGGTGAGTAGAAGAGGAAAGTAGACTTTGAGGAAGTCGATAAACCTATGGAAGCCTAACTTTGTCATAAGTGACCGGACATCTTTCTGTATGCTCGCGTTTAGGTCAGTGACACGCATATATTCGGATCTTACAACGCCTTTTAAACGCTGCTCCTGTATCGATTGAATGATGCTTCGTAAAGCGTCCAGGGGTATTCTGTGTGTGACGGTTGCCTTTGCATCTTCCACTGTGCTTTTGTCGACAACGAAAAACTTCACTTGCCTACGCAGAAACTCTCGCAGGCTTCCATACTCGGTCAAAATGCATTCCATATGCACTGGGATTAGAATTGACTTTTGATTGGTTTCAAGGTCCGCGATCTTCACTTTGTCACGAGAAGTTAGAATGTGCCACGATAGGATATGCAGTGCTTGAAAGCATGGATGTGTGGAGTCTTTCACAGCAAACTGATACCCGCCGGTAGTTTTCTCCGGGCTTGATGTCTTCGCCGCTGCACCAAGTCTCGTACTACATAAGCTGAAAGGGCGCCCATACGCTGCATGCAACGATCCGGATATCGGCTTCACTCGGCGATACACACAGCGCATCAACCTCCGAAACGTAATAGAAGAAAAACTTATGCTCGGCATACAAAGGCTTTAAATTTACTGTCCAGAGTTCTGCATTCTGTCCTGTAATCGAAAGCTTGCTAAACAGTTTGTAAAGTGTACGCTGGGAATGCGGTTATAGTCTTAGATACGAAAATATCACACAGCAAGCCAACTCTTTTCGGAATCAAGATACACAAAAGTACTCATACTTTCACTCCACCTCTATTTTTACTAAATTCAGCCCTGCTCCTATATAACTAAGCGCTTCATTTAGTTCTTTAGATTTTTCAAGCACTACGCTCCCGTATGGGAAGTATGTACTCATCTCCTATGCCCCGTCAGCATCATATAAATAAAAATGATCATATCAGCTAAACACAAATCAGGCACTTCCCTACTCTCACCCTTCACACTCAATCATCTCTCTCAATCTCTATCAAATCGATCAATTAAAGTTTGTCCATGTACTCGGTGATTGCTGGGATTTCCTGCTTGAGTCCCTTTCGCTTGCGGATGTTGCAGGCGGTCTGTCCGGCCATTGAGGTGGCATCGAGCGGGTTGCCTGGGTAGATCTCCCAGTGGTCGAAGCAGCACTGCGGGAAGGCCTGACCGGCGGTGTTCGCGCGGAGGTCGGCGGTGAGGCCGAAGGACTCAGAGACTGGCAGGTACGCCTTGACGTTGTAGATTGGCGTGCCTGGGCGGTTCTCCTCGCCGATCATGACACCACGGCGGCGGTTGAGGACGCCGTAGATGCCTCCCATCGCGTTCTCGATGGTCTGGATGTCGAGCAAGAAGACGGGCTCCATGAGACGTGGCTCGGCGGAGAGGCAGCACGCGTAGAAGACACGGCGGGCCGTCGGGATGATCTGACCACCACCACGGTGGATGGCGTCGGCGTGCATCGTGATATCCTCGATGTTGATGCGTACACCACGCATGTTCTCGCCGCACATGACACCCTCCTTCGTCGCCCACTGCCACGCGGCGGTGAACGAGTCTTTGAGCTCAAGCATGTTCTGGATACCCTTGGTGGCATCGACGACGATGTTCGGGCCGCGGCCGTCTGGTCCATAGCACCAGATCTTGCGCGAGTCAGTGGCGTCCCAGTCGTATTTGTCGACGAGGAGCTTGCCGCGGATCTTGAAGTCGGTATCGGCTCCGGCCTTGCCGTCCTCGATGTCGACGCAGAGCTCTTCGGTGAGTGGGAGACCCTTGCAGAAGAGACGGTTGTGCTTGTTGGGACTCTTGGAGAGGCACTGCTCACTGACCTGCGTGACGGTCTCACGGTAGGAGACGACTGGCTCAGAGATCTTGAGCTTGGCGCCGTTCATGAAGTCCTCCTGGAGATCCTTGAGGCAGATCTCAAGGTGGAGCTCTCCGGCACCGGCGATGATGTGCTCACCAGACTCCTCGATGCTGCACTGCACGAGCGGGTCGGACTTGGCGAGGCGCTTGAGACCCTCGACGAGCTTGGGAAGGTCGGCGGCGTCTGTGGCCTCGACGGCGACACGCACGACGGGGGAAACGCTGTATTTCATGTCCTTGAGAGCGTGGCAGCCATCCTCCTCCTCGTCGGTGATGGTCGCGGTCTTGACGATGAACTGGTCAACGCCGACGAGACCGACGACGTTACCGCACGGGATGTCTTCAATCGACTCCTGGTAGCGTCCCATCATGAGCACAGTGCGCTGGATAGCCTTCTTCTCGTAGAGATCCTTCTTGCTGCCCTGGACGTAGTTCGGGCCCATGATACGGCACTTCTGGCCGGTGCGGACTTTGCCTGAGAAGACACGGCCGAAAGCGAAGAAGCGGCCTTTGTCAGCTGTCGGCACCATCTTGCTGATGTACAGAACAAGCGGTCCGTTCGGGTTGCAGTCGCGGATGGACTGGCAGTACTTGTCGTCCGTTGGTCCGTTGTAAAGCATTTCACCACGGTACTTCTGGGCCTTGGCCGGGGATGGGAGCTTCGTGACAATCATCTGAAGCAGGGCATCAGCGGCTGGAAGGAACTTCTGCATGACAGTCTTGAGCATGCGCTTCGGCGTCTGCTCGCGCTCCTGCGAGGAGAGGTGAATCTTAAGAGACACGAGCATCTTGTCGACCTTCTCCTTCTTCTCGTTCATGACGGCGTCAAAGAGCTGGTAGATTGGGTCCAGGCAGAACTGGCAGAATGCGCGCTTCAGGCGCTCACCACCCTCGGTCTGATCAGCGGACTTAACCCAGCGCTTACCCTTGGCGTCGAAGTACGTGTCACCCCAAAGGCGCTCAAGCATCTTCTCTTCCGGGACACCGAATTTAGCGGCGTACATCTTCGCGAACTGCGGGAGAGTGAATGCCCAGCCCATAAGACCGCTTCCGAAGGCAACAGTTCCCTTCTCTGGGTAGACCTGGAGGTCTCCCATGACTGGGTCGTTGTACGTGGCGATGACGACGTTGACGTTCTGCAGGGTCTTGAAGAATCCCTGGTAAGCTTCCTCTGGGTCGAGCTGGAGCTCAAGGAGAGCGCGGTCAACTTTGTTAACCATCACAACTGGGCGGATACGCTCAGCGAGGGCCTGACGCAAGACAGTCTCGGTCTGGACACAGACACCTTCGACGCAGTCAACAACGACGAGGGCACCGTCAGTAACACGGAGGGCAGCAGTGACTTCAGAGCTGAAATCGACGTGTCCGGGTGAATCGATAAGATTGACGAGGTAGTCGCGCTCCTTGTCATCAAGGGATGGGATGGCTTCCTTTGTTACGTGGTAATACATGGAAATAGCCGTGGACTTAATAGTAATACCTCGGTTCTTCTCATCCTCACGGGTATCGAGAATGCGCTCGTCTCCTGCTTTCTGCACGGCGATAATACCTGCTGCGGCAACAAGAGAGTCAGAAAGAGTGGATTTGCCGTGATCGACGTGCGCAATGACGGACATGTTACGGACCTGCGTGGGGCGGTCCATAATCTCACGGACTTCGTCGACTGTAAAATTGACCATTGTCTTTGAAGATAACTCTTAGAAAAATAAAAGTAGGAATTGAGGGAAAAACTAGGAAATTTACCGGGTATGCAGCATGAGCGCGAGTTCATTTTGCCTGCGATAGTGAAGTTTGTTGGAGCACACGCAAAGCGTCACAAGGTTATGAGCAGCAGGTTAATAACTCACAGTGCAGTTGGTTAAATCAAGTTTAAGTCTGAAGGCATCTTCACCACCCATGTAATAATTCACAAGTCTTTTTTCACGCATAAATCCGAGATTCTCGTATAGTCGCAGAGCACCTTTATTCTCTACTGGGGTTTCTAAAAAAGCGTAGCTGCATCCAGCTTTTTGCATTTCAACTAGAGTGCGCTTTACAAGCTCTGTCCCAATGCCACAGTAGCGGTAAGTATTATCGACTGCAAGCATGGCTATGTACCCTCTCAAAGGTGAATCGTCTGATTTGCGATCTACTTTGCTGACGATACAAGCGACAATGCTACTGTTCTCCTTTTCGCTCGGATCGTATTTTTTGTTATCGTCAGAACAAAGAAAGCATAGCTCTGGCCACTGTGTTAAGAAATAGCGGTAAGTGATAATGCTGTACGGCTCTGTAAGGTCACTAGAAATCAAACGAATGATGGAGGAAGTCTCTTCATCACTGGCAGAGTACGCTTTGTACTGAAGATCTCTTTTTACCAGGGTTTCTGCATCACTCATAGGCTAAGATATTAATGAAGTGAAAACATAAGAGTAATGAGGAATTTGCTAATGTATCGGACGAATTTCTTTTCAGTAACTTAGAGACTACATACAGATGCGCATGATCAACAACCTCTGTTGAAAAGGAAAAAATAGAACTGGATGTATACCCCATCATACTGAGCGACCAATTGAAAATTTTCCTATTAGACATTGTGCTTGATGGTTTCATTAAAAGCAGAACAGCTTTATCTCTTCTTGAATCAAAGAAATCTTCTACTATGTACATTCGCGCATAGAGTATTGTATTCCGTTTATCATACTTCAGTTACCCAAAAGATGTAGCGCGAGGTTTCATATCGCTTAAAGTGGCTAGAGTCTAACGTTATGAAGAGGCTTAATTTATTGACTCGTAAATCTCAGATTTCGGATGCACGTAGAATTAATGCGAAGAAAATTTTACTTTGGAGTAAGGCAGCCCTGGAGCGAATTTTTCACCCGTCACCCAAAGCTCTGGGTGATGATAGTGTTCATTACCCAATGGACACAGAAACGGACTTTACAACGCCGACTTTTGGTATCATAATTTATAATTATGATAAGCCCAAGTGAGAAAGTACGTGAAAAATCGGGAAAATTTTGGGGTGACGGTCTCTGTCGGGAAGTTCGCTGTTACCCTGTTTGGGTGAATTACCCCGTTCAGTCCAGGGCTGGAGTAAGGCCTTTGAATGTTTACATGCACGAAGTGTTAAGCCTGGATTTCATATGGTACGTCGTTAAAAAGTTCGCAGCCTCGGGGGAAGAACCTTATCACATTGATTAATAAATTAAGAGAGTGGAGTACAGCGCCGCAGTAAATTTGAATAGCGCCGAAAGACATTTATGCCAACCGCAAAATCTTTTTCCACTAAGTCCCAGCAGTACAATCGCCCTTCATCACCATCTACCGCAAATTCAATTAATTCATGAGGGGACACGAGCTGAATCGACAGCTTTTCAGCTTGTGCGCGTTATGTCGACACGATTTGAAATTGCAATCATATTATTGTCGCATTGCACACTGCTTTCAGCACTAAAAGAGCCGAGATCTGCTACACAAGTGCGATATTTTATTTTCATCGAGAAAGTGGTGATTTTTTTAGAGCACGACTTCTGCTGAATAGGAACGACGACATGTCGGGCTCAAAAGTATGTCAATGACTGCAATGTACGATGAGTTTACAAAAGGTTGCATGCGCATTAATCATCTCATTTACAATGATTATGAGAGTGATGAAATCCTCGATAAAATTAACCTCATCTGTGTGATGCGTTGATTCACATGAAATTCCTCCGAGAGAAAATATCAATTGGTGTATCCTAGTTTCGTCTGAGTGCGTGCTCAAGGGTTCCCATGAATATCAAACTTTAAGCGCTAGAAAGATTCCTGCAGAAAGTGGGATTAAAATAAAACTCAAGCGATGCATAAGAATCCGCGTTGACGCTCTGCTAAGTAAGAAAAAATTCCCTCTGAGCTTCTTATTCTTATTTCAATCCTTGTGCGCCATCAGTAGAAAGCCCGAGTTTTCATTTTAAATTGTCACAATCTAGATGCTTGTGAAGTTTCTAATGATTCGGTTAGCTTTCATGCAATTTCTCTCGACATCTTATTCTCTCGACCCTCATTCAAGGGACAACGTGAATCAAGTGAGTACAGTTTTCATTCCACATACGCTAAGTTTAACAGGGTAGGAATTCAAGGTATATTTCAAGGGAACTTACGGGATAAGACTCGAAAGAAACCCGCGGGAGGAATATAATCTACATTCCCAGCTGTACTCCTTGTTGGCGACTCTTTAAGTCTATCTGCACAGGTCTTCTGAGTGGTGATAAACTGCTATTTCAATAGAAATACGCATTTATTCCAACGCGTATGCCCTCAAAGATAGCGCATTGTTTTCATTGGTTGTGCAACAGTCACAATATGTTGAGCTACAGCAAGGGTTCACTAGCGCTTTAAAACGCCACTAGATATAATATACCAGGTGATTTGCTTCCCCGAATCCTGATGATACTGCCCCCTGAGGTTTGCAGTGTGTGCTTGTTTACATGCACTTTTCAATTAGAGAATTATGATTAAGCCCAAACATTCGTTGAGTAAAAATCAAATTCACAAGCCCTAGAGGCTACAACGACACACGAAAATGAGGCGCCAGCAATTATAGAGAAACTACAATCTTCCTCCATTTTTAGAGAGAAATAAGCCCATCAGTCTCAGAATGTGCCCATCTCAATGCTAGGTTACAAACTGTCAAAGCTAGCTAATGTTTTCATGTCAGTATTAATCCAACTCGCAGCTCTAGCTCCTACCCGACGGAAGAAATATAACAATTTGAGTGCCATGCACACAAGAATTACCCTCGTTATCGTACTT